>JAKSZU010000005.1:104505565-105705565 GCA_026018925.1 Tupaia tana | reverse complement strand
GGCCAGCAAATAGTGGTGGTTAAGGTGCTGGACACCCACATGACTTACCGCAGTTCAAATCCTGGACCCAGCAGCTTAAACTCACACTAGGCACATGTGCATGTGTGCCAAGAATCTTGAGAGGAGAAGGGAGGAGAAGCGATTGTGATATGGTCATCCCCCTTGGAGGGTGATTTCTCTTTCAGTCACTGTGTTTCTCTCTGTGTCTCCACTGAGCACATGCACCCTAGAGCAAAAATCTCTCAAAACAAACAAAAACAAAAATCAAACTGAAGACAATTTACTTACTTGATTATCATATTGTTTCTACTCCACCCAATATTGTCATTAAGGTACTGTCATTGTGAATTGTCAGAAGTCCCTATTGCTTAAAAACCAAGAGGGATCAGATGATGACACAAAGGTAAAATGGGGCCCTCTGTGAGAAGCTAACCCTCCTGGGAAGGTTCCAGGCTCCTGTGCAGCCCTCCCTGAGTCTGCTGGGTGTGTGTGTGCTCACGTTTAGGGCTGGCTGAGGCAGAGTGTGGGCTGCAATGTAAAGACCCTGTTAGAGGTATTGTCTCTGTCTCTGAATCTCTTTCTCATGAGAAACATTGATAAATATACTTTACCAAAACACACATACACACACACACACACACACACACACACACACACACAGACAAGGACCCCAAAAATCTAAATTCTCAATCGATTTAAAAAGTAAAAAAGAGTAAAGAAAAAGAACACATATAAAATACTATGGCTCTAAAAATATTGTGAAAATATATGCAAAGACTTTTTAACCTATCTCCTCCACAAGACTATGATGACAAATAATAAACTTTTTTTAAAAACTTTATTTCTTTCTTTCATGAAACTGAGAGACATACAGAGAGAAATAAGCACTCTCATTGGAGTCTTGCACAAGGCTACTCCCCAGTCTTGCTGAGTGCTGGTCACAGCCAGGGCAACCACACACCCGCCATGTTACTGCTGTGCCACTGGGAGCCCAGGTACTGAAATGGTGATACGTATGGCTACTTCTAAGTAAAGACTCAGGAACCCTGGGGATTGCTGCACTGGAGCTCTGACAGTGTAGTGAAGGTCACTGCCCTGATGCTGTTCACCACCTCAGAACCTCCCATGACCGTGTCTACTTTCTACCAGTGCCAGATATACGTGAAAGACGCCCTTAGTCTTTGGAGTAAGGCTTTGACTTAACATTCCAGGCCTGACTTTTTCATTTTCACAGTACTTCTGGTTTCTAATTCCAGGAGGCTACTCAACATTCCTCAGACACACAACACATTTTTATGCCACTATGCTCTAATTGGCACAGGAGTTAGACTTGAGGATCCCCCAAGTACCAGTGAAAGTGGGAAATAAAATTGCCCTGGGATATTTCACTGTAAAATCAACATGTGAAGAAGGAAATTCAATTTAGTGAAACTGAATGCCTCCAAGGCAAGCAGGATTTAACTCCAAAGTATTGAATATATTAACAAATCTAAAGAAAGACTATAGGAATTCAGAGGAACTGGGAGAGAGAATGGGCATATTTGGAAATATGTGGATAGGCTCAGAAAATATCAGAAAAGGACATTCAGGGAGATATACTCAGAGCATTGTCTAAAATAAAGCACCCACTCTATAAGCCACATATGTGAGCAGGCACTCAAACACACACATCTGACTCTGTATCTCTTACTATCTCTGTTTATATTTGTATGCGCACGTACTCAGAAATAGTGAGACACCTCCCTCAAAATTAAATGACCTTCCTGAAAAAGTGGAAAAGAAAATGGCAGTTATGTTTACATTTTAAAATGCATATTATACTTGAAAATCATACTTTAAAAATAAACATATACATTCCAATGTTTTCTTTTTTTGCTATCAGAATTTCTTTATTCATTCATGTAGCCATTCATTCAATAAAATACATTTATTGAATAAGATCTCTTCTTGGTTTTAGAATAGTAAAGATAACCATGGGCTAGGCCAGCAGATGGTATAATGGTTATGTTGCTGGATTCCCACATAGTCAACTGTGGTTCAAGTCCTGGACCTGGCAGCTTAAAATTCACTGGGCTTAAATGCAAGCCTAAAATCCCAAGAGGAGAATGAAGTAAAAGGGATTCTGGCCTGGCCATCCTCCCTGCAGGGTGATTTCTCCCTTTCCATCTCTCTGTCTTTCTCTGTCTGTCTTGTAAGCACATGTCCCTATAACAAAAATCTCACTAAAAAAAAAAAATAATGTTAGCAAGAGTTGGGCACATCCATCCATACATATGTGTCATGAGTTGACATTCAAATCATTCATATTTTATCATGTTCTTGCTTTCATGACAAAAATGTGGTTATAATTCTGAAATGATTTTATCAGATGTTAAATTTATAACCAGTACAATATTCTGCATAGTTTGTGTCACTTACTTTCAGACTGTTGGACACTGGTGATCATGTACATATAAATGCTGGCTTGTTAAATGAAAAAATTTTATGTTTTTAGTTCTGTAGGTGTTTTAGCTTGTTTTTAATAATTGATTTTATTTTCCTGGACTGGACTTTTTTTTTTTTTTTTTTTTTTTAGAGAGGTTTTTGCTATAGGGCGCGTGCGCTCTCCAGACCGATAAGAGAGAGACATAGAGACAGAAAGCAAGAAATCACCCCCCAGGGGGGATGGTCACACCGCAATCCCTTTTCCTCCATTCTCCTCTGGGGATCTTGGGCACGCACGCACACGCACCCGTCGTGAGTTTTATGCTACTGGGTCTGGGACGCGAACCACGGTCGACTACGTGGGAGTCCAGTGACATAGCCATTATGTTAACTGCTGGTTCCCATGGACTGGACTTTTTTTAAAGAATCATTTTATTTTATTTATTTATTATCATTTGACAAGAGAGGGACACATTGAGAGAGACAGAGAGGAAAAATGAGAAAACAAGCTGCCAGGTCTGGGACTTGGACCACAGTTGGCCATGTGGGAGTCCAGTGCCCTTAGCCACCACACCAGTAGCCAGCCCCCTGGACTGAATTTTTAAAAATATGTGGGACCAGCAGTTAGCGTAATGGCTATGTCGCTGGACTCCCACGTAGTCGACCGCGGTTCGAGTCCCGGACCCGGCGGCTGAAACTCACGCCGGGCGCGTGTGCGTGCGTGCACAAGATCCCGAGAGGAGAATGGAGGAGAAGGGATTGCGGCGTGGCCATCCCCCCTGGGGGGTGATTTCCTGCTTTCTATCTCTCTGTCTCTCTTTGTCTGTCTGGCGAGCGCACGCGCCCTATAGCAAAAACCTCTCCAAAAAAAGAAAAAAAAAAAAAAATATGTATTGTGGTCTCAAGTGGGCTCTACTGAGGTATATATCATGCTGAGTAAAGTCTCTTCAGAATCTAAATGATGTATAGTGATTTAATGTATGAATAATAATAATAATAATAAATAAATAAATAAATAAATAAAAAAATTTTAAAAATGTCAAGGTGTCTTATCTTTGCCTGTTAGAGTTTTACTAATTTATATTAATTTCTCAGAGTCTTTATGACTGACACTCTCGAATTTGTCTGAGCCCATCATACTGGAAAACTAGCAAAAGTTAAGAAATTTCTCTACCTTTTGTGTCCTTTAACTGCAAACGATCACCCTGCCCCTGTTTTAAATAAAACCCATTTCCATCATACCAGATGATCACGCCACAATTCCTTCTCCTCCGTTCTCTTCTTGGGATTTGGGACGTGCGCACACACACACACACACACACACACATACACATGCCCAGTGTGAGTTTTAAGCCACCAGGTCCAGGACTCAAACTGTGGTCGACTACATGGGATTCCATCAGCATAACCATTCTGCCATCTGCAGGTCCCCACAACATCCACTTTTTGATTCCTTCTTTAACCTTGTCCCATGATTGATAGGTCTGTGACAGGTTTTTGCTATTCAAACTAGCTCTTTAAACTTGTTTGGGTTCTTATGATAAAAGCTTAAATGAGATGATCAGCTAAGTGGGAATTAAGTAGTAAAATGTATCTCTTATTTTAGGATAATATAATTACTGTTTATATAGGTTTCTTTCTAGTGATAGAATGTTGATTTTAATATACACTAACAATTTTTATTACTTGCATGTCAATTTTAAAGATAGGTAGGAAATGGAGTGATGTAGCATCTCCATTTATTTCAGGGGAGAGAGAGAGAGAGGGAGGTACCCTTCCTGGTCTCACCATAGCTCGGTCCTCCTCACTGCTCTTTAGCCTTTTAGCCAGCCAGGAGCATGGGCGAGCCTCTACGCCTGCCTGCATATTCAGATCAACCCCAGGTCCAAACCTGGCCCCTCCCTGTAGCTCCAGTGTCACATGGCTGCTCCCCACCCCTTGTGTCATCAAGGCAGGGCATAGATAGCTATTTCCCATGTATTAATCAACATCATTATCACAAATATATAAACAAATTGTACTAAAACAAAAATGATAACTGGTGGATTACATTATTTTAATAGATGTTTCATATTTATGATCCTCCTGATTATGTTTCATGAATATCACTTGAGTGAAATGAAGCATGTGTGTTATACTGATCATCTATGATGGTTCCCCCCCCCTCCCCCTTGGGAACTCGACCTGGCTTTACACTATGTCATTCTGAGGATAGATGTTCTCCCAGACAGATGAACCTTGCCCCTCTTAGTGATGGGCATGCAACTCAGGGTAGCTGACTTCATAGAAGGGATCAATACTGGGCCATTCCGGGTTCCTTGGGTGCTTTAGATTTTATTTAGAAATCCTCTCTCCCTGGGCCTATTGTCTGTAAGAATGGAGGCCCTTCCCAAAATACCACTGGTGAGATGTAAAAGCTGAGAAAAGATAAATACTCAATCCTCTCACCTAAAAGATAGGTAACATAATGCCCGTTGTGTCTAAGGATGCCTTTCATGATCACAGTGTAGGAACTGTGCTGAAAAGTTGTAGGGCATGAAATGTGTTGGCTTCTACGATTCTTCTCGTCATCAGTAAATCACACACACAGACATACACGGAAGCTTTCTAAAGCTCAGTAGGTGCATTAGGAAGGAGAGAATCTCCCGATTCCAGACATGCTTTCTGCTGGTGGTCACAGTCAATATGTCTAAAAGCCAAGAGAAGGTTCTTTGTAGCTTTGGAAAAGTGTTTTGGCATCCTTCCTGAAACAAAAGCATAGTAACAGCAATCACAAGGGAGAAAATATTTCAGTGTAGAAAGAGACAGGAAACCGGGACCAACAGTTGGCATAATGGCTATGCCGCTGGACTCCCATGTAGTCAACTGTGGTTCGAATACTGGCTTAAACTCATGCTGGGCACATGTGCATGCATGCCCAAAGACTTAAGAGAAGAATGAAGGAGAAGGGATTGCAGTGTGGCCATCCCCCCTAGGGAGTGATTTCTCACTTTCTGTCTCTCTGTCTCTTTCTGTCTTTCTAGTAAGTGCATGCGCCATAGAGCAAAAAAAAAAAAAAAAAAAAAAAAAAAAGAGAGAGAGACGGGAAACCAAGAGAACTCCAATCTCACAATCTCACAGTTATTCTGGGTACTTCTTACTAAGACAGGAAACCAAGGGAACCCCTATCTCACAACTATTCTGGGTACTTCTTACTTCTCTTTTTCAGAGACTAAAATCATTGCACTGAAAAAGAAAATGTCAAGCCCTGCTGCTTTAATCCAGCCTCCATGACATACACTGCTTCAGAGGTCAAGGCCACAATGGCAGCAGTGAACTGGGCCAGGCTGATGGTAAAGACTAGCTGAGTAACATTGGATAGACAGAAAGGACCAGCGTCCCAGCTCACAAATGAGTGAACGTCTCCGATGCTGCCACCTGGACCTTTGTTAACTGACAGTCAATACAAGTTGGAAGGAAATTGGTTTACGATCATGCAAGCCTAGCAAAGAGTTGTCTACACACCTATGTTATCTCTGGTCTAAATGTGCCTCTCAGATAAATCCAGGAAGACTGTGAGGAGTGTGCTCTCAGAGACCAAGAGAACATCGGTGTCACTGTATCAGTCCGAGAGAAGGTCTGAGCAAAGGAACTGTGATTCTTTTTCCAAATGGCAGTATCTTATATCACATGCTTATTTTGCTTATTTTATTTATTACAATTTTATTCTTGATACTCAGTATGTCTGTTGTAACTGGAATGATTGAACTAATCACGTTTGTACAGGTAACTGAATCTTGAAGAACTGCATTTGATTTGTAAGAAGGCTATTTACTCAGAACAAGGAAGATACCACTTTTTTCTTTGTGAAATAAGAACTGTCAGGTCATTTGTTTTAGATTTTCACACAGCTTGCAGGAAAGTTTCAAATAAAGCATGTATATGTCTAAAACATGTGATACCACATGAACCTCATGGCTGAACAGGACTCTCACTGAAAAGGCATCCTGATTGAATTCCTTCCTTGCTGTTCATTCTGAATCAGTGTATCTTCAGTTATATGTGATAAAAGACTGCTTTTGTTCAGTCTGGTTTACAGACCATCTGAGACCAATGCTTCTGTGAAATCTAGGAAAAATATAATTTAAAAGTCATATGAGACGTAAGCCTTGCAATTCATTATGAGATTTTGTAGGCATAAACTACTCTGTTTAATTACTACAAAGTTTATAAACATTCTCACTTTTGGCACATATTTCTCTGCGAGTAGACGACAGACAGTTTGCAGACAATGGAGATGACACTGCATAGCTCTGGTCAGACCCATGACCTTGTGAGCTCTTCCCATACTCGGTCTCTCATGGCTCAGTCAGTTTCAGAGTCACCGTGGCAAAGAGACGGACAGATTTCTAGTAAATTTTAATGAATGATTTGTAATTCCTGAAACACAAGACAAAACAAAGAATCAATAAATGTATAAGGGAGCTCATTAAATAATGTGTTCCAGAGATTCATAATTGCCCACTCCGATGCCCTTTCTCTCTTTTATTTTAATAAGAAACTTCTAGAGTGTAGCTGAACACACTATTGATATTTTAAAGGAGGATTTTTATGGTGTCTTTTTGAACATATATGGGCCAAGTTCTCCATGAGAGGCAGGGCAGGTGGACTATGGAACGTGCATAGGGTCTCCAGAGAAGGGCCACAGGCACTGCCCTCCAGTCTCTTCTCCAGTGTGCAGCTTGGGTCATGCCATAGTGGTTCAAGTCCCAGCAGCTGTGAAGGAGGAAGGCATACCAGGTCTGGCAGAGCACAGAGCTGTCATGAATGGGTCCCGAGTGACTCTGCACAGCCACAGAGAACCTGGTCAACAGCTCGTGAATTCTTTCATAGAAAAAGATATGAAATTTATTTTGTTCATTCCTTTCTTGTTTTGGGCATTTCTTGTTATGTAGTGGAAATTTCTCTAAACTATAAGTAAATTAAATTTCAAAAGTTTGTTGTTTTTGCCTTTATGAAATGCCCTATTTCTGGCATTTAAAACTTTTTATTCTATGTGTCTTCATGTTTTTATATTTTAATTAATTAATTATTCTGAGAGATTTTTGCTATAGGGCACATGCGTTTGCAACAGAGACAGAGATATACAGAGAGAGAATGAGAAATCACCACTCCCCAAGGTGGGTTGGCCATGTGCAATCCCTTCTCCTCCGTTCTCCTCTTGGGATTTTTGGTGCACGCACATGCACACACACATACACACACACACAGTCTATTTATTTAATATTTGGTGTCTTTAGAAATGAGCACGTTGCTAGTGCCACTTCTGAAGTGGAATGCACATTTCAGGTTGTTTAAAACTGTGTTCTTCATGTATCCATTTTTTTTTTTTTTTTTTTTGAGAGGTTTTCGCTATAGGGCGCGTGCACTCGCCAGACAGACAGAGAGAGACAGGGAGACAGAAAGCAGGAAATCACCCCCCAGGGGGGATGGCCACGCCGCAATCCCTTCTCCTCCATTCTCCTCTTGGGATCCTGGGCACGCACGCACACGCGCCCGGCGTGAGTTTAAGCCACCGGGTCCGGGACGCGAACCGCGGTCGACTACGTGGGAGTCCAGTGACATAGCCATGACGCTAACTGCTGGTCCCAATGTATCCATTTTTTTAAGAATTTGTTATAGGGCTTGTTTACTGTTAAGAGAGATAGGGGGGAGAGAGAGAGAGAGAGAGAGAGAGAGAGAGAGAGAGAGAGAGAGAGAAACTGAGAAAGAATCCTGCAGGCTGTTAGTTGTGCGTAATCCCCTTTCCTCTCAGGATTTTTGGCATTCATGTACATGCACCCAGCATGTTTTTCAAGTTGCCATGTCTAGGCTTGAACCACCCAGTTAGCCATGAGGATCCGGCCTCCTTAACCACCACACCAATGGCTGGCTCTTCACCTTCTTTTTCCCCACTTGAGGTAGTGACCTATTATTTTACAATCATTAGATATCTCTGGATAAAACTGTTTCTCAAATCAGAAGTTTAAGGGTGGAATAAAGGGACATTTGAAAGCTTATACTCTGGAATGTAGTATATATTTAACAAAATAGATTAGTTTTTATAAAGCAGATATATACTTTATTTAAAAATACAGAGCTTAAAAATCAAACATGTTCTAGGAAGCAGAGAGAATAACCGGTCAGTATGTCATTCCCACATGCTAATCTGGGACTATTGTTTGGACTGAGTTTTACGTGGAAGCCTGGGATTTATGCAAATAGCAATTTCAGTGGAACAAATGAGGAACACAGCCTTCCATATGAAATAAATCCAATATCTAATTATGTAGGCCTGTGTACAAAGCAAATGGTGCAATTATTTAAAGGCCTAACCCTTACTTTCCTAAATAAGTTGTGAAACACTTACTGTTTATACTTAAAAAGTAATGTCTGAGAGAGTCTCATGAAGCATTGCTCTGGGTAACTATAAAGGGTGCAAAATAATCAAAAGCAGCAGAAGTCATATAAAACAACGAAAAATTATTAACTCTCTCTAGCTTAAATTTACTGTGACATACAGCAACACTTATTTTACAAAATCCAGTAAATGCTTTCAAGTATAAAACCATCTATATGAAATGGATGTTTGGAAACCAGGGATTATGTACAGCTGAATAGTTTAAAAAAAAAAAAAAGTCTGATTAAAAAGATAGTTGCTACTGTTCATTCATTGATATCTTTAACCATCAGACCAGCAGGTATCCTGGTGGTTTAAGTGCTGGATCCCACATGGCCAACTACACAGTTTGAGTCCTGGACCAGTAGCTTGAAAATCATGCTGGATGTGTATGCATGCATGCCCAAAATCCTGAAAGGAGAATGGAGGAGAAGGGATTGCAGTGTGGCCACCTGCCCTGGGGAAGTGTGATTTCTCCTTTTCCTTCTTTCTCTCTCTCTGGTGAGAGCACATACCCTATGGCAAAAATCTTAAAAAGATAAAATAAAAACTTATCCCTGAATTTTGGTCATAGACTCTGAAATAAGACAAAATAGGCACAAAAGTTAATATCCAACATTTGCTTTTTCAGAAGATACTGTAAGACCCACAGGTTGGCCTAAGCGACACACCTGGTGGCCGTCTCCTCCTCCACGTGCCTTTGGTCATCTGTCATATGCTGTTGGATTAACAAGCACTGAAATCCACATCGTTTCTTTTTGATGTCACTGTTTCAGTTTCCCAGTTTTAATTTGCTCTCCAATTGATAAAATATATTTTCCTTGAAAATTGTTGCTCACTTATTTAACAAAAATCCCAAATAGTTTATTACCTGCAAGACAGTGACTAAATTTCTTACTTTTCCTTACAGGGGATTTTATGAACTGGCTTCTCCCTATCTCTTTGGAATCACTTTTTATTCAATTAATACAAAGGTTTCACCCAAAATTAATTATTGGGCAATTTTTTGGATCTCTTTTGCCAAAGCATCATGAGAGACAATCCTGATTCCTTTTGCCTCTCTAGCTTCTCGGTAAATTTGCCTTCATCTCTCAGTTTCTCTTCTGATGGCCCCACCTTTGCCCTGTTCAGCTCCCCAAGCCCTGCTGGATCTACTGGGCTAACCACTTCTGTGGCAAAGAGTTATAATTATGTGTCTTTCTTTGCCACTAGAAATGGGTTTTCCCAGCACCCAGCACATTTTTGGTGACCACTAAGTGTTTCCAAATGAGTAACTTACTGTGATATCAACTTTAAAGTGTCAAAGTAAAAAGAATCACACAGATTGAAACAGATTTTTATTAAACAGTTGTATTGTAGGTTGTGATGTTTTTAATTTTCAGATCACTTTTTGCTTCATCACTTGTTGCATAAATGACTATTTTATAGTATTACTATAAAACTATTTTCTGCATAACTACATTGTAGAAAAAGTTGGAGATTATTTTGCTATAAGGCTCAGTGATAAATTAAAAATAATGTCCTGAAATGTCAAGTGTTTAGTTTGTTATTTATTACTATCGTGAATCCAATTATATCTTCCAAATGCCAAATGTACTTTTGTATGTTGCATTCTTAATTTACTGCTTTTTGGGTTTTCTTTTTTTTAGAGGTTTTTGCTACAGGGCACATGTGCTCGCCATAAAGACAGAGAAAGACAGAGAGACAGAAAGCGAGAAATCACCCAAAAAGGGGATGGCCACACTGCAATCCCTCCTCCTCCATTATCCTCTCAGGATCTTGGGCCTGCTTGCACATGCGCCCTGCGTGAATTTAAGACACCGGGTCTGGGACTCAAACCGCGGTAGACTACATGGCAGTTCAGCGACATAGCCATTATGCTAACCGCTGGTCCCTTAATTTACTGTTTCAAAAGCTCTGAATAGTTTTATAATGTACCCCTTACTTTTTGTATATGTAGAATGGAGAGTGACGGTCCCCGACATGTGTGGTGCCGAAGCAGGAGCCTCAGGGTGTGTGGTGTAAGTGTGAGTTGTGTCAGGTGCCCTCCTCCACAGGTCCTTGTGCGTGTTATTTGACTTCTGTGACTCTTATTTTTATTTATTTTTTAAAGAATCACTTTAACTTTATTCATTTATTTATTTTAATTTGACCAAAGACGGGCAGTGAGAGAAAGAAAGAGAGGGAAAGTGAGAAAGCAAACTACCAGATTTGGGACTCAAACCAGTGTGAGACATGTGGGAGTCCAGTGACATTGACACCTATGCCACCTGCTGGCCCCTTATTTTTAGTTTTTTACTTTATCTATTTTTTGAATCGAATACATATTGACATACTTTTTTAAAAAGTGAAAAACACTAAAATCAATGTAATTAGAATTACTAGAAAACAAACAAAAAAAACCCAGCACCTCCCTGTCACCTTCCTCCTTCCTAATATCGAGGTGGTAACTGTGCTGACACCAGTGGATTTGCAGGGGCTACTTCCGCATCTTCTTATCTGGCTCCACCTAATGTCTGCATGGGAGTGAGACCTACAGTTGGTTTAGAGAACAGGGAGAGCCCAGGTGGTTTTATTCTTCAGCACGTGGGTTTTACATAATTCCGCCTTTCACCTCTGCACGACAGGGCCAAGCCTTTGCATTTCTGCAGAAACCCTCCCCTGGCTGCTGTGGAGGTGTCCACGGATGCCCAAGTGAACGTGATGCTCGGGTCTCTCTCCACCCTGCCCTCCTCAGCCTGCTCGTGCTCCTGCTTCCAGAGAACAATATCTTGCTTGTCTTTGGTGCTTCTTTTCAGGCCATTAGACCTCAGCATCCTCCTAGCTTCTACATTACTCACCATGCCTCTGCCTGTTAGCTGCCTATATAAGGGTTAGAGTAAATATGTATATTTCTATAAAGATGGAAATTCTGTATTTATTCTCACTATATTTGTACTTTGAAGAATATTTTTTAGGAAAATAAGCAGTCAGAAAATTCCTCATCGGGCCATCCTGTCGGAATTCTTCATCGGTCTTTTTTTTTTTTTTTTCCCTTAGAGAGAGATTTTTGCTATAGGCTGTGTGTGCTCAGCACAGAGACAGAGACAGAGAGACAGAAAGCAAGAAATCCCTCCCCAAGGGGGAGGGCCATACCCCAATACGTTCTCTAATTTCCTCTTGGGATCTTGGGCATGCATGCACAGGCACCTAATGTGTTTTAAGGCACCAGGCCCGGGATCTGAACCACATTGAGAGTCCAGCATGTAACCATTATGCCATCTGCTGGTCCCTGTAAGTCTTTTTAAAAATTTTTATATATGTTTTTATTTTATGGAGAAGTTTTTGCTATAGGGTGCTTGCACTCACCAGAAAGACAGAGAGAGACAGAGAGACAGAAAGCAAGAAATCACCCCCCAGTGGGGATGGCCACACCACAATCCATTCTCCTCTTGGGATCTTGGGCATGCACGCACATTCGCCCGGCGTGAGTTTAAGACACCAGGTCCGGGACTCGAATGGTGGTTGACTACCTGGGAATCCAGTGATGTAGTCATTATTTGAACTGCTGGTCCCGGTCCCTATAAGTCTTAATATGAGATTCTCAATATGAGGGTAATGTAATGGCTGCAAAGATAGGTTAAAAACAGCATTCAAATCTTATATTTTTCATTATCATACTATTTTTTTTCTTTTTCTGAAGAAAATTCAATTGATATTCTTTCTACAGAGTGACTTCATTGATTTATGTATTTTTAAATTTATTTTTTAATTACATTTAATCACTGTACATCCCCAGGGCTTCTTATACATTTTAATTTTTTTTGGAGAGATTTTTTTCTATAGGGCATATGTATTTGACTGAGAGATAGAGAGAGACAGAAAGAGAGAAAGAAGTGAGAAATCACTCACCTTCCTCTGGGGGGGGGGGGATGATCATGCCACAATCCTTTCTCCATTCTCTTCTTGGGATTTTGGGCACATATACACACACACCTGGTGTGAATTTGAAGCTGTTGGATCTGAGACTCAAACCAAGGTTGACCATGTGGGAGTTCAGCACTTTAACCACAACAACACCTGCTTCCCCAGCTTCTAATACTGTTAAACATAGAGATAGGTGAGATGGTGTTCCGCCTTACGACCTCTTCCACTTATTTTACTGGATAAAATGCCATGCACATGCAAAAGCACCTTCCAGCTCAGAGGCACTGTGATAAATAGCGTTTTCTTTCCAGCATGGTTGATGTTTTTATGCAGAGGTACAATTATAACCTTGTGTAATTTTATTCTCTATATTTAATTGTCAAATTTAAATAGAATGTATTGAAGTTATAATTCGTCTTGCAGAATCAATATTCAATCATGTAACATTTACTGACAATTGGAATTAGACTTTGAACAAATAAAAGGAAACAATATTTTAATAACTTCGTATATTTTAAAGCTTTTCAGGAATTATGATATTTAAAGACAGTTCACTGTTTATTTCATACTTACTTATATTTAAAGCCAGATCACCAGAATAGAGTTCTGGTATATTGAACAAAAGAAAGACAAAATATTTTCTAAGTCACCAAATATCCACAGTTTATAAAAAAAAAAAAAAAAAAAAAAAAAAAAAAAAAAAAAAAAAAAAAACAGAATAAAAACAACAACAAAAAAAAAAACAAAAAGACTTCAGGTTCTTACACTTGGCATTCTTCACAAAAACAGATATTTTAACTTCAATATTTGAAGGGTATCAGAAATGAACTCTTCTATAGTGACAACCTAAGCTAATTAGATTGTAGGTTTTATTTATTTTCCCCTTCACAACTGAGTTCTGATCAGGTTTCTACACAAAACAGAGCAGTGAGTTTAATGCCCATGAAAGATGTTCAAGGATAAAATACTTTCCAAATGAGACCGTGCTCATATTATTTTCAAATGATATAGAAATCATATCATTAGGTAAGCATTAATGTAAAAAATGACCATGAGAGTGGAAAGAACAGGGGAGAGAGAAGTTAAAACTAACTGGGAAAGTAAACAGTCTTGGTAGGAAAATGGTGTCGCGTCAGGTCTTACAGAAGGCAGAGGAGAGCAGAGCAGAGTGAAGCCCGGAGGGCTGGGCCTCAGCTGCCTCCATTTGTCCTTTTGCTCGTGCCTCTGTCTTCCTCCATTTGCCCAGCACACGAATACGCCAATCAGGGTAATCAGAAACATGTCATTCTTGGTCTCCAGCTCTTGGAGGCTATATTTGGGGCAGATGTTTCTCTTGGCACTGGAGTGAGAGAAGAAATGAAGGCAGGAGGAGAAGACATGATGAATTCTGGGATGAAGGGTAAAAGGAATCTTAGGTCCCCAAGCTGCCCCTCCAGGCCTTTCTCTCTGGGTGGACTGCATCTTTAACGTATTATGGGACACAGCTTGGAGCTAGAACAGAGCAAACATTTCCATTTCTAAACAGCTGCATTTGTGTTGGCATACCTCTCCATCAGTGCAATACACTATCCTGCAGTGCGGAGAATGCAGAATTTTCTCCAGAGGGAAAATAACATTTTCCAATGGTCCTCTGGTTTTGATATTTCAAAAATGGGATCAGTGGATTAAGTTAAACCTGCCATCAAAATACTGTGGGCGTAGCACTTTCCTGTGGTTTAATAATATTACCGGGTTTTATGTAGAAATAGTTGTGATGCTTCCCCATAGAAACCGATTTAAGTTACCACTGAGAATGACAAGCAATGTGAGACTTACCAAGAATCCTGACCAGGTAAAACACAGATTAGTCAAATTGGATTAGTTTAAATCACTTGTAGTTTGAATCATTTATCAGCGAAATGATTTTCAATGTACGTAAAGAGATATTTAACAAAACTGAAGGATATGTATGATTGCTTTAATAAAATTATTTAGTATGTGTGAATGATTTTCTGGTAATGGAATGCAGGGATGAAGAGATTTTCATTTGTTCCTTTTCTCATCTCCAGAGGGCATGTGTGCTGGCCAGGGAGAGAGGAAGAGACAAAAAGACAGAGACAGAGAGAGAGATGGATAGTATATGACTGAGCCCATGTTTCAAATCCTGGAACCCAGTAGTTTGAAAAACACATTAGGTTCCTGGAGGTACATGCCCAAATCCTTATAGGTAGGGATCTGGAAGAGAAGGTTTGTAATTGCAGTATGACCACTGTCTGAAGAATATATGCAGCCAAACGTGTTTACCTCTGTCCAATACCTCGCAAACCCTATGTGTAACTGAACGACCTCTTCTTCGATGATTATGCTGTATTTCACTTTCATAGCAAATCTCATTTCAGATACTCAGTTTTCATTGCAAGTGCTTGATTCCTACTGGAAAAGTATGCCCCAGTTACTTCAAACATCGTGTAAGTTTTCAAGTAAATAAATTGAGCATGATTTATTAAATTAAAATTTTTGGTGATGAGAGTTTAAAATTAAGAGTTCCGTGTCTGATTTATGCCAGTCACATTTCAAATTTTTGGTAGACACAGCTGATGAACAGCTACCATATTGGACAGAATGGTAACCTGTTATAATTTCTTCAAAAGTCTGTTTTTAAAGCCAGAAGGAGAAAAATACACTAGGGATTAACTAACAGAAATTTCCAAAATTAAATTTTCAATTTATTTTTTAAGATAAACCAATATAAGACCAGCAGGTGGCATAGTGGTTAAGACACTGGACACACTGACCACAGTTGGAGTCCTGGACCTGGTGGCTTGCTTTCTCACTTTCCCTCTCTCTCTTTCTCTTCTCTCTGTGCCTCTCTCTGATCAAATTAAAAGAAATAAATGAATAAATAAAATTAAATAAATATTGTAAAAAGATAAACCAATACACACATGAGTTTTGTTATTATTGGTTGGGTAGTATCATGTGAGACTTTATAATAAACAGAAATAGATTCTAATAGGAGAGGTAGCTTAAACGGCAGTTATTCAGATCAAAGGGGAAATGTGCATAAATTAAGTAGAAATAACCTTTCTAGTATTAGTATGAAAGTAGATCTCAAGAAAACAAACAGGAAGTAAAACATTAGCTGGGGTCACATTGTGGTGCAGCAGTCAAATCTGATGCTCTGCTAAGCCCGCATTGTAAGGTTCCTGGTTTAAGTCTAGTTCCCTCCCTCCCATGACTGGAGCTGACTGAACGCAGAGGGTGGATTATGGCAGTAAGACCCTCTTGGGGATGCTGTCCCTCTGTCCTCACTCATGAAAGAAACAAACTTAAAAAACATTACCTGAACTGATACAGTAAAAAAATAGAGCACACGAGTTCACTTATTTTTTAATTTTTTTAAAAATTCGATCACTGTACATAAAGCACATTTTAGATTTTGTCAGTAGGTCAAAAAAAGTATTAGTGCCGAATAATGACTTGATTGGTGATATGTTAATTCCTCCTCCTTGGACACTACGTCTCGAAGGGAATAACGAGTTTCTCAGTAGTCTCCAGTGTGTAGCGTGCTAAAAATGGTTGATTCTCAATCAACCCATCAGATATGGTACATTGTCATTTTTGAAAGGAGAAAAGGGAATTAACAAGTTAAAATTGTATCATGTGAATGATCCAATTTCAGACAGACTTGGGCATGTTTACTAAGATACCTGAGAGAAATTTCCAACAAGTGTGGGCAAGCCATTTCGGTAAGTCTTGCATTTCTACGTGTTCTGAGCAGAGGTCCTGATTGCCCAGAGTTCCAGACCAAGTTTCTAGCACGATGAGCCTTGGCAGTCTGAGAATCAATAAACCCTGGAGCACAGGTCGTGTGAGCTTGCTGGCCTTAATAAAACATTTGGGTTCCCTAAGTCAGGGCTCCTCTCCTTTCACACAACGTGCTGTGTGTGAAAGTGCCACGTGGGCTCTTTGCAACCCCGTGGGAATTTGGACTCAAAGAACTTGATCAAGAAAGAAGATTCTTGGCTACTGTTATTACTGGAAATAAAAACCTATGCTTTAAAATCTCTGACTCAGGAGTTATGTCTTCTACAGCATTCATGAACATGAGGCCGACCTAGCTGTGAGCATTCACAAAAGGTATTTCTAGCCAGATAGAGTGGCTCTGTGGCAAGCAAGTCTCCATGATGCTGCAGCCATATGGGAAGGTCCCAGGTTCATGTCCCTCCCTGTGTATACGGGGCATGCATATGTGTGCCTGAGATCAAGACCACCTGAGGGTTGGGTGGACATAGTGGGAAGGCCCTGTCAGGGTGACTGTTTCTGTCTTTATCCCTCTTTCTTGAAAAAGTAAATAAATTAAAAAATAAGGCGAAATTCCACTTTTCACTATTCTTGACAAAAATTACTTTTACACTGGTTATAAATAATAACTCTGTGGGACATGGTGGTTAAGGCACTGGACTCGCACATGGTAGACTGTGGTTCAAGTCCCGGACCTGGTGGCTTGCTTTCTTACCTTCCTTCTCTCTCTCACTCTCTCTCTCTTTCTCTCTATTTCTCTCTAGTGAGCATACATGCCCTATAACAAACTTAAAATCATAATAACAAAAAAATAAGCATTACAATAATAATAACTATTTTTATCTTGTGGAACAATTTTATTATTTTGCCTAATAGAACATAAAATTTTATAGAAAAATTGACATACGTATATATAGACTTTAGTGATCTGTTTTAAACTGAGTCATTATAATTTGCATTTTTTTATTAATATAAATTCAAAATCAGTTAAATATTTAAAGTTTTTTAAAAGAATTATGTTATTTAATTTTATTTATTAGTAGTAGTATTTTAAATTTTCTGTAGGGAATGTGTGCTTACTAAAGAGAGAGAGTTGGAGAGAGAGCGAGAGAGAGAGAGAGAGAGAGAGGAAGAGAAGAGAGAGAGAGAAGCTGAGAAAGCAAGCTGCCAGGTACAGGACTTGAACCATGGTCAGCCATATGGGTATCCAGTGCCTTAACTATCAAACCATCTGCTGTTCCCACTATTTACAGTTTTAAGTACCTCCTGTTTAATCACAAATATTTCAACACTTTCAAATGACAACACCCTATAACCCAATAAGAATACTTAATCTGATTTTAACAAAACATGCCAAGCAATGTAAATATCCTACTTTAATAAATTATATTACTAGTCAGCTCAGGTTTTGAGGATTTATTTAATTATGGAAGTGATAGATTATCATTTGGTCTAAGAATATGTCATAGACCAACATGCTAGACAAAATGTGAACGAGCTTGTTTTCTAATAGAACTCTGGAAAAGTGTTTATCATAAGATCATGGCAAAGCAACCTGTCATTCAGAGAAAAATAATGTGTAGTCAATAGTGAGATATTTTCATTTATCAACTGAAAATGAAAGTTCCAAGTTCTGAAAAATACTTCCTTTATGTATTAGAAATATTTCCCTTTCACTTTCAGTCATGGTAGATGTGTTTTAATGTGAATGTAAATTCTAAAGAAGTATAATTAAATTATTTAGTTCAATGTTACCAGTATAAATTTCATTTTCATGAGCTATAGTAGAGAAAAAATGGTGAAATATTGTTTTACAAAAAAGTTTTACCAGTCTTCTATCTACTCATCTATTAAATAAATATTTGTTGAGCACTAAAAACAGACAAATTAGAGTAGCTATTCAGCTCTCTATCAGAGGAGGTGACTTTAGCATATTCATAGAAAAATAGAACCAGCATACAAGTTTATTTTAGTGCAAACATTATTGAAACCATCCATAGTTCTTTCACAGTATACTTTCCTTTTAAAGGTGTTGCTACAGGGCTTGCATGTGCTGGAGAGAGACAGAGTGATAGAGAAAACGAGAAATTACCTCCCCAGATGGGATGGCAATCCCTTCTCCACCGGTCTCCTCTTGGGATGTCGGGCACCATGCATTGCCCACATCTGGCATGATTTTCAAGTCACTGGGTAGGGGTTCTAATGACAGAGTTGGCCATGTAGGATCCCGCACCTTAACTACCATGCCAGTGCTGGCCCCAAAATGCACATTTCCTGTGAATTTTTTGAAGACCTCTTGTACGTCCAAAGACTCTATCCATGCTATTTTTCATTTTCCTTGGTCATGACTGATCATTGAAGGATAGAAAACATAATACGAACTAGAAATATCATGTTCCCTCTCCCCAAAATCACAGACATTGAAAGTGGTGAGGACAGATTTCTGATTATTCTTCCTAGATTAAGATGCTTTCCAAGGGGCCTGGTCTGCAAACATTAAAGTTGCTGTCAGACAGCTTTGGCCTAGTGATTGTTGGTAACTTTTAAGTTCTGACCTGACACAGCAAGGCTTTCTAATCTACATTTAGATTAAGTTCAGACACTCTTGTTACTAATTCCAAGTCTCCTCCTGACAGACTGACATATTTAACCAACTACTAACCTAAGAATTTCTAAACCCATAAACCCCCACTTCCAAATGTCATACCTCTTGGGCCCAGGCCAATGAAAATACTGCCTGTGCTGATTCATAACTTTGTCTATGTCTCCTGTGTTCAAAACTGAATAAAAAACTGTAGTGGGGGTCCAGCAGGTGGTGTGGTGGTTAAGGGCACTGGACTCCCGCATGGTTGATCATGGTTCAAGTGCTTCTCACCTTTCCTCTCTCTCTCTCTTTCTCACTCTGTCCCTCTCTAGTCAAATTGAAATAAATAAATAAACAAATAAATTTAAATAAAATGATTCTTAAAAAAAAAAAAAAAAAAAAAAACCTGTAGCAGATCAACCCAAGGATACCTTTTTGTGTTCCTCTGGACCCAGTCGCTCAAATTAGTGCTTAGAATAAACCATGTTAATTATTATGTCAATAGATCTTGATTATTTCCATCATAAGTGGTTGGGGCTAATCCCTGATTTTAAGTTTCTCTGAGTCTCTATTGTGTAGTTTTTATTTATATTTTATTAACCATACAAAAATCCATATAATAACATTCATGAGTTGTTTTTTTTTATGTTAGAATGTGTTTCTGTTGCTTACCACTAAAAGAATATCATTCACTATGTTCTAGGCAATGAGTGTTTGTTTTCTTTTTTTTTAAGAGAGATTTTTTTCTATAGAGTGAGTGCCCTCACAGGAGAGACAGACAGAGAGACAGACAGTGAGAAACACTCCCTAGGGGGATGGCCACACCACAATCTCTGCTCCCTCATTGTCCTCTCAGGGTCTTGGGCATGCACATACACACTCCTGGTGTAGGTCTTAAGCTGTCGGGTTCTGTCTTCAAACCTCAGACAACTACGTGGGAGTCCAGCAATGTAACCATTACACCATCTGCTGGTCCTGAGAATATTTTTTTAAAACATAATGATATTTTCATTACGTTAAAAAAATAAGAAGTAACAAGGATGATATCATTTAATGGAGACAAGTAAATCATCAATTGCAAAAACATGAGATAATTAATTGCTAAGGCAAGAACAAATCCTGGATTCCATGGGAGACATATGACAGGCTTATAACCCACCATCATTTGACAAGGTGTAAGGGTGCAGGGAAACGAAATTCCACTACTTTCCTTCAAGTCTCACATCATTAAATGTGATGAAATTGAGCTGCAAAGCTGCTCATTTAGAGGGCGGCTCTGATTTTTCTCACTGCTCTTAGAGGTCTATACCATCACAAAGTCACCCTGGGAGTTCACACCCACCCAGGGCAACGTGTCATAGAACAGGAATTTTCAACCCTCTCCATCCTAGCCACTCTTTGTCATTTGTTTGTTTTCATTATACGGCATGTGCGAAAGAGAAAGACAGAGGGAGAGAGAGAGCGAGAGAGAGAGAGAGAGAGAGAGAGAGAGAGAGAGAGAAGTGAGAACTCATTCCCTAGGAGTGGCTAGCTATACTGCAATGCCTTCTTTTCCATTCTCCTCTTGGGATCTGGGGCATTCAGAAACATGCACCCAATGTGATTTCCAAGCCATTGGATCACTGTGCAGTCACTGTGCAGTCAGCCATGTGGGATCCAGCACTTTAAACTCCATGGCACTTGTTGGCCCCCAACCACTGAGTTTTTCAAATAACAAAAAAAAAAAAAAAAAAAAAAAAAAAAAAAAAAAAAAAAAAAGTAATGTTTTCTTAATATTAAGAAGTTATTTTAAGGATAATATACCTAACATTTTTATAATTTAAAGAATAAAATTGATAAAGCTTTGTGATAAGGTCCTTCTCTAAGCCTAGTAGATAAGAAAGCCTAAATCCACATGACTAACAGTGGTTCGAGTCGCAGCCCAGGCAAAGTGAAAACCTATCTGGTTATGTGTGCTTGCTCAATATCCTGAAAGAATGGAGAAATGGAAGAGAAGGATTGCAGTATGACCTCCCCCCACTGGGGAGTGCTTTTCCCCTCTCTCTTTCTTTGTGTCTCTTTCTGGTGTGTATTCATGCCTTCTGGGAATTAAAAAAAATAATGCTTTCGACAGAGGGAAAAGCACAAGTAATTTATTGATAAAATATGATAAAATGACATTGATACAACCATGTTGAGGCATGGCTTCAGTAGATCATAATAAACTCATTAGATGCTCACACCTCTATGAAAAACCAAGGTGAGCATGGCACCCCCAAATACAGAATTACACTGTGCGTTTTATGGGCACTCACACCATAAGCAGCTTTCCAAGTAATGATGTGATTTCCTAAGGTGATTACAGTGCTTAGCAAAAGACCCACAAAAGCAAAGTCAAATTTTTGTTTCATTTACAAAGTGGTTTCATTCCAGGGAAGCAATGTGTTTATTGATTACATAAAAATTATTTTGGCTTACATGTGAAATCATGATTTTAAACTGCTTTTTAGCCTATGTAAATGTCTGCTAGGACATTAAAACATGGGAGAGACACAGGATGATTAGATGTGCAGAATTGTCATGGGTATTACAGAGGTCTAGCATCTTTTGACGACAGGAGTAAATGACAACAAACCCCAATAACCAAAATTATAATGACAAAATTGTCATTCATTTCTACACTGTTCCCCAGGGAACGGTGCTACCTACATACAGAACCTATGTCAGAGACTATACAGATGGTTTATATGGTGAAAACATTTAATAAATACTTGCCTTTTATCTATAGTAATTTTCTAGTCTATGTTATACAGAAAGATGCCAAGGGAAGTCAGTTCATAGGAGTTACATATATCATACAAAATAAAGTAGTGTTCATTTCAAGCAGCGCTTTGACACAAACTGAAGACTCTTAAGGGACTTCGAGCTGGAGAATTTTGAATTTTAAAGTATAAAGTGGAAACAAATAGCATAAACTGTACTGATGCTGAGTTCATCTCTGGAGTTCTTGCTATGTAGGAGAAAGGAGAATAACCAGGGGTGGGGGTATTTGAAGCAGAGACTGAAAGCTGGTGACATGGGGCAGATGTGACAGCAAACAATTGTTTGACTCACACATAGTTTACATAATAATAAATAGGCAGAGGCAGCAAATTTATTGCATTTCTGTCGGGAGCCGTGCCCCAGCCGGGGTGGTGCACAGGAAGGCGACGTGGGTGAACAGGAATCAGACTGAGACCTCACGCCCCTTTAGCATGTTCTCAGCCGACTGCAGCCAGAGTAAACTCCAGACCGCAGCCCTGATGGCCAGAAGTCATGCGTATTTATTATAGAAGGAGTTTTACAGTAGTGCGATGGGTGAAGGGAAGTAAGTGAAACATTTTGCTCTAAAAGGTAAGGCATTCAAAGTATAGGAACAATAATCATAAAACATGACATCTGTTTTGTTTAGGTATAAACAGTCATAATTTTTAGAACGAGGAAGTCCATTTTTCAGATGTATTCTCTTCTTTGATCTTGATTACCAGGGAGTGTCTTTGGATGAGAGGGCTCCCAGGAATCTTGACCACTTCAGTCAGACCAGCTTGATCACTTTAGTCCCAGATTGGCCTCAGGTCAGCTTTTTGAGAACTTTAGCTTCAGGCTAGGGTGGTAGCAACTACAGAAACCTAGAAATAAATCCTGTCTGGTTTAGTAAAGACAAGGTTAGTATATACTAAAGTGAAATACTTATGTTATGTCTGGGGTAGTCTACAGCTAAGAGGGTGAGTCTACATAGGAAAGGAATGTGGTCTTGTGAGTAGCTAAAGGTTGCTGTGTACTTGGGACCCTCTACATGCTGCTAATGACTGTGGCTTGGGGAATGGCAATCTTCCCTTGTCCTGAGAGTAAGGGTGGCTTATGGTCTTTGGGGTAACAGCACCTCATGGATGAGTCCCTGAGCCCCTCCCGGCTACTGAGGTCCTTTTGCCCATTAGTAGCTTTAACTCAGACCTTTCTAATGCTTATCTATGTAATCCCTAGTAGAAGTGAATGTAGCATTCTCT
Organism: Tupaia tana; assembly: GCA_026018925.1. NCBI lineage: Eukaryota > Metazoa > Chordata > Mammalia > Scandentia > Tupaiidae > Tupaia > Tupaia tana. The sequence continues at coordinate 105,682,425 of JAKSZU010000005.1, read as the reverse complement.
GTTGACATTTTCTAGGAAGGTGGGGTGAGTCTAATGGGAGTAACTCCTGTTTGCAGCCGCTGCCCTACACAGCTGCCACCTTAGTGGATCCGCTTTCTTTCAGGATTATTGTAAAAATTATAGTAAGGCTGGGGGTGCCTTTATGGGGTACTGGGGTATGACAATAAGGCCCATGGCAGAGAAATTGAGTGCAGGACAGTACAGCGACACAATACATGAAGTCCAGAACTCGTAAAACTGTTGACCTTGCAAACAGTTCTCCTCAGCCGAGTCCTTGCGGCGAGGGGCAGTTCTTTCATACTCAGCCTGTGTTAACTGAATGGTCCCAGCACATTTCCAAAGGATGCATTTCTGGATTTCTTGGATAAATTCAAGGTCATGGATGAAGGAGATACGTTTCCACAAAACAACCACATACAGGGACCTGAGCAGCGGCTCTTTCCTTCACCCGCAGTGTGTACTCCACCTCAATGCATTTCTGCCTTTGCCCGGTTGTCCCCATCCTGATAAAGATCTGAGGTTTGCAATACTTGATCTATATTCTTCAATAACATATTAAATAAATAGCATTTATTTCAGTAAGCCATAGATAGTTTCATTGGAGCAGGAGGGCTGGGAAGCTTTAGCATTCCAATAGCCATTGTTTATGGGATAACATTTACATTATTGGATAGTGCATATAAGAAGTAATAAGTTAGTGAATTAGGATGGCAGTAGTGAGATACAACTGAGAGAGAAAATATACTTCAAGATGCAATTCAGAAAGAACAGAGACTCACCTTTTCTGTCTTTATGGACAAGGATGAGACTAAATAGAAGGCTCATACACACCACTAATATTATGAGCCTAAAGAGTAGGAGGAGTGGAAGTGCTGTGAGTGAATTTAGAGTATCAGAAAGGGTTGCTGATTTAAGAGGAATATAGAACCTGTGTGTACATACCCAGCAGAGCTGTTGGGTACAGGAGGGGAGGTCCTTCCAAAAGTTCTTAGAACATCCATACTGTGAATAGACTAGGCAGTCATTTCAAAATTTTTTATAAACTTGTACTTTAATTTCACCTTTCCATGAACTTTTCAAAGTTCCCTTGTCTATCATAATCTTTCCACGGATAAATCAATAGGCATAAACGTAAAGTCAAAGTGATCACTGAAACATTATGATGGAGTAAAGCATTAAATAGAATGTGTTTTTTTTTTAATCACACAAATGTGTATATTTCATTGGGATAAAAAGAAAAAGAAAATAGAGAAGAGCTGAAAAGAATAGATTAAGATGAGTAAAAAAATCCCCACAGAAAATGACTGTGGAAGGCATCAAAGATGTCAAAGACTGAGGGGTACCAAGTGTTACCAAGAGGGAAGAATACGCGTGAGGATGTGGTGGATGAGTGAGAAGAGACTGCTCGATCCTGGGACAGCAATTTGCATGGATTAGTCCACAACTTGTCATAAATCATAAGAGATGGCATAAGTAGAAAATGAGGAAGTGAAGTCTATGAGTAAAAATCACCTTTAAGAGTCAGGTTATAAAGGAAAATGGTGACTTAGGATAATAGAAGTTTGGAGGCTTCTGTGAAGATTTTATAGAATTCTGAAGGCTCGAGTGTGCTTGCAAATATGGCAATAGAACCAACAGGCAGGGGCATGCTGAACATGCAGGTGAGAAGGTAGATGGGGCAAGGTCTCAGAGGATGAAGGGAAGTGGACAGGGAAAAAATACTTTTTTGAATATTTAATCTTCCCTAGAAAGTGAAACATCTTTTTTATATGTAAATATATAACCAAAATGCTAATTTTTATAAAAGTTCTACAGATATCAGAATGAAATCCTAAAGCATCAAAAATAAGAGACTTGTTTCATTCCTTGAAAGGAAAATAATGTCACTGACTTGTATTTAAACAATTAAGAACTTTTTGTGTTTAAACTAAAAGCTGATAAAACTACAAGGAGAAATGGCAAACGCCAGAGAGTGTTTAGAATAAATACTTTGCCAGATTAACATTTGGCCAGAAAATGGAAAATTCCACAGACAGAAAATAAATAGCTATAAAAAAGAGTTAAATACAGAATTAACAAGCTTTATCTAAATGATAGCCATATATACATGTATTTTAAAAGCAATGAATATATACAGTGAACTATTAGAAAAATAACCAAGCATTACATGACAAAAGAAATGTAGGCAATATCTCATGTCTTATATTACTAAAACTGTTATTGACCACTGTTCAAAAAAATTAGAGACTAGTAAGTGACATCTAGAATTTAAGAAAAACATTTTTTAGGCAATTGAGAGGATAAAGAAGAAACAAAATGAAACTCTAAAACTAATTTGAATTGAATATCAAAACACACTACATAATGTAAATATAGATGCTATAATACTTTAAAAGAAGTTATTTCTTTAAGCCTATCCATTTTATATACTTACATTAAAAATAAATAATGAAGTAAATTTTTTAAGACTGCTTTTTCTTGTTTTTGTTTTAGATCTTTGCCATAGTTTGTGTGTGTTCCCCAAAGGTAGAGTGAGAAATAAAGTGAGGTAGAGGAAGGCCATGCCTCCATCCATTCCCCGCTCTCTCCTTGGTATTTATGGCACATATGTGTATGTGCCTAGAGTTATTTTTAAGTTGCCGAGTCCAGGACTTAAACTGTGAAGTCGACCATGTGAGACCGAGTGCCTTAACAACCATTCTGCCTGCTAGCCCTAATGTAGTAAAGTTTGAATTGAGGAAGCTAGAAAAAAAAAAAAAAAAAAAAAAACACGATAAAATTACAAACTGAGATTAATAATCCCAAAACTAGACCGGTGGGATTTAATCAGATTAAGAAATTTCTGCATGGCAAAAGACACAGTAATTAGTGTGAATTGACACCCCTCAAAAAAGAGAGAATATTTTTATGAACTATACTTCAGATAAGGGACTGATAACCAGAATACACAGGAAACTCAAGCAGCTGTCCTGAAAAAAGATGATTAACCCAATTAAAAGATGGGAAAATGAGCTGAAAAAATAACACTTTAAGGAAGACATACGAACAGCCAAAAGGTATATGAAAAAATGCTCAACATCCCTCATCATAAGGGAGATGCAGGTCAAAATCACAATGAAATACCCCCTAACCCCAGTCAGAATGACTAAGGTTAAAAAAAGATAAGTGCTGGCAGGGGTGTGGTAATGGTGGATTGCAAATTGGTTCAGTTACTGTGGAGAACAATATGGAGATTCCTCAAAGATCTACAAATAGAACTACCATATAATCCAGCAATACCAATCCTGTGTATCTACCCAAAGGACAGAAGAATGCTTAGTTGGAAAAGCATTTGCACATCAAAGTTTATTGCAGTTTATTGCAGTGTTATTCATAATTGCTAAGATATGGAACCAACCCAAATGTCCACAAACAGAAGAATGGATTGAAAAAGTGTGGCACATAATATTCTACTGAATACTACTCAGTAATAAAAACAATAAGACCTTGGCTTTTAATAGACAGTGAATGAATATGGAAAGTTTACTGCTGAGTGAAGCAAGTCAGGCTATGAAGGAGACACATTGTATGACTCCACTTAATATATAATGACTGTCCACACTCTATGAATGAAACTGAAAGACTCGAGGATATAGAAACAGAACATGACTATAGGTACTGGATACAGTGTGGGAAGAGGGTGGGAGAAGGAGGAGAGTTTGAGGAAAGACATTAAGGAGAGAAATAGAGAGGCAAGACATTAATGGGACACAGAAATGGATTATTATTTGTTGATGATAATGTGTATAGTGTTCCCAACTAGACTGGTGAGAAATGTGTTCATGTTGGAACATTCACTTTGCAAGCTAAGTGATGTATGTGAATGTATAAAAGAAATTACAATAAAATAAAATATGAAAAAATTGAAAGGAGAGTAAGAAACACTGTAGAAATGACAAAATATAAACCTATCATGAGTGAATTAGCTTTGATTAATAAAACTTAAGAAGTTGTATTGAAAAGTCTAAAGAATTAATAAATATCATATTATAGTAACAAATAGAGAGAAGAAGGGACATATCTGGGACATGAAAGTAGGCACAACCCAACACAATTTCTCTCTTTTAAGGATGGACATTGGCAGGTTGTTCAGATTGCTGTGAGTCTCAGCCAAATTGCCCAGGGATCCAGGACAGGCTTCTGCTTCTTCCTAGTCCAGGAAATCTGCTTGATGCCAAGCAGTAGAAAAGGTGACAGAGTGGGTGCACAACTACTTAACTTATTGTCTATTTTGATTTTGATATACTTTTGTGGAAAAACAACAACAATATGCTATCACTTCACATATCCAAAGCACATCCAAAACCTTTAGACCACTCCATCTATAAATGATGCTTAAGACTTAATTCTCTTCCCATGGTTAAAAAATAACATCATTGGGACCAGCAGTTAGCGTAATGGCTATGTCGCTGGACTCCCACGTAGTCGACCGCGGTTCGAGTCCTGGACCCGGCGGCTTAAACTCACACCGGGCGCGTGTGCGTGCGTGCCCAAGATCCCGAGAGGAGAATGGAGGAGAAGGGATTGCGGCATGGCCATCCCCCCTGGGGGGTGATTTCCTGCTTTCTATCTCTCTGTCTCTCTCTGTCTGTCTGGCGAGCGCACGCGCCCTATAGCAAAAACCTCTCCAAAAAAAAAATAAATAAAAAAAAATAATAATAACATCATTTTAAACGTCTGCTTAAATACCTGCTATGGAGCACCGCCACAAAGTGCTATGTATAGGACTGAGCAATTTTTCTCGTTATGGTGCTTTTTCCATAGCCAAACATGTGAGCTCCATTGCTGGCGTGGGTGGTGTTTCAGGGAGAGTTTAATTCTACTCGGCTAAATCCCACTGTGTTCCTAACACTTCCCAGTAGCATGCCCCTAAAATATATTAATAAGAACTCTTCAGGTCTGCTAAGTTACTTTCTGTTTTGTTGTCACTAGATAAGGTATCAGAGATCTTTACACTTTACCCATTTTGTGGAATTACCTCACTTCATATCTATAAACTATCACAGCTGTCTTGCCCTCATCATTTACAATAGGATGAATTCTTGTAGTAACTCTGTCGCTACTCAGCAGATTTGAACACGTGGGTAAAAGATACCTTGTAATTTATCTATAGTATTTGTTGCATAAGAGAAATAGTTTTGTGCATTTTAATAAGTTAATTTAAATTTCAAAAACTTAATGAATTTAAAAGTAATAACCAAAATTTGAAATTTAGAACAAATTGATACCAATATTTTCATTTTAGAATTGACAGTCTTTCTTAGCATAGCATTGTAGATACTAACAACATTCAGCTCTGATAAATACAAAGTAAAATAGTGGGCATACCAAAATGTCATAAATAAAATTGGAAGGCAAATAGTTACCATTTATAACAATATTATAGCTTTTGTATTTGAGTTATTGTTAATTTTGCCTAATTTATAAATTAAGCTTTATTATAGGTTTTTATATAAAGGGGAACATAGTATCCATAGGCTTCATGTCATCCACCATTTTAGGTATCACTGGCTTTTGGAACATAGGCCCTGAGAAAAACAGGGGTCCGCTGCATCTAATTTAGGTAACTTCTCAAATGCCCAGTCAGGAAGCAGGCTTTGCAGTATTATAGGTATTTCTTCTCTGGTAATTGGGAATGTGCTGAGTAGTAACTGGTTTCTCACCACAGGCAGGCGACGACTCCTGTGTGGTGCAGCCAAGTCCCGTGTCCTCAGCTCTACCTGCCAATGCTCTTGACTACCTCAAGCTCTGCCTGCCTCGAGTCTGTAACCACCTCCGAATATGAAAATAAACATACTCTGTGTGCATGCACTGTAAAAATATCAAGTCATGTTGTTTGCTATTGATCAAATCAAACATTTTAATGATAAGTTTGTCTACTACTTTAATGTCATCTAAATATAGCCCTAGATGAATGCTTACAGTAGAAATTGTAAGAGACATACATTAATAAGTTATTGGCAATTAAGGGTCTTAAAAAGTTCATGGAGGAAAGGAATTGTGAAAAATAACTATGCCTGTTTCATATTTTTTTTGCGCCTAAAAAATCTTGCACTTTGATTTCACTTTCCATACACTTTTCAGAACCCCTTCATGGATAATAACTAACTAATGCTTTTTTAATATAATAGAAAGCTTCACATGTATCAGAGTATTTAGAGCTTATTTGAGAAATAAATTTAGCACACAGCATGGGTTTTAACAGGAAGATGAAAAATGGACATTAGATACAAATCTTCATGGAAAATTTCAATAATTCATGGAACATAAATACTACAGGCATAGCTATCCATATACAAATGTGACTTAAAAGTACGCATGAGAAAATATATCAAATTTGTATTAATAAATCATAATTGTACATATTAGTACGGGTACAATGTGATTTTTTTCCCATATGTGAATGCAACAAGTTTTGATTAAGTCAGGGTAATTAGTATATCCATCATCTCAAGAATTGTCTTTACTTTGTGTTGGAAACATTCAATATATATACATATACATATATATACATTTTTTTAGAAGTTTTGCTATAGGGTGTGTGTGCTTGCAGAAAGACAGAAACAGAGAGACAGAAAGCAAGAAATCAGCCCCCCAGGGGGAGATGGCCATGCCGCAATCTCTTCTCCTCCATTCTCCTCTTGGAATCTTGGACATGCACACACACGGGCTCGTCGTAAGTTCGAGTCACCGGGTCCGGAACTTGAACTACAGTTGTTTGCATAGGAGTCCAGCAACTCAGCCATTCCACCAACTGCTGGTCTCCTGCATATATATATATATATATATATATATATATATATAGCGCCAGTCTGAGACATATAGCAGTTTCCTGTTAACCACCTTTTCCCTACTGTATTTTATATCATAGTTTTCTGTCTGTAATTTTGTTTCTATAATAAACTTTCCTCTATCCCTCCCCATCCCTCGTTCTTCCCAGCTCTGGTTAGTCATCCTTTATCTCTCTTCTTCTTGGGCATCTTTTTTTTTTTTCTTTTCATTTTCCACATGTGAGGGAGAACATGTAGAATTTATCTTTCTGTGTCACCTGCATGGTTTGAATCTTAGAAGACCATGAGCTTTGTGGTCAGAAGACCTCTTAAAATATCCTACCATTTTTCAATTCCATATGCAAGTTATTTAATTTCACTGAATTTCAGGTTCTAAATCTGTAAAATGAGGAAAATCCTATTAGTTTAATAAAGACTGGCAGAAATGATTGATAAAACTTACTATAACTGCCTGCCATACTTGCACATAGTAGAGATTCAATACCATTTTCTTACAATCTGTTACCTTCTAACACTCGGTGCACAATATCCTCTCATGCTTTCCTATTCAGGATATAAGATTTTATGATTTGTCTTTACTCATAAACATGTTGTTAATGGTAGCTACCTTGTCACTTCAAGGGAAAACAATCAGAAAGAAAGCTGATAGAATAAGGGCAGCTTTAAGCTAATTCAAGAAAAAGCCTGACGTGATTGCCTGGTGACTGGAGGTCACCTCTCTTCTGTAATTTTCACTATGAGCCAAGGAGTTTCTGTTTCATGTAGCTAAGAATACCCTAATTAATAGAAGTATTAAACATATAATACACTAGTCATGCAGATGAATGTCAACAAAAATCATTTGACAGGAGGACAAAATAGTACTTTCTAGGAGAAAGCCCAGCTAAATAACAGAAGGATCATCTAAAGTCTCATAATGAAGTGGCTTGGGACTTACAACCTCACTGAAAAGGTTGCTTCAACTAAATTTTAGTGTGTTAAATATTGTCAGGCTAATGTTTTGGTTAGTTGAGATCTCCCACGTGGTTTCTTTATGATGAATATGAAAGAAACAGACACTTTACTTGCTTGATTAATGATGAATGCTTATGCTTATAGATTTTTAAAATATCTTAAATCATTAAATATTTAACATAAGGTAAATGCAGCTGCATTGAGACTGGAAGAAAATAATACTTGGGTGGATCCAATCTAATCTTTTTTTAATGGGAGAAAATAAAAAATGAAAACATGATTACATATAAGTTACCAAGAATCCTAGTATGTGAGATAAGAAAGCCCAATAAAACAATTGATACTTCCCCGAGGAATTCCATAATTAAAGCTGTTCTGTCAATATTGACCTATACAATAAGCAAGAACAGATTCAGATCTCATAAGCTCTGAAGTTTTTATAATACTATATGTTTATCATTTGTAATGATTGCTTATAGATAATTAAAAATTGAACATTAAGTAAGATATTGAATATTTAAAATTAGAGAACCCAGCAAACATCACAAATACAACAAAATCAAAAAAGCGAATAAAGCAGAATATGTTGATTAATAATTGGTTGACACAATTCTAAAATATATATGTTGAGTACTGGCTTGATTAACATTTTGAAAAAGATACATGAAATAATCTGAAATTAGGGCATACATAAGAGCTATTCAAACACATTTTTAAATTACTCGTATGTATATTCACCAGCATTATTTGTAATCAAAAACTCTTATCCTACATTGATCTATTGATTAACATGTGTAGTACCTCTGTATAGTATTTGACTATTCACTCCAATTTTCTGGCTTGGTAGCAATTTTGTTTGCTGTTCTGTCAGGAGCTGCCAGATTTCTTCAGGACAAAATATATCAGATGCACCAAGACATGACTAGTAGGGTAGGATGTGTCAAACGCGCACCTGTATACACAGGCATCCTGTTTACCATGATGCTATGAGATAGTGGCCTACAGACAAAGGCATGCTGATCAGTTCTGTTCCCAAAATAAAATAGAACATGTTGTTTGTATATGACTATACATGACATACACATATACAAATATATACACACGTATGTAGCAGGTGTACTTCTAGCAGGAATCAAACTTTTATTTTAAGTGTCAATAAAAACTGAATCTTTTCACAATTCCAACTTTTCCAAGAATTGTCCTAAATTTTTTTTTTGAGAGGTTTTTGCCATAGGGCGTGTGCTCTCGCCAGACAGACAGACAGAGACAGAGAGACAGAAAGCGAGAAATCACCCCCCAGGGGGGATGGTCACGCCACAATCCCTTCTCCTCCATTCTCCTCTTGGGATCTTGGGCACACACGCACAAGCGCCCGGCGTGAGTTTTAAGCCACCGGGTCCGGGACGCGAGTCGCGGTCGACGACGTGGGAGTCCAGCGACATAGCCATTACGCTAACTGCTGATCCCTGTCCTAAAATATTTTGTGGCTGCCCCACTTTTCACACACTTCTGATGTCTGGACTTTCTCTAGCCCTGTTCAAACTATGATAGAACTTCTGGATCCAAATCGATCTTGACACTGGGCAGGTCAGGACCGAAGACAGTAGGTGTTTTCCTGAAAGCCTATACTGTAAAATGTAGCAGTCCATAAAATTACCATGGAAGTGATGGCAATGCATAATGGAATCAACCCAAAGTCCAAAAGTAGAGTGGATTGAAAAAATGTGGCATGTGTACTCTATGGAGTATTACTTGGCTATTAAAAAAAATAATGAGACCCTGACATTTTTTCAAAACATCTACTGTCTTGGGTCCTGACAAAGTGGACAAATATGAAAGACTTAATCTTAAATGAAGCAAGCCAGACTGTGAAAGAGAGAATTCCGTGTGCCTCCACACAGTATTTATCAAAAGTCTGCACTCTAGAGCAGGAAGTGAAGATGGGAAGGTAGAATATCAGGGAGGGCAACTGTAGATACTGGAGGTAGTAAGTGAGGGGTCATAGGGAGTCAATGGGAGAGTGAGGAAGGGCAAGAGGGAAAAATATGCTTAACTGACACAAAAATAAAAGGTTATTTGCTGATGATGATGTATGTGGTAATGTCTTTACCATGACTGATATGCACTGAATTTGTGTGAGGAAACACTCCGTATACACTGTAAAGATGTACAGTGATTAAATAAAAATAAGTAGACATTAAATAAGAAACCCATACTACCATACCCATACGAGGATTTTTAGATCAGCTTCCTTCATTTGAACCCATGAAATTACAGCAGCCCCTTAATGATCAACCAAAATAAGAGGTGTTGTAACAGGAAAAATTAAGGCAGCAAAAGAAAGTGATCTTCATTAATCATAAATAATTCAATTTTGCAAGTTTTTAGAAAATCTCTAACCATGGGAACACATCACTAACTCTCTTGAGAAGGTCTGTAGTTTATTCTAAATCCACCCCTGAGGAGAAACTACGTTCTTGCACATATGATGCTTGGTTATTAATTTTTAGCTTTGTCCTATATTGCTCTATTTGAAATGCTTAGCTGGTGTGTCTGTCATAGAGGAAGCCATCTGCTGGGCTCTGAAGTACGACTGGGCAGGCCCGGCTGCCATCCTTCCCCTCCAGGTGTGCACTCTAACCAGACTACAATCCACTCCCAAGCCCAAGTGGGATGATCATGAGAAGTGAAATAGCCAGAATCTTGGGATCATACCATATTAAGAAACTTGGAAATCGCTGTTTTCTGACTCCGAGTTTTCAGATAACCTTTTGAAGATCAATGACATCAAATTATTTGCATTTTATTATATTATTAATAGAAGGATCCAGTACATAAACTTCGCCTTTTTTATTTGTTTTACTTTTCTGGTTTATGTATATGATTTATCTATTTTTCACATCATACATGTACAGTGCCAATGTTGTAACAAGGTTTTAGGGAGGCATGTCTTGTGCCATGGCGTGAAAACCTGCTCGTGCTTGTGAACCACAAGGGAGCAATACATATATTTTACATACCTGACTCCATGTAAACTTCATCTTTGATTCCTAACTCTTTTTAGTTCCTTTGATGAAATCCTTCTGCCCACTCAACACAGTACTCACAGCCTTGAAAAAGACTGTCATATGTGAATACATATGTATATATATATATATATATATATATATATATATATATGTGTGTGTGTGTGTGTGTGTGTGTGTGTGTGTGTGTTTGTGTGTGTAGACCGGTGGATTTTTCTTGATGGATGATGGCTTTGAAATAAATAGTTTAGAACTAATGTACATTCAAATGTACACATTTGCTACAAATTCTACAAGTCAGAGTGATGGCTTTAATTTACATTAAACCATCTGTTATGGGTTTGGGGAACAGATTTCATATTAGCTGCAGGTTTAGTCAATATTCATTACTTGATGTTGTATTTTTCACCATAATTAGTAAATGAATTGTTTTTGAAAATAGCCAGAGGGAGCTTCAAAAAGTCATCTTCTTTCCTTACTATCAGTTACCTGCACAGTCTTCAAAAATTTCTTACAGAATTGGCTTTGTTTCGCCTAATTGTTTTGTCTTGTGATAAGGGTGGTTATAAATTGTAAATCCCAAGCCCAGCAAAATGCATAGTGGTTACATCTCTGAACTCCCACACGGGAGACTGCAGTGTGAGTCCTGGACCCAGCGACTTGAAAATCATACTAATTGCATGTGAGTGCAGGTCCAAGATCCTGGGAAGAGACTGGAGGAGAAGGAATTGCTGCTTGGACATTCCCCCTGGGGGCTGAATTCTAACTTTCCCTCTCACTGACTCTGTCTCTCTGTCTCTCTACAGTGAGCACATGCACCCTATGGCAAAAATCTTTAAAAAAAATAAATTAAAAGAGAGAGAAAGAAAAAAGAAAAAGAAAAGAAATTGTAAGATCCTTCAGTCAGCAGATGACGTGATTAAGCTCCGGACTCCTACATGACCATCCACAGTACAAGTCCTGGATCTGAAAATCATAAAGGGGACTTTTGCATGTGTGCCCAAAATTTCAGCAGGAGAATGAAGGAGGCAAGGTTGTGGGTGGTCATCTCCCTAGGGGCATTATTTCTCACTTTGCTCTCACTGTTTTTTACTGTCTTTCTCTGGGAAGTCCACATATCCTATGGCAAAACCCCAAAAAAAGAAGTGGGGGGAAATAAAGAGAAAAAAAGAAAAGAAAAAAAGAAGAAAGAGAGAGTGAGAAAGAGAAAGATGGAAAGAAAGGGAAAGAAAAAAGAAAGAAGAGAAGAAAAAGAAAGAAGGAAATTGTAAGTTACTACACATAACTTGTTTCATCTTTCCAGAAAAATATTGATGTATAGAGGTAAATTAGACAATTAAAGGCAGTTTTTGGATATGAGATAATAAAATTTTTGTTCTATAGTTTCGATAATTCAGCAAAAATATGTTTCAGCTGAAATCACTAGTATATTACCCCAGTTCTAAGAATCAATTCTATGTCTTGAGAGAGATGCTAAAGAAAATCATCATATATTTAGAACCTTTCATAAAGAACATGAGCTTGTTAGGAAAGACGATGGTTTCTCATACTCTGAACATGGATGAAGCTACAAAGCTTCTACTACAAATGCTGATTTTCTATAGAAAACAAGATAAAAGAAATCCTTAATATAGACATAATGCACATTTATAGCTAAAATTAACATATAAATCAGTACTTATTTTTGATCAAAGACTATTTTTTTTTTTTTTGGAGAGGTTTTTCGCTATAGGGCGTGTGCGCTCGCCAGACAGACAGAGAGAGACATAGAGACAGAAAGCGAGAAATCACCCCCCAGGGGGGATGGTCACGCCGCAATCCCTTCTCCTCCATTCTCCTCTCGGGATCTTGGGCACGCACGCACACGCGCCCGGCGTGAGTTGTAAGCCACCGGGTCCGAGACGCGAACCGCGGTCGACTACGTGGGAGTCCAGCGACATAGCCATTACGCTAACTGCTGGTTCCCAATCAAAGACTATTTTTTAACATATTTTTGCCTTAAGGCACATGTGGAGACAGACAGACAGACAGACAAACAGACAGAGACAGAGATAATGAAACGAAAAGTGTGAAATCACTCACTCTCCTGGGGGCGTGGTCCTGCAGCAATCCCTTCTCTGTTCTTCTCCTGGGATCTTGTGTACATGTGCCTAGTGTGGGTTTCAAGTCACTGGATCTGGGATTTGAGCCACTGTTAGCCACTTGGGCGTCCAGCAACATAACAAATACACCATTTGGTGTTCCCTCAAGGACAATATGTTTTTTAAATTTATATATTTGATACTTTGCCTCTAAAATTTAAATTTTATAGTACATGAGTCCTATTGGTAAGGAAATTTTAGCAATTCAATGAAAGAACAATTCATGATAATAGAATTTCAAAGATCATTCTGCATTGAATATAGCAATGGTTTTTCTTTGCAATTATTGTTTATTTTTGGTGCTTACCAGGAACTAGTCATAGCAATGAAAGTAATGTAGTATCATCTGTACTGAAGAAATGAAATATCTAAATTTTAATTTGTATCTTTCTAAAGAAGTGGCATGAATCTATTTCAAATTATTTCAGAGGTTGTTATTTACATTATCATTATCCCCATAATAACACGTTAAGTTTTTGTTGGTTAATTTGCCACTCATCTCTTATTTAATGAGAACCAAGAATTGAAGTTGACTTCAACAGGCTATTTTTTTTTAATTGAGTCCCATATGGGTCAAATTATGTAAAATGTTGCTATTATTGAAAGAAGTGTAATTATTTGATTTTGAATAGTTTGGTTTTTTAGTTTGAAGTCATTGTTTTGCTGTTGATGTTGGATATCCATGTTGGATAATGATAGAATGATTGCTCTATTTGACTGTAGAAAATGTGGTCAATGAAATAAAACCATGACACTTGTCTAAACAAAGCAACTGTCAATTCACATCACAGGCTCCTTCTAAATAAAGGACTCCAGTACATTAAATTTGTTTTTCTTTAATGAACCTGAGCCTTTTCACTGTCATTATTCATTCCTTCTAAAAACAGTGAAAAATGCAATACATTACTCAACTGAGAATATTTGTCTTGAGGTGCATATTTTATTGAGGTAAATACATGAGTTTTTGGCCCGCTTGACTACCAATGTTTTGATTTTATAGAAATTCTGTATATAAATTGAAAGTTGTCATTTTTGAAATTATGCCACCTCCTTCCCAGAGACTCTAGTGATAATCTGAAGGAGCTTCTGTATAAGCCTGTTCAAAAATCATTATCAAAAAGTGTGCCAAGTGAGAACAGCATGTTCTTGATATGTATGTCCATCTATATCTGTCTATCTGAATTTCTCTCCCTCAGGAACCATAGTGTTATAATAACTTAGTTGTCCGTCTCGCTCCACTTGTTGACGGCATTGTTCAGTATACTTGTATTGCATTTTCCATGTTGGAGCTCAGTTTTCTCAATATAATTATAAAAGTATTGCCAGTAAGGACTATTTCTGGTTTATTATAGTTGTTGTTTTATTTTTGTTTTTGTTTTTGAGAGGTTTTTGCCATAGGGCGCATGCACTAGCTAGAAAGACAGAGAGAGACAGAGAGACAGAAAGCAAGGAACCACTCCCAGGGGAGATGGCCACGCTGGAATCCCTTCTCCTCCATTCTCCTCTCGGGATCTTGGGCACACACGCACATGCGCCCGGTGTGAGTTTAAGCCATTGGGTCTGGAACTCGAACCGCAGTCAATTACATGGTAGTCCAGCAACATAGCCATTACGCCAACTGCTGGTCCCAGTATTTCCACTGGTAGCTATATTGAATTTGATCTTTATTACTGAATCTTATGCTAAAAATTCCATTTCCTGCAAAAGCATGACATTTCACCATCTAGAGTTTCAAACTGTTATATACTATTGAAATCTTCCCTTTCTTGGTACAGAGAGAAGATAAGCCATAAACTATATTGTTCAAAGAGGGATTCCTGACACTAGAACCTGAATGTTTTGAAAATCAACGAACTCCTTCTTTGTCTATGCAGTGACACAACTTCCAAGCAAATGCATGATTGGCAGGGAAGATTTTTGGTGGAAATCCGATTTAAATGTGTTGAAAACTTCTATCTTCACTACATTCTCAGGACTCCCTTGCCTATAAGTGTAATATGGGGTGGTGCTAATGTAAATTATCCTGAATGATATTATTTTTCTCCCCATTGAAAAAGTAAATGAACTGGTCCATCAGCTGAGTAACAAAAAAGGGATAAGCGATAAGCAGAACTTTTCTTCTTATAATGTAAACAAATTAGAATGTATCAACAATGTATTTAATAAAAGGAAAATTTCCCTTAAGGTTGTGACATTACTAGAAACTAAAAACAAATTATAAGAGCCTTTTTACAATATCAAGTCAGAAAAGATATTGCACTTTTCTTAGAAATTGAAAGTAAAATTTTCCTTCTTTTCAGTTTCAAGTCAGTGCACATGAAAATTGCATTTCCTTTGCCATTGCCCTTAAGTGGTAAGGCATTATTATGTTATCAACATAAATTCTCTTTTTAAGGTCATTGATTTAATGGAATACTTTAAATGTCCGTTCCTTTATTCAAGAGAGTAAATTAGCCCTTACTTGGTATTCATTAGCACAAATTACATAGGACTGAAAACAATGTAGTTAATCATATGAGAAAAAATATATGTGTATATATATATATATATATATATATATATATATATACACACATATTCATATATGTGTATATATAATTATATATGTAATCATGTAAATATTATATTATTTATATATAATATTTGCTTCTAAGCCAAGGCAAGTCATACCACTTTAAATGACCAGTCATATTTCCAAAACTCTGAAACAACACCACTTATCATTTCACATCTATATAAACCATGTAAGGACTAAATAGCAATAGGTAGACATATTCAGCCCATCCACATTTTTATCGCCTATGAAGTTATACACAAATCAGTATTTATATTCCTAGTTGCAAGATGAGCTTTTTGCATTATTAAGAGAATTTTTACTTTGGCTAAAATTTGAAAGTTAATTTAAGCTATTTGCAGTTATACTATTTCTACTAAAGGTTAATTTTGTGGTTATTGACTTCTTTTGTCTCAATGTGGCAGAGCAGCTGAAATAAGAGAAAAGAAACGAGGGATTAAAACTTCATTCAGAGAATGTTTGCAAGCTATGCTTCTGATAAGGGACCGAAAACCAGAATAGGTAGGGGACTCAAGTAGCTTACCCACAAAACATCAAACAACACAATTAAAAAGTAGACAAATGAGCTAAACAGATAACTCTCCTAGAAAGACATAGGGATAGCCAAAAGGCAAATGAACAAATGTTCAATATCTCTGTGAGAAGGGCAATGCACAGCAAAACCACAATGAGATGACATTTAACCTCAGTAAATGGCTATGATCAAAAAAAAAAAAAAAAACAAAAAAAAAAAAACAAACAAAAAAAAAAAAAACAGAGAACAACAAATACTGGCTAGGCTATGGTGAAAGTGGAACTCTCTAAAACTGTTGGTAGGAATGTAAATTAGAACAGCTACTGCAGTAACAAAAATATGGAATTTCCACCATGTGGGAGTCAGCACTCCAACCACCATGCTACCAGCTGGCCCTGATAGGAGAAATCTTAATATGTCCGAAGTACATTGTCAAGATCATTGAGGGCTGTGTGATCTTCTTTTACTTGCATTTAATAATATGCAATATGTTTCCAATGACAAAAATAACATGTAATGTATTACTTTTTGTTATCATTAGTATTCATTTATTTTTTACATTCGATCACTATACATCATTACTACTTATAAAGTGAATTTACCCAACATGAATGCAGTTCACAACAGTCCAGTTGAAGATACCATACATGTTACCATCGACAGATAATACATTACTCAAGGAGAAAACTCTGAAACTTAAAAAAAGTCACACTTGAAACAAAATTCATTTGTGTTTTCATATCTAATACGTGACATATTCTTATCATTTTGGTTTTATGATTCTCTTTTCTAGTTTTTCTAGTTTTCTAGTTTTTTTTTCTCTCTTTCTCTCTCTCTCTCTCTGTCTCTTCATGTATTTTCTCATGTTAAGAAAGTGTTTTAGTGGGTCAGGAGATAGTGTAGTGATTAGGGAGCTGGACTCCCACATGGCCTACCACAGTTCAAGTCCAGGACATGACGGCATGAAAAATCATGCTAGGCACATGTGTGTGAGTACCCAAAGTCCTGAAAATAGATTGGAAGAAAAGAGATTGAAGCATGGGCATCCCCCCTTGAGGGGGTTGATTTCTCACTTTTCCTCTTTCTGTCTCTCTCCTCATTTCTGGGAAGCACACATATTCTATGAAAAATCTTTAAAACATGTTTCAGTAAAGCATTTTTATTTGCCCCATGGTATTTTTTTTCTATTAGAGATAACACAATTAATTTAATAATTGCTATTTCCTCACATGCATACCTGAAAATATGGTTTTAAATAATAAGAGATAGACTAAGTACTTTAGAATTGTTTAAAACATCAAATTTTTACTCCACTCAGATTTGTTTGACACTTCAGGATGAGACAACAAAGGAAAATTTTATTGTATATATCTTATAAATTGCATGCAAATTATGTTGTATATATTCTTAAAAAACATTTCTTGCTTTTCTACCACCTCTTTATTATAATTATTATTGGTTTAGAGCTGATCACTTATGATTATCAAAAACATCAGTACTATCTTCATTTTCTCCTTTGATTTTCACAAATCCCTGAAGTGAGTTACTGAAACAAATTATTTAAATCATTTTAAAATACCAAAAATAATTCTTGATTTCTTCAATAACAGCTTTATTAGAAAAAATAGATTTTAATTTCAAATAAAAAGCAACACACCGCCATTTTGATTTCTTCTGTTTGTTATGAGTAGTAAAAACTTGAAGGAGAACAGAATGCCAAGTACATCTTCAGTAACATCACTGAAATTAGAATGTCTAGAGTAGCAGTATTCAGTCATTTCCTGACACCCGTCACACTGGAGTCATTTCAAAGAGCACAGTTGGGTCTTGAATTGTGTTTGTAGTTTACATTATTCAGCAACGTCATGGCTGGGGATTTTTGTAATTGGTTTGCATCTGTTTCGCCAACACATGGTACTCAGCAAGCAACAAAGGGCACGAGCTGTCTGAGCACAGGGGGACTTTGCCAGGCTTGGAGGTGGGAGCTGGGTGTCCTGAGCCGTGGCTGACACACACATACACACACACACACACACACACACACACCAGCCGTTCTTCTGACCAACATCCTCTGCCCTTGCTCCCGAAGCTCCCTCAGGTAGAGCACGGAACGTTTCTCTCCAACGTGCCCTGGAACTGCACGTGTACTGTCCATACCTGGGAGTTCACTGTTCTTTTCTCAAGACTCTTAGGTGAAAAAGAGCAGTTCTTTCTCTCAAGTAACCCTGAGTCAGCTCACCTCTGCTCACTCACAGACACTCAAAGCTCTCGCAGAGCACGGCATATCTAGTTGCATAAATACAATGGAAAGATGAATTTTACCTTAGCTATGTGACTACTAAATCTTGTCACCTTTGCATGTTCCACTGACTAACTCTACGTCAGTTTCTCCACAGACGCCAGGAAAGGGCTGCTCAGGCTATGAGCAGCCAGCACATGGGGACCACAGGGCCACCTGGGCAGCTGTCCCGACATCACTGATGGCCTGGAACTCCCAACCACACTAAGGAGTCCTGCCAAGTGCCGTCTCCTCTCTCAGGTTCTCCTCGCAGTCTATACCTCATTAAGCATGCTCCACTCTCCCCACCACAGCTCACACGTGCTTTTGTATTCGCCTGTTCCATTTCCTTACATTTCTTTTCCTTTCTTTTTTTCTTTTTTTCAGTCTCTCTAGGCTATGAGTTACCAAATGAAGTTCATTCTTGTTTCATTATTTCACTTGCAGAGACTAGCCCACCAGGTCCCTAGAAGTCTGCATGCCTGCTTCCCATCCATGGCTCACTTCTGGCTTGAAGCTTTGTGCTCTTACAGTCAAAGGAAAACCAGTATGTGAGAAGAGCCTGTTTTGGGTGGTTTTTGCCTCCCAAGTGGTCCTTCCCAGTCAGCTATAGATAAGTTCATGAGCTCAGCAGGGGTCTGGACATGGTGCAATGAGCCATGGTTTAATAGTCTCTATGATATATCTGGAAGAGGTATGTTAGAAGGACATCTCTTCTCGAGTCACCAAAGGTTGAGTTTTTAACAGCCTTGAGTTAACAACTCTCCCCAGTATACCCACCCTCACCAGTTCTTTCATTGTCTCAACATTTGCCTAACCCATGTGGAAAGCTCTGCTGAAGATGTGAATGATCAGAACACTTGCCCAGTAAAGGTAAAAAAGCAGCCCACTAATTTTATGGAACACACCCAGGAACTAAGAAGAACCTCTATTGTTGCATCTTTTTTTTCTCTTTCTTCTATTTACTTCGTGAGCCAGAATGACAAAGGGTTTCCAGTGGGTTGAGGCAGGCTTAGGCAGCAGTAGGCTCGAGTGTGCACAAGGCTGCTCATCCTCCTGACTAACACAGAGCGATGCTAATACACATCAACTATGGAGATCTAATTTAGACTGAAGGGGATAACTCAGGGAAACTCTGACATTCTGAACAATTAAATGAACACTCGATGGGGTTTGTTGTTTTAAAATGAAACTCCTTGTGCTTGTCCATGAGACCATAAAATGTGGAACAGTGCTGGAGGCCTCTGCTATTTTTATCTGAAGTGAATAGAAAGAATGACTTTTTTAAAGGAAATGTCATTGTGGTGATGTGTCACTAGCTACTAGCATATGCACCAAGGTGACTTTTAGAGCAGTACTTTGCAGTGCCTGGGCTGTTCTGAACTCCGAATGCTCAGCCTCCTGAAATAGGCTTGATGATGGGGACAATCTTTCTTCCTGATAGACCACACATTGTCTTTCACTTACAGGGTCATGGGTGTGTATAGTCTTGGATATAATGCATACATAGCAAAGCCAGCTGTGTATTTCCAAATTCCAAGTGAATATCATTGAAATATCATTGTATATACTCTGAACAAGGCATAAGGTGATATAGAATCCCAAAAGTTGAGGAGAGGAGCATTGAAACTGCCTAGGCTCATTTTAGGAAGAGAATGATCACTTCAGAACAGTAGTCAGCCTTATCTGCACCAGAAAATCACACTTTGATTATTTTTAAAGTTGAAAACAATTGGATATTTTTAGCCTGATATTCGTATTTTGTCTATTTGTTTACTAATATTTGCAATAGTAAACACATTGGTAAAATGTCTTTGTTTGGTACTTTTATTTTAAACTCAGTCTGACCTACAATGTTGGTGTGGTCTAGAGCCTTCAAATAGGAACAATATAATGGATTTTGCAATGCTCAGACTAAACTATATTTTGATTGGATGAAGTATCACCCAGGATTTCAGTACTTTTCATTCCAGCATTTCAGGGGAGTTCAAAAGAAGGGACTGGCAGTTAGCATAATGGCTATGTCACTGGACTCCCATGTAGTCAACGCGATTTGAGTCCTGGACCTGGTGGCTTAACTCACACCAGGTGCATGTGCATTTGCGCCCAAGATCCTGAGAGGAGGGAGAATGGAGAAGGGATGGCGGCGTGGCCATCCCCCTGGGGAATAATTTCTCTCTTTCTTTCTCTCTGTCTTTCTGGAGAATGCATGTGCCCTATAGCAAAAACCTCTCAAAAAATAAATAGATAAATAAATAAATAAATAAAACATTTGCAGTGGTGGTAATATGTGGTGCAACTGGGATACCATGCTCTGTAGGCTAGAATCACATGGGAGGCCCATATTCGATTGCCAGTTCAACCCGGAAGCCAGACAGGCTGTCACATGCCATGGTCAAAAGCAACAAAGACAGGAGTGTTTTGAGCTCAGGACTGGCCTTGGAAACAAAGCAGAACCCTGTTGGAAAACAAAGACACAGAAGTTGGGGGAAGATATTGAACATTGTATTGCACAGATGCTTAGATGATTTCCCAAAATACTGGCCATTACCTGTGACCTTAAGAAAGGTGTGTCACCTAATCTCTTTTGATTTTAGTGATTCCCCCATAGAAGGAAAAATAAGATAAAATCTGTAAGCGTATTTAGGATGGAAAAGAAATAACATCCTATAAAACCTCTAGGTTTCTTTTAGCTCTAGGGTCTATGTTCCTGCTATTCTCTACAACAACATAGAAATGGCTGCAAATCTTGAACTCTAAGGAAACAAATTTTGTACTTGAGAGAAGAAATTTCTTGGGTATTTTTGTTTGTTTGTTTGTTTTCTTTTTTTTTTCTTTTAGCTTGAATAGAGAATTTACTCAACATGAAATACACCTCAGACCAGTCCAATTGAGAATACCATACATGTCGTCATCAACAGGCAATAAACCATTTCTGTGTCCCGTAACACCTTACCTCTCTATTTGAGGAGGAAGGATTCCTAATCTTCAAAGTTAGTCTATGTTTCCAAGCTGGTGTGCTTAACCATAGTGTTTCTAACACGTGGCCAGTTTCTCTCTCCTCCTGATTTGTTCTCTTGCTTTACTGCAAATTCTTTCCTACAGTCTGAGAGCCCAGCAATGACTGTTCTTGATCCTCTTGTCAGAGACTATGTAAATTACAATAGTGGGTTTTTGTAGCACGTGCCTCTGAAGTCAGTGTGGAGATTCTTTTTCATGTGAAAATTGAAATTTCTTTTGGATAAAGGCCTGCATTACTTTCATAATTCACCCACAATTATGTCCTCAGTGTATTTTTTTCTTTCTGTCTCTCTCTCTCTTTTTTTTTAAGACAGCAAGGCACAGAGTAATTGACAACAGAACAGCTATACTGTAGAGTGACTTACCTTTATGAAAATAAACCACAGTCACAGTATGAAACTTCAATGAAAGAGAGATTAATTGGCCAGAAGAGGAAGGCATTGTATAAATCACCCCCATGCACTTACCCGTTTGCAGCTGCAGTGATTGGGGAATGATTTCAGATATTTTATCCTTTCGATGATCAATAAGGGGCAGTATACTGGAGTGTTGATCAAGTTTATTAGTTGTCCAGATCAGTGTATTTAAGGTTCTGTAAGTCTTACTTCGTGCAGAAGGCTGCCTCTGGGGAAGCCTGGCTCATTCGGATTTGCTTTCTGTGCCCCAAATCTCTTTACCACTCAGTGCTCAAATTTCAATGATTAAAACATGGGAATTATAATCCACGGGGATGATGTAAGATTATTTGAAAAGTGAATTGTACTATTCAGATGCACATTGCTACATATGTCAAAAATACTTTAATTAGTAATACATAAATCTTTCTGAATTTCTTGGCAAAGAGAGTTATTATTTTGAAGATGAATTTGAGAATTAAGCACTTAATGAGGAGTCGCCTTATGAATATACATAGATACATCAGTTTGAAGTTTCAGCGATATTGAAAGGCTGTAACAGTTGTTTATTGTTAAGAAGTAACTTGAACAACTCTTTTAATTCAATGTGTCATTTGAATTGTTGCTAAATAGCCTTAGCGTATTTTGAAATACAAATTAATTATCTATTACAAGCATGCTATTGCTTATCTCCTTCAAAGTCTCATTAGTATGCAAATGACTCTAATTAGGTCACTGTCAGACACTATTAGTGCAGAGTCTCTTTCCGTGGTTTAGAATGAAAGGGCTTGGTTCCCAAATATTTATAAAACTGTTGCTGAAATCAGCTTTACTTAATTGGGATTTTTCTGGAAGTTGTATTGGTACAGAGAAAATAACCTCAGACAACAAAGAAGGAATGATTTTTTAAAAGGCACCAATTTTTAATCGACACATACAAGGTTAGACTATTGGAAGTCAATATTAATATTTTAGTATAAATTAAATTTTAAAATTTAAAATCACTGTAATAGTTTCCTATTTTTTAAATCCATTCTCTGTGTATCACCATGAGAACCAAAGATTAATATCATTGCAACATGTAATCTAAAGGAAGTTAGTTCATTAGAATTTCTTAATAAAATGCAAAGTCTATATTAATAGACATTAATTAATAAACAGAGCATGCAGACAGCTGCATTATTATCAATCCCATGCAGAGGATTTTAATTAAGCGTAGAAGGATAGCCTTTCGGATATCTCATCTTTGGGATCAGTGCACCTCACAGTAGTTTTCTTTATTTAAACAACCTTGGAAGCTTTCTTCCAGCGTTCAAACTCTCTGGCATTCTCTTTATTGTTGAATATAGTGTAAACCTAAGGCAATAAATTGGGTAATTACTAATAAGGAGTGGAAAGTAGGTATGGAAGCATGTTTCTTGGGCATTTCAAGCTGTAACAGTTGGAGGTCTCCCTCACATGTACTGTGGCAACATTTGTTAAATAGAAGCAGAGAAGTTAGATGATGGGATGGAAGTGAAGCGGAGAACAGAGTCATCAGGGAAGAACATTCAGGGGCGATAAGTTTCAGAGAACTAACGACATGGAGGATGAATAGGAGAGACTTTACAGAAAGTAAAGGGGAAAGATCATGAAATACAAAGAGGGACGCTTGTCAGACGCCCCAACATTCAGCAATATTGAAAGGCTGTAATCAGAAAAGTATAGACATTTGAAGAAAAAGGCTATCTGAGGCTTGAGACTGGAAACTCTTCATTAGAGGGGGTGGAGAAACTTGTATGTCAGCCACTGTGCTATGCATAGTTACAATCATTTCTTACAATATTCCTGAGTAGAGATAATTTCTCTGTACAAATAAAGAGATTCAAACCTAGAAAGTTTAAATCATTTGCTTAGTCAGGTGATGAAACTGAGATTGATGGGGTACAGTCCTTTTTCTTCCAGAAATGCAGGCCTTTCTTTTCTTCCTCTTCTTTCTTTCTTCTTTCTTCCTTCTTTCTTCTTTCTTCTTTCTTCTTTCTTCTTTCTTCTTTCTTCTTTCTTCTTTCTTCTTTCTTCTCTCTTCTCTCTTCTCTCTTCTCTCTTCTCTCTTCTCTCTTCTCTCCTCTTTCTCTCTTCCTCTTCTTCTTTTTCTTCTTCCCTTCCTTCTTCCTTCTTGTTCCTTCCTCCTCCTCCTTCTTCTTCTTGACTTCTATCTAGCAGGGCTTTCAAATCAGGATTAAGAACATGAATTCTGGAGTTAACCAACAAAATACTTAGTAGTGGAATATTGGAAATGTTCTATTATTTCTCTAAAACTAGGTTTTCTTATCTCGTATTTATAAGTCTTAAAGTTAGAGCTAAGGGCCGGCCTGTGGTGTGATGGTTGGGCAGCTGGATTCAACATGGCTGATTGTACCACTGAGTCCTAGACCCACCAGCTTGAGAAACATGCCTAGTGGGTGTGGAAACATGATCAAAATCCCAAGAGGACAGTGGAGGAGACAGGAGTGCAGCATGGCCATCCCCTCTGGAGGTGCTTTCTCACCTTCTCTCATTCTCTCTCTCTCCAGTGAGTGCATGCACCCTAAAACAAGTTTAAAAAAAGTTAGAATATATATAATATCTTCATAATTCTTAGACATAAAAAGCACTAAAAATGATACCTATTTTTTCTATGCATCTAGACATTATGTTCTAATTATATTTGTCTTATATACATCAGGTACATAGCTCATCTTCTCTGATATTTCCTTTTAAATAAATCTATATTAAGGGGATTTGTCAGCTACCTGAATGATCCCTCCAACTGCTACAGTACAGTATTTAACTTTTT
This sequence comes from Tupaia tana, assembly GCA_026018925.1. Classification (NCBI taxonomy): domain Eukaryota; kingdom Metazoa; phylum Chordata; class Mammalia; order Scandentia; family Tupaiidae; genus Tupaia; species Tupaia tana. The sequence continues at coordinate 105,657,876 of JAKSZU010000005.1, read as the reverse complement.
CTCTAACTAAATATTGAACTAAAAATTATTTTTTAAAGATTTTTATATCATTTAAGTTTTCAGAATCCCAAATTGTTTCTATTTGGCATGTTACTAGCAATCTGGCCTTATAGAAGAATGTGCTACTTTGGACTACTGGGTGGAGGGGGGAAAGTAGTTAAGGACGTCATTACAAATTATTATTTTTTTAAAGAGGAGACATGTTAAATACCAACTGTGTATCATGTGAATATGGATCATAAATCTACATTAAATTCTTACAACAACCATATGCTGTATCATTTGCCCTATTTTATAGACAGGGAAATCCAGGCCTAGGAAGCTAAGTAATGCTCATGCCAATGACACAAAGATTTCATAATACTAGGGCATTAAAGTATTGGGCCATGAGAGGCTGGCTAGCCAGTCAATCTCCACATATCAGTGGTCTCACAATGTGAAGGTCTATTTCTCTGCTCCGATGTCTGTGGAAGGTTATAAGAATGCTGTTCTTCCAGATGTTATGTCCATGCTTACACGTGTCCCCTCTTGCTAGACGGAGGAAGGGGAGTGGGAAAAGCACAACTACCCTTGCCCTTAACTGCCTTAGCCTGAAAACTACAAATTATTTTGTTACCAACACACAGTTAAGCACAAAAATCATATAACAAATAATTTCACTGATTATCACATAAACTGTATATGAAAATACAATGAAATCACCAGTAACAGTGCAAATCCTAAACTTCAGGTAACGATGTGACATTGATAAGGTGTTTGTTTGAGGTAAATTGTTTTGACATTCACGAGATAAATACACTCATGACTATGACAGGGCAGTCGTTGGTATTCAGCATGTTTATGCAACTACGTACTCAATCCATCTACCATTTTTCTTTACCCACTATTGTGCAAATGATAACCTCTAGTCTCTTCTTATAAAGCAATCATTCATAGGCTACACCAACATTATTCTTATCTTACTATTCCATAATAATGAAAAGTAATGCTACTTATTTACTTACTCAAAGAGATAATGAAATATTGAGAGCGTATTAAATAAACTGATCAGCTGCGTGACTAGTATATGCTTATGTCCTGTTTTCATAGTTTCTCATAGTGGGGATGCCTGGTAGAAAAGAAGTAAATGACAGTGTTGCGTGGAGATACATAGCTTAACCAGACCCAGCAGCACTCTCAAAGTCTCATGTCTTTTAATGACTTTTTCATCTTTTTTGTCTTACCATGTATTTTGCTCAATTCTGAGTAATTTCATGTTATTACCTCTTTCTCAAACTACACCCGATCTACTGTTTAATCTGTCTGTATAAATTTAAACTTACTATATATATATATATATATATATATATATATATATACACATATACACACACACACATAATATATATAGTAATATATATACACACACATAATATATATAGTAATATATATATATATATATATATTTCTAAAGATCATTTTTTCTGCCTTAGTTATCTTTTGATAAATCTTTTCTGCTTTTCCCTCATTGGGAGACTGAAAAAGAGTGGGAACAAAGGTCTGAGGTGATAGCAACAGTAGTTCATCAAATATCTTATGTACAGTTCTTACATTTTATTTTGTCTCATTGTTGTAATCTGAATTTCTTAGATGCTTCTGAACATTGTAATATAAATTAGCTATGTTTTGTTGTTGCTACAATGCACTCATGGTGTCTCATTTCCTTGTGTGAGAATTTTTCCTAATTCATGAATACTGTTCTTTAGAGGGATTTATAGTTTCCTTTGCAAAGTGACAATAGAAGCCTCCAATGTAGACCATGAACAAAATGATTGCTTGGTTTTGGGTTTTTATAACCAGAAAGTATTAATTTCCACTCAAGAAAAGTAAGTTTAAAACAATCTTAAAATAAATTCTTAGCTAGCTAATGCTCTTAAAGAAATTTGCCAACCTTCAAATGTCTGAGCATATTCATGTATTCACTTGAGTGAAAAAAGTACAATTAATTTATTATTTTGCACAATTTATTTTTTAGTCACATTTCTCCTAAGTCCTGTGTGCATATTCTGTTCACTCATTTTGACTAAGGAAGGTGAGACCTTAAATAAAACTTCACACAGGACAAAGCACAAAATAAAATGAAATTGGTACTGATCTTTATTGAGCCAATAGCATCATCAATATCAATCAATTATCAATAACTGGCAACATATTTTTAAAAGTAAAAATCAGATCTCTATACTGAAATAAAAAAAAATAATTACTGGTAACTTGAAAGACACATGTTACAAAAAAAAAAAAAAAAAAAAAAAAAAAACCTTTTGGGAACCAGCAGTTAGTGTAATGGCTATGTCGCTGGACTCCTACGTAGTTGACTGCGGTTCGCGTCCCAGACCTGGTGGCTTAAAACTCACGCCAGGCGCGTGTGCGTGCGTGCCCAAGATCCCTAGAGGAGAATGGAGGAGAAGGGATTGTGGTGTGACCATCCCCCCTGGGGGGTGATTTCTCGCTTTCTGTCTCTCTGTCTCTCTCTGTCTGTCTGGCGAGTGCATGCGCCCTATAGCGAAAATCTCTCAAAAAAAAAAAAAAAAAACAACTTAAAAATGAGAAAACTATATTGAAGTGTACTATTTTTATTTTTCCCCTACTCTATTTCAACCTTCTTTTTTTCTCTCTGTATGGCAGAGGGCTAAAAGTCTAAAAAACTGCATTTCCTAGATTTTATTGCCTGCCAGTTTTCGTTTTCTTGTTATTGTGTTTCTCTCTTTAAAAACAGAACCCTAGATAGCATAACCTCAGCAGTAGAATGGCATCCTTGCCTCTGTTCCCATGAAGAAAGCTTTGACATTGAGAGACAGAAATCCTCCAGGTTCTCAACTGTAACAAATCAGCCTAACAATAGCACTTGCAGTGCTCCAGCATTAAAGCACTGAAGTTCTTGTGGATTCTGGGTAAGAACTGTTGTCTGTTTTTTTTTTTTTTTTTTTTTTTTTTTTTTTTCATCTTTCCAACAGTTTGTCAACAAGTCACTCTATCACCTTCACTCCATTTAATGTACTTAGAGGAGTTCTGAGTTTCCAATGGATTATAGATCAACTGATGAGAGGAAAACATACTCAGGTTCTTAGATGTGCTTGAAAATATGAAGTAGTAAGTAGTCATGAATTCGCAAACATTACGTTTATGATAAGGGTGGCCTCTGGGGTGAGAAAGGAAAAGGAATTAAAGTGAAGCAGGGCAATATCAGGTCACTACAGCTATATCAGCTACTCTTGACCTCCTGACAGAAGTGGTAGATGCATGAGCAATGTTCTCATAACGTTTTACACATTTTTCAATGTCTGAAATTAACAAAATAACGCATTATCCTGTGTTATATATGATAATATATAAAGATACATTTATTTATTTATTTATTTATTTATTTATTTGCTGTAGGGTGCATTTGCTCACCAGAGAGACAGAGGGAGAAATCATCCCCCAGGATACATGGTCCCCCAACAGTCCCTTTTCCTCCATGCTCATCTCACGATTTTAGGGACTCACACACACTTGCCTGGGGTGAGTTTTAAGTCGCTGGGTCCAGGACTTGAACCATGGTCAACTATATGGGAGTTCAGTGTGTAACAACTATGCCATCCGTGAGTCCCATCTATGCATTTCTTTGTTCTCTTGGGTCTAGCCACACTAGGCTGTAGGCAGCTTCTTGAACACATCAGGTAGCTCCAACTAGTACAACCACAACCACCCACCACCTGAGAGTGTCCACCTGCTATTGTGTGTTGGCCTTCTATTAATATCTGGATGACTGGCTTACTTCCTTCTCATCTTCACTAAAATTTCCTTTCTCTGATGGGCTTCCCACTATTAGTCTCTCTATATTTTACTTTTTTTTTTTTTTTTTTTTTTTTTGGTAACTTGCATCTTCTCTAGATTGTAAACTGAAAAAAAAAAAAAAAAAGACTATTCCCAGGGAATATTGTATTACTTGACAATAGTAGACATTTAATAAGTAATTGTTGAATGAACAAAAAAAGAGTAAATATCATACTTTCACACTACAATCACAGTATATTTCATATTTCAGTTGGATTTTTGCTTTATTTTTTGTCAACATTTGATTATATAGAATATTTGAAAGAAGACCGAAGAAGTTTTGATAAACTAAATTAAAAAAAAATAGCAAAACTAAGTTTAGAGAACAAAACTCAGTAAAACATTAAGCCATCACGTGCATGATAGTATCTTTTTTTTTTAATTTTTATTTTTTTATTTTAACTTTTTATTTATTATTATTATCATTATTATTTTCCAGTTTGATCAGAGAGAGACAGAGAGAAAGAGGAAGTGAGAAAGCAAGCCACCAGGTCCGAGACTTGAACCGTGGTTGGCCATGTGGGAGCCCAGCGCCTTTAACCACCATGCCACTTGCCGGCCCCAATAGTATCTTTTTTTAAGGATTATTTTTAATTTTATTTATTTATTCATTTGTTTTAATTAGGCTAAAGAGAGTGAGAAAGAGACGGAAAGTGAGAAAGCAAGCCACTAGGTCCAGGACTCAAACTGTAGTGTCCAGCGCCTTAACCACCTCGCCACCTGCTGGCCTCCACGTGATAATATCTTTAACTGGACTATTATACTCGTGCTGGGAAAATTCATTTTGCAAGCTGCAATGATAGAGAGTGATTGAATGTATAAAAACAATTTTAAATAATAAAATCATATTCACACACACAAAAAGAAATTAAATTTGAGCTACCATTTTTGAAAAGTTTATTTATTTATTCATTTATGAGTAAGTGCGAGAGAAAAAAAAAGACAGAGCGATTCCCCCACCACCGAGTCTCGATGCCCTGACCCACCCCAGCCTCAGTCAGCCTCAGATCATGGACGCTCTCTTGACTGGCATGCCCAAAGATGTCTCTGGATTTCAATGGGGAACAGCTCCTTGTGAGTGAGCACCCCAGAACATCAACTTTCACTGTTGCTTCACCATCTCCTCCCAAGTTATCTTTGTACTTAGCACTAATGAGAATGATGCTTTTTATTTAAAATCGATTGGGTAGTTTTAGTTTTGTTATGAATTCACAAATGATATCTGTGTTAACTGATTTTTAGTATGTATTTTATTCTTATAAATCAATTCTTTATAGTGTGCAGAAACATTAAGGCAAAACCAGCCTCTTAGAAATTTTATGATTGTTTTGTAATTATTAAAATACTCTAATAAGTGATTCTTTCCAAAATGCTTTTTAGAACATTCCAGGAAAGCTGCATTTCTGAGTTATTATTTTGAACAGAATGTTTGATGAAAATTTTCACACATGTAAAAAAAAATTATGTCTTGTGGCCAAATGCTTTCAGTGAGATCATTTGCAGCCAAGCAGTGTCTTGATCACAACAACATTAGAATATCTTTATGTCATCTATTAATAAAGTTCTGTCTTTTTTCCAAGTTTTTAGCATATTTCTTTAGTGTCTCCTATGCTTGTAATCCTTTCTGTACACAGTATTTATAGTCAGAAGATTCATGTGAATCTCACTATTTAGTTTCTGCATATCAAAGATTAAAAACGGAAATCATAATACTAAAGATGTTGCAGTAATAAATGTAAAGATTTTATCCTGTTTTCCACAGCTGAATGCACAAAGATCTTATCAGTGTATTTCTAAATACAGAGAATTTTTCTCAAGCTTCAAAAAAAGAGGTATTTATTTTGTTGTTGTTGGAATTGATGGTGACAATGAATGTTGGTACCACATATTTAAAGTTACCTCTTCCTAGCTAAAGTTCTGGTTTTGAACAAATATTAAAGAATCTATACATCATAATTTTATTATTTTCTTTTCAATGGTTGTAACACATAATAATTATCAAGTTCTAGATGATATACACTCTTATATCATTCTGGTATTTTCCACGGTTTGATATCAAGTCCCAATAGTAAATGAGATAAATAAAGTACTGGACTTAAAAATACACCATTATTTAAAATTCAATGATAAAAAATGAAATAAAGCCCTGGCCTTTCAGCCGCAAGTCAGTCCCTAGTTCAAGAACTACTATCATGGTTTGTTTTTTAGTATTCTTTCTTCTAAAATTCCTCCCTGAATCCACATTCTTCCACAATAGTGTGGAACAATGACTTCTGATTATAAGAGGAACAGATTGTAAGTGTGGAACAATGGTTTTAAATTGTAAGATGAATACACCACTTTCATTTCAACCAAAGACATTTTGCTTTTAATATATTTTATAATTCCTTCTTTTCCCATTCTTTAATACTCTCATCTTGTAGTATAGTTATATGCTATATTCAGTGATAAGCTTTATGAATCTAATCTTCTTAGTTGTGAACACATTCTTCTTTTATAATGGCGTTATGAGTGTTTGAGGACTTGTTTCTTTGATGGTTTGCTTGTTCACATGATTTGTTTTTGTTTCACTCATCATTTAAGAATGCAGATTAGTTATATGAAGTTTTCTATTTACAAATGCATGAACGGAAATATAAAGATTAAAAACTGGGCTAAGGAAAAGCCATATAGAATTTGAGAAATTTAGGTACAGCTCATTAACCTGCAGACAAAGGAACTTTGAAATCCCATGTATTTGATTACTTGAGGAGCCTCATTTCACTAAATCAATAAATCCCAACCATCTTCTGTCCCAATCACTTTGAGAGGTGGGATACATTGTTATCAGTGGCAATGACACGACAGATAGTCAGATCTGAGCCCTGACAACGAGCTGCCAACTAGAACCAGGAGCCACAGCACAGGAGATGGCCTCCCCAAACCTGGTGTTTTCCTCCTGTGCCACTGCCAGCCTCCATCCGTCTTTACTGAGTCAATGCACACACGGTAGAACTGAAATGTAAGCAAAAAGTAGTAAAGGTGCAGGTAGCAAAATCTTCATTTGCGTGTGTACGCGCTGAGTGGTAGGGAGAGGTCTGGCAGGGACTCTTCTGTGCCTGTACTTGTGCCTTGCAGAATGTCACCACACTCTCTTGAGACACCACTTTCCTGTCCCCCATTTCATTTTAGTATTTCAGATATACATGTTTTGGGATTTTGTTTGGTTCTTTTCTTTCCTTCTCCTTTCTTCATTTTTAGAAATATCTTTCTTATTATTAGTTACTTAATAAGAATATGTTTTTAAATAAAAGCAAGTAACAGTAAGAAAATATCTTTGGTATTTTATTTATGTTTTTGAAATCTGTTTTTCATTGGATTGTTTAGGCTTTATGGAACTCTCTAAACCAGAGAAACAATTTGTCGATATAGTCTATTTAGTTTAATACATTCTCCATCTATAAGCTGTAATTTGTCCTTTGCTTGTGTGTGTGTGTGTGTGTGTGTGTGTGGTGTGTGTGTGTGTTTGTGGTGTGTTTTGGGAAGACGGAGGTCACTGAAGCCAACTGGGTTTTGGTCTCTTAAATTCAGTACCCACAAAAATTCTCAGTGATGCCAGGGCCAGCTGGTGGGGTGGTGATTAAGGTGACGGGATCCCGTATGGCCGACTACACTGTTCCTGTAACAGACCCGGCAGCTTGAAAACCATGCTGCGTACTTATGCGCGCATGCCCAAAATCCCAAAGGAAGAAATGGAGGAAAAGGGATTCGGTGTGGCCATCTTCCCTAGAGGGGGTTTGCTTCCTCACTTTCTCTCTCTCTCTTTCTCTCTAGGGCAAGTGCATGTTCTCTCTAGCAAATTATAAAAAATAATAATAATTCTCAATGATGTCAACAGATTTTTTACGATTACTTTATTTCTTTCTATTAAGAGAGAGACACCCCCAGCCACCAACGACCCGGATCACAGGCTTTACCTACACCCAGTGTGCTCAGGGAGGCTCAAGCCTCTTAAGAACTTTTCCACGGGGGGTGGGGTGGCACTGCCCTCCTGCTCTGCCAGCTCTGTCCCTAATGTCGAGATATTCTTGGGCAGAACATTTTAAATCCTTTGTGCATGTTTTAGAAACATTATTCATAACAATGTATTTTATACTCTATTTCTGAAAAATACTAACAAACCTAACAGGATTATTTTTACTCTACTTATTAAAATATGTCAAGGTGTATAGACTTTTTTTAATTGTATCTTTTGTTCATCTACATATAAGTTTATATTCTGATTTTTAATTTAATATTATAAGAATTTAAATAAGTTTATCTTAGATTCAAATTATTTTAATAGAAACATGCTTTTTGTCCTGTAAGCTATTAAAACAACTCTTTGTGTTTATAGATGATTTAGCTGGTGAAAATAATACAGAATAGAATATTTTACTATTATTATTATAATTATTATTGCCAAAGGGTGTACATACTAGAGAAAGTGCTTCCTAATTCACCACGCCATGCCAAAATCCTATCTCTCCATTTTTCCATCCTGTCAGAATTTTGGGTATGCACACACGTGTGTTTGACGTATTTTTCCTGCCCATGGGGAGGAGTTTTGGGTGGTCAGCCACGGGGAATCTGGCTCCCTGCCCACAGTGCTGGTGTGCTACATTGTGGGGTCCATCTAATAGAGTCATGTTTAACAAATACTACTCTATTACCAAGTTATTTTCTTTTCTTTTTTCTTTTTTTGGAGAGGATTTTTTTTGCTATAGGGTGCGTGCGCTCGCCAGACAGACAGAGAGAGACAGAGAGATAGAAAGCAGGAAATCACCCCCCAGGGGGGATGGCCACACCGCAATCCCTTCTCCATTCTCCTCTTGGGATCTTGGGCACGCACGCACACGCGCCCGGCGTGAGTTTAAGCCGCCGGGTCCGGGACTCGAACTGCGGTCTACTACGTGGGAGTCCAGCGACATAGTCATTACGCTAACTGCTGGTCCCATTATTTTCTTTTTTAAAAAAGTGAAATGTATTAACTTTTTTAATTATTATTTATTTAATTTCATTTATTTATTAATTCCATTTATCTAATTCCATTATTATTTTTTATTTGACCAGAGAGAGAGAGAGAAAGGGAAAGTGAGAAAGCAAGCAACCAGTTCCAGGATTAGAATCACAGTTGACCATGTGGGAGTCCAGTGCCTTTAACTTCCACGCCACCTGCTGGTCCTATCAAATTATTTTTTAAAAGTAACTTCTCAAGAGTGTATTTCTATTTCAAATCTTGACAGACATCTATTCAGTCCTTCTCATGTATTTTATTTTCATAAATGGGTTGTATATTTATGCATTGCTGTCTTTATAATATATTTATAGACCTTTTTCGTGTATAATCATAAAATTAATATAGCTAACTTAGGTAATGAAATCTTGTAAAGTATATTTTAATGTATTTTATTATTATTCATTCCAAGTTTTGGTAGAGTCCAAATAAGAAATACACCAAGAAACATACAAAAAACTCCAAGCAAACAAACGTATTTTCAGAAGTTTTAGATGTTATTAAAATATGTGCATATACTAATGAATTTGCTAAACCTTTAAATAATATGTATCATTTGCATCTAAGATGAGTTAAAATAAGCGAAAACCAAAGTGGAAATTAGAGTACAGACAGACGAGAACTAAAAATGTAATACAAAATTAGCTCTAGTCGACTGAGGACAGAAAGCATCTATGCCCTCTAAAAAAGATTCTTGTTTCCTAAAGGATTCAATAAAATTACTGAAATAGCAATAACTTATTTAGTATATAATGGTGTTTCCTTGACTTTTTATTAATGTTGTCAGCTTTCAGAATCTCTGTGATCGTTTGTATTTGCTATAATGTTGTGTACATCCTATTTTCACTTGCACGGTTTTTCAATGGGTAGCCTTCTCAGTTCACATGAAAATATTACCTTCCAGGTTAAATAAAAAAAAAAATCTAAAACTTTATTTTGAACTATGTAAGAAATAATCCAGACTGTGAAGCAATTTTATGAGTCAGTCGCACAAGAAACAGCTACATAGTAAATAGTTTCCTGACGTATTTTTTTATTAATTATGTAGTGATAATGACAGTGGCAATTGGGAAAAGAACATAGCTGTGAAAGTGACAAAGGGTAACACTAGAAATAATATCACAATTCTGAATAATTTCAGAGAAAAAAGAATTGAATTTATTTCGTAGTATATTATGAAGTCGAATATATTTAAGGTATTTTAGAAGAGGTTTATTCTGTACTCGAAAGAATACTGATTGTAAAATTATATATATTTTAAAAAATACAAGAAAAAATTCAAATTAAATTTTATTTATCAAAACGTGGTTTTCTTTAAAATAACTTTTTTGTTTACTTTTGTACTTCTTCCCTGAGAGAGACAAAGGGAGAGACCTCTCCCAGCAGAGTGTTCACATTGCGATGGCCCCTGAGCCGAAGCCAGCCACAGCGAAAGCAAGCACCTTGTGCCTGGACACAGAGAGACCTGCGGTCACTTGCCATGTGGTCTCAGTGTGCTCCCAATGTCATTGAGCATCCACTACGATTGTGTCATTGCACTGGCCTGAGTCTTTCTTGACTTTTGAAAATGAGAAAAACTGACACTGATTTTAATTGCCAGTGCATTATTAAAGGGGCAAAACAAAGTTAAAACAAAAAAGCCAATAAAAAAGAAAAGTCTATTTTAACAGGCATTCCCACACAGTACTTTTTTTTTTTTTTTGGAGAGGTTTTTGCTCTAGGACGCGTGCGCTCTCCAGACAGACAGAGACAGACAGAGAGATAGAAAGCGAGAAATCACCCCCCAGAGGGGATGACCACGCCGCAATCCCTTCTCCTCCATTCTCCTCTCGGGATCTTGGGCATGTACTCACACGCACCTGGCATGAGTTTAAGCCACCGGGACCGGGACTCGAACCGCGGTCGACGACGTGGGAGTCCAGCGACATAGCCATTACGCTAACTGCTGGTCCCTTCCCCCACACAGTACTCTTAATATCAATTAGGAAATGGCCAAGCTTAAATTATTTTCTTAAACATGCTCTGAGGTTCAATAAATGAATATTTTGGTGCAATCAAGGAATGAGAGCAGAGTGAAGCCGAGAGTGTTGCTGTTTTTTTTTTATGGTGGTGGGATGTGAGGGTTATTGTCTTCTTTTTGCCATCCTGTTTTTTTAATTTAGCATCATTTCCAAAAGTATTCAGCTTATGACAAAAAATTATGCAAAAGTAAGAAAAAAAAGATTATAAGAGGGATTTTTTTTTTTCAACAGAGGGCACGTGGGGGGAAGGTAGAACACTTTCTGATAGTCCAAGACATGCTACAATCCTCTTTCCTCCAATTCTTCATCCTGTAAGGATCCCAAATGCCTGATCCCTCTCTGTAAACTACCCAGGTCAGGACTCAAATCCTGATCATCCCTAGGGACCTGGTTTCCTATACACAGAGTTCAACCAAGTCAGTCCCATGACGGGCAATTCATCAGGGGCTTATGTATTTATATTATTTGCAAGATAGTGAGTAAGTATAGAATACGAGCATGAATAATGATCATGCTTGATAAATTATTATGTAAATCATGTTTTTGGTGTTCAGAATGACTGCATAAGTACATATCTAGTTTCTGTGCCAAATGTTACCTTTTAGGATGTTCTGAGGACCCTACTATTCACCTTGGACATCACACGATTATTGAGAAGATAGTTTAAGTCATGTAACAAGCTCACCAAGGGAAGAAATGTTAGATAGAAGCCAATGACCAAGAATCATATTTGGAGGAACACATAGAGGTAAGAGGTAGAAAGAATAAAGAAAATGTTAGTTAGAAGAGAGAGAAAATGTTAGAGATAAGAGAAAGCAGTAAGACTGTTTCTCCCCATGAAGATAGAGGTAAAATCAAAGCATGATGCTCTTTAAATTTTAAAGGATTCTCTAACAGAATGGTAACTTGCTATGTAGGAATAAAAATGGCTCCCAGTAAGAGGGGCTACACTGATGGAACCCCAAACGCCCAGGGCCACAAAGAGAGTTACAGTGCTGTATCAAAAGTGGGATTTAAAAAGGTACGAGAAACTAAACTAGTACAAATGGCTGTCTTACAGTCTATGGCTAAAGACTACAAGAAACCAGAATGAATGCAAACATTGAAGACTACTCAAAAACATGTAAATAAAATGACCAATTGGTTTATTTTTTCTGGACTCTTGCCTTATAAATACACTTTGCGGACTCATCTTTCTAGAAAATAAATTAATCACACGACTGGTTCATATTCAAACATATTGAGGAAAAACTTGTACCTAAAAAGATTTTATGATAACTAATTGACATAATATAAAGTAAAAATCAAAAGAAAGTCAACATTTTCTTTTTTATTCCTTTGATGGAGGAAAAAAAAACAGAAGACTGTATTAACAAAGGGAAATGCTTTTACCATTCAAAGGGGACTTGTGTGGGAGACTGAACACATTAACATCTGATACTTGAGTTTTCCTTTCAAAGTGAAATTAAGCTGAGTAATAATACTTCCCTCCCTTCTGACTTCTCTAAATAAATACATTCAAACATTAAAAACTTGTATTGTGACATGAGCCTTAAAGCTTCTTTTACCTTTAATGAGACCAGAACAAATGAAAGAATAAAAACGATATGTTAATGAGGAGAGTGAGTGAGGTGACACAACGGGTCCCAAGATGAAAAGAACTCTCACTTTCATCCACGGGTAGCGATTCCTTCAGTTGTCAGCCTCCTTGCATTTTCGAAACACATGAAAGACCATATGGCTTGTCAATGGTAGAGTCACTTTGACTTGGATGTTTATGTCGTTTCACCAGGAATTTGCATTTCCTGATTGTGAGGCCAGCCATCAGGGATCGCTTCCTCTGTCCTCCGACTCTCAACTCAAAGAGGGATCTTTGATCAACTCCTGTTTCTGGGACACCGTGGCTCCTTTGCAAACGCCTCCATACCTGCTGACCTCTTGCTTATTTCTCTAACTTAATTTAGAAATTTGCCCCAAAGGCTTGGGTCTTCTCCAACCCTTATTTCACTTGTTTTATTACAACATCTCAGACTAGATATCATACTTCATTGTTATGTCTTGAATTTTAGATATGACAAAATTTAAAACTTCTTCTCATTTGAATTTTAAGCAGATGGTTATTTTCTCTCAGCAGATTAAATTATTCTGTTACTGTGCTATGTTGATGGTTGCTGTTGGCCATTAGTCAGTTATCTGCCTAATTATTTCTTTGTAGGTGACTGGTCTTTTCTATATGGATGTTTGTCACTTATTTTTTTTCTTTGTGTTTAGGAGTGGATTTCATTTTTCTTGTCTTTTCCAAGCTTCCTACATCTGAGTTTTACTTTCAGATAGCTGTAAAAATCTCCAATATGATGTTTTCAAATAATACCTTTTTTCCAATTATTTCCCTGTAGAAAAATAGTTAAATATGTGTTAGAATAATTCCCTGCAGATTCTATATAGTTATCACTTTTCCAAGTTACATATATTTTTCTGTCCAGGATTCAGTCTGATAGTTTTGGGAATCTAAGTCTCTATATCTCTGTCTAATTCAATGAGTTTCAATTTTTCAAATATACTTTTCCGTTCTAGATATTCTTTTCATTGCTTTTTGAAACTTCTTGGTTTATTTCTTAAATATTGCTTATAATTATTTTCTTTAAAACATATTAAATATGTTAATTTTACATTCTGTGTCTGATACCTCCAAAATCTGAAGTCTTTGGAGGCCTGCTGCTGCTGTTCATGTGGGCTCTCACACTTGACACCTGCTGCCTTCAGAGTATTATCAGATTTAACGCACTGGACACCCACACGACCAAAGGCGGTTTGAGTCCCAGACCTGGAGGCTTGAAAATCACATACGGAGCATCCTGAGAGGAGAATGGAGGAGAAGATATTGCAGAGTGGCCATTCCCCCAACCCTCAGGGGAGTGAATTCTCACTTCCCCTGTCTCTGTCCCTGTCTCTCTATGTCTCTTGGGCTGGCCAATTTATACTGTGGCAAAAAATCTAAAACAAAAAGGCTTGCCATTATTTCTGAAAATGCCTGAGCACAATAATAATCTTAGACGACTGTAAACTAAATTTTTTCTTGAGGATTTTTGGCATACACAGGTTAATATGAACTTATCCCTCAAACCCACATGAGGGGCGATTCGTAATTTTGTGTTCTTAGGGGATCATTTCCCCTTATATCTGGAACTAAGGTCCCAAAGAATCATGTGCCCTTTTTGCTTGCTCTCTTATTGCACATTTATTCTTACTTTTAAATGTGGATATAATCCTTATAGGATCTCGGTTTCACTCGACCAACTCCATCACCTTTTCCCTGTTGATGTATATGTGCCTTTGCCATCTCCCCTCACTGGGAAACGCAGCCTTTAACTCCTATAAGCCTCTCATTTTTGCACAAGTGTCTTGTGAGCTAGGAGTGATTGCGGTATGGCTTGCATGTTAGTCTCTGGATATAGGCTGTATTTCAGTTTGCCAAATGCAAACATGCATGCCCATTACGCAGGCCTGATTGCTCCCAGGCAATCTGGTCCTGTATAAACATATCTTCTAGAAATCTGTCTTAGAAACCATCAGTTCTTAATAACTGATTTGACAGAGACAGATAAATGAATATAGCAGCCCACAAGGCAAAAGCTTTTCAAAGTCAGCTACAGATCTCAGTAGCTTGTTGATGAGGAAATACAGCAATTTATACTCTGCCAGGGATAAAACTATAGTAACTATTTATGAAATTTGTTGAAGGGGTCAGTTCTCCATTATTTCTGAAACTTTTATTAATTTTATGGTATATTTGTCATTAGGACAAAAGTAGTAACAATCATGTGGTCATGATTCTATAAACTTAAGGCCTATCTTTCCTGGCTTTCGCCATTTCAAACAATAAAATCAGTTGGGAATTTCTTCTAGCACAAAATAAACATTTGAAAAACATGTTATTTTGTCTTTTGTGCGCAGGCAATAAAAATTCTATCAGAGCTTCTGCATATTTCTATAAATTTCAACCTAAATTTCCCCAAAATTTCCAAATATTCAAAATGGAATTTTATTGTCATTATACAATAAAGTACTAATAGCTACCAAATTTCTCTTTTCTGACCAAAATTAGGGCAATATCTCTGTGTTTTTAAGGATCAGATCCAGATATATTTCCAGATAGGCTATCTGTAAAGGCAGGTAGCTGTTTTCTTGCCATGACGGCAGTGTTCCTCCACCCTCACCACCATCGGGACAGATTCGCTTCTCTGTCTGGACTCTGAATCCTAAGGCGTAATAAGATCACCTTGTCTCTGAAACGTGGATCGCGTTGCCTGACTGTCAGCCATTAGTTATGCCCTGTCCTGGCTCATTGCCTGCAATGTGGCACTCTAAGTGAACTTATGGTATATGGTAGCTATACATTTTTTTTACATGGTTTTAAAAATTTTGTTAGAGAGCTCGTATGCTTTCCAGAAACAGGTATAAAGCACTCTCTAAGGGGGCATAATCATGCTAGGTCCAGGAGTTGAACCACAGTCCACTCCGTGGGAGTTCAGCGCCTTAACCACCATGCCACCTGTTGGCTCCGAGATTGGAGTATTTTTTTTTTTTCTTTTTTTTTGGAGAGGTTTTTGCTTTTAGGGCTCGTGCGCTCGCCAGACAGACAGAGACAGAGAGACAGAAAGCAGGAAATCACCCCCCAGGGGGGATGGCCACGCCGCAATCCCTTCTCCTCCACTCTCCTCTCGGGATCTTGGGCACGCACGCACACGCGCCCGGCGTGAGTTTAAGCCACCGGGTCCGGGACTCGAACTGTGGTCGACTACGTGGGAGTCCAGCGACATAGCCATTACGCTAACTGCTGGTCCCAAGAGATTGGAGTATTTTTCATCAGCAGTTCCAGTACTCAAACCAAATGATTGGCCATGTGGGATTTGGCTTCTTTAGCCATTAGGCTATGGGTCTGGCCTGAAAGTTTACATATTTATTCCATAAAAAAGAGAGACACACACACAGAGACAAACAGAATCTCCAACAGGGTCTTGATCAAAGCCCAACCTCAGCCAGCCCAAGATCATGGGCAATAGCATGGCTGGAGTGCTCAGAGTAGTCTCCAGACTTAAACCAAGACCCTGTCCTTGGGGGATTGACTTGTACAGTAAAGCATACACCATATACATTTTACATGTAAATTTTATATGCTATACCATACAAATTTTAAACCAAATTAATACACAGAAGTTGCTTAGACGTGTATCTAGTAAAGTAAAACAATTTTTTTTTTTTTTTTGTATGGCCATGCCACTATCCCTTCTCCTCCATTCTCTTCTTGGGATCTTTGGCACGCAGGCACACATTCCCGGTGTGAGTTTTAAGCCACCGGGTTTGGGACGCGAACCACAGTCGACTACATGGGAGTCCAGTGACATAGCCATTACGCTAACTGCTGGTCCTTATAATTCTTAATAAGTGTAAGCAAAAAGTAGTAAGAGTAACTTAGGAAAAAAAGAAAACCCTTAATTCTCATGGAAGACTTAAAATTTCACATCTAAATAACTTCAGGAACTTCTAAATATATGACATTTAGAATATTTTCTGCACTTTTTCTCTCTAATATGCCTGCACACCAGCTGAATAGAGTTTGTGCAATAGTTTTCTCTCCTAAACACCTGTGATAGCATCCTGTCTCTGTCAGCTCAAATTCATATGCTTGTATTAGTTACCTGTTGCTGTGAAACAAATGACTTTACAATTAGTGAAGAAAGTGATATATATTTAATATCTCACCCTTTCAGTAGGCTAGGAATCTAGGCGGGGTCTAGCGGAGTCCTCTGCTAAGGCTTTCTTGGGTAGTAAACATAGTATCAACCAGAGCTGGAGTATAGTCCAAATGTTTGGGGGAAAGCCCCCTGACTCTGGTTCAACACTAACTTTTTTGCAATCAGACATGTCATAGAACTCTCTGAAAACTGCATTCTCAGGTCAACAATACTCTATTCAGCTGCAAATTGCCAATTATCTACTATTCACGTGTATAAGGGATGTGAAGTTAGTCTGCCACACTTGGGTGGAGAGCTTCATCTCCTCTGACCCACAGCCAAGGTTGGCAAGTCACACCTGCTTCTCTAAGTTTGGGAACCTCTTTTCTCTCGTCTTCAAACAATAATGAATATTTGTTTTTTAACATCTATTATTACTTTTATAACTATAAATTTTCATTTATGTTCTCTGCTTTGTTCATATTAGTCTAAAAAAGGCAGATAATAAATAATAAACAAATTTAGTGCAAAAACCCTCCCTTATTTATGTCTTCTACAATGCCTTGTAGAGTTATTGAAAATTTGCTGCGAATAATAATAATTATTATTTCTACTAAGTAGTTGCCTGAATGATTGTCAGTGTGGAGGTCATGGAGTTGAGTGTCACATTTTCGTGTTAGAAAAGCAATGTTCTGCTCTGATGGGCTCTTAGGAGACACAGATGGGAAGCTTTGTTTTGTTTTTTTTTTTACTTTGAAAATGTGATTTTTTATCAATGCATGTTTAAAACAAGTGTCATTCTTATTCTACTTTTTTATGGAAGAAGTGTTGACAATTATAAATACTCTCTTCAAATAAAAATTTGTGTGTTGAGTTACAAAAAATATTGAGCAATTTTCTTTTTTTGTAATATGTTTAAGGCAGGTTCGTTTAGAATCATATGTGTGTGATAAACATGGTGTGGTATAGTCAGCAAATTTAACTATTTCTGTTTCTCAGGGATAATATGATATGTGGTCAGGAAGAGGCAATGGCATCTCTAAGTTTTCTAGTTGGCCACTATTTTTAAAATGCAACTTCTTCACACAAACACACAACACTCAGAGAATGGTATCAAAACATATTTTAACAGACTTCAGACCTCATTTAAAGCTTTAGTTGACAGTCATTCATATGAAAGATTTCTAACATGAACTGTTCACCTAGAAATAAGTCCTCACTGGGGCTCTGGTATTCTCTAACAGAGATACAAAACTACTTTTTCAGTGTAACATGAGGCATCTCACCTCTGTTACTTCATGTTTTCCTCTAAGAGTTTTCTAATACTACCTTTGCATATTCATTTTTGTGTGCTCTCTTCACTATATTTTCAAGTAGTTACCAATATAAATATTTATAAATATTAAAAGGATGAAGATGATAAAAAAGATATTCTAATTCAAACATACTTGTCAAGTCAACATGGTGAAATGAAACACAAGGTCAGATCAGTTTTCGGGACCCTCTCAGAGAAGATAATAGTTATACCCCAACACTAACGGTGTCTGGTTAGATTAGCATTAACTAAGTGGTGTTGTGGGACGAAAGGATGGAATGTTTTCTCTCCAGTCGGCTGTCTGGACTCCCTATTTCTACTTATATGGGTTCCATGAGTCTCTCTACTTCTTCAACAGAAGGGCTCTGTGTGCATTAGTCCATTGTGAATATACCAACGGATCTCTTCGATGCTTCTGTACTCAGTACATATCCTGTGTGCTCTTCACGTAGCCCTGTTCCATAAAGGGTTTAAATCTTCTCCCAGAGTCAATGGGTTCTTCAGGGCCATAATCTGCCAGGAGCCACCTCAAGTGTACAATATGACACCTGTCATCATCTCCTCTCATAAGCCAATCAACATCTGTCAGCTAATGGTTGTGAATATACTGATGGCACATGAAGTTTCTGTCTTCTTTGATTTTTAGACCCACAATGGGGAAGTCTCTATTTTAAAATTTTATTGACTTGTTTTTAGAGAGATTTTTTTTTCTATATGACATATGTGTTCACCAAAGAGATAGAAAGAGAGAAATAATTTCCAAGGGAGGACGGCTATGCTACAATCTCTGCTCCTCCATTATCCTCTTGGGACATTGCCATGCATGCATGTGCCTAGCATGGAGTTTCAAGCCACCAGGTCAAGGACTCAAACCACTTTCGGCCATGTGGGAGTCCAGCAACATAACCATTACTTCATCCACTGGTCCCAAAAGTCTTTATTTTCTTCTGAACTCATACACGCCACTCTATTACAATGCTGGGTGCAAGTAGCTTTCATATACTTTAACGTTTTCTTTAGATTTTGGGTCTGTCATAATCAAGTGGAGAATTTTAACCTCCTCATATTCAGCATTATCTGTGTTCTGACCGACATGGGGCAAGTAGCTGTAGTGAAGTATACTTGTTCTCCTAGAAGATTCTGTCATCTTCCCTGGATGTCTAGCATGAAGTCCTTTGTGTTTGTTAGGTGGGAGTCAGCTTGTCCTTCTGCCTACTGAGAAACCTGACCTCTGCTTACCTGGAGAAGTGGGGCTACACCACTGCCATGCTCATATTAGGTGCTCAGGTGGCTCAGGGCCTGTGCTGGGTTGCACTTTCTGCAACCCAAGGAGAGCCTAGAGGGAGCTTCCCCAGGCCTCAACCCCGGGGCCAGCCTAACGTAGCCACCCCAGGTAGAGAGATGTTCAGGAGACATTGTGTTACCATTCTATTGATATACTGGGAACCTCCAAACAGCTTTTTAGTTTGTTCCCTTAAGCAGAGTCAACAGCAGAAAGCCTCTGAGCAAAAGAGAATAAACAGGCTCAAGGTATATAAAAAAGGAATTGGAGAAAATGAAGACTCTAGCAAGAAGAATACTTCAAAAGTCTAAGAGTCAATATTCTCAGAGAGATGAGAAAACATGTTGCTAGTACAATGTAAGAAAAATATGCCACGTAAAAAGAGTAATCTTGAAACCACACATACACACAAACACATAACACACGCAAACGTGAAAGATCTTTGAAAGTAAAGTGACTCAACAGGAATCTCAATAAAAGTTTGGAGAGGTAAAGTCTAGTAAGATGAGCAGAAACTCAAAGGTAGAAGATAAAAGATTACAATAAATATTTTTCTAGGAGCTACATGATTTAAGTGTCATAGAAATCATAGGAAGAAATAAGAGAGCGACCAGGCGGGGACCGTCATCAATTTGATAACTGCAGGACCTTCCATAAAGCCTAAGGATAGGAGTCCATGACTGGTAGTGGCTCCTCAGGTGCCCTGTGGACAGACCAGAGGGGACTCTACACGTCCTTGTGATAATAAGGACGCCAGGACACACTGTGCACACTGACAAAGCAAGTAAGAGATAAGCACAGAGGGTAAAAGGATTTCATCTTTCAGGACTCTGTAGCTGTGAGCTTTTACTAGAGTGTGATCGGAATCCATTGCAATATTTTAGTAGAGTAATGAAAAGATGTGATATTTAAAACTGATCAAATTGATTGGTATATCGAAGTCAGACTGAAGAGGAGGTAAAGGCAGTCAATAGCATCTGTAATGCTACAGCTGAGGGAAGATGCTAACTTCAGACAGGGCAGTAGCACTAGAGGCAGAAGCAACTTTGGATAATGCAGAATTATACCTAGCAGGATTGACTCCTGCATTGAATGAAAGAGCAGAAACTAAGATTAAAGCCTAACAAAATCTTGACAAAGTGTAGGCAAAGGTAGCTATTCTCTTTCTTTCTGTCTTTCCTTTTTCTGTCTTCTTTCCTTCTCTCCCTCTTTTCATTCTTTCTTTTTCTCTTTCTTTCTTCTTTCTTTCTTTCTTTCTTTCTTTCTTTCCTTCTTTCTTTCTTTCTTTCTTTCTTTCTTTCTTTCTTTCTTTCTTTCTTTCTTCCTTTCTTTCTTTTTTCTTTCTTTCTTTCGTTCTTTCTTTATTTCTTTCTTTCCTTCTTTCTTCTTTTTTTCTTTCTTTCTTTCTTTCTTTCTTTCTTTCTTTCTTCCTTTCTTTCTTTCTTTCTTTCTTTCTTTCTTTCTTTCTTTCTTTCTTTCTTTCTTTCTTTCTTTTTCTTTCTTTCTTCTTTCTCTTTCTTTCCCTTCCTTCCTTTTTTCTTTCCTTCCTTCCTTCCTTCCTTCCTTCCTTCCTTCCTTCCTTGTTCATTCTCTTTGTTTTCCTTCCGTTCTTTCTTTCTTTCTTCCTTTCTTTCTTCCTTTCTTTCTTTCTTCCTTTCTTTTCTTTCTTTCTTTCTTTCTTCTTTCTCTTTCTTTCCCTTCCTTTTTTCTTTCCTTCCTTCCTTCCTTCCTTTCTTCCTTCCTTCCTTCCTTCCTTCCTTCCTTCCTTCCTTCCTTCCTTCCTTGTTCATTCTCTTTGTTTTCCTTCCTTTCTTTCTTTCTTTCTTTCTTTCTTTCTTTCTTTCTTTCTTTCCTTGTTTCTTCTTTTAAGAGATGGTTTTAAATATGGTAAGCTTAAATGCCAGTTAGACATCCAAGGGGAAATGTCGAATTCAGAGTTGAATGTAACTCTCCTGGACTCTGAGGAAAGATTCAGCTTGAAGGTATAAAGTTGAAGCCTTGAAATCCAATGATACCATGATGGGTTGAAGTGTGGTAGAAGACAGTCCTGAGGTGTAGCAAAATTTCAGAGTCAGACAGAGAAGGAAAGATCAGCAAAGGAAACTGAGAAAAAGATCAACACACCAGACGTTTCCTGGAATCCAAGTGAAGAAAATGTTTTAGGGCAAGATTATGTAAAATATTGTTGCCGTTCAAGTTGAATTGAAAATGGAAACCTGTGTTCTTATTAATGGCTTTCTAAGTATGATGACAATGAAATCACGGTTGAGGAGGGGTTCTAGAGAAAATGTGGAGATGAAAGGCCGCAGTCTGTCTAGACAATACTTTGAGAAATTTGGTGCAATGAGATAAAAAACGGAAAGATCAAGAAATGTGGGAGCTGAGGTTAAATGTAGAATAGAAAGGTGGGGCCAGGAGATGGCACGGTGGTTAAGGAGCTGGACACTTCCACATAGTTGACCATGTTTCGAGTCCCAGACCTGGTGGCTTGCTTTCCCACTTTCCCTCTTTCTCTTTCTCTATATCTCTCTCAAATTAAAATAAATGAATGAATAAATAAAATTAAAAACAAGTAAGATAGAAAATACCTAAAAACCAGCTAGAAAAAGTATTTTCTAATAATGCTAATCCAGTAGGAGTGAAAGAAAAGAAAAAGTGCTATGACAAATGTTTGACATGGACCAGAAGGTGGGGTCCCTGCTGGACAGAGAGAAGGCGGCCATTAATGGGAATGATGAATACCTCATCTGTATTTAAGGGGAGAAGGCAGGAAGTATGGCAGATAGAGGGTGGATGCGTTACCTCTGGGGTTCTTTCCCCCTTATGTCCATTTTATCAGTAAAATAGGAAGCCAGGTTAGCAGCAAGTGAGGATTTGGGAGACGGTATTGGATATTGGAAGGCAGATTTAAAATCCTGGCAGAAAGAGGAAGCGAATGGACCTCTGGGCAGGTCTATTCAGGTTGGACCCGGAACCCAATTCCACGCAACATCAGCCATTGAGTAGTGGAGCCCTCCAGCATGTGCCGCCTTGGGTGGCTGCTGAATTTTATTTTTAAAAATGGTAGAATATGGTAGAAGTAGTTTGGAGCTTTAAATTGTATGCATAAATAACTTTCATAAGACCAATGTGTGAAACAGTACATAAAGAATAACATAAGGAGGAAAAATTGTTTATTTGTATACATACCTATGGATAAGTTACATGGGTGACTATCTGGCTAAAGAGCATTTGTGTTTATTTGTTTACACTTCATGGACTGTTTGAGGCCAGAAAGGATCCCAGGTTCGGGTCAAACTGCCAACACTCTTTAATGACGCATCCTCACATTTAATAGTGTGTAATCATGTATATCCAGGATCAGCGGAGTCAGCTAGACTAGCCCACCTAATTATTAGAACAGCAATAAAAATAAGATTTTTTTTTTTTTTTTTTTTTTTTTTTTTTTTTTTTTTTTTTGCAGAAGACATCTGGCATTCCATGAATCAAGTTGTTAAAGCTGAAAAATAGCAGTGGCAATTGCAGAGAAAAATGCAGTTTCGTCACCTATTCGTGAAGGAAATACAGTGCTACATTTTTTTCAGCCAAACTCTCCTAATTAGCATATCAAGCCATCATTACTCTCACTGTTTAGCAAAAACATCATACACAGTAAATTCTATGGGCTACCCTTCTGCCAAGGAGATTCTCATTTCTAAGAAATTAACAATTTAAAAAATAGTGAAAAGAATACTGAATTGTAGGTACCACAATTTTAGAGAATATAAATCTTCTGTATTTATGAATATATCTTTAGCATTGAGCTTTGGGATTCTGATTTGTGGACCTACTAGATCACCGAGGCTTCTGGGACTCACCTTCTTCTGCTTAGAACCAGGGAAAATGGTCAGGGATTGTCCTCATGTGCCTTTTTGTTTGTTTGTTTGTTTTTTCCAGAGACGTTTTTGATTACAAGACATGTATGCTTGTTGGAGAGCAGAGAGACAGAAAGCAAGAAATCACACACACACACACACACACACACACACACACGCCCTGGGCAGGATGGCCACTCACATTCAGCAATCTATTCTCCATACTCCTCTCAGGATTTTGGGCATCCATACACACGCACTTGGCATGAGTTTTAAGTCACCGGGTCTGGGACTCGAACCATGTTTGACTATGTGGGATTCCAGTGATATAACTATTACACCATCTGCTGGTCCCCTTCCTGTGTCTTATTAGACCCAGGCAAAGAATAGATTGCTACTTAGTGATATGGGCTACCATTGTCTCTTCTCTGCACATGTTCTGAGGGTATTAAAAAGGAGCTGAATTAATCTCCATAACATTTGCTGAGCTTTATGTATACTCAGAGCCATAGTTATAATTTCAAACCAAAAACAAGGTCCTCCTGCTTGTGACGTCCAATGAGCCATGAAAGAAACAGTACTTCCACTGCCCTGGAGAGGTTCCAGCAGCCTCTCTGCTTGAGCTCAGTCTATAACAGATGGGACCAGGGTGACTGATTTAATTAGAATACTTTAATAACAGAATGACGAACACTGCACAGCTCTATCAGTCAGGAGGAAGGCCATTAAATTCAACAAAGTCATTGTTTCACTGGGAGGATATGTCAAATAAAATATATCTACGTGTAATGTGTGTGTGTGTGTGTGTGTATAATTTGAAGGGAATTTCAGATGACGATTATGAAAAATGAAGCCATTATATAACATATGATAGTTATCTAAATCTTTATGAGAAATGAACCTTTGAAGCTACTCAAATATTTATCTCGTCTTATGAACTGAAGGGACCTCCCGCTTCAGCTGTTCTTGACCTGGTCACCACGGCCACCAGACTTCCGAAGGATACATTAGTGGAGAAAGTAGACTTTGCAGTCTATTCGTACAACAGACATTTTTGAGACATAAAAGGCAGTTTGTAAAATTTACAATATTTATTTAGAGTTGATGAGCTCTCTTAAAGGACTAGAAATGCAAACATACAATTCTTAGAGGAAGATAGCAAACTGCATTAGGTTTTTGAATCCATTTTACAAAAGCAAATTATTCTATGTATTATTTTTCAGCCATAAAATAGTTGAAGGCTTTTTATTAAATTTCCTACTTAGCCTAAAGTTTATACTTTGGTACAAAGGATAACTATCTCTAAAAATATTATATGTAATAATATTGTTTTGGGGTATATCATGATACATTAACCTTCAAAAGTATCTATCATTCTAATTTCAACAACCCCATATTTCATATAAGCAAGTTTTCTAATGGTAATGGATGGATGGCATAACGAAGTTCAGCAACGTGGTACTTAATAGAAATCGGGTTAATGACATGAAGGAATTTATGTTAATTAGCTTTAGTAGAACCTGTGTTCAGTGTCTGTTCGAGCAGCAATGAAGAGGAAAAACAAAAAGAGAAAAAAAAATCAACCTTATTACTGAAAAGAACTCAGTCTTACTCATGTATGTCTGATAGAATTTTTCATTTTTTTCATATATCAAAATAACCAGGTTAAAGGGGAAGACAAAATAAGTTTA
The DNA here is from genome assembly GCA_026018925.1 of Tupaia tana. Taxonomy (NCBI): domain Eukaryota; kingdom Metazoa; phylum Chordata; class Mammalia; order Scandentia; family Tupaiidae; genus Tupaia; species Tupaia tana. The sequence goes on along the minus strand of JAKSZU010000005.1, from coordinate 105,633,088 downwards.
TCTATAACTATTTCATTATTTATGTATCTAAAAGCAGCTTTCTTTTCATAAGAGAAGGAATAGACTACATTTTTCCATAGTAAGTTTTCATGTTTTATCTTAAAAAATGTATCTATTAATGAATTTCTTTTGAACAATTATACACATATTCATCACTTTATTATTTAATACCTAATGTTACATTACCTCTATTTTGGTATATATTTTTCTGATTCAGTCAAACATTTAATAAACTGCATGTGGTTATGATATCATATTTCAGTAAAGCTCTTCTTTTTAAGTTTATTTTACACATTCAATCACTATACATCACTTAGCTGGTAAAGTGAATATACACAACATGATTATACTTCACACCAGTCCAGTTGAGGATACTAGACACATTATCATCAACAGATCATAATCCATTTCTGTGTCCCATAAATGTTTGGACTCTCTATTTTTCTCCTTAATTTGTTTCCTCAGACTCTCCCTTTCTCCCACCTTCTTCCCACATTGTCTTCAGTAAAGAAAAAAAAATATTTTAAATCTTTCATCTTGGTTTAAAATAACTAGTTTCAATGTTATTAAAGGGCACAGCAGACTACTGTTGAACTGTCTGGTGCCAAGGATTATCCAGAAAGGCAGTGGCATGTGTAAAGGATGCATCCTTATATGCAGTGTGCTGTCTGTAACACCTTCACAATGTCAGGTGTAAACATTTTTTTTTTTAAATTTAATCACTACACATCTTCAAAGTGCACACCATGGTTTCCCCAGCACGAATACAGTGCATATTAACCAAGTCAGAGATATTAATATATACATTATCCTCAGCAGATAACTTTTAATTTTTGCGTCTCTTAAATGTTTTTTTCCTTGATTCTCTCTCTCCCACCCGTATTACCCAACCCCTCATATACCGTCTCTAGAATATATAGTTCCTTGCTGCTGTTATGCCTTCCAATATTTCTGTTTCTACTGTAGAATGCAGACATTTGGTATATATATTAAGAAGAAACATGCAATGCCTTTTATAATCTGGTTTGCTTTGCCTGGCATTAAATCTTCCATAGTCATCCACTTGGAATCAAATGTCAAGGTGTCATTATTTTGTGTGGCTGAGTAATATTCCAGAGTACATGTGCCACATTTTTCAATCCACTCATCTGTTCTTGCACATTTGGGTTGATTCCATGTAATAGCAATTGTAAATAATCTTACAATAAACATGGATGTGCAAGTATTTTTCCAATGAGTGTTTTCACGCCCCCCCCCCACACACACACACTATCTGTGGGTTCTCTACCTCTGAAACTTTTTTCTCAGGTACTCATGTAGCAGCCCAAAAGCTAAATAGTGTAGTATTCAAAGTCTAACCTTAGTTTCTCCCTTTATTACTAACATAATTATTTTCAAAAAAACTTTATAAAGCATACCAAAGATAGGAATTGGATAATTTCTTAATGCCCTCCTTACATCTAACTCTGCCCTAATGCAATAATAAACCACTAAAAAAGATATATGGAATATAAAAATCACTTTTCTGTTTTTTTTTTTTTCTCTGTAAAAAAGGACAAGGCAATTGTTTATATTGCCAATAAGTGAAATAGTGTCAGGCTTTTTAGATCTTCTGTAAATGTTTATTGAATTAGTGAAGGAATTAAAGCAACCAAATATTCTGTACTTATCTGGTTGTCAATAAAACAAAAGTTTTAGGCTCCAATTATTGTAAACAAATATTAGTTCTACTATGATTTATCTTGTGTCTCTTTAAGCCTCCAATGGAACAAATGAGTTGTATTCTAATGTGTACTATGCAGAAAATTAACTATAACATAGCAAAATTAAACCTGTCGACACAGATTTAATAACACATTAAAACAAATGGATATAAACACATCTGGGAATCTAATAATTCATATGTGCAAAGTGTTCTAAAAATGAATAGACTGTCTTAACAATATACTCTATTGAAAAAGTGGTGTGCAAATTTGAAGTAAGTCTAAAAAAAAAATTACCAAATAACTGATGTTCAAATGAGAGACTATAGTGAGCAGATACTATGATTTGGAAATGTGAGGGTCTGAGTGGTCCTCAGTTGTGTTCAAAGGCTTCAGCAACATCAAGTTCTTAAGTGGATTATACTTGGCTACTGAATTACTTAGCTAATTATATATTTGTGGTGTGTGTTGTAATTATCAGGTGATATCTTATTACATCTATGTCTTAAGGACATTAGGGCTACAATCCAAGAATCTTTCTTTCTTTCTTTTTTTTTTTTTTTTTTTTTTTTGGAGAAGTTTTTTGCTATAGGGTGCGTGTGCTCGCCAGACAGACTGAGAGCGACAGAAAGCGAGAAATCACCCTCCGGGGGGATGGCCACGCTGCAATCCCTTCTCCTCCATTCTCCTCTTGGGATCTTGGGCATGCACGCACATGCGCCTGGCATGAGTTTAAGCCACTGGGCCCAGGACTCGAACCACGGTCGACTATGTGGGAGTCGTAACATAGCCATTACACTAACTGATGGTCCCTATCCAAGAATCTTTCAATTGCCACTTCTGAAAGAGAATTGGAACTGGGGTTTTTCTTTTTTTTATGGGGGGGAGCAATGTTTGCCATAGGGTGCATGCACTCACTGGAGAAAGACAGAGACAGTAAAGTGGAAAGCACGAAATAAATCACCCCACAACTGGACAGGCCACAATCCCTTCTCCTTCATTCTCCTCCTGAGATTTTGGGAATGCATGCACACATGTCTGGTGTGATTTTTAAGCTGCTGGGTCTGGGACTTGAACCAAAGTTGGCCACGTGAAAATCCAGTGCCTTAACCACTACCCCACCTGGTGGCTCCAAAAGTGACTTCTTAATGAGACTGCAGCTGCATGGTTTCAGATTCTAGGTCTTGGCAAGAATGACACAGTTCAAATCCCATCCAGTTGTGCTACATGAAAGCAACCCTCAGTTTCTTCTTGTGTGTTGGAAATATTAAGTGACTCTTGAATATGTTCATAAGTATAAAAAAGTGAAGTATATATTTCATACATAAAATAAAAATTCTATATCACCGTATGTTTATATATGTGTATGGTTTTCTATTGTTTGATAGTTATTTTATTTTAAAATCATCTCAATTATTCTAGAAATGTAATAAATATGGCCTGGTTACTGGATATTTAATAACCCATCTCAGAAGATAGTTTCTCAAAGTTAATGTGATATTGAGGTTTTTGCTTCTAATGAGAAAAATCTATATAACCTATTCAACACAGTTATGACATGATTAATGCTTGGTTCAAATAAGAGATTTTTTTTTTAGAGTGAATATATAGGTCAGCGCATAGTTAGTTTGTGAAGTTCCCAGAATTAGAAAGCAGTAAAGCCACAGGATGTGCTACCCACCTGTGATGCCTATTTTGACAAGCACTGCCCTCTTTCTCACGATCATGCACAGTGCCTAGCTATCTCCTTAGACATGGATAAATCTAGACATAATAGAAAGCAGAAGGTCAGACACCAACTATTACAAAGTCATTAGGCCAGCTACGGTGGAGAAGCAGTAGCATAACACTGCCACGTTGAAGACACATAAACAGGTCCCAGGTTCACATCCTAACCCCTCCCTGCACATGCCAAGTGTACATGTCTGTGAGCCCAGCTCTCTAAAGCGAGGGGTAGATCACAGCATGAATGCCCCATTGGAGGTGCCTCTTGCTCTCTCTCAGTCTCGCTGTCTCTCTCATGGAATAAGTCATTAAATCAACTTAAAGTAATTGACATTCCAATGCCAATGTGACGAATGGTGAGTTTTATTAAGCAAAGTGTCAACATCATGTGGGAGAGTTTTGAATGACTAGCTATTCAATTATTTTAAAAAGATACTCCTAGGGACCAGCAGAAGATGTAAAGGTTATGTCACTGGACTCCCACATAGTTGACCATGGTTTCAGCCCCAGACCCAGCAACCTGAACTCATGCTGGGCATGTGTGCATGTGTGCCCAAGATCCTGAGAATGAAGGAGAACGGATTGTGGCGTGTCATTTCCCTGAGTGGTGATATCTTGCGTTCTGTCTCTCAGTGTCTCTGGTTAGTGAAAGCATCCTATAGCAAAAATCTCTCTTAAAAAAAAAAAAAGATATTCCTAGTATTTAATTGCATTTTGCTGTAACTGATGAGTAAAGTATTGGGAAGTATATGAGCCTTCAACTGTCTCCCATGAATCGTCTTAGAGGTGAGCGTGTGGAATTCTGTGCTGGGGTTCTACCGCACACATAGGAAACTCAGTAAGCATTTGTGCTTTCTTTAATTCTATTTTTTTTTTTTTTGAGAGTTTTTTGTTATAGGGAGCATGCAATCACCAGGAATACAGAGAGAGACAGAAGGCAAAAAATTACTCTGCAGGGGGGATGGCCACACCACAATCCCTTCTCCTCCATTCTCCTCTTGGGATCTTGGGCACACACGCATACGCACCACGCATGAGTTTAAGCCACAAGGTCTGGGACTCGAACCGCAGTCGACTACATGGGAGTCCAGTGATATAGCTATTACACCCACTGCTGGTCCCACTTTAATTCTATAGTTCATAGAGCAGGCAGAAAAGAAAAAGAAACATAGTTGTGTAGACATTTTCTGTATGTAGATAGCAGTTTCTTAGTGTTGTTGCAAAGAATAAGGAAGGAACAGCAGATTAACACAAGGCACATTTATGACCTTGCAGGAAAGGAGGCTGAAACCATAAAATCAAGGTGGCAGCAGGAGTGGGTTCCTTGTGGAGACTCCAGGGAGAATTCATTTTCTCGTCTTTTCCAGTTTTTTGCATTCTTAGTTCCTTGACCCCTCCTTGGTCTCTAAAGGCAGCAGCTTAATATCTTCCTATCTCTCTCTTTCTCTCTGGCCTGTGCTTTTAATTACCACATCTCCTCTCTGTGCCTGTCTCATATCTTTCCTCTTCTCCCTGTGTGGTCCCTGATGATGACAATAGGGCCACTCGGATAATGCAGGATAATCTCCTCTCCATGGTTTCTAAGGATATCAAAAAGTCTCCTTTGCCATGGAAGGTACCATATTCACAGGTTCTACAGATAAGATGTGGGTGTTTTGGGGTGCTATTGCTTTGTGTACCACACATGAATAGAAAGAAAATAGCAACAAAAATTAGTCCAGACCTGATATTTCCACAAAAACTTCCTTTTATCTCCATTATGCAGAGCTAGACCAGTTCACGCAGATTGTCTCCACTCCACATAGGGCGTCTCCACTCCTATCCTATCGCCTTACCACGTGTTACCTAGCTTGGCGGGGTATAACAAAATGCTACAGACTGTGTACTTGAACCAGCCAAGATTTACTTTTCGTGTTCCGAATGCTGAAAGTTTCAGATCAGGACAGATTCATGGTTTGACTTCAGTGAGAGCTCTGTTCAGCAGGCAGGGACTGCCTTCTCCCTGCACTGTCACATGCAGCAAGAACGCTGGTGTCTGTCTTCCTCCTCTAACAACGCTATGATTCTACCAGGAGGACCTCCATTGTCAAGACCCGTCTACATGCAGTGATATACCAAAGGTCCCTTTCCAAACACCACCACATCAGGCCTAGGGCTGCAACATACAATGTAGGGAGAATGCAGTTCAGTTCATGGCGCCCGGAAGTAAGTTGGACCTAAGAGAAATTCTCTCATTTAGCATCCTACTCTGAATGCTTTTTAAAGTTTATTTTTTTCTTTCATGAGAATGGGACAGAGAGAAAGAGAAACGCCTTCATCTGGGGCTCCTCACAGTCTTCTCAGCCAGCCGGGATCATGACATGTGCCTGGCGTGTGGAATTTTACCATAGAACCAAACTCAGGCTCTTCCCTGCAGACCCTGTGTCACCTGAGCAGCCGTTGCCTCTGCACCACTGAGCTGCTGCCTGCCACAGGAAGCCTGGGCCATGGTTTCTGGCATAGACAGACATTAGAAAGCTTTCACTCAGAATGAGAATCTGACCACATTGCATACTGCATTCCTTCTTTTGAGATTCCCTGTCTCATATTTTAAAGTATTTATTATCTATACCTCTTAATATGGCCTAAGAAGTTTGCCCCATCTGCTCCATTTCTGAAGCTTTTACGTGCTTCTCTTGCAAAATCTTTGTACCCTACACTCCATCATTTCTGACGCAAACAATTTACAGGAATGTTGATAGGTTTTCTTCTCTAAACATGCAAGCATTTTGTAGCAGTATACTTCCAATAACAAGAAGTTATTTGAAAATATTAGCAAATGGCATTTCATACACGAGGAGCAGAAATGTCTAGTTTAGGCATTTGAAAGACTGGATGATCATGAAGTCACATCATCTAGTGCTTACTATGTGTCTTACAGAAACATTAAGAAAAGGTAACATTAACATAGCTTTAAAGTACCTTACATGATCCTTCTAACAACTCTGTAATGAACTGGGTCTCAACTTTCTTAAATCATACTTTATTTAATAGCGCTGCAATGGGGATTTTAACTAATGCTTCAAAACTAATTCCCTTTCTACTACAATCCACCTAAAAGATCATTGAGCTTAACCCATTCATTTTACACAAGAGAAAACTGAAGAGCTGAATGTTTAAGTAACCTGCCCTTTCCTGTGTAATTGGCTTAGCTAAACTTATACAGGAAATTAACCAAGGAAGAATTTTTACTTGAAAGACCAGTAGAAAAGAGAATATATGACTAAGCACTGATAGTACCTCGCTCACCTAATAAGTCTATAAATTTTCTTATGTCGTTTTCCTCTAATCAAATATAGAAGTAACCTAAGCTTGAAATAGAAAACTCCCTCAAATCTGCTTTGAAGCTTCAAGCATGTAACCTCTCCTTCCTTGACACTAAGTCAATCCTTGGAGCTGTTTTTATAATGACACAGGTAAGATTTTTGCTGTATCTTTGCTTTTGTTTTTAGGCTTTAGCTCAAATTTTATAAGAAATAATTCTTTCTAACATTACTATAAAGCTTGAAGCAATCTTTGTACAGGTAAAGCTGTTGATTAACTTAACTCTGGGGTTCTTAAACTAGAATCTACCCAGGAGGTTCAAAGATGGATTTGTGGGGGGTTCATGAACATGGATTAAAAAAATTCTTATGTTTTATTAAATTTAACTAAAATTGACCATCTTTCAATGCTACATACAGGCAATAACCCATAGTAGGGCTAGCAATTCTAGCAGACTTTGTCATCTACAGACATCAAAACCTTTTGTAACATATTCAAGTTCTGAACAATATAAAACATTGTGCACACTCATCACATAATGAAATTATGAAGCAAATTGGTTGACTTCATTTCAATAACATTGTTTTCCTTCTTAATCCCATGGAATTTTGTACATTTAAAACTTGAGAGCCAGGAGGTTCACAACCTTCCCAGAGTAATCTAGTTGCAACAGTATTACTAGGGATAAAAGATTATGAACGCTCTGCATGTTTCTTGCTAACTGGATTCAATAAAAATGAGTGAGAAGTGTGGTTAGTGTCCTTATATTGTGCAAATTGTCCTTTCAAAGTTGGAATTGAAACTGAAATATTAAATACTATCTCTCCCTTTCCTTTCTCTCTGAGAACTGAACTCAAGCAATTGTTAATAATTCATCTATCACAAAATAAGAAAGTCTTATACTAACTACATAAGTGCCTGATATTAAGCCTTCACTTTGGTTTTTATGAGAAGCCTCTGAACTCAGCTTTTATAGTACTGTTTACAAGGTAGTGCTAAAACACACATCTGCTCACAGGGTGCATACTTTCTCCAAAGGCCCAGCTTTTTCTGCACTCTGCATAGCTAATGGGTTTGTGCACTGTCATTTAAAACTTCTTATGCAGCTGTCTCTCACTGTATCACCATCACCAGTCTAGGTTGAGAGACAATGGTGCCATGAAATTAAAGCTTGTATCCTGGAAGGGGAATGGAGATGAGGCTCTGGTGAGAAAACGAATCAAAGGTATGGGACAGAGAGAGAGGGACAGGAGGAGCAGGTGACACGGGTGCAAGTTCCTTTGGGATTCGTGAGAATGGAGAGGGAATCCTCAGAGCTTTCTTTCAAGTTGCAGGTTTCAAATATATGATCAGCTTTTATTTTGTTATCTTACTTTAAACAAGGGCTGCCTCATAGTATAGCGGTTAGGCATTAGGTGCTCTGTGCTGGGAGCTGGATCTCACGTGGCCAGTCATGGTTCAAGTCTCCATTGTGGAGTGGGTCTACAGGCTGTTTATCATACAGATTTTACTACAGATCTCAGAAAGTACTCAATAGAAGATTCTCGTTCAGTGAGTATGGATCTGTTAACACCAGCAGAAATTTACAACATGTAAATTAAAGCAATAATTCATATTCTTTTTTAGTACTCCCTTTTGAAAGCTTTTACTAGATCTCTAGAAAGCTCTCAAATATAAAATGAGTCATTAAAAGTAGGAGTAGAAACTACTAATCTGTATTCCTAAGAAGGATCAGGGTAATACATTTTATATTATGTGTATTTTGCCACAATTACAAAAAATAAAAAATAAACTGTAAGCAGGAAGTGCTGTTAGTTCCTATTCTAATTGATTCCATTGATGAAATGAAGTTTTGGTCTCAATGTGCCCACCTAAAATCTATTTTCCAATTAATATTTAAATTTTGTATAGGGGCAAAAGATAATATATATAGGGATAATATATATGATCTGCTTATATTAGAGTTTATTTCAACCAGTGAGTTTAAAACAAAAATTATTTAGCTAGCAATTTAGGCATGTTATAAAGTTAGAATTTACAGTAAGTAAATGGGACTTTATTTTTCTATGACTAAATTTAAAATAATCCAGAAGCGATGAAGAAAAGTAAATTAGCCCAACTCAGAAACATGATTTAGATGTGGTTATTTTAGGATGAAAATTGGTCAGTTTGTGATTCTTCCTATTTCACATATTCCTTGTAATCTACTATAGTTTTCCTAAGTTCCAGGGAATCTCTGGTATTGTCACGGTATTCAGGGAAAGAAGTCTCTCCCACTGCCAGCCTCTTCTGCTACTACCAGTCACCTGGCACCAGAGCACCTGTCCTGACATTTGATCCTGATGCTTAAGAACCACACCATCACATTTGAGCATAAGGTCTAGATACTTGGATATTTAACCCTACTGGGAGCAGATTCTTCTCTGCCATGAGCTACCTCATCTCTGCTCTGGTTTTTTTTGCCTACCCTATGTCCCATTGATCTACTCTTCATGAAAAAGCACACTGAATTCAGTGACAAATGGCAACAACCACTTTATTATATTCTTGGATTCTTACTAGAAGGAATTCCAAACAGGCTAAGTGGCAACAGCTTGTTTCTGCTCTGAGCATTTTGGGTTTCAGCTGGAATCCTTCTGAAGATTAGACTCTCTAAAGTCTTTCCTTTCACTCAGATGCCTAAGAGTTGAGGCTGACTATTGGTTACAGTATCAGCTGGGCCTGTTGGCCTGCCACCTACACAAAGCCTCCCTTGGCTGCTTGGGCTTCCTCACAGCATGGATGGCTGGGTTCCAAGAAAAAGAAAAAAAAAATCCAAGAGAAACACACAGAAGTTGTTTGCCTTTTATGGTTTAGCCTCAAAATCACGTAATGTCACTTCTGCTGTTGATAAGCCCACCAGATTCAAGGAGATGGAACAGAAGCCTCATGTCTTCACAGGAGGACAGAGTCATACAGTGAAAACAGCAAGTGGAATGAGAGTAGTCGTCACAGTCATCTTTGGAAATACCATCTGCTGTCATTTGAATGTGTCTCTAAATTCAAGTGATCCGTTTTGGTTGTGACAGGATTAACCAGGTGAAAACTTAATCTGACCATGGAGATAGGGCCTGTGGAAGGTGATTAGGATGAAGATTATCAGGTTGGGGACCTCATGACTACAGCCTAGTGAATTTAAAAGAAGAGAAGGAGACAGTCACACAGTTACAGATACACACGTGCTCTTTCTCACTTACCATGTGATGCCCTGTGCTACCTCGGGACTGTGCAGGAAGTCTCCCTCAGCAAGAAGCCCCTCACCAAATAGACCCTTTGACTTTAGATCTCCAAAACCATGAGCTAAATAAATCTCTATTCTTATGAATAACCCAGTTTCAGGCATTTAGTTATGAAGCAACAGAGACCAGTATACAGTCTGCCACCCCCACCTTATAGAAGGCATCCTTCCCAGTCTGCACAAGGCCAAGTTTGCCAGAATTTTCTGAAGTTAACTTCAAGCTTATAGACCATGTCTGTTTCACTGGTTGGCCCATTCACAGGCACTACATGAGTAACAGAAGGCTCCCAGTCACAGTACTGCATGTTGAGCACTGCTATTCAGCAGGCTGAGGCTACGTGGGAGTGCAGGTTTGAAGGCCCACCATGTTGTGGCAGTGATTTGGGAGGCTGAGACAGAAGGGTCGTGAGCTTTTCAACAGCCTGAACACATAGTGAGACCCTGTCTAAAAGAGCTGGATGTGGTGGTGTACACTAGCGGTCCCAGTGATGCAGGAGATGAAGGCAGAAGGATTACAATGCAGTGGGATCTTTTATAATTTTAAAACATTAAAAAAATAGCTTCTTGGGACCAGCAGTTAGCGCAATGGCTATGTCGCTGGACTCCCACGTAGTCGACCGTGGTTCAAGTCCCGGACCCGGTGGCTTAAACTCACGCCGGGCGCGTGTGCGTGCGTGCCCAAGATCCTGAGAGGAGAATGGAGGAGAATGGATTGCAGCGTGACCATTCCCCCTGGGGGGTGATTTCCTGCATTCTGTCTCTCTGTCTCTCTCTGTCTGTCTGGCGAGTGCACGCACCCTATAGCAAAAACCTCTCCAAAAAAAATAAATAAATAAAAAATAGCTTCTCTTCTACTTTCCGATTTACCTTAAACTCATGGAGAGTTTAGCTCTTTACCATTGGATATGGTGTCTCAGGGAACGGGGACATTGGGACCTTGCCTGGGCACCATCAGCTTCTGAAGCCTAGAGACTCCTTTAGTTTCCTCTTCCTATTGACTTTGACTCTTTCCCTATTTGGAGAAAGAGCTACTGTATCTGTGTATTGTCTTTCCTATTCTGGCATTGATTATTGACATTCTCTGTGTTAGAAATATGTATTTAGCCTATGAATCCTTGGAATATTCAATCACTTCTTCCCTCCAAATCCATATAAACCATTAATCAAAAGTGTATTTAAGACTTGCCCTAACTATGAATGTTAAAGTGTATTTTGGGAGACCAGCAGATGGTGTCATGGCTCCATGGCTGATTCCCACGTGGCCGACCATTGTTTGAGTCCCAGACCTAGTGGTTTCAAACTTCTCCCTTCCTAGAGACAAACTTCTCCCTTCCTAGAGGCACTAAATTCAATATTCATTTTGTGGAAGAATTTCTGGTTAAAATGGTTAAAAAAATCAATTGAATACAACTCAAAATGTTTTTCTACTATATTTGTGTACGACATATTGGGCAATTATGTACTCAGATAGACAGAAAAATCTAAGCTATTATATAGTGACCATTATATTTTCACTCATACTTATTAATGAATAAACTTTCTAATGTATATATAAGTCTTTCTAAAATATATTCATCTAATTCTAATACATGTAAAATTCCAAGTATCCTTTATATTTTTTGACTTTTTACTATGTAATGATATTATCTCTACTTGTATACATATTCAGGTTATACCAGATTCAATGGAGTCCCAGAAATATTTAGTTAATATTCTAATCCCTCATGGTGCTAACAACTGAAATATCTGAAACTGGGTGATTATAAGTTTTCTTCTGTTCAGGAAGGGCTGAGGCAGAGTCCTGACGAAGCATGGGGCATGACGTGACAAGACAGAGCAAGACTGTGTACATACACGGGTCTCTGTGCTTACCTCATTCTCTCCTGATAAGCCTGCCAGGATGCCATCGTGGGGGCTCCACCCTAACGATGTAAATCTAACCAGCTCCCAAAGGTCCCACCTCTTAACCTCACGTTTTGATTTCACCCTCATAATTCTGCCACAAGCAAATTTGATCACATGAATTTTGGGGAGATACATTAAAAGTATCCCAGTAAAGTTTAATTTTTGCTTTATATCATCTTTTGTTATCAAATTTGATGAAACTTCTGTTTGGTTTATTACTGTATGTCATCACATTGTCTAAATATGTGAAAATGCTGTCATGCTCAAATTCAACTTCTAGTAATAGCACAAGCCTTGCCAATTGGAATGGTTTACACCAAAAATTATGTCAATGAGGTGTTAGGTCTTGATGTTAGAAAATAATGAGATCTTTTTTGGAATTGTTGATTGGTTCTTTTGTTCCTCTAAAATTCTGGCACATGCGAGATGAGATGATGCATATAAGTAAAATCTCTGGAACAATTTTAAATAGGTTATTAAACATAGAGTAAAGAGGTATAGGCATAGATTTAGAGATTTATTTTTAGTCTAACCAGAAACATGGAAGTTTCTAGAAAATGTTTATAAAGCAGAGGAGAAATATGCTCAAAACTACTCTATTAGTATAAAAATTAATAAAACTATTTTAAACATGTATTTATTTATTTATTTAAATTTAACCAGAGAAGGACAGAGAGAGAAAGCAAGAGAGAGGGAAAGTGAGAAAGTAAGCTGCCAGGTCTGGGACTTGAATCACTGTCAGCCATTGGACCTGACAGCTTGCTTTCTTGCTTTTCTTCTCTCTTTCCTTCTCTCTTTCTCATTCTATCCCTCTCTGGTCAAATTGAAACGAATAAATAAATGGATAAATAAAGTTAGATAAAATAATTCCTTAAAAAAAAAGAAAAGTATCTAAGGAACCAGAGGATGGTATAATGGTTATTTCTCTGGACTCCTACATGGTTAACTGCAATTTGAGTCCCAGGTCTGGTGGCTTAAAACTCACGCCATGCCCATGTGCATGTGTGCCCAAGATCCCTAGAAGAGAATGGAGGAGAAGGGATTTTGTCATGGACACCCCCCTCTGGGGTGATTTCTTGCTTTCTGTGTCTCTGTTTCTCTCTGTCTTTCTGATAAGTGCATGCACCCTATAGCAAAAATATCTCCGAAAAAATAAAAAGCATCTGATGATATGTATTGCCAGTGATAAAATTCAAGCTTTCGAACAAGTATTAGAAATTTGAAAAACTTGTAGATATCACTGTGAGACTGACACAACCTAATTTTTAAATGTTTTTCTGTAAATATTGGTGATGAAATTAATTAATAAGATGTTTAATATTGTATAATGAAATGTGTTAACATCTGAACGATCAGCATAGCTCAGAAAACTAATAGTCTCCAGATGATTTGTGCATTATGTAGGAAAATCATGCCTGGGTGAATGATTCATACAGTCTAAAATAGACCAACGCATCTGAATGTTGTGTAGTATAAAAAATAGTCATGTATTTTCCAATTCTACATTTAAAAATTCAACTACTATTTAAAAATTAGCAAATGTCAAGTTTTGGTATGATATTAAGAAAGAGTATCACCAATTATTCGAAGAAGGCTAATAAAAGGCTTTCTTCCCTTTTCCAACTATATATCTTATGTTGGATTTTCTTCTTATACTTCAATCTAATAAATGTATAACAACATAGATATAGAAACAAATCTAAGAACCAAACTAGCTCATGTTAAAGCAGACATTAGAAGGATTTAAAAAAATATATAAAATAATGATTTTTTTTGCTATGTTTGAAAATATGGTAAGTTTTTTTTAAAGCAAGTAATAAGTATTTAAAAATAATTAAAACGTTTTAAGTTTTTATTATTTAACTTTAATATAGTAAATATCACTAGATATTACTTACTTAAATGAAAGTTCTTGGGATTCTGAATGCATTCTTATAGCATAAAGAAGTAATGAGACAAAAATAATGTTAGACCAATCCATATTCCAAACAATCTTGTGCTATGCATTTATAGGGAAGATGGTTGATACACGTGAACCACAGGTCCCTGCTCCCGCCAGGACATTCTTTTTATCCAAAAAAAGTCAAATACTATTTTATTTTCAACTTTCTCTTGTTCCACTCATTATTTCATTGTCCACATTAGTCACTTCTGCATTTTTTCTGTTTTTGTTGATATTTCCTAAGATCTCCTAGCTGTCTCTTACTTCTACTGTCAATTTGTCCTGATGGCTGTTGGGAGAGACGATTCATCTGCCTTGGGTTGTTCCTGTGTGCTCCTACAGGCATCTCAAGGGTGCAAAGCTGTGACCATTCTTTATGCAGGCGATTTCTTTGGGTTGTGCTTTCAGTTACTAAGAGGGATGTTGTGAAATGTTACCTCCTTCCCGTGATAAGGGGAAACTGGCTTTCTACGAGAGCAGTAGGTTCCTCCAGTCCTGCTTTGCTCTCCCACAGTGTAAACTGCTGTTCATCAAGGGCCATTTGCATCACTCTCCTGGGATGGGAGTGGCACGAAAAGCTGAAAGGCAGACATGCAGCTCTGGCTACTGCTGTTTTTGCCTTTCCCACGTGCCTGGCATCTCCTGCGGACATCTATGAAACTCCAAGAAGTGAACTTATGAATTTACATGGTAGATAAAACCCTAGATCTTGCATCATTCTTGATAGTTCTCACCAATGGTTTTGTGCTAAAATTTAGAAAGAACAATGACTGAAATTTATGACTTTGGCCTGGATTGACTCCTCAGTCCCAGACTGCCTACTGGAGCAATAGCAGAAAGGTACAGTCCTGCCCCATTTTCCCGAAGTCTAATCATGCCAGGTAATCCATTTTCTCAGCAATTTTAAGTTTCTTGAAGTAACAGAGATCATGTCACATTGTTCTGCAGTGTTTGCAGTCCTAAATTTGTTACTAGGTCACTACTACACTTCAGCAGGCCCTCATTAAGAGTTAGTTATCAGTGATATTTCCTCCTAGTATCACCTTCAAGTTCCCAAGCAATAATTCAAAAGTAAATTGCTTCGCCAGATCCCAGTGTTTCTTGATGTTTTCTCTTTCTTTTCGCCCTTCATTTCCTGAAATGTCATTAATTTAACCTGAGAGTTTTTCACAAGTTACAACCCTAGCCCATGGCCTTCCCAACAGTATATCCCAGTGAGTGTCTGGAAACTTAGTTGAGCAGGAAACTGAAGCCAGGCCTTCTGTTCAAATGCACCACATGCAACACATTACCTCCAGAGAAACCTGTCTGCTAGTTGATGGTATGACCATGACCCAAAGCCAAGACTTGCTTCAGACACAGCACTCCTCAGTGCAGAACAAAAGTATTCCATGTAATGACTCTGCAGCCATTTTACAGAATCTTGGTTACTAACGATATCTATTCCTTAGTGAAAAATATAATGATATGAAATGCAATATCATAATTAAACTTGTCTCAGAAGAGCTTCAATATGGTATTTGTCTAGATCACTCACACTCTTCTAGCACATAGGTGGCTATACAAAGCTGAAGGTTGGTTTGAAATGACTGACCCAATAGCATCAATGAAGAGTCCTTGCACACGAGGGACATCCTCTGATACTTTTGCTGGATAGTCTTTCAGAACCAAGATTGAGGTCTTCCAATCCAGGTTTCTCTCTTCTCGCTGTTTCTCCAGTTGTGTGGCTTATATGACTTCTCCAGGTAATTTGCATAGTTTCCGTAGTCCTCAATCTGGTTTTACCTCTGCCCATTGAACCTAGTTAAAACAGTCTTCAGGACAAGACATATTCCAGAATGTAAAACCAGTTCTTATGTTTGGCAGCGAAAAAGGCTTATACACACACACACACATGCACAGAATTCATGGGTGTGCATTATTCTCCACTATCATACAAATAAGAACACATTATGCATATGGGTGTACACTATACCTATTACTTCTTTTAAAATTGTTTCTTTGAAATCAATGCCTCTGAGTACTCATTTCATTTTATGGTGCTAAAATTTTAGCATTTAATTACATCATTACATGTAGATGTTTAATATATAATGACATTTTTTATTACAAAAGGTAAGTACTTTTACCATCACAAGGATGATACATCCATGCTACTTTTTCTATCCCAAATACGCACAGAATAACTGTGCACACATCATTGTGAACATAGAAGAGAGACATGTTAAAAACATTCTTGGAAGTGAAAATATTGGATCAAAAAGTATTTTCATTACTTATTTTATTTATTTATTTTAGAATGATTTTTGCTATAGGGCACATGTACTCACTGGGGAGATAGAGAAACAGAAAGTGAGAAATCATCCCCCAAGATGGCCACGATGCAACCCTTTCTCCACCATTATCCTCTTAGGATCTTGGACATGCACACACACGTGCCTGGCGTGAGTTTTAAGCTGCCAAGTCCAGGACTTGAACATGATCAACTATGTGGGAGTCTAGTGATGTAACCATTATGCCATCTGCTGGTCTCTCATTACTTATAATTTAAAAAAAAATAATTATTTTATTTACCTTTATTTATATTATTTATTATTTACTTTATATTGACCAGAGAGGAACAGAGTGAGAGAGCAAGAGAGAGAAGGAAAGTGAGAAAGCAAGTCGCCAGGTCTTGGACTCAAACTGTGGCCAGTTAGGTGGGAGTCCTTAACCACCACACTACAAGCCAGACCCCTTATTTTTATAATTAAAGCTAAATTATCATGAATAAAGAATGTAGCAATTTTCAAATCCACCAAGAACAGATGAGCCCAACACCGACACAATATATTGTATTAATTCAAATCTTGAATTTTGTGAAGGTAAATGGAAATAATATATGAAAAACTTTTATATGGTATTTCTGGTATTTTAAGAAAGATAGTGTTTAAAAATTATATATATATATATATATATATATATATATATATATATAGCGAGAGAGAGAGAGAGAGAGAGCACATTTTTATTTAATTTCCTTTGAGTTATTTATTTATCCCCATTTGCCCAATTTTCTTCTTAGTTATTGCTGTTTTCTTAACTAAGTAGAAAATCTATATTTTATGGGGACCAGCAGGTGGTGTGGTGGTTAAGGTGCTGGACATTCCCACATGGCTGACCACGGTTCAAGTCCTCGACCTGGCAGCTTACTTTCTCACTCTTTCTCTCTCTCTGTCTCTCTGGTAAAATTAAAAATAAATGAATGAATAAACAAAAAATAAATAAATAATTTTTTAAAAAAGAAAATCTATATTTTATGGAAATAGCCCTTAGATTACATTATGAGATGAAAACTTGTTTTTTTTTTTGCTATTAGCTTTTTGACTTTTTAAATGTCAACCTCTATGGAGTCAATATATCATTTTTTTTCTTATTTTCATGTGAGGTTATAAAATCTTTTTTTTACAGAAGAAACTGTTTCTAAGTTAGTGTAGGCAACATATGAAATGAAAAACCTAGAAATTAAAGTTTCCCTCATCAACCTTCGGGAAGCATTTCTCTGGAGAATCATATCTTAATTTTTAGGGATAGATTATTTTCTATTTTAAAAAAATAACAAATAATCTCCAATTATTTTGTGATGAGTATGTCTTTCATGATACTTTTCATTGTTTTTCTCTTATGATTTAATTCTGAGTGTCAGAGATAAATGATAATTGCCATTTTTTCTTATTTATATCTATATTTTATACATTTCACCCTCCTTTATTAAATTATATGGACATTTTCTACTACGTCATCTGAGGGTAAATTTTATTACTAATGTGCTAAATGACAACTTCAATATTTCACTAAAGGATTTATAAAATTGAGTCACTCATTTAATGAAATTATACTTTGTATCAGAAATCAGAACAAATTAGCTACACTTTTATATAACTGAAGTGTTGTAAGTACTTCAAAAGTGTGCATTTTCCCAAAAATCATATGTCGATATCCTAACCCAATATGGTGGTATTATTGGGAGGTAGGGATTTCCGAAGGTTTACCTAATCTCTTCCCAAAGTTTTTAATTCTTAAAACAAGGGATCCTAAGAAGCCTTCATCTCTTATCCTATGAAAGGGTGCAACGAGAAAATAATGTCTGTGAACTAAGAAATGGGCTTTCGCTAGAGATCAAATCTTCAAGAACCTTGATGTTGGTCTTTCAAATCCACAAAACTGTGAGAAATAAATTTCTGTTTATAAGCCACCCAATTTATGTTATAGCAGCCTGAATGGACAGAGACATGAAGTCTAAATTCTTAGAGTTAAGCTGCAGAAAATTTGAGAACAAAGTAATAAAAGCAAAAGGAATTTAAACACACTATGATAAAAAATGAAACTCATTTTCAAAAATCTTATTTAAACAACTTTATTTCTTTCATTATTTTAGCCACATTTTAGTAAATAAAATGATGTTCACATTTTCCTGGCCCTTTGCAGGCTGAAAAAGTATGGACTGTATCTTGGACATTGTGAATGTTATTTGTATAGACTCTGGGTATTGTTATAATTCTCCAGAGAATGTGCTGTTTCTACCTCAGCAAGCAGTCATTTCAGTGGAATTTTTTTTTTTTTTTAATTTATACCATATTTTCTGTATCACCTTTTGTGGGCAGCAATTCAAAGAGCAATTGAATTTCTCACACGTTTGCTATGTGTCTTGTATCAGTTCATTTTTGCATGCACCTGAAGTTACGCTGTGACTTGAGCTAGTTTGTTCATAAAAATAGCATTCTTTTTCCTAGCTCTCATTATAAAATTTACCCCTCAATATATAGCCAGTAATAATTCTTTGTGATCTTTCCAATTTCTAGGCTTCTACACAGCTTCTTGTCCATTTTCTGATGTTTACAAAAACCTGGGAAATAGCCCTTTAGTAGTTTTTGACCAAGTTTTGATTCCCCTCCACAGGTAGCTCTTTTTTTGTTTTATTTTGTTTCATCATATTTTTGCTATTGTTTTTCCAAAACTACATTTACAAGTAAGCAAGCTGTAGGAGGTTAGCAACACCATGGGGGAAATATATATGACTCATTAATGGTGTTTTTGGTGAACAACTTCTTGATATTAATGGAGGCAAAATTGTTTTTCTTTCTTTATAGTTATCATGTCTTATACTTAGTTTAGATATTTCTATATTTTTCTACAGGCTCAAAAATATCATCTTATAGTTGTCCTACCTGGGAGTGGTTTTATGTATATTATAAAATAATAATTTAGACTCATATTTTTCAGATGTCTTTGTCTATAAATATTTCCTTAGATGTTTTAAAATGTGGTTTAATAAATATACTTATGTGTTTTGAAATAATTTATTGCTTTTTAGATTTATTATTTTAAAATTATTTTATATTATTATAAATACTTTAAATTTTATTTTATAAATGTTTTCTGAACTTAGAAATGCAATTACTCATGTATTTGGATTTTGTTCCTCACCAAACATAAAATTTCTTATTGAATTTAGTAATGTCTGTATATTTGGAGAATTTATTTATGAATAGTCATATCTAATGTTATCTACATTTTTTTCTTTCCTTCTATTACATATATATTTTACATCTTTCTCACATCTAATTGCACTATTTTGGACTTCAAGTTCAGTGTTCAATAGAAGAGATTGTGCAACTTGTTGATCTTAAAAATTTTTCAATTTTGCATATGGTTTCTATCAGGTTTTATAGCTAACATATTTCAATTAACTTTAATTAATTAGGAATATACAATTGAAATCCACAATTAAAATATGTCATTATTTGTTTTTTCTTGTTAGTAAAGGACCCATTTTTTAGATGCTTATAAGTTCATTTTTCTCCTGTAATGAGAATCTAGCTATTGGTATTAATTTAGTGGCTCAAGAATATCGGACCTGAGGTTGTTACGATTCTCCTTGTCTTTTTTTTTTTTTTTTTTTTTTTTCAGTTTTAAATTGACTTCTGGAACTTTAACAATTATCTCTGGATGTCAAGCAACGGAATTGTGAAAATGCCACTGATATTAGGGTATTGTTTTTTGGGAAGCCCTATTTAGTAGCCCTCATTGAAAAAGTTGATAGAAAAATTAATTTAAAAGTTGGCTTTTCAGTTGAGGATATTACTATTATATAAATATGAAAAAAAATGGATATTATACATGTATGTAATAGTCTCTGTCACAAGAAAACTTCTAAATAGATAGTTGGTAAAAATAAATATCAAGAAAACCACTTTAGACATCATTGTGGCATCACTCAGGTGAGAAATGCTCATACATGATGATATAAAAATGGGACCAGTGGATGGCATAATGGTTACATTGCTGGACTCCCATGTAGTCGACCGCAGTTCAAGTTCCAGACCCAGTGGCTTAAAACTCATGCCAAGTGTGTGTGTGTGTATGCCTAAAATCCTGAAAAGAGATAGGAGAAGGGACTGTGGTGTGGCTATCTCCCCTGGGAGGTGATTTCTCGCTTTCTGTCTCTCTGTCTCTCTGTCTTTCTCTATGTCTCTGGTGAGCTCACAAACCCTATAGCATAAATCTCTCTCTCAAAAAAAAGAAACAAAGATTCTACTCATTCATGATCATGTGTATATGATCACTAGGGAACTCTTTCATATATTCATCAAGGGACATATACTACTATGTGTAAGAGCATATGTGTTTGTGTTATGTGTGTACATATTTTGAAAGAGAAATAATTGAAAACAGCCTTAATATCCATTGACTATAGGATGAGAGGATATATTGTGACATTCCATAGTTGAATTCTATATAGCAGGTAAAAACAATTAAATTCTGGTTAAGCATCATGATGAATAGATTTAGTAAACAACACAGAGTGAATAAAAGCTGTCATAGATACGTGTATAGTAGGAGTCAAGTGTAAACTTAATAATATCCATGAAGTGGTTTGAGTATTATATCTTCTCAAACCCTCATGCTGTAAATTGATACTCAGGGAGGAAGTGTTGGAAAATGAGGTCTAGTGGAAGGTGCTTCGAACATGCTGACATCATTCTCATGAATAGCTTAAAGTCCCCTGATTGTAGGAAAGGAGTTCATGCTCTCTCAGGAATGGGTTAGTTCCTGCCACGATGGGTTGATATAAGAGATTGACGACAGTTTCTGTCTTTGCATGCATTCTCCTTGCTTTCTGCTTCTCTCTACATATTATGATGGAATGCCAAATGCTAGTCCCCTGCTGCTGGATTTTGCAGCCACCAGAACCATTAACCAAATAAGCCTTTGTTACAACAACAGAATAATGAGTGAAGACAATGCACAACTGCTGCATTATTAATACCCTTCACATTGAAATCTACAATGAAGAGACAAAAAATGAGTAACACAAAATGGAAGCTACTCTTTTACACTGTGTAGGGAGTTCTGCTTATGGAATCTGGAAGGAAGACATTGTACTTTATAGTGTTTAGGAACAGTTGCAAAAGTCAAAGGTAAATACATAGGCATTTGTTCTTAAAAAAGTATATAATTTAAACATTTTTTGTCAGTGTACTTTTTTATTTTTTCACATTATTTATTATTATTATTATTTTTTGTATATACTTTCAATCATATTGTTTGGCTTACAATGAGACCATTTCGATATGTGAACATTTCTCCCCAACCCGTTGAACGAAATATCTTCAACAGATAACACCACACCTCCCCATCCCGTCAATGCTCTACCTCTGTATCCCTTCTCCAAATGTCTTTCGTTAGGCCCCACTCCTCCACATACACCTCATCTGACATTCACACCCATCTCTTGTGTTTGTTCAACTGTTAGTCAATCAGTTTCATAGAATGCAGACAAACGGTATATGTTAAGTGGGGACATACAATGTCTCTCCTTCATCACCTGGCTTGCCTCACTCAGCAGTACATCTTCCATATTCTTCCATTTTCTGTCAAAAGCCAGGGCTCTGTTGGCTTTTATGGCTGAGTAGTATTCCATAGAGTATATGTGCCACAGTTTTTCAATCCATTCCTCCATACGGGGGCATTTGGGTTGGTTCCATGACTTAGCAATTGTGAATAGTCCCACAATAAACATCGATGTGCAAGCACTTTTCCAATGAAGAATTCTTCTGTCCTTTGGGTAGATACCGAGGAGTGGGATCCGTAGGTCATATGGCAGATCTATCTGTAGATTTTTGAGGAATCTCCAAATTATTCTCCACAGTGGTTGGACCAATCTACATTCCCAACAGCAGTGTAAAAGAGTTCCCCTTTCACCACACCCCTGCAAACACTTATCATTTTCTGTTTTTTTAATATTAGACATTCTGACTGGGGTTAGGTGGTACCTCATTGTTGTTTTTATCTGCATTTCCCTTACGATGAGGGAGGTTGAACATTTTTTCATATGCCTTTTGGCCATTCGTATGTCACCTTTAGAGAGTGTTTTTTTCATCTCCTTCTCCCATCTTTTAATAGGGTTGATCATCTTTTTTCCAAACAGCTTTTTTAGTTCCTTACATATTCTGGTTATCAGTCCCTTATCTGATGCAAAATTTACAAAAATATTTTCCCATTCTGAGGGCTGTCGATTCACACTAACTACTGTGTCTTTGGCCATGTAGAAACTTCTTAGTCTGATGTAGTCCCATTTGTCTATTTTGGGGACGATCAACTGTGCTTTGAGGGTCTTCTTTAGGAAGTCTTTCCCTACACCAATGTCTCCCAGAGTTTCCCCAGTGTTTTCCAGGAGCAGCTTTATAGTTTGAGATCTTAGATTTAGATCCTTGATCCACCTTGACTTGATTTTTGTCAAAGGAGAGAGGTAGGGGTTCAGATTCATCTTCCTGCAAGTGGAAGTCCAATTTTTCCAGCACCACTTGCTGAAGAGGCTTTCATTTTCCCATGGGATTGACTGGTACCCTTTGTCAAAGATCAGTTGACTGTATGTTTGGGCACTTATTTCTGGGGACTCTATTCTGTTCCATTGGTCCACGTGTCTGTTTCTGTGCCAGTACCATGCTGTCTTTATTACCACAGCTTTGTAATATATTTTTGGATCGGGGAGTGAGATGCCGCCCACTCCACTCTTCTTGTGTAGAATTGGTTTGGCAATACGGGGTCTTTTATGATTCCAAACAAATTTTAAGATTGTCTTTTCTAGATCTGTGAAGAATGTGTCTGGTACTTTGATTGGCAATGCATTAAATAGGTAGATTAATTTGGGTAGAATTGCCATTTTGATTATATTAACTCTTCCAATCCATGAACATGGAATGTCCTTCCAATTTTTTGTGTTATTTTCAATTTCTTTTTTTAGCTTCTCAGTACTGGAAGTAATATATGATTACAGTAAAGTTTCAGAATATAAAATAAATAAACAGAAATTGACAGCATTTCTTTATATGAATAACAGGCAGACTGAGATAGAACTGAAAAAAGTTAATCCATTTACCATAGCCACTAAAAGTATAAGATATTTAGGAATAAATCTAACTAAAGAAGTTAAAGACCTCCACAAGGAAAACTAATTTAAACATTTTTTGCATAAAATTTAAAAATCTTAATGATTTGATTTATTGTCTTATTCTTTAACTACATAAAAGCAACAATAAAGGTTACTGTGAAAATATTCCAATAAACTGTGATAAAATTATTGCCAATGATGATGATATTCAGGATTAGGACCCACATAAAATAAATATAATTGGAGAGAGATAATCAAAGATTTAAAATGTGCTTATGATACCCATCAAGTTGTCAAAATGTGTGTTGCTGGGGTAATATGAAAATGGCCTGGATATTCAAAATAGCAAAGCAAATTGAGCTGCTGTGATGCTTGGTCTCACACACAGTTCTGTCTTGCAATAGTGAAGGGTCAGAAAGTCCAGTCTATCAAAAATGAATATTTTGACCCAATAAGGAGCAATTCATTTATGGACCTTAAAAGTATGTGATTAAATTGTTTCCATAAGCCAACTTATCATCTGATGTGAGATTATATAAAATATGTATAATATCTTAAAATTTTATTTATGTTGATGAAAAAAATAATGGAATAAAGTTAAGAAAGTAGGAGTGTTTGGGTGGTGGTGTGGTAGTTGGGGGCATTGGACTCCCACATGGTTGACCATTGATCAAGTCCCGGACCTGATGGCTTGCCTTCTCTCTCTCTCTCTCTCACACACACACACACACACACACAAACACACACACACACACCCTGTACTTTTCTTAGCAAATTAAAATAAATAAATAAATAAATAAATAAGAAGTTAAATAAAATAATTCTTAAAAAAGTTTGCTGAACTAGTACTAGCTTGGGAGTTTATAGTATTTACATCCAAATATAGGAATCTATAATGTAACTTACTATTTTTAAGTTGAGCAGTGTACTTTCCAAGTAGTTCATAGTATTTTTTCGGTAAACATTTTATTACTTTTCTTGAAATATTATGTGCAATATATACACAATTATATATCCAAATATTATTTTTAATTTAAAAATATTTGTCAGCAGCTAGTGGCATGACGGTTAAGCTGGCTAAATCCTACATGGCTGCTCGTGCCATTTACGTCCTGGACCTGACCCCTCAAAAACATTCTAAGCATATGCATATACACGTCTAAAATTCTGAAAAGAGGGCGCAATATAGGAGAATGGATTGCAGCATGACCCTCTCCCCAGTTAGGGTGCTTTCTTGCTTTCCCTTGCTCTTCCTCTCTTTTCTCTTTCTGGTGAGTGTGCATGCCCTCTGACAAGTTGGAAAAAAATTAAATTCACCCTTCACTTCTGCAGCATTTTTTCTTACCCAACATAATTTTTTTATAACTGGTTATATTAATGTTATCTTCAATAAATTATTTCTGTTTGAAGACTATTCTTATTTATTAAAGTTTACCTTCTACTTGTATACTAAGTAAACTAAAAAAATATAATCAGTATATTTAAAATATATATATATATATTTTCCATTTCTACCATTATGTAAGTTGATAATAGCTATAACTTCAACAGGTTTTCATCTGTATTTTTTTTGGACAGTTTTTTGCTATGGAGCATGTGCGCTTGCCAGAAATATAGAGACAGAAATATAGAAAGCAAGAAATCACCTTCCAGGGGGGATGGCCATGCTGCAATTCCTTCTCCTCCATTCTCCTTTTGGGATCCTGGGCATGTATGCACACACACCTGGCGTTAGTTTAAGTCACCGGGTCTGGGACTTGAACCACAGTCGACTACATGAGAGTCCCTCATCTGTATTTTGCATGGCTAAGAAGGTACCTGTTAGGTCAACAGGGAGTGTGGTGATTAAGGTGGTGGATTCTCACATGGTCAAATGTGCTTCAAGTCCTATAACCAGTGGCTTGAAAATCATGCCAGGTGCATGTGTGTGTGTGTGTGTGTGTGTGTGTGTGTGTGTGTGTGAGAAAAGTCTCAAGAAGATAATGGAGGAGAAGAGACTGTGGCATAACCATTCCTGCTGAGGGATGATTTCTTACATTTTCTCTCTCTGTTTTTGTCTCTGTCTGGTGAGTAAAAATACTCTATAGCAAAAATGTATAACTAAGTATATAAATAAATGAAATACCTGTTTCTTTGTTTGTTTGTTTTTTGAGAGGTTTTAGCTACAGGGCGCCTGTGCTCACCAGAAAGACAGAGAGAGATAGAGAGACAGAAAGCGAAGAATCACCCCCCAGGGTGGATGGCCACACTGCAATTCCTTCTTCTCCATTCTCCTCTCGGGATCTTGGGCATGCACGCACACGCGCCCGGCATGAGTTTAAGCCACTGGGTCCGGGACTCGAACTGCTGGTCCCAAATGAAATACCTGTTAATTCATGAATTTGGTTTTCAATGAAAAGTCCCACAGAATAGCATACTACGTGATGGCAATACCAATGTAACAGGTGATTTTGAGTATTAGGACAATTACAGTGTTCTAACACTAATAACCATACCTGCTGTCATGGACTACAAGTTGTGTTCATCTCAAAACTCATAGGTTGAAACACTAACCCTCAATATGATAGTATTATGAGGTAGGATCCTCGAATAGTAAATAGGTCAGGACAGAGGATCCTATAAAGGCACTTGTGTCCTTATAAGAAGAGGACGAGTGCTGTATCTCTCTCCTCCACAAGCAGACACAAGAAGTCAGTCGTCTCCAATTCAGAAGAGGCACTCATGAGAACTCAGCCTTGTTGCATCCTGATCTAATCCAGCCTTCAGACTGTGAAGAAGACACTTTATGGCTTAAACCACACGGTTCAATGTTTCAGACAGTCAGTAATATTTAATAAGACAACAATATTTGGTCTTTACTTCAAATCTATGATGTAGATATTATAATACTATATTGACTTTCTAGCTGAGGAAAATAAGGCACTGAGAAGATAAATAATATTTTCAAGGTCATACAGCTTGTGAGATAGAGCCAAGATATGATCTCAGACACTTTCTGACTCATGGGTTTATCTCTTAACAACTATATTATACTGCCACTGAAGTTATTAACTCTACTATATTAATATTAATTATGGTCAATAATTATTCTTTCACTGCTAATAATGATATAGATTTTCAGAGTGAGCTATCCTACTTAAAACTTCTTTGCTTAATGAGTTTGTGGTCATTTGCATTACCATGTGAAGGTCTGAGATATTCTGTCCTATGAATTTCCTGTGCTAAAAGTTAGTTTTAACATAGAATTCTGTGGAATCTGCCTGAACCTTCAGCTTTCATCAAAAAAGGTATATATGGCTGAGGCATGATATATTTACAAAGCATAGGAGGTATCTCACTGCCTGACTTTAAAATATATTACAAACAATGATAATCAAAACAGTAAGATACTGGCACAAAAACAGATACATAGAGCAAAGGAACAGCAAATCCAGAATAAACCCCAAATCATACAGTCAACTGATCTTTGACAAAGGGTTCAAGACAATATAGTGAAGAAAGGAAAGTCTTTTCAGCAAATGGTGCTGAAAGAACTGGATATCCACCTGAACTGGATATCCACAAATAAAACTGGATTCCTATCTCTCACCATTAACTAGAACCAACTCAAAATGGATCAAAGATTTAAATATAAATTCTCAAACTATAAAACCACTAATAGCAAACGTAGGAAGAACTTTTGAAGACATTAGAGCAGGTAAAGTTTCTTAAATAAGACTCTGCAAAATAGACAAGTGGTAATATATTAAGCTATTTTTTTTTCTCACAGCAAAGGAAACAATAACTAGATTGAAAAGACAACAGTAGGAATGGGAGAAAATATTTGCAATATTATTCCTCAGATGATGGATTGATATATGTAAAATAGAGAGAACTCAAGTAGCTCACCCATTAAAAAAAAAAAAAAAAGAAAAAAATCCAATTAAAACTAGGCAAATGAATTAAATAGATAATTATCCAAGGGAGGTTGATGAATGTCCAAGAGGCATAGGGAAAGTATTCAAAGTCTTTTGTCATAAGAGAAATGCAAATTAAAACCACAATGAGATGCCACTTAACCCAAGTTAGAATGACTAAGATAAAAAAAAGTAAAGAATGACAAGTGCTAGTGAGGCTGTGGTGAAAAGAGACTCCTCTTGTACTGTTGGTGGGAATATAAATTAGTACAATCTCTGTGGAAAACAATATGGAGGTTTCTCAAAAACTTACCAATTGAAGTTTCATATGAACCAGTAATCACACTTTTTGGCCTTTACCTAAAGGATAGAAAAACACTCTTATCAGAAAGATACATGCACATTCATGTTTATTTCAGTATTATTCCCAATTGCTAAAACATGGAACCATCATACGTGTCCAAAAACTGATAACTGGGTTGAAAAGTGGTGGTACCTATATACTATGAAATATTACACTAAAGGAAACAACGAGATCCTATTATTTGATTCAAAATGGATATATATAGAAGACTTAATGTTGAGGGAAATGAGGCGGACTTTGAAATATACATATTGTATATCCCCATTCAATTTGTACTGAATAGACATTCAGTCCACCTTATGTAAGAGGTTGAGAGATCTGAAGATGTGATGGTGGAGAGGATGGTATATTTCCTAGAAACAGTAAGACTAGATGGTAGAGGGTAGGTGATGCAGGATGGGTGTGAGAAAAAAATAGGACAGTCATGTCTGCTTAAAAGTGTTATTTGTTTGTATATCGTTTCATGAATGCTTTACAAATCATGAAAGTTCAAGTGCAATAATGTCTGAAGACTATAAATCATAGTGTATCTTGTTCCTAATCTGAAAAAAACAGATGGAAGGAAGGAAGGAAGGAAGGAAGGAAGGAAGGAAGGAAGGAAGGAAGAGAGAAAGAAAGAGAGAGAGAAAGAGAGAGAGAAAGAGAAAAAGAGAGAAAAAGAAAGAGAAAGAAAGAAAAAGAAAGAGAAAGAAAAAGTCACCTGGATGAGCCACCATTCAGATCACAAAAGGAAAGGGGCAGTGGGAGCCACTTGTGATTCAATTGTTTCCTGGACAAGGTATTTTGGATTTTTTGGGGGGACAAACTACCTAAGTGGAGGACAGTTTTGCTCTAATTGTCCTGACAAAATCCCACCTGAAGGAGTTTGCTTCAAAGAGTATAACTCCAGACTGAGGCTGAGGAAAGTTAGAAAGCATTTTTAGAAAGTTAGAAAGGTACTTTTGGCTAGTCTGTGATCTCATTAAAGAATGTTGCCTGAGGAAGACCCGAGGTCATCTGTAAAATCAAAGAGGCACAGGCGTGTAGGCACTCCCCACAAGAGAGGTCTTGTCCTCTCTCATTACCCTGAAGGAGAGACCAATTGTAGAGAGCAAATGGAAAGAGCAGACCATGCCATTCCCATTTCTCATTACTTATCCAGCTCTGGAGTGAGTTTAGATGAAAATAAGAGAAAGTTGTTAGATGGACACCAGGTTAAAATTTTTATTAAGACTAGACCCAATTGTGGCACAGGCAGTAGCACACAGATCCACAGTGCTGGGAGTCACATGGCCAGCTATGGATTTGGATCTCAAGTGGACCTGAAACATAGTGGGTACACATGTGTTCATGATCCCGAGTTGCTCAATGATTGAAGGATTGGGATTAGGACAAGATGATATCCTGTCTGGGATGCTCTCTTTCTCTCGTGCTTTCTCTCTCTCTTCTGTGCAAGCTCTCTCTTTCTCTCTCCCTGAAGAAATCAAATAAACTCTAAGAAAACAAAGCTAAGTATTGGAGTAGATTAAAATCACTAGAAAGGTATAGGACTTTCCCAGGATATTCCTAAGGGCCAGAGAAGAGAAATTTAATAAAATTTATTTCAGCAAGAGTTCTGGAAAACTAAAACTTTATATACTAATTAGTTTAGTCCAATAGGCTAGTTGTATATATTGTTCAGGGTTTTGAGAAATTCTAGAAAAATCAAAGCACTGTCCACATTCTTTCCTGTTATGGAAAGAATCACATTAATTCTACTACTCTCCAAAGATAATTTTAGTCTTGAAGTTTTAAAGAAAAGGTGTGTGTAAGAAAAATTATAGGCTCTCATCTTCACATACAATAGGTCTGCTAGTTTACAGATTTTCTTTTTTTCCTTATTATTTTTTTTCTAAGTAACTGTGATGTTGTTTCATAATTATGCAATCCAGGTACTAGCATAATACTCATCTTGCTGAACTTTTATGATATTTTTCTTAAAAAAGGCATAAATTTTTAATAGAACAAATAATGAACACTGGCTAAACCATGACACTGTAAAGAATTTGATCATGCAAGGCACCATAATTGGAAATGCACTTTCTTGCCTCTGTCCTATCAGATTATCTGATCAGCTTGATTCTGAACTGAGAGAAATATCTGAAGAGCCAGCAGAAAGCATCGTTTGCTGAATACAGAGCATCTGGGAAGTTGAGCACCTTCAGAATTCTTTTGCATCTATTGAAAATGAATGTCCCTGCCTCCCACACGTGGCTCCTGTTCGTGGATCACTGCTACTGTGCAGCTCTTTCCATGGTGGGCCTCTCACCAACTGTGGAAGCTGACAGTTTTTTCCTCTTGAGCATGTGGGAAAGGTTCTTGAGGGGCCACTGAGGAATAGTAAGGTGGATCAGTGGAGGTGGGAGAGGATAAAGATTCTTCCGCAAACCAGACATGAAGTAAACCACAAAGTATCAAATAAATAAATGTAGAAAGGGAAACTAAAGCTTTTGGGAGCAATGAAAACAACTCTGTCATGTTGATTTAAAATAATTATTTTAAGTAAAGTGTTTATTATCCATCTGAGAGATATACCCTAGAGAAAGCTGGAGATTGGTAAGGGTATTGAAAGTCTCCTTTTATCCATTTCTTAGAATGAAGTACACTAGCAGAGTAAATAATTCTTGAAGTAGACACTAAGCAATTTTTATTATAGCTACATTTATAAAGTATTGGGAAATAATACAGGACATAGAAATGCCATTAATGTGTGTGTTTGTGTGTAAAAATCAAACAAATATAATATATACATGGGATATTATACAAAAAATTCAAATATATACAAGTAAATACATACACACAAGTATTTATATTCAAGCATATAAATATATATAGATACAAATATATATGTATACCCAACTATCTATACATATAAATATAAATGTCTGTATAAAATACCATATATATATATATATACACACACACACACACACCATACGCACACACACACACACACACACACACAATAACTTCACATGATCCATCACATGTACAGATACATGTATCTACTCTTCATTTGAACATTTAAGTCCCATTTTCGTTAATTTTTTTACTTACAAAATTATATTTTAAATTAAGTGTGTAATTTTGAAAAATACTTTTTAGGATTTTTTTGTAATATACAGATCTCATACTAGAGAATTTATTTTGAAATTTTTGAGTTACTTTTACACAGTATGCATGTAATTAAATGTTACCTTAGGAAGTTGGGAAATTCTATGACTTCGTGGTGTTTTGGAGTTGTGCTGTCGAGAAGTCCTGCCTTCAGGTGACCCCTGTACTACTTCCCCCCCATACGCCACTAGACTTGTATCACTCACTACCTTATAATGACTCTTTGGAGTAAAGAAAGTTTTTTTCCAAAAAGAGATTCTATTAAAAGATCCCTTTATTTCTGTGTAGGACAACCATATAAACCCAATCTCAAACAACAGCTCCAGCATTAGTTTTCTGTGTGAGGCACAAGATGTGTTGTGCATGCTGCCAGTAAGTGTGGTGCTGATGAAGGGGAGGGCCAGAGACCCGCTGGGCTGATACAAGAGAGTGGAGTCCTTCTGGGCAGGCTGACAACAGCTGGAAAAAGACAGATGTGAACTCAATTTGAAACACTGATGAAAGGAGCTCATATGAATTGAAAAGAAAACAGAACAGATGTAAAACAACAAAGAAGCAGAAATAACACTTTATGTTAGACCATCGAAGAACAGGATGGTGGCTTCAGATTCCCATGGGGTGGTCGTGGTCTTGTTCATCAGTCTTGCCAGAGAAGAGTATGACCTGCCTTAACTGTTGACAAGACAGAAATCCAAGGTCATCTTCTCCAAAGACCATGGCACCTGAGGAAAGGGACCACGCTGGAGAGACAGGACCACACTGGCTGTGTGGACTGCAAAGTTATGACAAATCTGGGTCTGAGGAAAACAATTCAGCAAATAACAATCTCTGCCTTGTGATAAGAATACTAGTAATACCATGATGGGAAGTTGTTACAATGAGCTTGAAGACTTTAGATTAAAACTTAGCTACTGTCAGCTACCATTTTCTCATTTGGTACACGGGTCCACTAACAGTTCTGGTATTAAAGATGGCAGCATATCTAAACTACTTAGACCATCGTGTAAATGTCACCAATTCTTAACATTGTTGTTGCTGGTGGTACCCGTATAGCATGGCTGCATGCACTGGGCAAGTAAGAATTGTTCTTTTGCCTTCAGTGCATAAGGCCTGTAATGAAGAGAATTACAGCAAGATTTTGGTTTCAAGAAGTAACATCTGTATCTTTGAAATTTGACAGCAGCTGTTATCAGAGGCAGATGAATTTTCTATTAGGAAGACCCTCATGGTTCATCTTATTACTTCTTTATAAAATATTGGTTTATTTGATAAACAGAGGAAAGAATCCTAAGGGAGTGGAAAACATCTCAGGCACATATTAGTGTAGTAAACAGGAAAAATATGAGAACAAGGGAGGTATGGTTTAGGAACAGGACAGGGTAAATTTGGAGCAAATTTCTTGCAAAGGGAGTTCCTGTATCTGATATTAGGGGACAGTATGTCAAAGGACTTACAATATAGAATAACTAAGAGGAGAAAAATCTCAAAAACTCAAAAACCACACATCATAATTGTTCAAAGACTTGCTGCTCATGCAGATGTAAGAAACATCTGTTAAGTTTAAAGATTACAAATAGCTCTCATTCAGTGAATCACGGCTGATATGAAGATGTGAGTCAATAATAAACTGGGTAGCATGGATCAGAACAGCCCTGGGTTATGTAAATTTTGGAAAATGTGTCAAAGATGGAAGCTTAAGAGATTTACTAGAGTTTTAATATATTGACTAAATACAACTTGGTATCCAGGATTGCTTCCTGAAACAAGAACATTAGTGGAAAAATATGATGAACTCTGAACACACTTGAAGTTCATAGTATTACACTAATGGTATTACCAAGCCAGTGTACATCGGGTCATATCCGCCTTAATATCTTGTTTTTAGTCAATGACCATGATTATTTAAAATGTTAACTTCTGAGAGTCGGATGAAGGTTATTCACAAACTCTCTGTTCCATCCTGGTGACTTTCCTCTTTATCTGATATATTATAAAATATAAGTTTATTTTTAAAAGTTGGAATTTTCAAACATGTCTCTGAAAAACTGAATACAAACAATACCTATTTCCTTTTTTCCTTGGATATTAGAGAAATGATTTTTTTAAATGTGTTGGTATTATTGTTCTAGATTTTAAGCTACTATGTATTGAATATTGGAATGGGGTAAAACAAGAAAATAACTTCAAAATTTGCATAAAGTTAACTTTTGAGTAATGTCTATTATTTGGCATTTAAATAGCAATAAATAATTTTATATAAAATTATAAATTCACTCTTCATTAAATATTCCTTCACAAATGTGTTTTATAGTAAAAAGTATAACTTATAGATGCAAACGATACTTAAACTTTTGGAGGGTTATTCCTTACAGAAACTAACCATGAAAAACCAGTATGTAACTGAGGTTGAGCACTTAACATGAGGGAGAACAGGCCTGTTTTTCAGAAGCAGTGACAAGTTTTGTCATTCAGGCCGGTTTCTTCAACTTCTACCTTGGTATCCCTGTCAAGGTATTCTTATGGATTCTGGCATTATTTTTCTAGCAAGGTAATTGGACTGGCTTGGCATCAACAATTATTTTTCAAGCTTCTAAATTGTAGTTTAGGAAGTATAATATACATTCTGTATATTTTTTTAAATAAAATCTTACAAATTCTTGTGAGGCTGCAGTAAGGAAACTCTTACACCGCTGGTGGGAACGTAAATTCCCATATTCTTCTCCAGCCACTGTGGAGAAGAAGGTAAAGGTTCATCAAAGACCTACAAATAGAACTATCCTATGCCCCAGCAATTCCACTCCTGGATACCTACCCAAAAGACAGGAATACACTCAGTTGGGCTGTTTATTGAAACATTATTCACTATTGCTGAGATATGGAATCAACCCAAATGTTCAAAAGACAAATAGGTTGAAAAAGTATGGCACCTATGTACACACTGTAGAATATTACGCAGCCATAAGAAACAATGAAGCCTTAGTATTCGATAGACAGAAACTTAAAAATAGGAAGATATAAAAACACAGAGAGTAACTGCAGATATTAGAGACAGTGTGGAAGAGAGTGGGAAATGGAGCAGGGGTGGGAGGGAGATGATGAAGGGCAAAAAAGAAGCGAAACTTTAACAGACAGAAAAATGGAAAATTATCTGTGGATGATGATGTGTATAGCAATATCTGTGAGTGGACATATACAGGGTATTCATGCTGGGAATATTCATTGTGTATGCCCTAAAGATGTGCAGTGATTGACTATAAAACAAAACAAAGAAAGAAAAGGAATTCTTACAAATTAATTCTCAAGTTTCTTGACTATTATTCATGTCTTAATTTATCTTAATCAGGGGATAATACTATATTCATTATAACTGTAAGTCGTTTAAGAATTTAGTGATTTTATATCAAAATGTCTTTTGTTTAATCTTCACAAGAACTTAAACCTTACTTACAATAGGCAAATGACTTCCTCACCAAGGAATCAGCTGACTCATATGCATTTAACTTACTGTTTTGGCTGTTGCTACCCTGTTTTTTGTGTGTTTGTTTGTTTGTTTTAATTCTTCCAGAGGGCTCATGTCCTTACCAGAGAGAAACAGAGAGTGAGAAATCACCCCCTGTGAAGAATGACCATGCTGCAATCTTTTCTTCTCTATTTCCCACTCCCTTCAAAATTTTAGGCATGCGCACACATGTCCCTGCTGGGTTTTTTTTTTTTTTTTTTTTTTTTTTTTCCCTTCTCATCCATTCTCCTCTTGGGATCTTGGGCACGCATGCACACGCACCCGGCGTGAGTTTTAAGCCACTGGGTCCAGGAAGCAAACCGCGGTTGACTACATGGGAGTCCAGCGACATAGCCATTACGCTAACTGCTGGTCCAAGTCCCTGCTGTTTTTAAGTCATCAGATTCAGGACTCGAACTGTGCGCTTAGCCATGTGGAATCAATTGACTTAACCACCACACCACCCCACCTGGCCTGCTATTCTATTTGTTGAAACATACATTTTGATGGCTTTGCTATGAAATTTTACAACTTTGAACCAAATAATTAAATTTTGAGAAATGTATGACAAAAATAATATTCATAATGTTTGATTAATTTTTCAGAACTCTATGATGAATCAAAGAAATAATAATTAATATTTTATCCCAAGTACTCTTCATTATTTCAAAGGTTACATATATTGGGGGATTCTGTAACAAAATAGTGTGTAGCCTTGACAGTTGCCCAGAATAAAAGCATAGAAATAATATAAATTTAAGTTTAAATCTCTATTATATTTATCCTTGTAACTTAAACTTGTGTAAACTGTAATCTTTTTTTTAAAGAGATTTTTGCTTTAGGTAATGTACACTAACTGGAGAGACAGAGAGACAGAAAACAAGAAATCCCTCCTCAGGGAGTTAGTCACCCTGCAATCTCTCCTCCTCCATTCTCCTCTCAGGATTTTGGGCATGCATGCATACATGCCTGGTGTGAGTTTTACTCTGCCATGTCCAGGACTTGAACGAAAAGATCACATGGGAGTTCAGTACTCCACTAAACCACTACACCGCCTGCTGGCCACATAAACTGTAATTCTTTATAGACAAACATAAAATTAATAAGTTCTACATGTCTGATAAATTCAATATAAACAATTACAAAATAGAGCCTGTACAACTTTGTTTTTTTTTTTTTTTTTTTTTTCTTTTTCTTTTTTTTTGGGAGAGGTTTTTGCTATAGGGCACATGCGCTCACCAGACAAACAGAGAGAGACAGAGACAGAAAGTGAGAAATCACCCCCCCAGGGGGGATGGTCACGCTGCAATCCCTTCTCCTCCATTCTCCTCTGAGGATCTTGGGCACTCACACACACGCGCCCGGCATGAGTTTTAAGCCACCGGGTCCGGGACGCAAACCACGGTCGACTACGTGGGAGTCCAGCGACATAGCCATTACACCAACTGCTGGTCCCCTGCCACACTTTCTTCATGTACATTTTTTGCATGTCCTGTCCATACCCATTTACAGGTTTTGAACTTTAATTTTGGTTTGTTTGTGAGTTTGTTTTATCCTTTGATTTTCTTAAAGTCAAATTAGTATAGTAAACATTACCCTATTACAGATATAAATGGTATCATTGTAGATGTGGTTGCTTCCCCACCCCCAGTCCCAAACACATGCACACACACACATACACACACGCACGACTAGAGCCATTGGTAATTCTTCAATAATGAAATTATAATTGTCATCACTGCAATACTAGTTCCTTATGGTTGCTATTACAAAACACCACAAACTTAGAGACCTAGAGACCAATAACAATAAACTTTGATCATCTGAATGTCTGGAAGTATGGAGCTTAACATGGATCACCAGGATGGCTGTGAGGATGTGTGGTTCTAGAGGCTGATCTCAGCGCCTTGCTTCACTCTGACCTCTGCTTCTCTGCCCCTTAGAAAGACACATGTGTTTATAGTGGTCCCAACTAGAAAAGTGAGGGAAATCTCCCTATTTTTAAGACTCTTAGTCATATCTGCAAAGTCTTTTTCATATAATACTGTGCTCACAAATTCTGGGGAGTAGGGAGTAGACAGGCACATTTATTATTTAAGGTACTTATTTGGGCTACCACACTGACCTGTACGATAACGTCCAGATCTAATAGATTGACCCCCAAGAGTCTATTACAAGCAAACTCAGGTACACTTTATTCCTCTGTCTCTCTTATCCATCCTGTTCTAATTCTCTACCAGCATTTTAGACCAAAGTTATGGCAAATTAACTGTGGTTCTCTGAAGCCACCTTATGTTTTTAGAGCTTCCTAATTTTTATGCTTCTTTCTGCCTGCAGTGCATTTTCAGTCTTTTTCTACCAGACTAATTCCTACTCATCCGTGTTTTATTTTAATTACAAACCACTCTAAACATATGGAAAGATACAGGAAATAACCAAGCAGACCCCAGCCCCCAAGATTAAACAGATGTTAACATTGTGCTGTACTTGCTTCAAGTGTCTCTATTTTTTAGAAAAATGAAACATTACCAGCAAAGCACCAGCACCTCTATCTCTACCAGACAACCTCTAATAAATACCTAAATCGATGTTTACTATCATAAACTATAAATACTGTGCCTCCAACTTTCACCATCATAAAATATAAATGAATACATATTTTGTTTACAACTTGACTTTCTCACTCAACATTTTGTGGCTTGTAGAGCTTATTCATGTTGACACACACAAACTTTCTATTTAACTTGTCTATAATATTCTAGTACATGAATGAAACACAATTTATTCAAAAAATATATTTAGAATTAGTTAAGACTTTTTTTTTCTTTACAAATAGTGTTGAAATAACCTCTACTATAAAAATCTCCCTTTGCACATAGGAGCACAGTTTCGCCAGGGTGGATACCTACCTACAAGTGGAATTTTCTTTTCTTTTTGTTTTGTTTTTTTTGCCAGAT
Source organism: Tupaia tana (assembly GCA_026018925.1). NCBI lineage: Eukaryota > Metazoa > Chordata > Mammalia > Scandentia > Tupaiidae > Tupaia > Tupaia tana. Next base: position 105,595,952 of record JAKSZU010000005.1, on the reverse strand, counting down.
GATGTATATGATCAAGAAAGAGAGAGAGAGGGAGCAAGAGAGAGGAAAAGGAGAGATAAAGCAACCCTCATTGGGGCATTGTAGTCATGCAATCCTTTCTTCTCTGTTTCTGTCTCTTGTCTGGATTTTAGGCATACTCACACATTTACACCAAGGCCCAATTTTGATCCATGTGGGATCTGGTTCCCTGAACCAGCAGGCCACTGGACCAGTCCTAGAAGTAGAATTTTCTACTCTACTTGATATTTCCAACTTGTTTTCTCATGTGGTAGGATTAATTATATTCTAATACCCTACCAAAATTTGGTATTTTCTGATTATTTTAAAAAATATATCTGATGGCTCAGAAACATGTGACATTGTTATTGTTTATATATATTGGTCCTTTGTGAGCTTGCAAATATTTTTATTCATCTATTTGTCATTCAGTTTCCTTGTTCTATAAATCAATATTGGTCTGTATAGTTTTTCTTTTATGTTTGTGTGCTCGTATGTTTGAACCTTGTTTAAGAATTTCTTAAAACTTCGTGTCAAAGTTACTTTGAAATCTTTTTCTAATATTATAGATTTGTTTTTTTGCATAATTTTATTCAAAATACATGTAATTTGTATTCCATCTGAGGTAAGAATGTAAAATATAAAAATAGGGCCAGCAGGTAGCATAGTGGTTAAGGTGCTGGACTCCCACATGACCCGCTGTCTTTCCTCTCCAGCAAGCACACATGCCCTTTGGCAAAAACCTTAAAATAAATATAAAAATACACATATTTGGTTGGTTTCAGGGCTTTCTAGTTTGATGCATATGTCTATTTTGTCTTGTTCTTACTTAATCATCTTAGTTTTTATTTATTTTTAGGTTTTTGATGTAGGGCGTGTGCACTCACCAGAGAGAGATACAGCGAGAGGGAGAGTGAGAAATCACCTCTCCCAGCGGGAATGGTCATACCTCAATCCCTTCTCCTCCAATCTCTTGGGATTTGGGGCACACATGCACATGCACCTGTTGTGATTTTTTGAGCTGCTGGATCCAGAGCTCAAACCACAGTCAGCCATGGGGGAGTCAAGCACTTTAGCCATAATGCCATCTGCTAACCCCAATCTTCTTATTATATTCTAATAACTGAGGATAGCTGTGTCCCTGTCTACCAGCTTTCTCTTTATTTAAAAAAATAAATAAATAAACCTGAGTTTTAAGATCAATTTTAGGTGTAAATAAATAAGTAAATAAACAAATTACAAAAGTTCCCACATATCCCCTGCCCTGACATTTACACAGCCTCTCCCACTGTTAATATCCCGTGCTAAAGGTAAAGTGGGTCCTTTGTTCAGTCAGCGAAGCAGCATTGACGTATGCATCATTATCACCTCAAGTTCATAGTTAACATTGGGGTTCATTTTGTACATTCTATGGTCTTAGACAAATTTATGGCATTTATCAACCATTGTACTAACATACAGTATAGCTCAGCTGGCCTATAAATCCCTGTGCTGCCCCTATTCATTCTCTCCCCAGCCCCCAACCCAGTCCACTGTCTGTTCACTGTCTCCAGGGTTAACCCTTTTCCAGAATGTCATATAGTTGGAATCTTATAGCATGTAGACTTACCAGAATGCTTCTTTATTCTTAGTAATATATATTTAAGGTTTCTCCATGTTTTTTCATGGTTTGATAGCTCATATCTTTTAAAAACTTTTTAAATTATTTCCCCAGAGAGAGAGAGAGAAAGAGAAAGAAAGTCATCCCCAACAAAGTTTTCATGCTGTGATCTTTCCCCTCAACCTTTTAGCCACCCACAGACATGGGAGCATTTCAGGAAGACCTGGGAACAGAGATGGGGCCTTTATATATGGCTTACAGCATACCACAGCAACACCCTTATTGTCTGAACTTTTGTAGCTCAGCCAATAACTCATTTATTTTTAAAGCTGAATAACATTCTATTATTTAGATGTACTATGATTTATGTATCATGTTCATCTACTGAAAGTCACCTTGATTTTATCCATGTTTTTCAGTTGCAAATAGAGTTGCTATAAACATTTGTGTGCAGGTTTTTAAACGCAGTTACTGTATCATATTTTAAGAGCATATTTAGTCTTGTAAGAAATTGTTAAACTGGGGGCCGGCAGGTGGTGTGGTGGTTAAGGACGCTGGACTCTCACATGGCTGACCATGGTTCGAGTCCTAGACCTGGTAGCTTGCTTTCTCACCCTCTCTCTCCTCGCTCACTCTGTCTCTCCCTGGTCAAATTAAAATAAATAAATTAAATTAAATTAAATAATTCTTTTAAAAAAAAAGAAATTGTTAAACTGTCTTTCAAAGAGTCTGTACCATTTTGCATTCTCACCAGCAATGAATCAGCATTCCTGTTACTCCCTATCTTTGCCAACACTTGGATTTGTCAGTATTTTAGATTTTGGCCATCCTAGTAGGCATCTAGCAATAGGTCATTATTGTCTTGATTTGCAGTTCACTAATGACAAAGCACACTGAACAGCTCGTCAACTCTCTTATTTATCCCTTTTCAGAGTTCTCTCTGATATTCTTGGCTTTTTATTAAAATGATTTATCTCTACATGATATTTTGAGTTTTCCAATTTGCCTCTAATTTTTCATTACCACAAATTGTGTTTCACTTTTATATATGCCTGGCTGCATCTTTTTTTTTTTTTTATTTTCATGGTATCACTTCTGTTATTTTTTTTTTTTTTCCCTTTGAATTGAGTGCATGCCCTTATCAGAGAGAGAGGGAGGGAGGTTGTAAAATTATCCCTCCGGGGTCCACACCTCAATCCCTTCTTCTCCATTCTTGAGATTTTGGTCATGCACACTCAAGTGAAATGCCCAGCATGTTTTTCAAGCCACTGGGTGTGGGACTCAAACTGCAAGTCAACTATGTGGGATCAGCTGCCTCAACCACCACACCACCAACTGATCCTCTTCTGTTCTTATACATTTTTATTTTTTTTTTGGAGAGGTCTTCGCTATAGGGCGTGTTCGCTCGCCAGACAGACAGAGAAGGACATAGAGACAAAGTGAGAAATCACCCCCCAGGGGGAATGGCCATGCCACAATCCCTTCTCCTCCATTCTCCTCTCGGGATCTTAGGCACGCACGTACACACACCCGGCGTGAGTTTTAAGCCACCGGGTCCGGGACGCGAACCGTGGTCGACTACATGGGAGTCCAGTGACATAGCCATTACGCTAACTGATGGTTCCCGTTATACATTTAATTTCCTTTCTTACATTTTTATTTTAACCATTCTTTTATAGTTTTAGTTTTTTTGTCTTTTGATGAACTTGGATTCTCCCCTCATGTTTGTTGGACCTGTTGAATTTTAGTGGTTGGATGTTGTTATCTTACTTCTCCCATGATAAGGCCTGAATTGAGGACATCCTTACCATGTTTTTTTTTTTTTTTTTTTTTTTTTTTTTTTTTTTTTTTTTTTTTTTTTTTTTCCCTTATTTGGGAATTCTTAAACATTGAGCAGAAATTTGAACTCCAAAATAGAAAGGAGAGGAATCTAAACTTAAAATTATTTAAAATTATTACAGGAGTTGTTTCGTCCAATTTAGCTTTAATGCAGATTAATTCCTTTGTTTCTTTATTTATTTGTGAAATTTTGTTTTCCTGGCCCATTATTTATACAAAGGTATAGAGTTTTGGTGAGAAGAGAGAAATGAAGACTGTCAGGCTTGGATGATGTGGTGGCCACCATGATTCAGGAAGGTAAGGAGCCAACCCCATGTGAGCTAAATGGGATGGGGCTCACCTACCCATGAGAAGAGAGGAAGAAACGGTTGCATTCCAGACTGGGAAAGCCAACTGTAGTTATCAAAGTCCAAGGGAGCATCTGTGACTTCCACAGGCAGAAGAAAAGTGATGACTCCTCTGAATTCTCATAGAACTCTACCTGACCAAAGCCTCTAGAATAAGGATGATGTTGCTCTACTCAATTATTTTTGCAGCTGTCATGTCTACTCTTCTGTAGACCCTTTAAGACAGAAATGTTTTCTGTTCTATACTTGAAGTCTCGGTCCTTAACCCACTATAATTAAATCAAAGATGGTTAAGGCAGGAATAAATAAATAAAGAGAAAAATGAAGACATAGAGAGAAAAGAGGAAAGGAAATCTCTGCTGACAGATATTAAAATCTCTTCATTATCAAAGCTAGTTACTGACAAAGCTGGCCATAGAATTAAATTTCCACAGACCCAGTCAACTGCACTCTCTTATTATATGTGTATTCCTAAGTGACAAAAAGAAATATTTATAATGTGTCAGTAAGGGGGGAAACCTACTTTAATAAAACTGAAAAGTGGAAAAATGTATTTTCTCTTTTATTTGAATAGCTCAGAGGATAAAAAAGACATTAGTTTTGAATGTGATTTGTTTCAGAACTCCCAATTTTATCCTTTAGTATCAAGTTCCATTTATTTGCAGTTCTCTTTTTTGCCTTCCTTTGGGTTCAGTGTTCTCAGGTTGGTAAGCTCAAAGAACCCACATAGCTGTTGCTATCCATGGTCTCAGGTTCTCACAACATAGCATAATGTCTTTGGCAAAATCATGCGTTGCCCATGGGATCTGTGACATGAGGAGTCAGATGAACCTCCAGAGTCAGCAATTTCCTACAGCACTCTATTGGTTCAGAGTGTGTGACTATGCAGATACATCCTCTTGGTTAGAAGGATGGGCCTTGCTATTTGACTTACTTCAGTCAGGCCACCCTGAGCTGTGAACCATAAGGCTCCAAATATGAATGTTTGGTTTCTAAGGAAAGATCGGGAGCACTCTTTCCAGGAAGGAAAACAAAGGAATGCTGGACACTGAAATCATCACCATGAAAAGACACCTTTCTCTCCATGAAGAATAGAATGTATTCTCTGTATAGATGACTACAGTAGCTCATTTCTTTTATGTTTTTCAACACACAATGCACTGCCCACTACTCATTATTTGCCACTGTATAATTTTTTTCTGCTGCTGATGATATTAATCTTCTTGTGACAAATTATAATAACTATCTTTCATCCCTTTTCTTCTGAAATCACTTTCCTCTCACTGACTTGGTATAACTAACATGGTATTTGAATCCCATATGATGGGAGTTCTCTTTTAACTACTAGACCTAATATACATTTAATTTGTATAACAATGTATTCAGTTAACTAGTGTGTAAAATTTGACAAAACGTCTTTTCTATACCCTAGTGTATGGATCTGAAAAGCTAGTTTATGTCACCCTGTTGGCCATGGTCTTCTGTTTAACATCATCCAAGCCCTCGTATTCACATAATCCTTCCAGTGAATGCAGTGAGTCCACATGAATTCTGACAGGTCTGTCCTGATGTACTTGATACTCTACATTTTCTCTGAGACAAGGAAGTAATTAATAAACTTAAGTTTCTCCCCTCCCCCCCCCCCCCCCCCCCCCCCCGTGCTAGCTCCTGCTGGGCCAGTATAAACTATCATACTGTTGATGTCAACAAAACATAATCAGCACAGGGATAATCCTCCTGCTATTACCCAGAGTTAACGGCAATGGATTCAATTCTACGTGTAGTTTTGAAAACTTGTCATTATAAAGCAGCCACAGAACCACTGAGATTCACCAGATATGAAAATCTGACTGTGCTGTCAGTCCCTGAGGAGGCTTTGGCTAAGATTTTTGAATCTTTGACCTTATTCTCACCCTCCAACAACAGAAGCAATAATCTGAAGTGTTTTATCTTTCTTGCATTCTGGCTCATTTTTTCCCTACAGATGTGCAACTTCTATTTTTTCCTAACTTTTATTTCTTCAATTTTTCTCCCTGCTATAAACTTTCTTACTTGGCCCTTGGTGAAAGGAAGAAAATTCTTTTCTTTTAATTCTAGGGGGAAAGTAGTGTAGGAAGATAAGATGTCATCTTGGCAGGTTGAAATAAGGAAGTGTTTCCTGTAATACCTTGCAGATGTAGAATACCTTAGTTTACAAATCTCTCTTGTGTGCATTAACTCAAATCTCAGAAAGACTCAGGTGGATAGGAAGCTCAGAAAGTTAAAATAACATTTCTTATATCACATGCATGTGGTGCTTCAGGGATCTCCACAGGTATCTAGCACCAGTTGCAATGTCATTTCACAGCCATCTCCCACTATGCTTTAGTTGTAGGTAGACTTTGTGAAACAGAGCAAATACATGCATCAGTGTATTTATTTTTACTTGCTGTTTCCATTTGTTTGATTTGATGTCATATTTTCTGTATTGCTGAACTGAAATATTTATTAGGTCATGGTTTGTGTGCTCCAAGTTTTTTTTTGGCTTTACAATCAAGTTCTAAATTTTTTTTATAGACCAATAGTTAAGAAATTCCACAAATATTCCAAAAGCATAAACTGAATCTACTTGGTGAAAGGTACTGAGCTATCGGGGTTAACTAGAACAAGTAGAATTCAGATCTATTAATTGCCCAAGAACTTCATCTTGGACAAGCTATTTCAGGGTAAAACTCCTATAAACTATAGTATTCTCACTAACCTCTAAGACGTTAGTCTAGGACAAAGGACTAAACATAAGTGTCATTTAGCCAGTCATCACTGTCTATTTGTTGTACTAATGTTTTAACTCAGTTTCTGGAAGAAATAGATATAAATTCACATGTTTGTTCTGCCATGTTTAACTTATGCCATGTATCCAAATACATACCCTTAAGATATCTCACTCATGACTTGCGTAGCTAGCATTTGAGAATACTAAATATATTTCAAAGAGAAGTTGAATTTAATAGTCATCAGATTAAAGAACATCTCTGCTAAGAAATATTGTAAAAAGTATGGGCAATACATGGCCTAATTTGCCATATTTTCTCCAATTTTCTCTGGGTAAAGAGAATAATATACATCTCTGTCTAGTTGAGAATACTATACACATACTCATCAACAGATAACAAACCATATCTGTGTCCCACAAATATCTTGCTTCTCAAATTTTTACCTCAAATTTCCTTTCTTATGCTCTTCCCCTCCCACACTCTCCTTCTACTTTGTCTCTAGTGTCCATAACATTTTTAATGCTTTTATGTCCTCCAGTATTTTAGTCTCTACAATAGAGTGCAGACAGTCAGTATATGTTGGAGACACACAATGTTTCTCTTTCATAGCCAGACTTGCTTCACTCAGCAACAAATCTACCATATTCATTCATTTTCTAGCAAATTCCAGGGCCTTGCTGTTTTTTATGGCTGAATAGTATTCCATGGAGTATATATGCCACACTTTTTCAATCCATTCATCTGTTTGTGGACATTTGGATTGGTTACGTGTCTTAGCAATCATGAAAAATACTGCAATAAATATAGTTGTGCAAGTGCTTTTCTGACTGAGCATTCTCCTGTCCTTTGGATAGATACTCAGGAGTGGAACTGCTGGATCATATGGTAGTTCTATATAAAGGTCTTTGAGGAATCTCCATATTGTTCTTCACAGTGGCTGGACCAATTTACATTCCCACCAAAAACATAGGAGCTTTCTCCTTTTACTAAATCCCTTCCAGCACTTACCACTTTTTTGTTTTGGTAATCTTTGCCATTCTGACTAGGGTAAGGTGGTATCTCATTGTGGTTTTGATCTGCATTCCTCTTATGGTGAGAGGTGTTGAGCATTTTTTCATATGCTTTTTGACTGTTCGTATGTCTTCCTTAGGCTGTTTATTCAGCTCATTTTCCAATCTTTTTATTGGGTTAATTATTTTCTTCTGAGTAAGCCATTTGAGTTCTCAGTGTATTCTGGTTATCACTCTCTTATCTGAGGTACAGTTAACAAAAATTCTTTCCCATTCGGGGGGTTGTTGATTCATACTAATTATGGTGTCCTTTGTTGTGCAGAAACTTCCTAATCTGATGTAATCCCACCTTCCATGGAATCAAATGATAATGAGTACACAAGTTTCCACAATATCTGTGCTTTTTAATCATATCCCTTACACACATATCTTAAGAGTTCTTCATTTTTGCTATTGCAAAATATCTTTCTTGAGGCCATTCACAATTGTTTAGGAACAAATTTCACAGTGTCACATAGTAAGAGTTCAGAAGTAAGCTGTATTGGAAAATAGTTCTTCATTTTTGCTATTGCAAAGTATCCTTCTTGAGGCCATTCACAATTGATTAGGAACATATTTTCAGAATGTCGCATAGTAAGAGTTCAGAAGAAAGCTGCATTGGAAAATCTAGTAAGAGTCAACAACAACAAAGGAGGTTCAAGTTCCCTTTTTCTCTCTTGTAATTTATGAAGAGCCGTGCTCAAACCACAGCACTCTGCAGGATGGGTCATTCCCTATTGCCCTTCACACCTATAAGGCAAGTATGGAAGCATCCTGTCAGTCAGTATTCGAAGTGACTACTTGACAACTTGGCAGTATGAGTTTGCATGGCTTGCTCTCTCTACTATCGCAAAAAGCATGCCGGCAGCACCTGGGATACATGGGTTCTCCTGTCAGGGATTTGAGGTCACCACCCTGTTGGAGCTGGCTTTGAGTGTAGCTTCTTAAGCTAGGTAAAGAAGAAAATACCTGGTTGCTATTGGGTCATGATCCAGGCAACCAGAGCGAGAATCAGTGCTTTTCAGAGGCCTTTCTCTTGCTTTATGCCCACCCCCTACACTGTACAGTCCTAGGATCAGTGTACATTAGAATATTTAGCAAATATTAGCATATTTGTTAAAATGTAATACTAGATTTTGCCCCATATTTAGTGATCACTTCTGTTCTCAGAGTTAGTTTGTTCATTTTTTTTTTTTCATTTTTGTTTTTTAGATTTTTGGGAGCAATTGGTAGAAGTTAGGCAATACTCGAACTTTAGTCCAACAATAATTTTGCTTAGATTTATAATTACCATCTTATCCCCTGAAGTAAAGCATGACATTCTTTGTTTTCCACTCATGAAGATAAATTAATCCAGAAGGATTCCAAAAATCTTCGAGAAAGCGTGAGGCTCTACACATAATCTAACATGAATCAAGTTTTGATTGGAAATGATGGCAGTATTAGATGGGATAAAGTAATGGCGATACTTCAAAAACACATCTTTAATCACAGAGAGATGATTTTTGTGTAATACTGTTAGAACAGGTGCCTAGGGACATGTGAGAAGTGAGATCAGATGGCCTGGTAATATTATGAATATGTTAAATACCCATTTTAATGCATCTAAATTAGTAAAATGTCTATAGTTTATGACAGAAATGAATTCTACAGGTCTTCATTTCCATTTAGAAATTCTGCTAATCCTTGTCTTTTCTTATTCTAATAAAATACTGGAAAAAGCCCAATGTAGTCATTGGTTTTCTTTTTGGCATAATATCTACTCTGTATTTTACTGTTTAATTTATGTGTTTACACAAAAAAACAATACATATAATTTTATAGTGATGTAAATATACTGTTGTTTACTAAAAACATTGTGAATACTAAAAAATAGTATATATTTTATAGTAATATAACCACTTTGAGCTTAAATTATAACTTATTTTATATACAATTGCAATAAGTTTTCTTGTCTGTGTACGATATTCCTAAAGGAATGCTTTTGTGCATTACACAAACCACTTTATTTACTCTCAATTCTTTTCCAAATCATATGCACAAATATGCTACAATTCCATTGTCTATTTTGCAAAGTCAGAAATTTCCATTTAAGGAGAAAGTGATATCTAAGTAGCCATGATGCAATCTGATGTGCTTGTATGAGTGTGTGGTGTGTGTGGTGTGGGTGCAGTGTGTATTTGTACTGTAATTTTCCTCCTTGCCCTGAGCAGCTAAAAGGTGAGCAGCACATGTATGCATCCAAAGGTGCAATATTCTTAGGTCATACAAAATAGATTGTTTAATTAAAAGTAAAGTTTCTCGAAAGAATCAAGGGAAAATTTTTAAGGAAGATATTGTAAAGAAATGAACATGTATAAATCCATTTTAGATATTTAAAAAATACATAACTATCCAATTAAAAGGCAATTGTTATCAAAAACTAAGATAGGCATTTATAACTTCTAGATAATATAGAAAAAATATGTCTATATACACATACATTATTCTGAGTGTGTGTATATAAATATATATATAAATATATATAAGCACTCTATTTATGCATTTATGTGTGTGTATATATATTTAAAAATACTATTTATGTACATATCACGTGTGTATGTATATATAGAGAAAATATATGTATATTTATTATATATGTGTATGTATGCATATATGCCTAGATAGATGAATATATAGGTAGAGATAGATATGCACAGTATATAGTTGGTATATGTACATCAATCTGTACCTAAATATTCATCTATTCAGGTGTACATTGAAACTATAGAATTAATACTGTTTTATGATATTACTTTTGTTTAGAATCTTTATTCTCATATTGAAATGTCCACGTAATCACATTTATATTATCTATATTTTTAAAAAAATATTATAAAGCTCTTATTAATTTTTTATAAAGAAAACTTTAAATTGGGACCAGCAGCTGGCCTAGTGGCTATGTTGCTGGACTCCCATGTAGTTGACCGCTGTTCGAGTCCTGGACCTGTTAGCTTAAACTCACCCTAGGCATGTGTGCATTTGTGCCCAAGATCCCGAGAGGAGAATGGAGGAGAAGGGATTGCGGTGTGGCCATCCTCCCTGGGAGGGGTGATTTCTCATTTTCTGTCTCTCTGTCTCTCTGACAAGCACATGAGCCCTATAGCAAAAACCTCTCAAAAAAAAAAAAAAAGAAAAGAAAAATTTAAATGCATATAATGAGGCCCTTGTTGCATGGTGTTTGAGGCACCTGGATCTCATATGGCCAACTATAAATTCAGATCCTGGTTGAAAAACACACTGGGTGTGTGTGTGTGTGTGCTCAAAATCCTGAAAAAAGGGAGAAATGAAAGAGAAGCGATTGTGGTGTGACTGTGTCCTGGCAGAAGTGAGGGGGCGTTTCTCACTTTCTTGCTTGCTCTCTTGGTCTCTGTTGAGTGTACATGTTCTTTCACAAAATAAAGTAAATAAATATAATAAATTTCTGTGACTTTCATACTTCTATTCATTTTAGAATACATTTAAGAGTCCTTTAAAAACACTAGTAATCTAATGAATAAACAAAACACTATAATATTTTAATTTGTACATAGTAATTCTTGCCAAGTTGTTTTAATTACTATTTCAAAGCATGATTCATTGGATTAAAAAGTTTTAAAATGCAAAAGTAAAATGTTATTTGCTTCTTTTCAAAAATAGTAATAATGTCTCCCTTTTTTCCTTTAATTATTTTTTTCAACTTCTTTTATACATTCAATCGCAGTACTTAACTTGCAAAGTGAATACTGCAACATGTGTACATTTGTAACCAGTCCAGTTAACAATACTGTAAAATTATCTTCAATAGATAATAACCCATTTCTTTTTCCAATAAATGACTTGTCTCTCTATTCTTCTCCTTAATATCCTTCCTCAGTCTGTCTACATGTCTTTTGCTCATTTATCTTTTTATGTTTTTTAGAAATATTGGACTTCATGGGAACATTTTAGAAAGCCATTTCAGCACATACAATGGTGCAACTTAAATACCTCCCAAATAATGCTGATGTTAAGTGTGAAGCAGCTATAGATTCACAAAAGCTATTCCATATTTAAATATCCCAGACTGTTTGTTTTGCCATTTTCCCTAAGAGAAAATTTCTGCTGAAAGGCTTAACTATCACCAAATTTTGGATGGCAGTCAACCTAAATTTTCTCTTTATTAACTTGGAGTGATTCAGGCTGTCTGATCTCAGCCTGAACATTTCTGCTCCAGCCTTGATATTTACATCCTGTAAGTACTTGTAAACAATTACCATATCCCCTACTTAGTTGTCTGTTAGCCAAGCTAAACAGATTGAGCTCTTTTAATCTTTTCTCATAAATCAATCTCTCCATCCCCTTAATTACTCCTGATGTTCAGTTTTGAACTCATTCCAATATGCTCATCATCTTTCTAATACTCAGTTTCCCAGAACCAATGTACTTTTTTTTAATGCATCCATTTTAAAATTGTGCTTATTCAATTGAAATAACTGCAATGAAAGATGTTTTCTACCATTTTCCATTCTCCATGTGGTTACACAGGCTGGAACCATCACCATCAGGAGCCTCATTATGAAGTGTATTCTTTCTTCACTCCTCATGGCTTTGCGCCAAACCGCAGGGCTCACATATGAGAGGTGAAGGGTAATGGCTTTAAGATTGTATGGGATGGGCAGGAAGACTGTTCATCTAATTAAAATCAAGAAAAAAAAAGCGAGATACTGTTTCACGATGTAAACGGGAAAATGAGTTCAGAGAATGAGTTCATTTTCACACATTAGCTTGGCAAAGAATTTCTTCACAGATATTGCAGGACAGAACTCATATCTCTCACGAAATCAACTCATAGTTAAACTGAGTCTCTACTATTATTTTTCTTGTGTTTACTTTTGGTTAAATAATCCTCTATCAACAATCAGGAGCTATGATTTAGTTTTCAAACTGACATTGATCTTGTGAATTTATCACAAAACCTTAATATTATTAAAGAGAGAAAGACAAAGAGTTAAACTTAGCTCTGGGTTTATGACACAGCAGCCATTGTCACTGCTCTGATTTACTCACCCTGATAAACTGAGGAGGGGAAACGGACAAACATGGAAATCAGAGTGAGCTCACAAAACAAGCATGTTTCTGGACTGGAATGGAAGCTTGCCCCAAAGGATACTGCAATTTCAACATTTTCTAGAGTTACCTTCCAAGTATAAATATTTCCCAAAGTATTTTTTATGATTACACTCTGCTTTAGAAATGTTTTTTAGACTTGAAAAAACAGCTAAACCATTAAAAAGAATTCAGTAACATAACTAGGAAATTCAAGCACATGAACAAAGAAAGGGAGATGTACGGCAAAAGTAAATGCCAAATTTCACAAAGTACAGGAGCCATATCATGCATAAGTAGCTCCAACAATTATTTCTACAAATCTGAAGAAGTCATCTTTTTTTTAACATTTTGTAGTTTTTAATTGACAAATAAAGCTCGTGTATTATGTGGGACAGTGTGACTTTCCAATCCATGAATACAATGTGTCTTGATAAAATCAGAGCACTAAACTTTCATCAGCTCAAACCTTTATCATTACTGTGTGTTGGGAACATTCTGAATTCTCTCTTCCAGCTATAGTGCTCTGAAACTCTTTCCTTTTATCTAAGTGCACTATTTTATCTGTTAACTAGTTCTTCTTTCCTCTCTTCCTTCCCCTTCCCAGTCCGTCATCCACCTTCCCAATTTTTATTCTTATGCAATTAAAATTTTTAGTTTGCAATATGAATAAGAACATGCAATATTTGTTTTTAAGTACCTGACTTATTTCACTAAGCATATTTTCCTACGTGTCCATTCGTGTTGCTTCAAATGACAGAGTTTATCCTTTTTAAGGCTGAATAATATTCCCATATGTACCATGTTTTCTTTATCCATTCATCTGTTGACAGACACTTAGGCTTTTTTCTGCATCTCGGCTACTGTGAATAATGCTGCAATAAACATGGGAGTGCAGCTATCTCTTTCACATACTTTTTCTTTTTTTCTTTTCGGATGTATAGCCAGTAGTGGGATTACTGGATCATATGTAGTTCTATTTTTAGTTTTCTGAGGAACTGCCTAAGCTGTTTTCCATAATGGTCTGCCAATTTACACATCTACCTACAGCACAGAAGAATTTCGTTTTTATCACATCCTTGACAACATTTGTTATTCTTTGATTTTTTTTTTTTTTGATAATAGCCATTCCAACTGGGGTGAAGTAATATATAACTCATTGTGGTTTTGATTTGCATTTTCTTAATTAAAGATGTTGCACATTTTTCCAAATACTTGTTGGCTACATGTTATTTTGAAAACTGTCCAGATTGATTGTGCTCAACAGGGAGGGAGAGAGAATATAAATATAAATATATTATATATAAATAGCTCCAAAATATATATGACATACACAAATATTAATATAAATATCTCCTATATGATATATATTTCATATATAGTATATATATATATTTCATATATAGTATATAAATATCTCCTATATGATATATATTTCATATATATTGTGTATATATATATATATATATCCAAGATTCAAAGCCTAGAACATACATATGTATCATATATAATATCATATATATATCCAAAAATTTAACGTTCTCTTCCGATTTATGTACTACTCACAAAGAAGTAAGAATCAGATGCAAAGCATACTTCTAATTGTCTACATGAAATGTAAGAAGAAAATTAAGAAATTTTTAAATGAGCAGAAGAACACATGTAAATAAAGAGAAGAGATTATGTAATCATGAATATGGCAGAATTAAAACTATGGACAATTTAATATATACTCTCAAAACAGAAAGCTAGTCAAATTGTTCTCATGAATGTGCAACATAATGCACTGTTCAATATTGAATAAGATGAATTTATGTATATCCTTGACTGGATTAATACACACTATATGCATACTTTGAAAAACCATACTGTATCCCACAAAGATGATCATCAAATATATGTAAACTAAAAATTACAAAAATAGAAATATTGTTTAAATAGCATGACATGCTAATTTTGAACCTATATGCAACTGAAGCAAAATTCATGTGTGAGTGCAAAATATTACCATGTCACATTTGTAAGAACTTCAAACATCTACCTCAAAAGTAAGCTTAAGTCATGATATATGTAACTGAGGCTACAAGGGGGGTCTTCAAAAAGTTCATTTAAAATAAATATGAAAAATATGATTGCATTGAAAATTTTTTGCACCAAAATACAGTCATATATTCATTTCATTTTGTACCACAAATTTATAATTCTGAACTGCAAAATAATTAAATTGTGACTTAGTGTAGATAGGGATATGACACTATATTGAATGAGGACTGGAGAGCTGATTAAGTTACAGGTACTCAGTGTCTAGAGACGATTAGAAAAAATGCAAAACTTGCAGGGGTCCCCAGGGTGGCACAGGGTAAAACATGATGCTCTGCAAGGCAGGTCCACGTGGGAAAGCTCTCAGTTCAAGATGGGAAACTCCCTGAGTACACTGGGCAAACAGTGCCCATGACGTGGGGCTGGCTAAGGCTGAGGTGGATCAGAGCTTTTTAAATATTATTTTAATTTAATTCATTTTAAACATTCAATTACTATACATCACAACAACCTTTAAAGTGAATTCACCCAACCTGAAAACACTTTACACCAGTCAAGTTGAAGATACCATATATGTTATCAATAGACAATCATTCATTTCTGTGTCCTATAAATGTCTGGCCTCTATTTTTCTCCATATTGCTACTGTTGTCTCTGTCTCTCTTTCTCTCTGTATGTGTCTCTCTTGCATATAAAAGAAATAATAGAATAAACTTAAATAAAAATATGCATAAAACTTAAACCTGACGGGACAGTGGGTGGTGTAGTTGTTATGCTGCTGGACTCCCACATAGCCAATCACAGTTTGAATCCCAGATCTGGTAGCTTGAAAATCATACTCAGTGTGTGTGTGTGGACATGTATAGCCAATATCCTAGGAGGAGAATAGAGGGGAAGACATTGAGGCCATTCCCCCTGGGGCAGGGGTGTGGAGAGCAGCCGAACTGAAAACGTGGTTATAACATGTGGCCTGTATTCACATGCAGATATGCACTTCCATAAGCTACTCTAGCAGGGCTATTGAGAAGCATCTACATACAAAGGCAGTACCTGCCTGTTGTCAATGGTTGTCTTCCTGCTATTGTTGACTTTCCTTCTTACTGTCTCTTTCTCTCCCCCTTTCTGTGGCAAGTTCATGCATCCTACGGTAAAAACCTCTAAAAACAAAAGAAAACAAACTACAACTTAAGTATGAACTATAAAATAAGGATTACTAGTGAAAGAAGGGAAATAATGTTTAGAAAAATTCTTAAACTTGAACGAACTTTCTTAGGAATGGATCACATGCCCTTTAGCAAAACTGAAAATTAAAAGGTGAAGGGACCAGCAGATGGCATAATGGTTACATAACTGGACTCCTACCTAGTCGACTGTGGTTTGAGTCCCAGACCTGGCAGCTTAAAACTCATGCTGGGCATGTGTGTGTACCCAAAATCCAATGTGGAAAATGAAGGATAAGAGATTGAGGTATAGACATCCCCCCTGGGGGTTGATTTCTCACTTTCTGTTGCTCTGTATCTCTGTTTCTCTGGTGAGCACAGGTACCCTGTAGCAAAAGTCTCTTTAAAAAATAAAAATAAAAAAAAATAAAAGTACTATTGGGACCAGCAGATGGCGTAATGGTTATGTCGCTGAACTCTCACATGGTTGACCATAATTAGAGTCATGGACCTAGCAGCTTCAAACTTACACTGGGTGTGTATGCATCCATGCCCAAAATCCTGAGAGGAGACAGGAGGAGAAGGGATTATTTTGTGTCCATCCCTCCTGAGTGGCAATTTCTCCATTTCTGTCTCTGTCTCTCTGGTGAGTGCATATACCCTTTATGAAAAACTCTCAAAAAATATAAATAAATAAAAGAGGAGAGAGTAAATGTACTATCAAGTCTAATTTTTTGTTTTAACTATTTTATTGCATGAAGTACCCTATTATTTAGAATAACAATGATCAATAAAAGAGAATATAGATACCATGTAAAACTCCCAGGAATATTGAAATTTCTTATATGACATGATTGAATTTCAAAACATGATAAAAGAACAAATTAGTTAATGAGTGCTAAAGTCATCAATTATCCACAAAGTTTAAATTGACTAAGAAACTAAATGAGCTTAAAACATTTTTTTCTTTTGCTGTTTTTAATTGATTGATTACTTTTTTGCATTTAATCACTGTACCACTTTATAGCATATGAAATAAATTTTACCAACATGAATACATTGTATGTTAGTACAGTCAATGATATTTCCATGAACATTATTATCAACAGATAGTTTTCCATTTTTTGTACGTTAAATATTTTGCTTTTTTGTTTAATTCCCCCTGATTCCCTTCTTCCCAACCTCTATTGCCCAACCCCCTTCCCAAACTGTCTCTAGTATCCACACTCTCCCTCCAGTCCTTCAGTTTCTGCCAAATATGTATTCACTATATATTAAGTGGGGACATACAATGCCTCTCTTTCATAGTCTGATTTACTTCATTTAGCATCAAATCTTCCATATTTGTCTATTTTCTGTCAAATGCCAGGGTCTTATTTTTTAAAATTTATGGCTAAGTAGTTTTCCATAGTATATATGTACCATATTTTTTAATTCCCTGTCTTAGCAATTTTGAATATTGCTGCAATAAACATGAATGTGCAAGTGTTTTTCTGACTGTTTTCCTATCCTTCAGATAGATAGCGAAGATTGTAATTGCTGGATTATATAGCATTTTAGTTCTTTTTGTAGCTTTTTGAAGAACCTCCATATTGTTATTCACAGTGGCTGTACTAATTTACATTCTCTCCAACAGTGTAGCAGAGTTCTCTTTTTACTGAAGCAATGCCTTCACTTAATTTTTTTTTTTTTAATTTTAGATATTCTGACTGGGGGTTACTTTATTTTTTTTTTTTTGCAGTTTTCCTTTGGCAACATGGGATCTTTTATGGTTTCAGACAAAAGTCTATGATTGTTTTTGCTATTTTTGTGAATAATATCCCTGGTTATTTGATCAAGATTTTACATTAATTTGGGTAGGATTGACATTTTGATTATATTGATTATATTAACCTTTCCAACCCAAGAACATGAATGTCTTTCCATTATTTTGTGTCTTTTTCACTTTTTCCCCAGCATTTCATAGTTTTATTTGTACAGGTCTATCCCCTCTTTGGTTAGGTTTATCCCCACGTATATTATTTTTTAATGGGTAATTTAAATGGGGATAACTTTCTTCAACTCTATTTCAGTCTTTTCATTGTCGGTATATGAAAATACAATAGATCTTTGTATGTTGATTTTATATCCTGTCACATTACTCTATTTATTTATCACTTCTAGGAGTTATTTGTGGATTATTTTGAGTTGTCTATGCATATAATCCTATCATCTGCAAATAGGGATAATTTCACTTATTTTTTTTCTATCTGAATGTCTTTAATTTTATTTTCTTGTCTGATTACATTAGCAAAGTCTTCTTCCAGCACTATGTTGTAAACGAGTGGAGAAAATGAGCAACCGCTTAAAACAGTTTTTGCCCATTAAGTACGATGTTAGCTATGGGCTTGTCGTATATGGCTTTATAGTGTTGAGAAACGTCTCTTCTATGCTGATTTTGTTGAGAATCTTAATCATAAAGGGATGTTGTATTTTATTGAATACTTTTTCTGTATTGATTGATATGATATGGTTTTTATCTTTCATTCTCTTAATTTGATGCATTGCATTTCTTGTTTTGCATATGTTAAACCACCCTTGCATCCCTAGAATAAAGCCTATGTGGTCATAGTGTATAATCTTTTTAATATGTTGTTGGATATGATTTGTTGGTATCTTGTTGATAATTTTTGTATCTGTATTTTTCAGGGATATTGGCCTGCAGTTTTCTTTTTTTATTTCCTTGTCAATTTTACTGATCAGGGTGATAGAGGTTTTAAAGAATGTATTTGGGCTTCCTTTTGGATTTTTAGAAATAGTTTGATCAAAATGGAATTAGTTATTTAAAAGTTTTGTAGGATTCAGACGTGAAGCCAAAGGGACCTGTACTTTTCTTTGTTGGAAGACTATTTATTACACATTCAATCTCACTGCTTCTTATTGGTTTATTCAGGTTTTCCATTTCTTCCTGATTCAATCTTAGGAAGTTATATGTCCAGAAATTTGTTGATCTCATCTAGGTTTCCTTGTTTGTTGAGTATAATTGCTCATAGTATTATCTCATGATCTTTTGTATTTCTGTTATGTTTGTTGTAATGTTACCTATTTCATTGATGATTTGATTTATATGGTTTCTTTCACTGTTTTTGATTAGTTGAGCTAACAGTGTGTCAATTTTTTGTTATCTTCTCAAGAAATCACCTTTTGTTTTCATTTATTTCCTGTATAGTTCTTTTATTCTCTATTTCACTCACTTCTTTTCAAGTTATTATTTTTCTTCTCTTGGTATTTTCTGGGATTATTGATTTTTTTTTTTTTCTCCAGTTCTCTGAGGCATGTTGTTAGGTTGTATATTTCCCACATTTCAATTTTTTTTCTTTTGAGCACTGATTATTATGAACTTCCATTTTATGACTGCTTTCACTGTGCCCCATAAGATATGAAGCTTGTGTGCTCATTAATACTGGTTTCTATGAATCTTTTGTCTCAATCTCAATTTCTTCATTCTTCTGAATGTGAAGACATTCAGGATGCATTTGTTTAGTTTGCTTAGTTTCAATGTACGTTCATATTTTCAAGGATTCTTTTTCGGTTAATTTCAAGTTTATTTTTATTATTGTCAACAAAAAGAGACTGGACATAGCTTCTATAACTTTGAACTTGTAAAGACTTGTTTTGTGCCCTATCTTGTGGTTGATCTTTGAAAATGTTTCATGTGGGGATGAAAAAAATGAGTATTTTGTATTTTTTGGTTGAAATATTTGGTCTGTCAAATCCATTTGTTTTATGGTATCATTTAGATCCTTTATCTCTTTGCTTAGGTTTTGTCGAGATGATCTGTCCAGAGCACATAGTGGAGGGTTGAGCTCTCCAATGATTAGTGTGTTACAGTCGATCTCTCCCTTTAGATCTAGCAGTTTTTCATTCACATATTTGGGTGCTTTTATATTGGTTGCATAGAAGTTTATTATTGTTTTATCTTTTTGGCAAATTAGACTTTAGTATTATAAAATGTGTCTTTTTAGGGTTCTTGTCTTAAAGATTATTTTGTCTAATATCAGTATTGTAACTCCAGTCTTCCTTTGATTTCCATTTGCATGGAATATATTTTTCCAGACCTTCACTTTCAATCTATGTATGTCTTTATCAGTGAAGTGCATTTCTTACAAGCAGCATATAGAGGTTTCCTATATTTTTTACTTAATCCATTCATACAGTTTGTGTTTTTTAATCGGATAATTTAATCCATTAACATTCAGTGTTATTAGCAATGTAGGCAGATTTATCCCTACCTTTTTGTTAGCCATTTTCTTGGTTTTTATTTTGTTCTCTTATCATGTTTGTGTCTCTTTGGTTTTCCTGAAATAGTACTCTCTTCAGTAAGAGAACAAAAAAAAAAAATAGATTTTTAGAAATATTTATTTACTTTTACCTATTCATTGTCATTATTCAATTTGACCAGAGAGAGAGAGAGAGAGAGAGAGAGAGAGGAGAGAGGGAGAGAGAGAGAGCAAGAGAAAGCAAGTCACCAGGTCTGGCACTCAAACCACTGTTGGCCATGTGGGAGCCCAGTGTCTTAACTACCACACCACCTGCTGGCCCTTCTCTTCAGCAATTCTTGAAGAGATTGCCTAGTGTTGGTAAATTATATTAGTTTTTGTTTATCTGAGAGTGATTTTATCTGTTCTTCGCATTTAGATTATAATGTTGTTGGATATAGTATTCTTGGGCAAAATTGATTTTCTTTTATCATTTTTAATGTGTTTGCCCATTCTTTCCTTGCTTGCACTGTTTCAGTGTAGAGGTGTAATGTTAATCCAGTCAGATAACCTTTATTAGTAACTTGTTTCCTGCTTGGCATTTTTAGAATCTTGTCTTTGTCTTTGATGTTTACTAATCTGATTATAATGTGCCAAGGTGAGGATCTTCTTATGTTGAATTCATTTGTAGTTCTTTGTATTTCCTGAGTCTGGATGTCTGAATGTTTCTCTAGAGTAGGAAAGTTTTCACCAAGCATTTTCTATGTCTTTGTTATATTCCTCTCCTTTGGGAATACCTATTTTCTGAATATCCAGGCATTTGATGGTATCTAGTATTTCCTGAAATCTGTGTTGATTTCTTTGAAATAATTTTTGTTCTATTTTATGGTTTTATCTAAGACAGAGGTTTTGTTTTCTAGGTCAGAGAGTCTATCTTCTGCATGATACAATCTTCTATTAATACCTTTGGGGGATATTTTGATTTCCTGTATTACAGTCTTCATCTCCAGGAGTTCTGTTTGATTTTTTTTTTTTTTTTTTTTTTTTTTTTTTTTTTTTTTTTTTTTTTTTTTTTTTTTTTTTTGCAGTGTCTGTCTCTTTATGGTGGTTTTCCTTCAGGTCATGAAATGATTTCCTGATCTCTTGCAGTTGATTATTTGTTTTCTTTTGCATCTCATTTAGTTTTGTCACTGTGAATATTCTGAATTCTTTTTCAGACATATCTGCAAATTCTTTTGTGCTATCTATGATTAATTAGTTGTTGAATTCCCTTGAGGGAAATAAATTTCCATGTTGTCTTTGCACTGTTTTTTAGTCGTGTCATGAAGTACAATTTTTCCTACTATTCTGGAGTAGATTCTGTAATTTTAGTATGGAAGAACCACTCTACTTCCTAGATGTGTGTAGAGAGCCTTATCTTCCAATCAGGAGATATATGGCCATTTTTGGGTGCTTGATTCCTTTAACAAACTCTCAGGACCAGATGTACTTGGAACTGAGTTGGAGAGATGTAACTAAAGGAAGAACTGTAATTCATGTGTTGTGACATGTGTGGCACACAGACCAGTAAAATCTAAAATCTCAAAGTACAACGGTATTTAAAAGGCATGAGTCGAGGGAGGTGAGCTGTGCTCCCTCTGCAGCTCTGTCACTTTCTCCTGCTGTGACTGTCTACTATACTATGTGTGGGACACACAGTAAGCCAATGGTGAGAGACGCTGGGAAAAAGGAAATTAAAAACACTTATACTAAGCACATTTCTTCTTTTGAAAATAATTGTGTTTTAATTTTGTTTGCTAAAATGTTTTACACTTTACTTAGCTTTGAACAAAGATTTTGTTCTCACATTAAACTTTCTTCAATTCCCTTATTTTCTGATATTTAATTTAAATAATTGTTGAAAAGCTCTGCCTGTATTAGACCAAAATTTAGGCACCCATTTATTTTCCACAAACAGGAGTATTTTATTTTGTTTTGATTTTAGCTTCTACTGCTGTGTTCTCCAAGTTTTCCAGTTACTAAGATGTTTATTATTGTTGGATGCAGTATTGTCTAATTTTTGCTGCATGGATTTCAATATAATTTTGCTTAGTTAGTATTGCCAAGGACAATTATGTGGGGTTTTGTTTCTCTTGAATTTCAATTTGGAGCTCTAGTTTATCATCTGTGAAATTTTAAGACCTTAACTTGGCTTGTTCTCTGTGAGTTTTTCAAAATAATTAAAAAATACTTTATTTTATTTAAAATAATGACAGTTTTATTTAGAGTAGAGACAGAGAATAAAAAAGAGAGCAACTGTCTCATCTTTCTGCTATCAATTCAGTCTTTCTTAAATTCAGGTAAACTTGTAATTGTTATCTTTTCAAGAAAGTTTCTTTTTGCCTTGCATTTTTTATACTTTTCAAAAAGTTATTTATTTAATTTTATTTATTATTATTATTACTATTTTAATTGGCTATAGGGCATATACATTCACTAGAGAGAGAGAATGAGAAAGCAAGCCACCAGGTCTAGGGCTCAATCTGAGGTTAGTCATGTGGCCCCTTGCTTTGCTTCTTCTTTATTTTTTGAATTATTTCATTTAACTTTATTTATATACTTATTTATCTTATATTATTTTATTTTTTATGAATTTATTTATTTTTACATTCAATGATATTATTTAGCTTAAGAAGTGAACATTTCAATATGTGGACAATTCTACCCAGTCCCGTTGATCAAAACATCTTCAACAGATTACACCACACCTCTCCATCCTGTAAATGTTCTGCCTCTGTATCCCTCCTCCAAATGTCCTTCCCTAGACCCCTCTCGTCCACACACACCACATCTGGCATTCACACCCATCTCTTGTGTTTGTATATCTTTTAGTCAGTCAGTTTTGGTTGTAGAGTGCAGACACTCGGTATATATTAAGTGGGGATTACTTATTTATTTTCATTTTACCAGAGCCAGAGAGAGAGAGAGCGAGAGCATGGTAAAGTGAGAATGCGAGCAGCCAGGTCTGGGTCTTGAACTACAGTCAGCAATGTGGGAGTCCAGTGCCCTTAACCACATGCCATCTGCAGGCCCTAGCTTTTTAAATGTTGTTTTTTCCCTTCATTCCTTACTGATTTTGTAAATAAGGTTTATATGATAACCATAACATTTCTACATTTCTATAGACTAGATAAGGCCAATCTAAAATACAATGACTTGCATTATCTTGCTGAAAATTCGTTCAATATATTAAAAATAGTTTGGGAACCAGCAGTTAGCGTAATGGCTATGTTGCTGGACTCCCATGTGGTCAACCGCGGTTCGCGTCCTGGACCCGGGACTCATGCTGGGCACGTGTGTGTGCATGCCCAAGATCCCAAGAGGAGAATGGAGGAGAAGGGATTGCAGCGTGACCATCCCCCTAGAGAGTGATTTCTCGCTTTCTGTCTCTATGTTTCTCTCTGTCTGTCTGGCAAGCACACATGCCCTACAGAGGAGAAAAACAAACAAACAAACAAAAAAAACCTCTCCAAAAAAAAAAAAAAGAGTGGAAAGGAAAAAAATTTTTGAAAAAAAAAAAAGTTTGGAGTTCAAAGATGCAGCATATTAATAAAATGAAATTATAGGCCAGCATGTGGCGTAGCAATTAAGGAGGTGAGATCCCACATAACTGACCATTGTTCTAGTCCAGAAGCTGAGGCTTAAAATTCATGCCAGGCATGTGTGAGTGTGTTCCCAAAATCTCGAGAGGAAAATGGAGAATGGATTATAGCACTGCAATCCCCGCTTGGGGGAATGGGGCTGATTTCTCACTTTCTCTTTCTCTCTCTGTGTTTTACTTTGTGTCTCCAGTGAGTACATGTGCCTTATAGCAAAGATCTCTCTTAAATAATAAAAATAATTAAATTAAATATATCTCAATGGATGCATTTTCAAGTGTGAAGGGAGAAGTTACACTGATCCAGCTTTGCTAGATGGAAAACACTTGTTTGTCCTTCATACGCTCTCTTTTCCAATTCCACACTCATAAAATGAGAAAAGTATTAAGTACAACATAATTTCTAATGTAGAGAAAAAGATCTTTACTGAATCTTAGGTCCTTTTCTCTCCCCTTCTCAATTTTCACCCTTCACAGAACATTCAAGTCTTAGTAGTTGGGTTAAAAAAATCTCGATTTCTCTTGTTTTTTGTTTGTTTGTTTTTTTCACTTTATAAAAATTCTCCCATTCTCCTTGCTACCTAAATTGTTTGGTAAATGAAAATGAAGTGTCATTGAAATCTGCATTATATTTCTAAGTATATAAGCATGGCAGTTATTATCTTATTTACAAAGATGCCGTTATTAGCATAGTGTAAATCATGCTTGCAATACGTCATTCTCAACTGTACAATGCAAAGGATAATGGAGGGCATTATTTGTTCCTTTGTTACATTGAGGGAAGAAGATCATATGGTTTGAGCTGACACAGACAATACTGATGGATTTTGTGGTAAAAGCCAGAACCTTGCAGACTAGTTCAAATGTTTAAAGACTTACTGGGACTTCCTGTCTGTTTTCTATGAATTGGGGCCATTATGCCTATGGTAAGTTAGTCTGTGCAGAGAAATACTAGAACACTGCCTGTAGAGAGGTGGGAAAAAGAATAATACAGACCCTAGATTTATACATGAAAGTCTGAAGTCATATAAATCAGTAAACTGTCACAGGCAAATGAGGTAGAAAATGCTAGTTGCTGCTTTTTCTCTGCCTTATGAAAGAGAAGAGTGTTCATTTTTGTTGTTGTTATTGTTTTCATGAGGATTCTGTGCACTAGGACATATATCGAACTAATGGCTGTTCTCAGAGTATAGGAAAGGTAAAAGGTAAAGTCTGCTCTACTCTGTGGTTTAGCTATATCGTTGGAAGGCATGATGGGCATTATAATTCCCTCTCCCTATAAAATACATTTTATGTTATGCACATTTTATACAAAAGCACAAAGTAGGTAGTCAATGAAAATCAAATATTCACTCAATTTAGAAATGAACTACAGATCATATTCTTTTTATTATTTTTTTTTTTGGAGAGGTTTTTCGCTACAGGGTGCGTGCGCTCGCCAGACAGACAGAGAGAGACAGAGAGACAGAAAGCGAGAAATCACCCCCCATGGGGGATGGTCATGCCACAATCCCTTCTCTTCCATTCTCCTCTCGGGATCTTAGGCACGCACGCACATGCGCCCGGCGTGAGTTTAAAGCCACCCGGTCCGGGACGCGAACCGCGGTCAACTACGTGGGAGTCCAGCGACATAGCCATTATGCTAACTGCTGGTCCCTACAGATCATATTCTAATATAATCACCAAATACTTCCCCTATTCCCCCCAATTACTTTCATGCACTGGAAGTTAGCTGTATTGACTATAGCTCAACCAAAGAGCCATTGGCAAGAATTTGGAAATCTTTGTTATATAGGGATTGTTTTAATATTTGTTGTAATGCTATTTACACACAGCTATGCACTTGTAGATATTACTAGCTTTAGGCTCTTGCTAACCCTGAAGAAACTCAATTCCCAAGATCCCAGAGCAATTTTTAAACAGAAAGGGAGAAGGCAGACCTGAATGTAGTGATTCCATACTAGTGGGAATCAGAACTGAATATGGTAGGGGTCAAACACAATTTAATGGTTGTGGCACACTGACCACTATTGCTTTGACATGCTGGGGTGGAGGGCAAACAAGTCTATTGCAGTGGAAAAGAGTGCTGTCATGATAATATTTTCCAAATTCAGAAACAGAACCCTACATTAAAGCAATATTCATAGAAACAATGCAAAGTACCTGTTAGTTACTTACTATGTGACTTTGGTTTTGATCCATGCTTTACATGCATATTTTATTCAATCTTTGTATAAAGTCTGTTGACTAATATTATTATTTTTCTCACTACCAAGAAAAAGATCTAGGACCAAATATGACTATTTATAGCTTCATAGTCATTCACTAATGTAATACAGAATCATTAATAAGAAACAATAGTAATCACTTTGTGATAATCTAAATGTGGGTTAGAGAATAAAAAATATAAACAATAAATTCTGTAAAGAATATTGCTTAATACCTGCACTAGAAACCTGTCAATACTTCTGGACTCTTGATGTAAGAGAAACACTGACCTGTTTTCTTTCTCCTGTGTTGGATTTTAGGAAACTTATAAAAACACTTGTCTTATAGGAATATTTTGAGTGTAAGGAAACAACCTTGGTGCAAAGTTGTATATTAACATAATCTAAAATATCAGGAGCATTTAAACTATTTTGAACTATTTAAATTCTCATTTCTGTAAATCTGGTTTCATCTGTAAAAGCGTATAGGTGGTAAATTTAAAGAGAGGGACATTGAGTTATATATATATCTTCTGGAAATGGGAAAGGGGTTGCTAGTTACATTAAAATTCGAAAGGTTTAGTGGAACCACAGTCCTATAGTTTCTTCTTTTAATGTTTACATTTCTTAATGGATTTGGCAGCTAATACAATATGACTTCCTCTAAATCCTGTGCCCTTTCCCTTTTTCTTCTGTGATGCAGAGCACAGTATCTTCACGTAGAGGGCAGCTTTGTCCCTCTGAATGGCAGACTCCACACCCTAACACAGCCGTCCCCAGACAGACAAAACTGAGCAGAGTCCAAAACGTTATAATAACATTTGTCTCCAATGTTGATGAGGGCCAACACATATTAATTTGTCATTTGCCGCATATTTATCAACCAGATTGCAGACTATTTGCAGGCTGCGGCAGTTAAAAGCCTTTATTAAAAATGATGCTTTT
This sequence comes from Tupaia tana, assembly GCA_026018925.1. NCBI lineage: Eukaryota > Metazoa > Chordata > Mammalia > Scandentia > Tupaiidae > Tupaia > Tupaia tana. Next base: position 105,569,034 of record JAKSZU010000005.1, on the reverse strand, counting down.
GAAATCTAATTTATTTCAGCATGCATATATTTTTGTCTAATTTTTTTATGTCCTGCAAGCTAATAATGTTTCAAAAGTGTCAAGCAGAAATGGTAGGTTTTACAAATCTATTATTTTTTTATTAATTTGTTTTGGTACAGTATTATTTTATATCAATAACCAAAAATCCAGGGCTGGGTATTTAAGAAAAGCATGCTGTCAATGGTATCAGTACCATGGACATTTGTAGTTACCACGGCAATCATATTTTTTTTAAAAAAAGTATGTCTCACATCTTTATAATGTGATATTATCAAGCAAATTAATGCATAAATGAATCAAAGTAAGTAGTCAAATAAATATTTAAACAGAGCTTTCAATATCCCACACACAGAAGCAAAAGGGTAAGCGTGAAATTTGTGTTTACGTATGTGGTTATGTTAACATCTACTGTAATGTCAATTCCCGAGTCATTAAAAAGAAGGAAAGTTTTTTTTATAAGGTTAGGTGTGAGTTGCAAAACATAGTATAGACTCAATCTACACAAGCACTTTAAATCTTTTTCACAGCAAAATCTTTGCAAAAAAGTTAAAAAGAACACAAAAGAGAAAAACGTATATTAAAAAATTGAAAAATACACTTTTGACAAAAAGTTTTGCAACCGAACCAGAGGAAAACTATTTTTATTTTTTTTCTGGAGGTTGCATGTACTGAGGAGAAAGACAAAGACAGAGAGACAGAAAGTGAAACATCATCCCCAGTGGGGATGGCCACACTGCAATCTCTCCTTCTCCATTCTTCTGTCAGGATTTCAGCATGTATATACACTTGCCCAGCATATTTTAAAGATGCTAGGTCCAGTACTCCAACTGCGGATTTGGCCATGTGGGATCCAGCCGCCATAAAAACGTTTTGATATGTTATCTACATGAGTTTACTTTAACATGAATAACAAATACCATTATAATTTTATTCCCTCAATATAAATATTCACCCCTTTAATGTTGTATTTTAATGCTGGATTGTCGTTGAACCTTCCTAAAGTTTAAAGCATTGTTCCAGATGCTATAAAGGAGCTAAACATTTAGAAATATTGAATTGTCCTGGAAGCCTGTGGTGAGAGAACCCAATCCCACATGGCCAATCAGGATTCAAATCCCAGATCTGGTGGCTTGAAAAACTTACTTGCCACCTATGTGTACATATCCAAAATTACAACAGAAGGGAGACATAAAGAAGGGTTTGCAGCATAACCACTGGGAAGCCTTTCTCTTTCTCTGTCTCTGCCTCTCTCAGGCAAGCTCATATTAATTCTGGCAATTGACAATAAAAAAAAAGTGTGGAGAGAGAGCAAGAGAGAGAAAGAGGGAGATTTAGAGATATAGCTGTTGCCTACTATGAGCTAATGAGTTTAAAATATCATGAAGAAATAATACAAAAACAAATAGCTATGGCAGTATAAACATTCTAAATGGATGGCATACGTAATAAGAATTATGAGAGACAAATGACATCATCAGACTAGAATCTTTTTTTTTCTTTAAGAAAGACATAGATGGGACCAGCAGGTGGTGTGGTGGTTAAAGCGCTGGACACTCTCACATGGCCGACCAGGGTTCAAGTCCTGAATGTGGTGGCTTGCTTTCTCACTTCCTCTCTCTCTCACTCTCACCATCTGTCTCTCTCTTGTCAAAATAAAAAATGATAATAATAATAATAATAATAATAATAAATGAATGAATAAATAAAATAAAATAAATAATTATTTAAAAAAAGAAGAGACATAGAGAGACAGGGGGGCAGAAAGTGGGTGGGAAATCACCCCCCAGGGGGGATGGTCATGCTGCAATTCATTCTCCTCTATTCTCTGTTCGGGATTTTGGGCATGCACACACATGTGCCTGGTGTGAGTTTTTATGTTTGTTTGTTTTTTAAAGAATTATTCATTTAATTTTACTTATTCATTTATTTTAATTTGACCCGAGATAGAGACAGAGAGAGAGTAAGTGAGAAAGCAAGCCACCATGTCCAGGACTCGAATCATGGTCAGCCATGTGGGAGTGCCCAGCACGTAAACTACCATGCTACCTGCTGGCCGCCTGGTGTGAGTTTTAGGCCAGCAAGTCTGGTACTTGAACCGTGGTCGAATATGTGGGAGTACAGCGATGTAACCGTTATGCCATCTGCTGGTCCTCAGTATATTTATTTTAATTGGGTTTTGAGACATAAGTAGGCATCCAGAGGAGAAAATGAGGCAGGGACTGTCTTCCAGTTAGAAAGAATGGTATGATCAATGGGTAGAAAATGTAGACATTTTTTAATGGAGCAAATCCAAGGTAGAGGTGAAAAACCTGGAGTCAAGGGGCCTGGATTAATAGCTTGATGTTTCTATATTTTAGCTGTGAAACAATTGCTAAATTATCTAATCTTTTAAACTTGAATTCTTTCCACAATAAGTCATTTATTATAGTAACTTTATAGGTACTATTTTATCTTACCTTACTGTTACATTTTTTCAGAATAAAAAGAAAAAACATGGATTGAGTAATTTGTACATCCTCTGTTGCACTGTGAGCACCGAATTAGAGTCACTAATATTAAGGGATTTTAAGTGGCCACAAAGGACATAGATCTACTGTCTAAACCAATGTATGTATTTTGTTTTCATCATTTTCTATTTCCTAATTTGATCCAAATAAATGATTTATGAACCAAAGAAGATGTCATAGGAATTGTGATGATGGAGCTGCAACAAATAGCTTGGGAGATATTGTTAGTTACTCAGGGAACTAGCAGTGGTTGGCCAATAGTAGTAAACTGAGTTTTCTGTTTCCAAAAATGTTGGCAGTTTATGGCTCAGACGTGCTAAGGCAGGCCAGCCACAGTGGTGTGACAGTAATGCACCACTCTGCAATGGTGGCACCATAGGGAATACAGGGATATCCGTCAGCCTGTCCACACTAGGAGCATGAGCGTACGTGCCCATACTCCTGGCTGGCTGGAGAGAGTCGGGGTGATTGCATGTGACACCCTGATGAAGGTGATTTCTCTCTCTTTCTCAATAGGTAAATATTTTTTTTAAAAGAAAAGAGATAACAATGCTAGGTAATTTCTCAAGTATGTTCTGTGAAATGGTTTCCCAAGAAATTTGCATTTATTCTAAGAAAATTCTCTCACCTAGTCTCTTTAGGAACCCATTTCCAAGTGGAAATGGTCAAATATTGACTTGCTTGAGTAAATTCACACAGCATTTCACTTATACTTCAAGATACCCAGAAGTCCAGCTGAATCATAGAGAAAATTCAAGCTAAGGACATTTTAGAGTTCAGCTACAACGACATTTTGACATTAGTGATAACTGTTATAGTCCAGACCTTCATTCAAAAGACTAGTTAGTAACTCTACTTTGCAAATCAAATTCGTCTTCAGAATGTTCAAGAAAAATGTGTATAATGAAAACTCGATGCATGAATTACAAAATAGTTTTGCATGAAAATAAACTTGTGCTTTAATTTCGTTTTTTCACAAGTTCTGTGAAGTCCCTTCATAACATAGCAGAATATTCATTTGCCTGGGCACTTACTGGAGAAGCACTCGGGACTCTGACATCATTATAAATCAAAATGTCAACGTTATGAATTGTATTTAGAAACGAATAGGCAGCCAGAGTGGGCTGTAGAGCACAGCTGGTACACGCTTCACAAATCCGATGGCCTTAAGTATATTGCCACTGTTGTTGTGTACCAGCTGGGGCTTCTGGGTGTCACTCAACATTATTATCCCAAAGTAGATCATTATAATTAGTTCTCAATCACTGAAGGTCCAGATTTCAGAAAAACCCAAGTAAGCAAATGATGGTGTGCTTTAATAAAACATCATTCACTACATACAGAAATATTTTGAAGCAGATCAATATACATTTTCTAAACTTTGTATTGTAATGTAAAATGTAATAATTTAGATAATTTCTAACTCCCTAAACATCATGAAAGCAGCCAAACTGTTCATTGAGTTTGGGATGACTTATGGGGGTGCTAGGCAGTACTAAAGAAGTTAAATGAGCCAAATCGATTTTGTAGTTACAAGGAGCACAATAATAAAAATCGGATTATTTTATTCTGGATAGCAAGCATTACATTGGTGGTCTGGTGACCTATTATATGTCAAAAAGTTACATATAAATTTAGTAACAATATCTCAGGAGAAATATCAAACAGCAAAAACAACAACAAAAAAAACTTTAAACATGTTGAACCAAATCTAATAAAAATTTTTTACATTGAGTTCATCTATCAGAATAGTCAAAGCGTATATTTTCATAGTCTATTTTTGCCTTATGTTGAGGGAAAATGGTGGCATATACATTATGAATTTGAAGCTTATTAAACAAAACCAAGCAACGTTGGCAGATGGATGTGCTATCCTGGAAGTTGGGATAGCTTCCTCTTCTATCTCAGAGGAAACTATTTTTAGGCAAAATAAGTACATGTGTTTAAATTCATTTAATAGGAAATATATATTGAGTTATATTGAGTGACTTTTGTCAAAGTATTGAGGTTATAACACCAGACAAAGTTCTTTTTTTTTTTTTTTTTTGAGAGGTTTTGGCTATAGGGCGCGTGTACTCGCCATACAGACAGACAGACAGAGAGCTAGAAAGCGAGAAATTACTCCCCAGAGGGGATGGCCTTCCACAATCCCTTCTCCTCCATTCTCCTCTCGGGATCTTGGGCACGCACGCACATGTGCCCGGCGTGAGTTTAAGCTACTGGGTCCGGGACTTGAACCGCGGTCAACTACGTGGGAGTCCAGCAACATAGCCATTACGCTAACTGCTGGTCCCTCAGACAAAGTTCTTTAAGGGAGCTTCTAATAGTGGCAGAGAAAAAAAGCCAATACATACCTTTATAATATTGCCAGGTCTCAGTAAACAACCTTCCACTAAACCATTCTTCCAGATGTACGTGGGATGTGGCCCTTTTTCCACCATTGCAAGGTGAATTAAATTATGTGTGCCCAGTGTCTTCAAGACTTTTGAGGTGGTTGATTTCTCCATATTCTTTTCATTTACTACCACGATAAGACCTTTCCTGTAACCGAACTGCAAATGAAATCAATCTCTGATCCTAAGCCCACACAAAAAGAACAGCCTCCCAGTGACCAGGAACATCCATGTTAGTTAAAAATGTGAAAACGATGTCAACTTCTTATGTATGAACCATCATACTTTGGATGGTCTATATTTTAATTTTTTTTAAATTTACATGTAATCACTCTATATCTTCAGAATGTGAAACATGTTTTCCCCCTAGGTTAAATATAGTGCATATTATCAAATCAAAGACATTACCATATACATTATCATCAATAGAGAGCTTTTCACTGTGGTGTCTATTAAATGTTTTCTTTCTTTTTCCCAGATCTCCTCCTTTCCACCCACTATTACTTACCTATCCCCACCAATACTGTCTCTAGTATCTACAGTTCCCCTCTCTGCTCTTATATTTACACTGAATGGTCTATTTTATTGTAGTTTAAATTACATTAACGATCACACATGGGGAAAATACGGTAGCATAAGGGAAGAAGCTCTGTTTAGACAGTTGGGATTGGGAGGAGTTTCAATTGGTCAGGTAAGCCCTTCTCATAAAATGGCTATAATGAATCACAGATCATGCCTGGCTAACGCATTTCCCTCCGCTTGGATGCCCCTTATGCCCACACCCTGTACCCCACCATACCCCACCAGTAGTGCTCAGTTATTCCCTCACTCTCCTCTACCAGCTCCTCTTCATTCTCTCTCTAGTGATCTTTCTCATTGCCATAAATTCATGCTATTATCTTACAATTCTCTCCTTGCCTCACTCTTTCCTCCTCATTATTATCTTGTGTTTACAACAAAATTGATTGAAAAAAGTCTATCCATGATCATTGCTTCTCCTTCCATCCTGTCACAGATGCTCTCCTCAAGTTCTTACCCCCAATCCACTAAATTCCCTTATATCAAGTTCATCAAAGACTGCATAGTCCTGTGATCATTTCTTAATCCTCACACTATAGGAGCTGCTGAAGCTTTGATACATTCTCTTCCTGGAAGTATCTATTCAAAATTGTTTTCAGGGTGCCAGGAGATGAACTGGTGGTCAAGACACTGGAATCCCACATGACGAACCATGGTTCGAGTCCCAGACCTGCTAGCCTGAAACTCTCGCTGGGTATGTCTACATGAATGCCCAAAATCCCAGTAGGCGAATGGAAGAGAAGGGATTGCAACAAGGCCATCCTTCCTGGGGGGAATTTCTCACTTTCCTTGTCTCTGCCCTCTCCAGTGAGCATATGTGCCCTATAATAAAAATCTCTCTGAAAAGATAAAAAAGAATGATTGCTCTCAGAATGCTGTGCTCACCTGGTATTTGTATTATTTTTCTTTCTATTTCTTTTCTTGCATCTATTCCTCTTGTCTTACTGTCTCTTTTTAATCTTTATTTATTTATTTTTTATTTTAATTTGACCAGAGAGTGACAGAGTGAGGAAAAGAGCACAAGAGAGGGGGGGTTCAGCAGTTAGCATAATGGCTATGTCGCTGAACTCCCATGTAGTCAACGGTGTTTCAAGTCCTAGACCTGGTGGCTTAAACTCATGCTGGGTGCATGTGCATGCAAGCCCAAGATCCTGAGGGGAGAATGGAGAAGGGATTACAGCGTGACCATCCCCCCTGGGGGGTGATTTCTTACTTTCTGTCTCTCTCTGTTTTTCCGGCAAGTGCACGTACTCTATAGCAAAAAAACTCTCCAAGAGAGAGAGAGAGAGAGAGAGAGAGAGAGAGAGAGAGAGAGAGAGAGAGAGAAAAAGTGAGAAAGCAAGCTGTCATGTCCAGGGATTCGAACTGTGATAGATCATGTGGGAGTCCAGTGCCCTTAACCACCATACCACCTGCTGGCCCCCTTCTTGTCCTTTTAATGTTGCTTAATCCAGTACTCAGTCCTCGAAAATCTCCTTCTGTGTAATTCCACAGTCTTTACCTCAGTCTCACAGGTGGACATGCCATCTATAAACTGGTGATACTCCAGTTGATGCTTTCCAGACAGACCTTTCCTGTGAACGTCAGTGTAGCCATTTCCTACTCTGTCCAAAGCAGAATCCCATCTCATAGATTTCCTCTTCCTGTAGTTAGTTCTCTCATTCTTAGTTAGACATATTCACCTTCTGAGGGTTGTAAAGGTCCTCAAGCTTGATGTCCTCAGTGACCCTTCAATTTAATCACTCTTAGTCTTTATTCTAGCTCGCCAATAAATCTTAGCAGCCTCAAAATATACATTTAAGCAGTCTCCCCGTCAGCTTAGCACCATCTCTCACCACAATCCCACATTGCTTCAGTATTGTCCAATATGACTTCCTTTATTTCACCATTGTCCCTTGTAGTTTCTCAAAATGCAGCCAGTGATTCAATTAAAATGACATTGTATTTCATGTCTTCTCAACTCAGAGTAAAATGCAAAATCTTGTGACTCTTCATCCTACGTGATCTCCTCTCTGTACATCCCTTACTTCCTATAAACAAACAATCTTTTAGAATATAAAATAAGTAAATAAAGAGTTCTTCCCAGTGAGTTATGTGTGGCCACCCTGTCTGAACAGTAATTTGCAACTCTAACATTGCCTTCCCCCTTTTTTGCTTTGTTTATATATACATGGGCATCACTGTCCACTATATGAAGTCTTTGTACACACAGGTTCACTTATTGTTTCTATTTGTTTCTAAACAGTGAGAGTGCAGGGATTTTGTCTGTCTATCCACTACCGTGCCCCTAGTGCCCAGCCCATAATGTGGTGCACAGAAGATGCACAGTAAATATTATAGACTGATGGAAGTATTTAGAGAATACTATAAATTTAGCATATTGTCATTGTGAATGTTAGTCACAAAATCAAAAATAGCACCCTCTACAATGTTTATTTTCTACCCTGCTAAGTAACGAAACACAATTTTTTTTCCAAAATGTGGGGATATATACTTTCAGTCTGATTTGTTGAGTTTCGTGTATCCATATATGAAAACACGACAAACATTTAAAATTAATTCTTCCATTTTCTGTAAACAATTTCCAACCTAAAGGCAATAATGCTAATATGTCAATGCTAAAACACTAAATTGCAAAGAAAAGAAAATGAAGAAAGATGAGTGACTGAAAGTATTCCTTTTCATGAGCTTAACTTTGTAAATAATTTAATCAAAATGGGCCTCTGCTGTACATGATTTATGTCATTTCCTATCCAACCCTAGATGGTACAGAATTCAAACTCATTCTAGGATTGGAAGATTCACTTTTCTCATCATTAGCAATCATGATATCCCTGCCTTTGTATTTTACAATGGTTCTTTATTAAGGAATCACAAAATAACTTTCTGAAATAATCAGATTGCCTTCCAAAGTTGTAGGGGTTTTTTCCCCCTGAAGTGAATACAAAATATTCTGCTCTCCGTGACATTTTCTAAATACATATTTGAAGAAAGATGAAGGCAGTTCAATCACTTTGTTCTATATCTGCATCTTATTTATATGTCTTAAGATGAAAACATACTATATGCTACAAAGAAAAGATGGTACACAATTTATAAGTTTAAAAAATGATGTGTATGACGATGCATTTTAAAAGCCTTTATAGTTTACCTTAAAATAATAAATATTAGTGTCTAATAGTCAATAATCTTCTTTTTTAAAAGGATTATTTAATTTTACCTATTATTATTATTATTTTAAATTTTGCTATAGGGCATGAGTGCTGCAAGAAAGAGAGACAGTGAGAAAAACAAGGCACTACGTCTGGGACTTGAACTATGGTCTAGTCCCATGGGGATCCAATGCCTTAACCACCACACCACCTGTTGGCCTTTTTTGTTGTTGTTGTTCTTAATTTTTTTTTTTTTTTTATATCAAGGTCTATACAAAGATGGGAAGGGCAACCTAAATGGATTTCAGTCTAAATGCAAAATGATTCGTGTCTAAAATTTTATTATGTCTGAGGCCCAAATCCCTCCTGGACATTCCATATTTCTTTGATTTTGTCAGAAAAGGGACATGGCCAAGAGGCTAGAGTATTTTTGTTCGATCAGACCACAGTAGTGAAATGGAGAGATTAAGAATCTGCCTCCAGAAGTAGCTGTTTTATTCCTTTGGGCCCTGCAGCAGCGTTAGAAGTCTGAGGTGGGACTCTCTGAGTGCAGGTGGCACCTTCAGTAGCGACCCAAGCATTTAGTCTAAAAAGCAGGCCAGGTGGCCCCCAAGGAATTATAGAAGGAAACTATGTAAAAGTTGAAATGAGAGAAATCTAGGGAATAAACACAAAAGCATGTGTTCTCAAGGGCAAGTGCTCTGAGGAACGCCAAATCAGCAGAAATCTGGTAACTAGGCCAGGCAGAGAACAGTCCTCCTAAACTGAGTTATTCTCGCAGACGTCTTCCCTGTATCTTTCTTAACCTTCAGTTCTGCTCTATTTTCACACATGCAGAAAAAATCAAGTATAAATTTGGGAAATATACTCAAATTCAGCAAATTCATCGTTACATATGCATAGACCCTTTGGTTGCGATTTTCCCGACTTGTAAATATGTAATCCTCCAATCCCCCTCCAAAGCTGACATTGGCAGGTAATTTATGTTTTTATTTTTACTTTGATCATTCATTTTAGTTTCAGCGTAACTTAGACTATGCAATAACATAACTGCATTAATGGATAGTTTTCAATCATGTTCTAACTTTTCATATTCACATTTTACAGGACTTGGGTATTAAATATTCTCTTTGAATTTGTTTAGATATATGGGCATGCTATACATGTCAGCTGATGGCCAACAGCTCTCAAAGATGACCTGCGCTTTCGGCCTTGTGCCAAATAACAAAGAATAGACTTCAGCTCTGCCTGCTAATAATCTCCTCAGCAGTGGGTGCATTTTCAAGATGGAAAAACAAAAGTGTTCATTTAATTTTTTCAGTCTGGTTTCCCTCCCCTCTAGAATGGCCGGCCTTAGAGGCAGACTGCCTGTGTTCATCGCCTAACAATAGCAACTCCTGTTTATCGAACTTCTGTCAATGATGGCCACCATAAGAAACACATTATAAATTAACCATTTAAATAAATCACCCCAACATGCTAATTAATGTGTGCTATTATTATCCTCGTTTTATAGACAAACGAACTGACTTTTTTTTTTTTTTTCTGGAGAGGGTTTTGCTATAGGGTATGTACGCTCACTAGAAAGACAGGAAAAGACAGAGAAACAGAAAGTAAGAAATAACCCCTCAGGGGTAAATGGCCACGCCACAATCCATTCTCCTCCATTCTCCTCTCGGGATCTTGGACATACATGCACACGTGCCCAGCATAATTTTTTTTTTTTTTTTTTTGGAGAGGTTTTTTCTATAGGGCGTGTGCGCTCGCCAGACAGACAGAGAGAGACAGAGAGACAGAAAGCGAGAAATCACCCCCCAGGGGGGATGGCCACGCCGCAATCCCTTCTCCTCCATTCTCCTCTCGGGATCTTGGGCACGCATGCACACGCGCCCGGCGTGAGTTTAAGCCGCCGGGTCCGAGACTCGAACTGCGGTCTCGGACTGGTGGGAGTCCAGCGACATAGCCATTACGCTAACTGCTGGTCCCGTGCCCAGCATAAATTTAAGCCACCAGATCCAGGACTCAAACCATGTTCAACTGCATGGGAGTCCAGCGACGTAACCATTATACCAACTGCTAGTCCTGGTATTATTTTTCTTGGGTCTATATTTTTCTTTCAATACAAAAAGATAAAATGATGTTAATATGGTGAATTTCTTTCCATGATATTTTATTATGTGGTCATAAATTATATGACCATCTATAATGCATTAAAAAATGTACATTAACTTACTTTCTTTATTCATTGTTATGCTTTTAAGGTTTACCAACATTATTTATATTCAATTGTATAAATATATCAAAATTTATCCATTCCACATTAATAGCAGATTAGATTGTGTCTACAACACTTTGTGACTTTAAGAACACAAGCACATTTTAGGCACTAGTTGTCTAATAGTCACTCAATACGCCCTCTCTGCAGGACGGACATGGGGAGTGAGTCTGCTGTGTCACGGGACAGACATATTTGTCTGTTTACTGGGTGCACCCTGATTGCTGTCTCAAATGTGAGAGTAAAGAGGCTCTTTGGTCTTCATTTCTCCACATCATAATCATCAGTTACAGGGGACTTTGCTTGCTTGCTTTATTTTTGTTTTTAATTTTCTGCCACTCTACAGGTTGTAACATGGTATGTTGTTGGCGATTTAGCGTATGCCTTCCCAAGTAGTACTATGAAATTTGCGAATCTTTCCTACTTGTTATCCGGGGTTCTCATTTTTTGTGAATGTATCGTTTATTTGAGTTAAGAACTGAAGGGTGTCAGGATGTTGAGTGAACATTCGCCCTCATGAGTAAGGTTGAAATTGAAAAGATAATGTGAGGCTCATCAGCCTAGAAACGGGGTTATGGCTTCAAATGTCATCACACGAAGGATGAATAGGGCAAGAGGAGAGACGGGTCTAAGGATTGAGCCACAGTACTGGAATATTAAGAAATCTCAGAAAAAGCAGAGAGATCAAGACACAATCAAAAAGACAGAAGAAAATAAATAGAATATGCTTCTTGGCCACACAAGAAAATGATCCCAAGATGAGGGAATAATCCTTTGGATAAGACACTACTGATAGGATGAAAAAAAGAGCTGAGAATTGACCAGTTGAGTCAAACTTCACTGACTGAGGAAACTTTGATGGAGTGGAGAATTGGATGAGCACTTTCTTTATTCATTTATTGATGAATCCATTCGTTTGTTTTCCAGTATATTGAGACATAATGACAACAATTGTTTACTAAAAGGTGTACAACATGATGGTGATGATATACATACATATGTAAAATTATGCAACTAAACTAATTAACACATTTATCAACTCACATACCTATTTGTGTGTATGGAGTATAATATCTGCTCTTTTAGCAGATTTCAAGTGTATAGTATGGCACTACTAACCATAGTCACCATGCCATACATTAGAGCCCAGACATTGTTCATGTCCCCACTTAATATACACCGAGTGTCCGCACTCTATGACTGAAACTAATTCACTAAAGGACATAGAAACACAGTATATAGATGTAAATACCAGATATAGTATGTGTACAAGAGGAGGGTCTGAGGAAGGACATTTAGAAGAAAAATAGGGAGGCAAAGTATTGATGTCACAGGGAGGTGCGGTATTGTCTGTTGAGTATGTTTTGTGGTTTTGTCAACTGTGTTGGGGAGAGATGTTCACCTGTTGAAATATCCATTTTGTAAGACAAATAATAATGTGATTGAATGTATAAAAGAAAATGAAATGAAAAATAAATTAATTAATTAAAAAAAAAATCTTACAACCTAAAGTTCTAAGTCTTTGAGCAACATCTTCTCATCCTTTACCCGCTCAGTCTGCAACCACTGGCAACCACCTTGTATTTTCTGCTTCTGTGAGTCTGATGTTTTCAGACCCCATGTACAGGTGAGATTGTATAACATTTGTCTTTTTTTATGTGGGTTATTCTTTTAGAATAATGTCCTCTGGGTCTATTCATGTCACAAATGACAAAATTTCCATATTTTTTAGGTCTGAATAATATTTTCTTTCTGTTCCTGCATATTTTAAATTTATAGAGGGTACCTGCACTCCTCAAAGAAAGAAAGAGAGACAAAAAGAGAACCCCCAATGGGACATGATCACATCCCAGTTCTTTTTTCTCTGTTTCTCTTTCCTGTTAGGACTTTGGACACAAACACACAGTTCCTTGTGTGTTTTTTAAGCTGCTGGGGTCAAGATTGAAACCAAGATCAACTATACAGGTTCCAGCTCCCAGTGCAGAGCATGGGGCTAGCCCTGAATAATATTTGTAATGTATGTACACATTTCTATTCACTTTGCCTTCCCTAATTCATGGACTCCTGGCAGATTATTCTGATATTGCACAGTTGCCATTACCACTATGGTCAGCCTTCTGGCTCATTTCCTAGGTGTCATGACCATTAGGTCTTCGTCAAGGTTAGTGCCATGTGCAGTAAGGTTCCCTTCACTCCTGTTGCAGAGGGAGCTAAGGGGAGCAGAGTAAGGTCTGTCCACTCTGACCTTGTCCGATACCTACAGAGACCCAGACTCCTATCATTGCAACAAGATTCAGATAAAGTTCCATAATTTAGGGCATGATGTACCATTTACCAGTGGCTTCCCAAAAGTCCAACACCGAAGTACGGAATTATTAATGTTCTTCAAGAATAATTTTGGCCAATAGCATAACAGAAGTCTAAAGGAACCTATAGATAAGTCCCCCTCTACTAATCCATTGGAGAAACAGTCTTTGTTTTTGGCCTAATGGAGAAATGATAGGCAATCAAGCAGCCAGCTGTGGCTTCTGAGGACCTGCTCGGTAGCATAACACCTCATATTCGTTTGGTCTTCTTTGCCTCATTTGTCTTTTCCTCTCTCCTTTGTCTGAGATGAGCCTTCCAAGAGAACAACAGCCCTTAAGCTTTGTTTCAGGTTCCATTTTTCTAAGGGGCTATGCTGCCTTCCACAGACAGTAGAGAAATGGAACATTAACTTGAGAGAGATGTGATGTGATCATTCATTCAAATGTCCACTTGACTAGACTAAGGATACCCAAAATGTAGATAGATCATTGTTCTGGATATGTCTATAGGGGGTTCCAGAAAAGACTAGCATACACGTCTGAGTGGACTAAATACGTTTAATGTGGGCGAGTAGCACCCAAGTGGCTGGGCCTGGAGAGAAAAAATAAAGAAGGGAGCTCTTTTTTGGGAGAGCAGGACAGACTTATTCTGCTGCCATAGACATCCACTTCAAGTTCATCTATCACTGGGCTCCAGCATTTACACCAGAGCGTGCCTCTCTCCTGCTTGGGGCTCTCATATTTCAGATTCATAATGAAAATCAAACCCTCAGCTCCCCTGCCTCTGAGGCATTTGAACATGCAGTGAGCCAGCGTTCTAGGGGCTCTGGTGGGCAGATGGCCTGTGAAGGGACTTCTCGGCTGCCATTTCATAAGCCAATCCTCCTAATAAATCTATTTTTATCCATCTATATTCACATCCTATTGGCTCTGTCTCTTTGGAGAACCCTAATACCTATGAGGTAGGAATTTTTAATTTGCTCATTTTCATGGTGGACCTGTTATAGAATGATTGCAGGCTCATCTACTGATCCAGTACATGAATGTGAGGTTCATTTGCAAAGTTACATCCCAGCAAGGATGAAACAATATGAAGGCCTTGAGGACACTGAGGATACTGAGATGCTGGCCTCAGGAAGGAGCCAAAAGTCACCCAGGGAGACCAAAGTGAGCTCAGAATGTTTGAGCTCACAGCTGGAAGGTTGAGGGTATGTGGAGTTTCTCTGATTTTTCCACACTCGCATGTGAGAATCTTAATACTTCAAAGTGGAATTTTTTCATATCTGATCACTGTTATCCATGTGAGTCTGAGGGTAACTCTCTTTTCAAGACAAAGTTCATGGGCAGATGCACTAAGACACAAACCTGAAAATCGGAAAATACAAATCTGCCTGATTCACAATCATTTTATAGGTTATGTAGATGTTTACCTTATCAATACAAACCCATCTCCGCTTGGGACCAGCAGTTAGCGTAATGGCTATGTTGCTGGACTCCCACGTAGTCGACCGCGGTTCGAGTCCCGGACCCGGTGGCTTAAACTCACGCTGAGCACGTGTGCATGCATGCCCAAGATCCCTAGAGGAGAATGGAGGAGAAGGGATTGCTGTGAGGCCATCCCCCCTGGGGGTTGATTTCTCGTTTTCTATCTCTCTGTCTCTCTCTGTCTGGCGAGCACATGCACCCTATAACGAAAACCTCTCCAAAAAAAACCCAAAAAACAAACAAACAAAAAATCTCTGCTTCACTGACCAAAAAAAAAGAAAAAGAAAAACTTGAGGATTGAGCACAGATGAGGCTGCGTATGATAGAGTGTTTTGATATATATCGATACAGCTTAAAATCGAAAACAGGATTTTTTTAAATGTTGTTTTTTTTAAAATCACCCTCATGGAACAGAATTCTGTTTCCTAAGCTAATGGGACACCTTGGGATTTCTATAATTATTTAGATTTAATAATCAGATATTTTTCAAAGGTAGAATAATCAATATCATCTTCATATTATGAATCATTTATTAAGGCACTGATAATAATTGTTTGCAAGGTAACTTTTCTGGCATGTTTCAAATGAACCCATCAGTGCCAATGAGTAGTCTGAGGGAAGGTTGCAGAACTCGGATCATTATGCTCTGAGAGCAGCTTCTGGGCTCAACGGAGTCTTCATTTCTCTCTGCCAGCCACGCTGACATAACCTTGCTTAATGAATGGCTACAAATACAAAGACTCTACCTTCTTGCAGCCTCAGCCCTCCGCAGACATGCCTTATCATTGCAATTTGTCTCACCTTTCGGTGTGTGTACTGTCTTTCTGAAGTTTTATCTAGTCAACTGCCATAAACTGCTGTTCTCCAACACATTTTTCAAATCTAATGAGAAAGGTGATTTTGGAAAAGAAAGTTAATGGTCTCTGGTGCTATCAGCTTCTCTCCCTCAAACCTGTACCGCTGTGGCATCAAATGTCTTGGGAAAGATGCAGCTGATCTTATGTTTGCTTAGAATACTTTCAAAGTTAGAAAGTGTGACACAGCCCTCGAGGGGAACCGAAAGACAGAATTATTATTTGGAAATCCAGAGAAAGTGATGAATTAAAGTCACCCCTGAGAGTATATATGGGGTTGTTGGAAAAGTCTTGACGCATTTTTTGCGCAGGAAAACAGAAAAAAAAATACATCAAGACTTTTCCAACAGCCCAATAGTAACTTAAGCTTAACCACTAAACATGGAGAGTGGTGATCTTTAATGCCCATTTAATGGAAGGAAGGACGTGGGAGGAAGAGCTGAGTGGGAGGAAGCGGTTAGTTTTCTGGCTCTGAGGGGGAAATGCAGCGCGAGACTGGATAGGACAGCACAGGTGTTAGCGCCGACTCAGCCCTGTCTCCTCCCTCCCTCCTTGGATGGAGAGATAGAGGCTGCAACAGCTGAGAAGCCCCCAAGCTCATGCGGGACATGGCCGCCTCTCACACTGCCTCTTTGGTGAGCAGTCTCTAAGTTGAACTACTAGTCTTAAGTACACATGGGAAATCAGACCCAAGTCTCTTCTCTAATTGATAAAGCCATTTGACTTGTCCCATAGCCGTGTTGGCTAAGGGAGGTGAATGCCACATGGCCGGATGAAGTTCGAATCCTTGCCAGCTTATGTGAGTGCTGCCCAAGGTCCCAACAGGATGGAGAAATGGAGAGGTGTGGTGTGACCGTGCTCCCCTGGGAGACCCTTTTTCCTTCTCCCTCTTTTTTGGTCTGGCAAGTGCACATGCTTTCTGGCAATTAAAAAATAAACGATGCAAATTTTATGAAACAGATATTTGGGTACTAAACCGGCTTCACTTAGGATTAGGCAGTCCCCTTGTCACGTACTGTGCACCTCTGATGTGTCTGTGATTCCTGTCTGTTTCCCCTGGCAGGGACGAGGTGAAATGTGGCCTCTCTTCCGGACACGTGTCCCAGCTGCCTGTTTCTGCAGTCACTGCCTCAGTCTGGCAATATTCTCTCTCCCTCCACACCACTCTCTTCCTGCCTGACTTTTCACTTCTGGTTGCTTCCAAGGCTGACTTAGTTGTAAAAATCCCCAAGAATCCCTGCAGAGCTCATCTGCTTGCCCATCTCACGCCGGGTTTAGCTGCACCCGCCTCCCTGGAGCATCCCACTGATGGATGGGCGGGGCCCGGGGCCCAGCCTCACATTGCTCCCTGCAGAGAATTCCTCAGTGACAGATAGTCCTGGAGACTTTGTCTCAGCTGCTTCATCTTCATGCTTTATTCTTGCTCTGTCACTTATCTTTAATATTCTGACTAAACTCAAGAAAAAATTAATGGCTTTATTTGGCTTTCAGAGTGTTCCCAAGGGTCATACAAACAGTGAATGAATCCTCTCACAAGGCAGGAAAGTAGATATTGGAGTGTGGCTTATTTTCTGGAAGTACATTATTTCTCAGAGAATCTGGGATACTGGATATTCGGATTTGAGTGTCTGTGTACTAGGTTTTGATCTTATTATCATTGTACCTAAGATAGCAAACATGACCTTGGCTATGAGGAGAAGTATGGGACTTATTATTTTTCAGTTTAATTAAACGATTAAATTCTTGAGTGGCTATTTGTATAAATCCAGTAGTACAATTAAGGGAGGGTTTTCAGTGATTGGAAATTGCTGTAGATTGTGAGGAAACCTGACCAATCACTAGACAAGTGCACTACTATTTTTTTAATTGCCAGAGGGTGCATGCACAAGCTAGAGAAAGACAGAGAGAGACAGAGAAAGGGAGAGGGAGAGGGAGAAGAAGAAAGCACCCCCAGTTGAGCATGGTCATACTTGAATCCCTTCTTCCATTTCTTTATCATGTGGGAGTTTTGAACACAGATGCATACATACCCAATGTGTTTTTTAAGCTACTGGTTCTGGGACTCACACTGTGCAGTCACTCATGTTGTTGACTGTGGTTCCCTTAACCTCTAGGTCATGGGCTGGCTCTGGGCTACTCTTTCTGGGCTACTCTTTTTTTTTTTTTTTTTTTTAAGTTTATTAACTTATTTTTTTTCCATGAAGCAGAGATAGGGGAGAAAGACAAACTGGTACCTCCATCATGAGGCACCTTCATGCCACAATCCAGCCTTAGCCAGCCTGAGCAAGGGGCACTTGAGCACGCTCTGCCAGGGGTCCAGCACTGAAGAACATTGCAGCACTGTTGTACCACCAGCTGGTGCCAAATGGGCTCTTTCTAAAAGACTCTGTGAGAGACATCTTCCCTAAGGCTCTGGAAGAGCTAGTGGTGTGCGCTTTCATGTCTTTTATTATCACCAGAAGGCAAAGCTTTCTCCTGTAGTAAATAATGGGTAGTCATTTAGTTGGAAGGATCAAAAAAAATGCTTTAATGTTTGGGGAATTACCATGATTTTAAACATGTGATGCAATGACATATAATGCAAATTAGAGTACTTAACTTTGAGGTAGTGTTCTTATTCTTCCTTCCCCTTTCTCCTCCAAAGGGAAGCGGTAAAGGCCTATAGCCATCTTGGGGTGGGACCTTCATCCCAAAGCCATGATCCAGGTTTTTGCCATCTCACCCACCTCATCTGCCTGGCTCTCTATGTTTGGTAAGTTTGGTCATATCCTTTCCATCTTCATTGAGATAACACATTTATCCGTTACTTGATGGCTCCGCACAAGGTCGAGTCATGATTCAGCACAAATGTGCACTGGCTGGGAGGTGCATTATGCCTCCCAAAGGCCTGCTACGTATCCCATGTGATGTCATGCCAATGCCTCAAGATTGTTTTGTCCCAAATAAAGAGGATTAGATGTTAAGGAACAAAACGTCCCTGTACGATTCCTTACCTAATGCTTCTGTCAATACTCCCCTGACTCTAGCTTGTTTGGAAGCCAAAGAAGCACTGTGACATAAAACCGAAAACTCAGGACTTCTGTGTATTTGCTGTAACGTCACTTGTTCCGCATTTGAGTGTTTGCACAATGTGGAGCGCTAAGAGGGGCTGGTCATCCAGGTGGCCAGGTGTTGAACATTACAGAGTAAAATAGCCCTGCGCTCAAGTTTGGCTCCAGCACCTTCTTGGGTCTGGTTCTGGGAGCAGCCCCTGTGTGCACAGCTCGCAGGCAAGTGCTTTGAAGAACTTTTCTTATGAAAACCAGAAATGAGGTGGATTAATCATGTAGCCTGGAGGTGATTCAGGCAGATTCCCAGCCCCTGATTACTTCACAGCATTTCCCAAAGCGCAACTTAGAGCTTAGAACGTGTTCTACCTTGAGGTGAGGGGTTATTGTCATGGTTTAGTAAGAGACACTCAGGGAGAGGCAGCATCTCCTGGGCATGTCCATGGCAACTGGCTGTGGTTGCATGGCCTGAAGACCTCCATGGAAGAAAGCGCAAACAACCAAAAGATGGGAGAGAAGAATGCATGTGTGTATGGTCATGAGTGTGCGTGCAAACACACACACACAAACACGCACAATTATAAAAAGGATCTGATGAGGGTTTCTGGACAGAGCATTAGCCAATCTACTGCACCCCTTTAGTAACTGCATCGTATTGGCCATTATTTAATGAACCTAATGCTCTGATTTCAATGCAAATCAAGTATAAAAACACTGCACTGTGCCTGAACAGAGCTGCCATTCATTAAGGGATAGCTTTTATTAACACTGCTACCAAGAAGAGTCTATTACTTCTGCCTTACTTTCTATCTTGCATCCCTCACTAAGTTCTTCCAAAGGTTTCTTCATAATCTGTTTTTTCAGATTCATTTATTCCTTCCCATTGCCATGGGCTCATTCCACATTCTTAACCTCCTGCCCAGGTGGCTTCAGAACTTGTCTAACTAATCTTCATGTGCCTGACACATGCTTCTTAATCCACTTACACCCTGACATGTGGCTAATTTGTACCCCTGTAATTACCTACCCCTGCAATTAATCTCTGCATTAATTTCCCAATCATGCAACTCCCTACATCCCTTGGGCTTGAGTATCGATCCTTTTCTGAGTTTAGAAGCATGAAAAGTGACCTAATTGGGTATTTCAAGATTTTAGCCCCAATTTTCCTCAATGCTAAATCTAGTTTGATGTTCTAACTAGGGCACAGGATTTTAGGTGTGTAAAACTGCTTCTTTTGGCTTGTGCCCTGTTTTCTTTACAGTCTCAATTCTCCGTTTTGGTTAGAGCCTTGGCGTGGATCCCAAGTCTGTATCTCGGGGCTCTTCTACTGCACAATGGTATTTCTGAGCCACCACTGCAGGGACAAGATGAAGTCAGGCATCACATAAAAGGAACAGCCCATGGGCTGCCAGTGCCCCTCAGATGTGATTATGCATGCACTGCCCTCTCGACCCGTCGAAGCCAATCCTCACACCAGTTCTGTAACGTCCTTTACCAGCCTCCCAGCTCCTTCCTCCATGGTCTACTTGCCTTGCCAGTTTGGCATGAGTCATGTTTCTTCGTGACTTTCTTGCTGATTAATTCAGTGCATTGTCAGATCCTTGTGGGTAAAATATAAGTGTATTGATGAGGATTCATGAACCACCCTTAATGGGGACTGTGCATCTGGTCTGTAGTACTGTCACAGGCAGGACAGGAAGGAAGTGATTACCAGGCCCTCCTGGCATCCACAGGATCTATCACATTTCCTGTGCTTTGCAGACATTAAGGAAATGCCTTATGAAAACAACACTTCGATGTGGTATTAGGAATGAATTCTCTTCATCCACCTGCAGTCCTTCCAGTGCTTCATCTCAAGGTTCCAGCAGGAGCCCAGTGGCACATAGTGGCTCTCAGTAAGTATTTAGGCCTGAATTCATGAGTTTCTCGACATTACATGCTCCACCGTCCTAGAAGATCAACTTATTATATGCACGGGTTGGTAGCTCTCAACTGTTTTTTGAAAGTCACTCAGCTCACCTAACATTTGACTGCACTGTTCTGTTCTGAATACTCAGGGTATTTTCAGAATATCACGTCTTGCATGCCTGAGCCAGGAGTCTTCCCCAGCTCACATTTACCCTAAAGTGAGCTTTCAGGACTCTCGGGTTTTATGAACTCTTGAACTCATAAAAATCCTGGAAACTGGCTTATTTTATGTATTCTGTAGATAACAATAGCACTCTGAATCTAATAGCTCCATCTTAGCTTTTAGTTTGGGTGTGCTTTCTGCTTTATTGGTCAATTTTATTCATCAACCCTCACTCTAGCTCAATTTCTTAGCCACAGCTACCTATGTGTCTTACACTTCCACCGCCACAATTGTGGGCCTTGTGCTCCATCAGAATGTAAGGTTTTTCTGCTCTCTGTACAGCTAAAATCACACTGAACTCTTTCTTTAAGGGTCATATCAATCTTGTTCTCTCAGTGACATGGTGCCTTACCTCTGAATCATGCAATGCTCTTATCTTCCATCTACCTTGCAATTTTATCTCGTTTTGTGGCATTAAGTTTTATCTTTTGTACCTTTTGCTTTTTCACTGATTCATATTTGTTTTGTTTTGTTTTGTTTTGTTTTTTAGCAGGAGCCGTAGAGTTTTTGTTTGTTTTATACTCAGTGACTTGTTCAGTGTGTGCTGATAGGTCCTCAGTAAATATCAGTGTGTGCATGAATAAACAAATGAATGATTCTCAAAATAGACTAGGTGTATAAAATATCAGAACAATATTAAATCTTTAATATGAGAGCTAAGAATAAGTTTATTGACTGAAAGGGAAAGTAGTTTTGAAACAAAAACTGTATTTCCGCTATGAGATCAGAATACATTTTTCAAGGTCATGTTTGCAGGATCACCATGAACTCATGCAGGAAGATATTCATGATATCAGATGGCTCAACTAGCAAAGCAATTCAGGCTATGGAAATGGTACTGCTGTATGAGTAACCGTCTCCATTCTTCCGGTAAAATCCCCCAACTCATGTTTTGCCATTTTCTGTATTCTTCATAGGATTCAGTGTAGTTGAAATGGATTACCAACTTCTTTCTAACAGATCTAACAGTTGCTTTGCTTATTTTAGTTAACTTACAAGAGGAGCAGGAATGTAGATATTAATCTCAGTCTAAGCAAGTAGAATCCAGAAAAGACAGATCTGCTGTGCTATTTTTGCCACACAAATAATCCTCAGGGTTTCTTCTTTTAAAAAGTTTGGTTTCTTGATGCTCACAACAGCTCAATACCCTGACTTGAGATCATATCTTCAGTCTAACAATACTAATTCAAGCCATTAACTTTTTAGTCATATTATCCTGACTTTATTTTTTTCTTCCTTAGTGATTTGATTGAACTATCTTTGTAAATTCTGTTCACATTTCACCAAATTTTTCTTCATGCATTGATTCAAGTATCAATTAGCTACTGCCATTATGGTCCTGTCGAAGGGCCACCCAGCCTGAGTGACTGAAGACAGAGAGTAAGCAGGACAGATTCTTCAGGACAGATCTGCAGGTCGGCTGTGGTTCCGCTAATTGCAGCTGGCACGTGCTGACTTGGCCCCTCTGTGGGTTGTAGGTGCATGGCTTTGTTACCCTTGATGAGCATTTTACATAGGTCAAAAAAGATAGAGAGTAGCATGTTGGCTTTAAGAATCCATCCTATCTTAAGGACAGAACAGAGCACAGTAACACTTTGTTCCTCGTGTCAAGAGCTAAAGGTGTACCCACAAAAATCCAAACCACTAACCCTGAAACATAAGAATTGTGCACCCCATGAGACCAGCATAGCATAGCAGTTACATCACTGGATTCCCACGTGGCCGACCACTGTTCAAGTGCCCAACCTGGTGATTTGAAATTCACACCGGGCTTGTTTATGTGCATGCTCAAGATTCCCAGAGGAGAATGGAGAAGGGATTGCGGCATGGCCATCCCTCGGAGGGGTTATTTCTCACTTTCCCTCTCTCTGTCTCTGTCTCTCTCTGGTGAGCACTTGCTTCCTAAGACAAAAACCTCTTAAAAAAAAAGAAAAGAAAAAGAAATGTGGACCCCACTTTGATTGATTGTCGTTGCCCTTCATGGCTGCTTGAGAGCAGCACTTGTCTCCAGTTTCTGAGATCTTAGAAGCAAAATCTGCACTCTAGGTACTTGAGAAAATATTTACTTGTGCATTTTAATGATTAACTATATATTACACAGATAAACACATAGTTTCTTTCAGACATAAACCAATATGCTGGTGTAAGTACATCATGATCACATGTAGTTCAATGATACTTGGTCAGGAAGATGGATTGTGCTAATGTGAAGTGGTTCAACTTTCTTCTAGACCATTTACCCAACACAGTACTGGCTCTCATACAATTTGTGAATAATCTAGGTTTTTCAAGGACCTCAGTTCCAAATACAGCAGTTTGGATAGATGCCAGCTGAACTGTCTCCTTAGGTATTGATCACATGTAAAATTTTCCATTTTGGAAATGTGTCATAAGGCATAGCACTTGACTACATAAGATTACATTCCAGTGAATGTCAGTTTAAAGCAAATACTGCCACAGAGGTGGCTCCTGCTCACCCATAGAGCACGACTTCAGGCATATTTAAACCTACTCATCTATGGATCATTAGTTAGCTTTCTCACTCTTCATACAACCCCCATAATATCATCCTTGTTTAGCAGGAGAGATTTCAGGTGTATGCTTCCTAAGACCACACATCCCGAGCTCTGCAATCACAGTCATCCTTCAACTACTTGTGTGTAATTTCTCCTGAGAAAGTTCTTACACGTTAAATCTTTCACAGTCTCTCCCCAACCACATCTCCTATTTCCTCCAGCTTTAAACCTTACTATGACCACCTGGGATATCTCTTCCCTGCTCTCTAGATGTTCCATCTTCTAGGACTACCCACACATTATTCATGTTCAAGTTCACATGAAATTTAACCCAATCCTGAGGTTTCCTACGTTCACATTAGTCCACAATGACAACTGCTCCTCTGACATTCCCAGGCAATGAATCTCCTTCTCCTTTCGATTACTTCACTGTGTTTCCATTTGTGTTTTGTCTTCCTCCTCGAACAAAGGCTTCGTGTGGTGTAGTGTGCGTGTGTCCTCATCACAGTATGTAACACATCTGTCACATGTGATTATTTACCAAAGTATTCCAAAAATGAATATTTTCATCCAGACTCTAAAATTGGTAATGACAATTTTTCTGGAAAACATCTTTCTCTGGCAGGATGAGAAATAGTATGCAAAATTTTTCTTGAAATAGTCTTCTAAATATACATGGGCAACCACCATTCAATATTTATAGCAAATTCTTTTCTCCTCAAATGACAAGTTTTGTTGACAAATCTTTACTGGATATTGCAAGTTTTTACTGGATATCCTCACAAAGATGTTCCCTTGATACTGAGGCCAAAGCTGAAATAACCTCTTATCATTTTCTTATCCTAGCTCAAGTAAAGGAAACTCCCCGTAACTTAAAGAGTAAAGGTAAGATGTGGCTCAAGGGTGAAATTCATTATCACCCTTGGCACAGCACATTAGTACTTGTGTTGTCTGCTGGGGGTGCCATGACAAAATTCCAGAGACCGGGTGACTTACATAACAAATTTATTTTCTCACATTCCTAGAGGCTGAGAGTCCTAGATCAAGGAGCTGGTTGGTTTGGTTTCTTCCAAGGCCCCTTTTGGCCACCTTCTGGCTGTGTCCACAAATGGCCACCCGTTTGCATCCAAGTCCTCCTGGTATCTCTTGAATATTTATATTGAATTAAGGCTGAACATTTCACCTGGATTTGTGTCTGATCTTCTAGGAAATGAGCAGGCATAAAGATGATTGAAAGCAAAGAGGATGTCTTAGATGATTTTGGAGGTGCAGTAAATGCTGCACATTGGTCATAGCCAGGTCATGCACAAAGCTGCAATACTGGAAATGAAGGCTTTTGATGGCAAGAACTTTGCCTTGAAGACCTACTGAATTGTCTGTAGCTGTTCCTGTTAGAGAATGAAAGTCCCATAATTATCCTGTGCAAGTCACAAAGTGGACAGTAACCTCTGTGGTAGCAACAGAAGTTTTGATGGTCGTGTCATAATTATAACTTCTGGTTTTCACTGTGACTAGAAACATTATTACAGTGAACTATAAGAGGAGGAGGCAGATGGGCTGTAGAGGAGCTGAGCATGTCAGCTTTGTTCCCGATTCCTGCCCACCCCACCCTGTTCCAGCTCACCTTATATTATTCATCCTATCTTATCTCCTTCCATCTTACTTCTTTCCATTCCCTTCCATCTCACACCTTGGACAGAGCTTCTAGGGGATAATTTGTTGGGACTGAAATTCTAAGTTCAGGGAATAAAAAATGAAAAATATATATGAAAAGTCTTATCACCACATTTATATGGTCTAGAAAACATGAGTTGAAAAGGAATTTCCCTGTTGCAGTCACTATAGAGGTAATATCTTTTTTTCAAACAGTGAAAGATATGCTTTTATTTATTTTGTTGAGCCAGAGTATTGTAAAATATATATATATATGTACATATATATTGCTAAAGTAGATAACAAGCAAACAAAAAGATAATTTAGTTACCTTGGAGTTTGTTTTTGAAATAATTATTTATTTTATTTTATTTATTGTAACTCTTCAATTTAACAAGGGAGAGACAGAGAGAGAGAAAGAGAGAATGAGAAAGCAAGCCAAATGCTCTGGGACTCGAACCATGGTGGGCCATGTAGAAGTCCAGTGTCTTAACCATCATACCACCTGCTGGCCCCACCTTGGAGTTTAAACTAAGAGAAAAATGTCATGTTTTCATACTTTTTTAAAGAATTAAGTAATACATACTTAATTCTTTAAATAACAATTATGAAAAATAGCAGAAAGAATTAAGGAATACCGCACTCGTGATCCATATAAAACACCAATATTTTGGGTTGTACATAATTAAAGAAATATCGCAAACACCTTTTGAAATACTGTGGTAGCCACTACATTAGAGACATACCTTTGATGGGCATAGAAATATAGTTTAGAAAAGAAAGAAGAAAGATAAAAGGAGAGAAAGAAAGAAAGAGAAAGAAAGAAAGAAAGAAAGAAAGAAAGAAGGAAAGAAAGAAAGAAAGAAGAAAGAAAGAAAAAGAAAGAAAGAAAGAAAGAAAGAAAGGAAGGAAGGAAGGAAGGAAAAGAAAAACAAAGAAAAGTAAAGAAAACACCACAGCTACTCAATTTCCTTAAAATCACAGAACAAGAGAAAGACATTGAACTTCAATGCTGATTTTGCATGACTTCTACACAGTTCCTTGACTTAAATACGAGAACAAAAGGTAAAACTCTCATCCTTTATTTTTGGTAAATAACTACATGGTACACTTAGACGACATCCCCTGGATTTTACCTGCAAGTGGCTTTTTAAAATTTTTTATTTAGGGACCAGCAGTTGTAATGGCTATGTCGCTGAACTCCCATGTAATCGACCGCGGTTCGAGTGGCTTAAACTCACACTGGGCGCGTGTGCGTGCGTGCCCAAGATCCTGAGAGGAGAATGGAGGAGAAGGGATTGCTGTGTGGCCATCCCCCCTGGGGGTTGATTTATGCTTTCTGTCTCTCTGTCTCTCTCTGTCTTGCTGGCGAGCGCATGCACCCTATAGCAAAAACTTCTCCAAATTTTTTTTTTTTTTTTTATTTAAAAGAGGGTAGATTTGGTGCTTTTATCCTGATGTCATCAATGTTAATATTTCTTGGACTTTCAGGAAGATTCATGTTCTTTACAGCTGATAAAGCACAGACTTCTCCAGTTTATTGTGCATCAATTCATGTAACAATGTAACAATGTCAGTCGTGTTGGACTCTAATACCATTCCCCCATCACCATTTCTGCAAGAATACTAGAAGCCTAGTCTACACAGAAAATTAGATCCAGTTCACAGACATTTTCAAAACACTTGTCAAATGTTTCCACAAATAGTGGAATGGATCTAAAAGGCCGAGTTCACTTTATGAAGAATCCACACAGAAGCCAAAATATAGCATTGTGTAACGTCTATAAATTAGTTTGTTGTCAGATCCTCCAATTAATAATCCTCCTTTCAGGAAATTATGAACATTTTAATCTCTCTTAGATACCAAACGGAAAATCTCCCTGAGGGTTTGCTGTTGTGTATCTTCGCCGTAGGGCTGGTAAAACGTGGAGAGCTGCAGCTTGCCATGGTTGTTAAAGATGAGGCTCGCCTTAATCATGGCGGGGCCAGGTGGACCAGGTGGTCGACAGGAGCCTCCACCCGCCCCTTCTCACCTAGATGTAACCTCTTAATAGATGTCAGCTACATGATATTCTCTAGAATTATTGCAAATTGGTGCTCTCATTTTTATTTAATACCTGGGAAAAATCACTAAACCCTGCATTGCAAATATTTTGGGAAAGTTGGCTTCACTTGTGGGAAAAAAAGTCTCTGAGAAAGTGGGCATGTTTTCTGACCACTCTTGGCTCTAATCTTTTTTGTGCTGAACTACTGATCTCTGTTAATGAATCTCTTTTCTTATGGCAGCAACCTGTACAGAACGTCCTCCCAGTATCTTCCCTCCACAGGGCTCTACAAAATAGTTAGAGGGAAATTGGAGAGATGTGCGATCACATTGCAGCACCGTGTTAACACTTAGGGCTAGCTGTCCTTGTTCCAAAAAGCCATTGGTACTTTCTTTCCTGGGAAGTTCTCACTGGTTCTCATTCTTATTCCCGGGAGCAATTCATGAACACTTTTATTGCAATTCCTGCAATGATTTTTCTTTCTTTTTCTTACTCCTAATGGAAATCCAGGTTTCCCTTGGTGTGCCAACATTTCATTAATATATATCATTGAAGAGAACTCACTCTTTCAGTATCACAAAAGATGTGGCCACAAATTCAAAACTGTAATTTTCATTGATCTTAAAACGATCATAATATCCATCATGGCTTCAATACTAGCCAAATTTCTTTGTAAACAATGAAAAATAGTTCAAGTTGATTTCAGATGATGGTATTTGGGTCACTAGAGAAGCTGGAGAAGCAAGTTTAAAATTAACAGTACAGAGGGAAGCTTTCCAGGCAGAAACACAGCCAAACTCAAGTTTCAAAGTCAGTGAGATTGCTGCTGTGTTTTCTGCTTAACTCTGGGTGCCATAGCTTAAACCATATTGCCACTGCCTGAGGACACTGGACACCGGACACTCCAGCTGGGTTCTGGGTATCGCTATAGGTGGATGGGCCCCTACTTCTCCTATAATGGGGCCTGCAGCAGCTTCTGCCTACGGCCATCCCTTCTCTGACCATCATCAGCTTCTGGTTCATAGCCTGGGCAAAGTGCCCGTTCCGCTGAGCGTAAATCATCTCTTAGCATCTTTGCTGGAAGGTATTGTGAGGTAATAAGATTGCTGTCCTTAGGAGCTGCTGTTTTCTAAGGTTGGTAGGGAGAATGCTCCAAACTCTCTCACATGATCAGAGTAAAGAAGTTCCCAGATATAGGAGAAAAGATCGAAAGTACTGGAAGACTATAATTATGATAATTATAACCAACAATTATGTCTTCATCATCGACCTTTGCATCATCTTTGAAGTATTCATTAGTGGACAGAAACCATAGAGAAAATTCTTTTTCAATATTTATGAGTATGTCAAGCCCCTTGAAAGGAAGAAGGGGCTGTTACAATAAAAAAATTTATGCCTTCATTGGCTTTAAATAAAATCACTTCCCATTTTCCTCAGTATTGAAATTATTAGACATTGGGGACCAGCAGGTGGCATGGCGGTTAAGGCAATGGATACTCCCACATGGCCAATCATAGTTCGAGTCCTGGACCTGGTGGCATGCTTTCTCACTTTCCCTCTCTCTCTCTCTCTCTGGTCAAATTAATATAAAATGAACTTAAATTTAAAAAAGAAATTATTAGACATTTAGGGATAAACAAAATAACTATTTGTAGAAAATAATTTTTGTTTTTAAAATTTTTAAAAGAATTATTTATTTAATTTTACTATTATTATAATTATTATTATTTAATTTGCTAATTATAGCACATGTGCTTGCCAGAGATAGAGAGAAAGTGAAAGCAATCTGTCAAGTTCAGGGTTCAAACAATGTTTAGCCATGTGGGAATCGAGAACCTCAACCACCATTCTACCATCCTGCCCTGGCAATGATTTTAAAATGTCTTGGGAGACAGCAGTTAGCATAATGGCTATGTCGCTGGACTCCCACATAGTCGACCGCGGTTCGCGTCCTGGACCCGGTGGCTTAAAACTCACGCCGGGCGCGTGTGCCCAAGATCCCGAGAGGAGAATGGAGGAGAAGGGATTGTGGCGTGACCATCCCCCCTGGGGGGTGATTTCTCGCTTTCTGTCTCTATGTCTCTCTCTGTCTGTCTGGCGAGCGCACGCGCCCTATAGCTAAAATCTATCCAAAAAAAAAAAAAAAATGTCTTCACATATCCTTGTTTCTTTAGCTTACATTTTGTTCTTTCTTTTCCCTGATTTTTCACATCATTTAGAGGTAAGACATTGACTCTCAGTTAATAGTGATTATCTTAAGACTATTTTGATACTTCTAAATTCTGAAAGAGTGAGAGTAAAAATAAGGAGATATGAAGAGAGAGAGAGAATTCATGTTTACTCCATGAATATTATAGCTGTTTTGTTTTTTTTTCTTTTCTTTTCTTTTTTTGGAGAGGTTTTTTTTGCTATGGGGCGCATGCGCTCGCCAGACAGACAGAGAGAGACAGAGAGATAGAAAGCGAGAAATCACCCCCCAGGGGTGATGGCCACGCCACAATCCCTTCTCCTCCATTCTCCTCTCGGGATCTTGGGCACGCACGCACACGCACCTGGCATGAGTTTAAGCCACCGGATCCGGGACTCGAACTGCGGTCGACTACGTGGGAATCCAGCGACATAGCCATTACGCTAACCGCTGGAACCCCTATAGCTGTTTTTTTAAAAAATTAAATCCAGTTTTTAATTTTTAATTTATTCAGCTATAGTATATTATGGATTTGCATTAGGCATTAAAAGGTTTGGAGATATTTTCACACTGAGCAAAAAAAATTCATTTTTTTGGTTATTATTAGAAAATTTGGTAAATTATTAGCTGGTTGATAAGTGTCAGAGAGATTATACAGTAGTAATTTTTTTCTAATAATACTGAATTAAATCATTTACAATTTTATTATATCAAGCTTCAAGGAAATAGCAATATGTACATAGTAAATTCAATGTTTAATAGATAATTTAGTATTTGATTTCCCAAACTACAAAGACCTTTTATTTACTCATTTATCTTTAAATCTGAACTTAATACTTCAGTACTAAATATGTTTAGTTTGCCATGGACCAAGTGAAAGTCAAACAATCCGAAAGACATAGTTCGAGCAAAACTGCCTCGAAGATAGAGTTAACAATACACTTAAAATAACTTTTTTGAGAGGCCTTCCAGTATCAGTTCTGACACGAAAGGCACTTACATTGACTTCTGCTGTTCTAACAAGAAAAATCTGGACAGACTGCATAATCAACAACATTTTTGGAAGGACCATCAGAGACCTGAACTCTGGAGAAACAGGAATTCATTTTCACACCTAAGAGCTGCTTGAGGGATGAAGTGGTAGGATCGTGGAAATGGTTATTTTAACATTGCTGGAGGCCCTGTGGAAAGGAGTGAGAAGCTCACAGAAATTCTCCTTCCTTCAGTTTTTTTGTCTATTTTTAGAGATTTACCCGTAGGGTACGTGTGCTTGCCAGAGTGGCAGAGAGAGACAGAGAGACAGAAAGCGAGAAATCACCCTTCGGGGGGATGGCCACACCACCATCCCTTCTCCAGTCTTCTCTCAGGATCTTGGGCATGCACATACACATGCCCAGAGTGAGTTTTAAGTAGCTGGGTCTGGGACTTGAACTGCTGTTGACATATGTGTGAGTCCAGTGACGTAACCATTAAGCCATCTGCTGGTCTCATCTTTCTTTTTGTTTTGTTTTTTTTTTTTGTTTGTTTGTTTTTAGTTTTTTTGCCAGAGGACACATTTGCTTGCAGGACAGATATAGAGAGAGACAGTGAGAGGCAAAGTGGGAAATCCCCCCAAGGGGGAATGGCCACATCACAATCCCTTCTCCTTCTTAGGATTCTGGGAACACACACATGTGCCTGATAGGTTTCTCAAGTTGCCAGGTACAGGATTTGAACTGAGTCAGCCATGTGGCAGTCCAGTGCTTTAACCACCATGCAACCCCACCAAGTTCGTGCTACAAAGATCCTAAGAAGAGCTCCTGAGGAATCTGGTGTGAAGGGGAAAGTGACTACTGAGATACACACCCAGAGTATTCTCCGTAACAAAGGGTGTCTCTCCAGGAACAAACAACTTTTTCTTTCTTTTAACAACTGTTATTTATTGGCATGGAAAAAATTTAAACATTTAACAAAGGCAATATTAGTGTTTCTTTAAAAATATGTATTAGGTAGGAATTCATTTGAAGTAGCTCTACATATACTAAGAAATGGTTGGTGTCTGAAACAGGATATTTGAATTGAAACGCCAGTTTTCATAATATTTCAAAACTTAGGCATATAATATTTCAAGCGGCACTTCTTAAAAAATCATATCATTTCAAAGCTATAAGTTAATTTAGTTTTGCCTATTTAGATATCAGTATATTAATAGTATTTTAATGTCATTTACTATATGTCCAGAAGACAGGTTTCTTTTTTTTCATCATTTTTTTCTTTTCTTTTATTCATTTATTTATTTTTAATTTTTCCACATTTACTTCACATATCAAAAATTTTTGCTCATACTCCATAGTTCTTGACAGTTAATAAAAAACTTTCAAAATTTCAAAATACTGGGGACCAGCAGTTAGCGTAATGGCTATGTTGGTGGACTCCCACGTAGTTGAGTGCGGTTCGAGACCCGGACCCGGTGGCTTAAACTCACGCCGGGCACGTGTGCATGCGTGCCCAAGATCCCAAGAGGAGAATGGAGGAAAAGGGATTGTGGCATGGCCATCCCCCCTGGGGGGTGATTTCTCACTTTCTGTCTTTCTGTCTCTCTCTGTCTTTCTGGCGGGCGCACGCACCCTATAGAGAAAAACTCTCAAAAAAAAAAAAAATTCAAAATACTGAATTTTAAAGATAATGTCCAAAACATTTCTTATAATTTTGTATAAGTTTGCTTGTGACTCTATAGCAACAATAGACAGTATAGTTTTAAATATTCTTGAGAAAATACTTATATGTCAACTACTCAAATTGTTGAAAAGCAAATGCCCAGCACACAAGTCACACATAAACCTTCTCAATTCCACCCTGCCTACCAAGTATTCTGTGATACACCATCTGCTAGCAATGATCAGTCTCTTTTTCTTTCTCCAAACTCTTTCTCAAGATAATCCTGTGGTGTGGTTGCTCTTCTGCAATCTCTACTGATTACAATGCTGAACTGGAAAAGTCCAGGTTATTTTATGTTATAAAGTCTTTCATATAGCTTCTCTAATCCTCTCTGCTAGGAAGAACTATTTATGGTGCCAGGCCGTTTTCCTAAGAGCTTCTGTTTGCTTACATGAGATCCACATTAGTTCCATAGTTTTCTGATTAATCTTCAGATATTATATACGAGTCAAAGCCC
The DNA here is from genome assembly GCA_026018925.1 of Tupaia tana. Lineage (NCBI taxonomy): Eukaryota > Metazoa > Chordata > Mammalia > Scandentia > Tupaiidae > Tupaia > Tupaia tana. The sequence goes on along the minus strand of JAKSZU010000005.1, from coordinate 105,536,728 downwards.
TGTCCAATAACAAGTATTTCTAATTTCTGAATCAATGCAACAAGCATTATTGAACTTATGCAAATAACCCTTCTGTCACAAGATAATAACACTCCCAAACATTTTCTAATTTCAGAGGGGTCAGGAAGGAAGAAAAGTCTATGTTTCCATTTAAAGAAAAAAAAAAAAAAAAAAAAAACAAGAAAATATTTTAACAAATTGCTGAACCTATCAACAACTCAAAAGAAAAGAAAATGCTTAAATGGGAAAACAAAGCATAGTATAAACAAACAAACAAACAAAAATCAGTAATGTTTCACTCGGAAGTCATAAAATTCTATTTTGCCAGTTCAGTCTTATGTTCAAACTCTCTTCTATTGAATATTCAGTGTTACCATGGTCCAATCTTTCCATTAAAATCCTGGAAGTTAACATTCAATGTTATTATTATTTCTTGTCCCTAGCATTAAATTGATCATTTTCTTGGTTGCCTTTTGTTCTCTTATTTCTGTTTGTGTCTTTAGTTTTTCTGGTAGCGCACTCCTTTCAGAACACACAACTTTAACAGGTCCCTTCCACCTCCACTCCCTCACCCTCCATTACCCCCACCCCTACCCCTCAACCCCAGCAAAGATATCCCCCCTCCTAAACCCATCCAGAACACCAGTCCCTCTAGCTTCTTGTTTCTCTTAAGGTGGGAAAGGAACCAGGAGCCTTGACCCAAGGAAAGAGAAAATACCTGCATCTTATTAAGGAAGTGCTCAAGGTAAAAGCAGTAATAATAAGTAGAAGGCTGGCCCATAACACAGCAGTACAGTTAGAAAGCCTGATCCCTGGGACCAGCAGATGGCATAGCAGTTATGTGTTTGAACTCCCACATGGGTGACTACAGTTTGAGTCCCGGACCTGGTGGCTTCCAAATCATGCTGGGTGTGTGTTTGTGCAGCCCAAGATCCCAGCAGGAGAATGAAATAGAAGAGACTGTGGCCTGGCCATTCCCCCCGGGCTTTTCAGTTTCCTCCTCACTGTATCTGTCTCTGTCTCTTCAGGGAGCACAGAAGTCCTACGGAAAAAAAAAAAAAAAGAACTTTCAAGATAGAAAGCCTAATCCCACATGATTGATTGATGGTACTTGAGTCCTGGCTTTGGAGGCTTGAAAAACATGCCAGGTATATGTATGTGCATGCCCAGAATCCTGATGGGATGGAGAAACGAACGGAATAGGACTGTGGTATGAGCATGCCCCATTAGGAATGCTCTCTCTCTCTTTCTCACAAACACACATGTGTGCACACACACACTTTATGGAGATATAAAATAAATAAATTACAGGTTGACTTCTGGTTTATTAATATTTTCTTGATTAAAATAACTATCAAATATTTGATCCCAACATCTCAAAGAGATATAACTAGATAATAAGAACATAGAAAACCTTCATCTGACCTAGATAACAATAGCATCTGCTTTAATCTTCATTTTACCCCAACATTCAATTTTTATGGCCATCAACAGAAAACTTGAGAGAGACTTGAGAGAGCTGTTTCTTGTCCAGGTCTGCACATTCACAGAGATCTTTACCCTGGATGTTTTCTTTACAGAAGGATGAGGAAATTTGTGGGAAAGTCAAGACATTCTAGTTCTAGTCCAGCTTGTGGGTTTTGATGCCAAGTGTGAGCATTCTGCACCGGTTTATGTTGGTGCTGGCAAAAGGGCACACCTCATTCTAAAGCTATGGAAAATACTGTAGAAATTAATTAATAATGAAAATAACAGCTTTATTTTACTGCAGTGCTGGTCCTTTGTGCTGAGTATGAAGCACATTTCATGTGGCTGTCATAAAAATTTTATGTAGAAAGTGTGAGATGTGAACAATTTGTTTTTTAATCTCCAATTCACAGGTGAGAAAGCCAAGATAACTTATATTGATTGTACAGAGATGTCCAATTATTAGGACAAGGAGCCTAGAATCAAGCCAGATCTTCTGACTTCATCATACTAATAATTTATACATAGAAGGATAACAAAGATGATATAGCAAGAAAAGTTTAGATAAGTGTGAGAATTGAATTAGGTGTGTTAGAAATGATATATGTATAAATTTTTATTGGCTTGCTAATTGGAATTTGAACAAATTCATGAGTAGAGATACATTTTCATATCTAGGATTCTTATCACTATTTTTTTTATAATTCATATTCACTGATATGTATGAATCAGTTGTCTAGCAATCAATTGAAAAGAAAATAAGGAAGCATTTTCATTACATAAAACTCTTAAGCTTGGGATTTTAATGGATTTTTGGGCTGATAATAAAATAATTAGTACTATCTGTACTATTTTTTTTTATAATTTGACTGAGTACATTGGAGAAAAAAATGAATGGCTTTTCATGTGTTTCAGGGAAATGAAGCCATGGCTAGGAAGAAAATGTCATGTTGTGTGTGTGTGTGTGTGTGTGTTATATGTAGAAATTCTGATTATCATTATAACAAGAAGATATAGTTTTTCTTCTCTCATCAGAAAAGGTAATTTACCTCTAAACATCTAATAACAGTGTTGAAACAAATTAAGAACTCATAGTAAAATATAGTTTAAATTTGTTTTATGTTTTGAGTGATTGAATTTTTTAAAGAATTATTTAATTCAATTTAACTTATTTACTTAATTTCGCCAGAGAGGGACAGAGTGAGAATGAAAGAGAGAGGGAAAGTGAGAAAGCAAGCTGCCAGGTCCAGGACTTGAACCATGGTCGGCTATGTGGGAGTCAAGCACCCTTAACCACCACACCACCTGCTTGCCCCGAGTGATTGGAATTTTAAAAGATTGTGGCAGTTTTATGCACTTGAAAAAGAGATTTTGCACCTTATACTTAAATTAGTAAAACTTGTAAAAATCATTTCTCATATATATTTTTTTTTTTTTGAAGAGGTTTTTGCTATAGGGCATATGTGCTCGCCAGACAGAGAGAGACAGAGAGATAGAAAGCGAGAAATCACCCCCTAGGGGGATGGCCACGACGCAATCCCTTCTCCTCCATTCTCCTCTTGGGATCTTGGGTACACATGCACACGCGCCAGGCGTGAGTTTTAAGCCACTGGGTCCGGGACGCAAACCACGGTTGACTACATGGGAGTCCAGCGACATAGCCATTACGCTAACTGCTGGTCTCAGAAAGAGTTATTTCTGAATGACAGAAGGTACATATTAATGAAAAAATATCAACTGATACTTCTGTGGGATACAGGGAGCCAAGATAACATCCTTTTATTTCTCACCCAAAACTGATTGACTATTGGCAATATTTATTTTAGCATTTTCTCAAAAGTTCCATAAGAACTGAACCAAAGCCATTAGGCTAACTGCTGGTCCCTATTTCTCATATTTTTATAAATTGATAAAATATTGCATTAAAATAAAACTAAGCACTGCATCTAAATAAGTAAACATTAAATATTTATTTTTATCTTTCAAAAAAATCACAGCCACATAAATAAATTTTATTAAATGCAAAAAAAAAGAAAAGAAAACAAACAAAAAAACCTTCCTTTTCTAGCCTGTCATACTTCCATTTTTAGCGAAGCTGAAAGTAAAACCTGCCTGAGCCCCCCAAATGCCTCTCTAAAGCACGGTATTGCAGACTTTTATGTGAATCTTCAGTTCCACTTACTATGTTATAATTTCTTTTTTCTAGGAGTAATTCTCTGCCTTTTTCAACAAATCAATCAATTTGGTTTTGGCTTCTTTAATTCCCCCCGTTTCCACTCCCCTGCCCCAGTTGTGCCAATCTGCACAGCAAGAATTTGCGTAAAACTGGCAAAAATAAAATGATCTTTAATGGGGAGTTGAGGGGGAGAGGCTATGAAACTCATATGCTCATGTTTTTCCTGTCACAGTAGATTTAACTTCGTAAACCTCTGCAGCTCTGTCCTCTGGAATGCTGAGCTGGTACTGTCTGCCTCCTGTGCCAAAACTCTGAGCCCTGGAACCCCCGGCCTTACATCACGCACAGGCACGGCCTTACTGTCCTGGGTGGAATTTGAGAAAGAAGCCTTCCTCCCAAAGATAAACTTGGCTCAGACTTTTTCTGAACTCCTTATTTGGTTTTGATCCAGAGATGCAAGTAGAAAGTGCCGCTTAGAAGTTTTGAGAGATTCAGAATAGGTCTGCAGATCTGTGCATCATTCAGATCTCTGCATGAAGTCTTAAGGAAGCCCTGGAAAGTTGCTGCTTCCTGAACTCCGTACCCAGAGATGGCTGCAGGAAGGTGGGTAAACGCAAAGCCCACACATAGACTTTTGTCCCACTCACAACACATCTCCTTGCCAACTTTCTTGCTAATGTTCTACTAAGGCATATGTTTTAAAGTACAGGTGAATGTTTATCACAGTGATAAGTAAGTAAGTATAAGACTGGGGGAGTACGTAACCATGCACTTAACTTTTCCCTATGACTTACTCCATCATATCTGTTCAATGATTTACATTAAGTTACTCTTCTTATACAACTGAATTAATTTAATAATTGTATTTAATCACAAAATATGCAGGCTAAGTTTTGTTCATTCAAAATTCATTTTCTTTCTTTAATATTTCCATTAACTTTGACATTTATAGAAACATGAAAAAACATGGTGCACATTTCTCTTAAATGAAAGAGGATTGGGTCTAAAAGGGAGGGTTCTCCTGCTAATTGCTATTTTACTCTATCTGAGCAATCCCTTGGCTATATGGCTATCTCAGACAGGTTTTAAGCACAGGCATCTGGATCTACTTAGAAGACTTCACACTGAATTTGTTCAGTTCTTGATCTTCCATGTCTCTAATGTATTTTTTTTTTTTGTCATTAAGACATTCATGGCCTACACTTGCCTGCTTTTATTACTTTTAATTAAAGTCTGAAATGGAAAGTGTCTATTAATTCAAGGGTGGGACCAATCATCAATAGGGCTTTTATAAATTCTTTACAAGATGGACAGTCGTTACATAAATTGTCCCACCTTTGTCATCTGGGCAGAAAGACAGTTATTTAAGTTAATTATTTCATGAGAGACACCTGCAATCTGGAAATTTGGAAGGCAGTGTCTATTTTGACAGGTAAGCTACTTTTTTCCCCCTTTGGGATCAAGAGCTATATTTAAAAATTCAAATTGTAGGATCATTGTGTTCACTTTTGCAGCTCATTTGAGAAGGGAATTGGGAATGATTTTTTTTTTTTTTTTTTTTTTTTTTTTTTGCTTCTTAATTCAGGCTGTAGACAGCTAATCACTGAGAATGCATTGCAGGTTCTCACTGTTCTCTCCTCCCTCTTCTCCTAATATATTTTAAATAGTTTTATTTTTCACATTCTACAATTCAGATTTATAGAATATAAACTTCTGATGATAAAACACTCAGCAACCAATTCCCTTCAGATTCTGAGATGAGAACAATGAAGCATTTTCCCCTGCCTTTCTTTTTATGTGCTAGAAAGTCTTTTCAAATTCAATTTAAATTTAATTCAGAGAAGAGACATCACAGTTCACTGTGATGATGTGAGTGTCCAATCTCACTCATACACAGAATTGTGTGGAGTGAAATAAAATTATTGAACTACAATTCAGTGAAATTTATCTGAGTCCCTTGAGGGGGTTCTACAGAGTCCAACTTATTTTCAGTTGTTCAGGTAAAATGGTGGGATTCGAGGGGATGCTGAAGTAGTTTTCAAATACTGTATTTCTAATAATAGCATAAACAAATGTGTCTCAGAGAGAGATGTGCATATCAGTCAGTGAACAGAGAATCAGCCCATTATTCTAAAATGTGGAAAGGAAGAATCTCTAGCCAAATCCTGTGAGGTGCAACTGGCAGTGAGAGTGGTTTGTTGGACGGATAACAAGAAAGCCAAAACCCGGCCTTCTAACTGGAGACTCTCCGCATCTGCAAGACCTTGTGTTTGTATCTTTCATCTCTGCTTCTTGATTTCTTCATCTTACAGATGAAAGGGTTGAGATAAATTATCCCAAATTCCTTTTCTGCCTGTAAAACACTCTGATGATTCTCATTATTTTTTTTTCTTATTCTTTTTTCTCTTCCTTTTTTTCCCTCTCTCACTCGACCCCTCCCAGCATTCATGGGAAGTCAAGACTGGCAGGAAGCGGGCCTCCCCAGGTAGGAGAGGTGGCTATGTCAGACAAAGCTAGCAGGTGGGTTCCCGGCTGTCACTCTCCCTGGGTGGGTGTCCGGCTGTCACTGTCCCTGCTGTCTGGGCAGCGATGGGTGGACGGCCCTGTTCCTGCCCAGCCAGCTCCGGAGCCTCCTGTGGCTAGAGTGGAATTCCCTGTTCACTGTCATCTGTGGCCCTTTAACTTATTCTGATCAGGAGAATGGGGTGAATGTTAGGTCTATGCAAAGACTTTGAGGCACTTTGATGGTTTTGATTTTATCTTCTGCCATCCAAGTTTATGCCTGGGGGAAGATCCATCAACCTGCTCAAGAAAAGAAAGGAAGATGCTTGAAACAAAAGCACACCCTCAAGTAGCGCCAGGTCAATACACATCGCAGGCAGGGCAATCTTACTATAACTCTACCAATCAACTTACTAATGAGCTAATGGCAGGCAATAAAGTTTTAAAGGCCTCCTACATGTCAACCTCTTGCCTAGGTATTTTCCATCCATAGGTAAAAATGAATAAAGCCCAGAGATTTCTCTCAAACATCAAAGGAAAATAAAATTCAAATACTAGGGAAGTTGTGTTGACTGCACTGCCTGCTCCCAGAAGTTAGGCAGCCAGGACCAATGGGGCAAAGGATGCAGAACACCTGCCTTTTCCAGTCTCTGAACAGACCCCTGGTGTATACAACTAACACTCCTGCTTACCTGCGACGTTGTTTCCAAGCGTGTATCCTCAGTGCCCTTATAAGCCACATCCAGCAAGGCAAGCATGCTCCTCCTTGCCTTGACTCTGACACAAATCACTTTCAAAGCCTGCCTGGTACTCTGGCAAGGAGGATCTACCAGCTACTTGGACAACAGTTACTTCTTTGATAGTCTTTACTTCACCTACAGGGCTTCTCTCCTTTAATACACGATCACGATGACAAAGACTCTTCATCTCCCAGAGGAGTACACGTGTGTTTAGTTTCCACGGAACCCCCGCAGTGCGTTGGCAGGTCCAGCTGCATAGAGGTTCACCTGGGGGCAGAATCTGGATAATCTGCAGTTCTCTGTGCTCTTTATGTCCCCTGTTTTATCTTAATGATTGGTACGACATTTTCTAAACATCTTTTTATACACTTCCGTTTTATTCAGACAGAGAAATTAGAGAGAAGTGTAACCCTGATGTGCTTTAATTTTCTAAGCCAAAAGATTGTTTAATCAGTATTATCCACATGCTCCCAACAACATCCTTTCAAAATCCCTTATTTTTTAATGTATGAAATCTTACCCATAATATGAGATGAATACAGAGGATCTGCATTTTATTTTATTGGAAAAAGTGGGTCATTACCTAGCACGGCTCTAAAAAAATAAAGGACAATAGATTCTGAGGTCTAGGGATCTGGAATGGTGTTGGTAGAAAGAATGTTGGAAGCGGCCAGCCGGTGGTCGGTGGTTAGGGGTGCTGGACTCCCTCATGGCCGACTACAGTTCAGGCCCCAAACCTGGTGGCTTGTTTTCTCACTTTCCCTCTCTCTCTCACTGTCTCCCTCTATCTCTCTCTGTTCAAATTAAAATACATAAAGTTAAAAAATAGTTCTTTGAAAAAAAATAAAAGAATGTTGGAATGAGAGGTAAAGAAATGATCATATTGTGTCCCGGGTATTAAGTTCAGAATGAAACAAGAATGAACAGACATAGACATTCCATTTTCAGAAAACAGTTTTATTTATTCACTTACTTATTTACTTAGATTTAACCACGTATAAATTTACAGTGTACATTTCTTTTTCCAGCATGAGTATCAAGCATTCAGTCAAGACAAAGATATTACTATATACATTATCATCAGCAAATAGCTTCTCTTTCCTTTACCAGTTGAATATCTTTTACATTTTTTCCTTTCCCTTTCCTCTCCCTCTCTCCCATACTAAACTTCTTTTCACCATTTACTGATTCACAAAAGATCTTAATTAAACTAAAAATATGGACAAAGCTAAAATCTAGTGACAAGTGCACTATAATTTTCTTCTGAAACATTTTTTTCCCTCTCCAGTCTCCCTTTTGCTAAAAGGAGGTATAAACTAACTTATTTGCAAAAATAAAATAACTTTAGTCTCAATTTGGTCTATGTACAAAGCCCCATAAGAATTCAATTTCTGATGCAAAGCAACAGATACTATTGCATTATTGAACTTATGCAAATAACAGTTCTGCCAAGAAATAAAAATGCTCACAGATATTTTCCAATTGCAGAGGAGTCAGGAAGGGAGAAAAGTTTATGTTTCAATATAAAAAAAATATTTAACAAATTGCTGAACCTATCAACAATTCAAAATAAGACAAAAGTTCTTAAATCTAGAAGACAAAGCCTAGAAGAAAATCAGTAATGTTTTAGTCAAAAGTCATAGAATTCTATTTTACCAGTTCATTGTCATGTAATTGATCTCTCTTAAACTCCAATGTAGAACTGCAAACTTTTTAATTGTGTGGCATATAGTAATGGATACAGCTACAACAGTATTTTTTCTCTATTTCCTGCAGAAGAGTAAAAGTTATTGAACTGTTATTGAATTATTGCCATGACTCATCTGCGAACTAGCATTTGGGAACTACTTGGGAACTACTCGGGCAGACTACTGTCAATAAGGAGATATGAAGGTAATTAAGTTTAAGAATCTTAACATAAATTGCTAGAAAATGACATAAATAAAATTTCTAGTTTATTAATTTAAAAAAAGAAAACTCAACACATCCAGCACTATTTCTAAATTAGGTCTTGCCCATATAAACTTGTTAAAATAAACAGTCAAGGGACCAGCAGGTGGAGTGGAGGTTGAGGTGGCTGGATCCCACATGGCTGACTCCATGGTTTGAGTGTCAGACCCAGTGGTTTAAGAGTCATGTAGGGTATGTGTGCATGCATGCCCCAAACCCTTGGAGGATGGAGGAGAAGGGATGGCAGTGTGGCCATAACCCTGCTGGCAGGGAGGCGGGGGAGATCTTTCATTTCCCTTTCTCTCCCTCTCCGTCTCTCTCTGGTGAGCACACATGCCCTATAGCAAAAACTAGGGGAAAAACAAGAAGCATTCGAGTCAATCATTTCTAAAGTCTTTAGGTCTGTTGATTGAGTCAACTAAGTACAATCTAGGCAAAGAAGAGTATCAGTGAATAACCCAAAATTGTAGTAGTATTTACTTTTTCGGGGTGGTTGTAAGAGTCAAAAGATACAACGTGTGTATATTTTAAGTGTACAGTGGGTGATAAAGTATCAAAAACGTTTCACTTTTCCTGGGTTAATAAAAGCCATGCCATTCAAATCGAAACTATGACCTTGAGAAACAATAGCAGAGGAGAGTATTTCTTTTTTTATTGTAACAATCTTACAAAAAGTATTCAATTGCTACAGGGCCATTGATGTGTTGAGAGACACAGTCTCTAAAAGGCATTTTGATAAGGACAGAATATGGTAAGATGTGTCTGGTATTTATTGTGTCATCCTTTTTTATTTATAACATACTCCTTTTCAAAGTATCTTTTGTTTCTTTCCATGTAGTTTAGAATTTTTTTTCCAGGGGGAAATTTACTGCCTTCATAAATAAATAGGGAAACCAAGAATATGACTATTAGAATCCTCAATGAATGTGAACGATGCACATCATAGATGAGGCTCGTAAGCATATGCATGCTAGTCAGTGATTCTCTGATTAACCACTTTGCAAGGACCTACTGTGAACCTATGATGTGCTAGTCTTCAGAGGCACTTAGGATATTACAATGTGTAGACAACAACCTGGCCTTTGTGTTTTTAGAAAGCCATGACATCCTAAATGGACTGAGATTTAGGCATTTCCACCTTGTTCTGTAGCCTTAGAGTGTACAGTTATACCATGTATCAATTATTCTGTACTTGTTATAGAATCATAATTTGCTATAAGCTGGAGATACGTGGATAAGAATGCTATACCCTAGTGATCAATGGGCCTCACAATTAGGCTCCCCCCCCCCGGATTTATTAATTTATTATTATCATTATTACATATATATTCAATCACTTTATATCATTTAGATTGTAAAGAGACTTTACCCAGCATGATATAACCTCAGTCCAGCCCAGTTGAGAATACTACACACATCATCATCAACAGATAATAAAGCATATCTGTGCCCTGCAAATGGCTTACCTCTCTATTTTTTCCCTAAATTTCCTTTCTATGTTCTCCTCCTCCCACACTCTCCTTCCACTTTATCTCTAATGTCCATAACAATTTTCAATGCTTTTATGTCCTCCAGTCTTTCAGTCTCTGCCATAGAGTGTAGACAGTTGGTATATGTTAAGTGGAGACATGCAATGTCGCTCTTTCATAGCCTGACTTGCTTAACTGAACAATAAATCTTCCATATTCATCCACTTTCTATCAAATTCCAGAGCCTTTTCTTTTTCTTAATGGCTGAATAGTATTCTATTGAGTCCATAAGCCACCCTTTTTCAATTCATTCATCTGTTTAACTAGGCATTTTAAAATAAATCATAATCTGGGTCACCAGGTGGCACAGTGGTTAAGGCATTGGATTCCCATATGTCCAGCTGCAGTTCAAGTCCTGAACTTGGAGGCCTGAAACTCACACCAGGCGCTTGTACGTGCGTGCCCAAGATCTCAAGTGGAAAATGGAAGAGAAAGCACTGTGGCATGGCCATTTTCCCTGGGAGGTCATTTCTCACTTTCTCCTTCTGTCTCTCTATGTGTCTCCAATGAGGGCACATGCCCTATAGCAAAAATTTCTCTTAAAAATAACAATCACAATCTACTATGATGAGCACAAGAACCAGTGCTTGTGCTCAGAGCAGAGGTAGCACAAATGAAGGCAAGTGCAGAGTACGTCGGGAGTGAGAGGTTGTCAGGGAAAGATTCCCAGAAACTGACTTTTTTTTTAAGTATTATTTTATTTAACTTTATTTATTATTATCATTATTTTTCAGGTTGATCAGAGAGAGAGAGAGAGAGAGGAAGTGAGAAAGCAAGCCACCAGGTCTGAGACTTGAACTGTGGTCGGCCATGTGGGAGTCCAGCACCCTTAACCACCATGCCACTTGCCAGCCTCCCCAGAAACTGACTTTAAAGTTTCTAAGGGTTTATTTTTCCTTTTGAGTTATTTCAATTATGTGAGATATTGTCATGGTTGGATAAACTAAGTAACAAATACATTGAGAGAAATACAGCCTTCATTCCTGCCCTGTCACCCCTCACACACAAAGTCACCTATTAAGTCGAATTGTAAAGAAGTAGTAAATAATGGGAGCCAGCAGTTAGTGTAATGGCTATGTCGCTGGACTCCCATGTAGTCAACCGTGGTTCGCGTCCCAGACCCGGTGGCTTAGAACTCACGCTGGGCGCATGTGCATGCGTGCCCAAGATCCCGAGAGAAGAATGGAGGAGAAGGGATTGCGGCGTGACCATCAGCCCCCCCTGGTGGGTGATTTCTCGCTTTCTGTCTCTATGTCTCTGGCTGGCTGGCGAGCGCACGCGCCCTATGGTGAAAACCTCTCCAAAAAAAAAAGAAGTAGTAAATAGTTTCTGGAGCCAGATGGTGCCACAGTGGTAAAATGTGATGCTCTGCAAGGCAATACCAAGTGGAAGTGTTCCCAGTTCAAGTCCTGACCTCCCTGAGTATGCTGGGTAAGCCCTTACCTATGATCTGGGGCTGGCTAAAGCTAGGGCTGGTTGTTTGTGTCAAGACCACAGTGGATGTTGGGGTGCTCTCTTTCTCTCCATCTCTGTCTCTCTGTGTCTCTCTCACTTATGGAATAATGTAATGAAGCTGAAGCACCTCATCTTCACCTTCAGATTCTGGTGAGATGGTCTGGACGAGGAGTGCTGTCCATGGTGGGTGCAGAGCCCAGGGTGACAGAGGGTTTCCTTGGGCTCACCTCACCTTGAGCTTGGGATCTGAACTTCAGGATGGACTTCAGAGGCAGCAAGCAAAAAAAATTAGTTAATTTTCATTTTAGCATTTCAGAGAGACTAATCTTATTGTGAGCAACAAATAAAATTATTTTTTAAGTTTGTTAGAAAGGAGGCCAGCAGAGGAGCATGCTCAGCAGTCCAGGGAAGATATGGGAAACTGATCTGAAGCAAGACAGGGCTTGCCAGCTCAGCCTTTCCTCTTAATCCAGAGCAGAGGTATTCCTCACCCTGAAGTTGACCACTGACAAATCCCAAATTAAGTAAAATTATCAGCAATCACTTAAATTGTTGGTATTCAGACTATCCTTATACAATTTTTCTTCAGGGACCAGTAGTTAGAGTAATGGGTATGTCGCTGGACTTCCACGTAGTCGACCACATTTCAAGACTCAGACTTGGTGGCTTAAACTCACACTGGGTGCATGTGCATGCATGCCCAATTTCCCAAGAGGAGAATGGAGGAGAGGGGATTGTGGCATGGCCAACCCCTGGGTGGGGGGTGATTTCTCGCATTCTGTCCCTCTGTTTCTCTCTGTCTTTCTGGCAAATGCACCCACCCTATAGCAAAAATCTATCAAAAAAAAAAAAAAGGCAAAAACAAAAACAAAAAACAAAAAAAAATTCTCTTCAGCTCCTTTTCACAGATTAATTTGTTTCAAATGACATTTTCAATAGTTAGAAAATGAATTATTCAATCAGTAAATGTAAAATGAACTTTTGATTTTGAAAATAAACAACTAGCACTTCGTTCCCTTTCACCTGACATTTCTTCGACTTGGCATAGAAATATGCTGCGATTGAAATTAGGTTTCTGGGATATACATTTGGTCATTTTCCACACCAATATGTTTATAATAATTGCATTTTTTAAAGTACTGCATTATTTGTATATTTCTTGCCATTTAGGCATAGACACATATCCAATTCTAATTGAAATAGGCCAGGTAAATATGGTCCCTCATCCATGAAGATGATACACGAATACGGAGGTTTAGTAAGACGCGTAAACGTAGATACAGGTAAGTGTTAATCAGGGAGACCCTGATGCTCCTCTCAGTTTGAGATTTAGACAGGTTTCTTCCCTCACGTCCCTTTTCTTAGAACATTTACTTTAGAAAACATAATTGTAAACTGGTTGTGGAGGTGTGTACCTGTAATCCCAGCAGCTCGGGAGGCTGAAACAGGAGTGCCATGAGTTCAAATCCGGTCTGCACCACGGAGAGAGAACCTGTCTCTAAAAATCCAGTACAACCCTACACAATCAGAAATTCTTTCTTCTACTTCATTGAGGCGAAAAAACTTAAGGATATCTATCTCAAGGACCTACGCATTTTCCTAAGAAAGTAACCCTCAAGGAAGTTAGAGCCAGTCTCACAGCCTCTGTGAGAGGTAGCAGCCTAATTTCAATGAAAGCCAGTTAGCAAATCCAGATGCCAGATTACATGAGTCAATTCCCCCCACCCGAGGCCCTCTGGTACTTTTCCACTGGGTCATCTTGGCATATAAAAACTCTCCCCTGCTTTGTTTCCACAGTTGACTTCAGTCTATTGCCATGGTCTTGGATAAATCTGCAAGGGTCGAGAATAAACTTCCATGGCTGTTTTACTGAGGTGGAGCAATTGTTCTTTTGCAGCTCATCTGTGAGCATGTAACAGCATGCTTTTATTATGTATGTGTTCTGTAGCTGTACATGCATACCCTTTCTATAAAACAGTTCACTATTTCATCTGTTTTGGAAAGGATAAGAAATAGTGTTTAATGATCACATTATTCATGCCTATTTGAATTGCAATTCATCATTTATGTGACCAATATTTGTAAGGGATGAAGTCAGGGGAAGTGTGGTGGGCTCACTCACAAATCCGTCAGCAAGAAGGAATCTTGTTCCTTTACACACCCTCACGCTCACCCCTCTGTCCGTCTGAGCTGGAAAGCAGAAGGGTGGTTGTTGCTTTGTTCTCAGTCTTGCTCTGCATGGAGAGATAAAAGAGGAGGCCAATTTCTTTAAATATTTCGTCTTCAACTGGTACACAGATGTCTGGAAGTATTTTTCATTATTTGTTACTTTCTTTCTAGGATCTGAGTCCTGTAAATAGCATCTTTAGTAGTAAAACAATTAAAATTACTCCACTGAGACATTGTTTTATTTATTTATTTATTACTTATTTATTTAGAGAGGGTAGTTGAACTTGTAGAGTTTTTTCTCTTGAGAAAGGGGTTGGGAATCGATGTTTTTCTCCCAGGCTATTTAGGGCCTTTTCGAAACTGAGCACAAAATTGTGCACAGGCACTGACACTCTCCCCCTTGAAGATGTTGACCCCAGGGTAATCCAACCCCTGATAAAAGTGAGAATTTTTATTTTGCTTCCTAATTCTTCATGATGTAAAAACAAGTCCAAGGTAGGTAGTTAAGCTATAATCGCTTCTAATGACTGTGACATTTAAGAGCAATGACCCTCTGAGATGAAACTATTTGGTCATTCATAGGTTAGTTAACCTTTTTGAAGCTCAAACCTCAATTATTCCGAGCAGAGACGGAACTTCAGAGTGCATGCATGTCTGCACCTTCAGTGACAAATGGGTCAGGATAATCAAACCACTGACTTTCTTAAAGAAGAATATTTACTCAGGTGTGTACCGACTACCATATCAATAAACAGTGAAAATGAGAGGTGTCCATCAATTGGCATGATTACAACTGAGCTAATTACTTAATGTATTATCACAGAATTTTAAGAATGAAAATATCAGGGGAATTCTTTTAATTGGGTACATTGATCAGTTTATCAAAAGTCTGACAGATATTTGCCTGAGAAAATAATTTTGTTTTCTCTACATGTTTTTAAGCAAAAGAGAAATTTCTATTTCCAGATGAATGTTCACTAAATTTGGTCTGAATGTTCATTGGTGTAAAAAGCAGAATGTATTGCAGTGCATTGTTGTATTTTATAGATAGACACATGAAATGTAGTGTTTGTTACATACAGAAGAACTTAGACTTCAGCATTTTGTGTAGGTGTATGTTCACTATTTTTCTTATAAATGTTCAACTCTAGAATATGATCACTTAAATAAATAGTTTGATTACTAAGTATCTTCATCTTATTAGTACAATTAATGTTTACGTACCTTCCATTTAAAGGTTAAAAATAGATTAAGTTATAAAAAATGCATATGAATGTATAAAATCATGATTAATATCAATTACTTTCCTTTCTTCACTGATTGATCAATGATACTGTCTGTTTCTCAAATTGATTCCAAAGACTACTTGATTTTACTGAAGTATTGGATGCTACCAGTGTATAGTAAGCCCCTATATGAGGCAGGCCACTGAGCTTCACACAATAGGGGAAAGGGGCCTTGAGGCCTTTTAGAATTTTCCTTTACTGTTCTGTTCTCTGCTAAGTGATAAAGACTATCTCTGACTTCAGGATAAAATAATTGATATGATCATGCTACCCACCTTATGACACTATTTCTCTTTGTCTCAAAGTAGAATTGATTTTTACAATATTGATATGCACATTTCTATGCAATTCTCATCATCTGTTACATAGTTAGGTTTGGAAGATAAGTCTGTATTTGTAGGTCAGTATTAGATCACATGTTGCTTCTTAATGCCATCATGGGTCTGTTTCTTTGCTACTTTGTTAAAATTGTTCATCAGATAATGAAAGTTTTATATAAGCAGTGAGGGAATGTTAACGGATGGGAAAGTGTCGGGCTGCGTTGTGAAGTCCTTGGTTCTTTGAGTCCAGATCACTAAAACTAGAGATCTGTCCCTAGGCGCAAAATGGAACTGCAACCACAAATGAAGTAGGTAGAAAAGAAGATTTAATAAGAAAGAAAGGAAGTACACCCAAAATGGTTCTTGGGCAGGCAGATTGCCAAGTGGCAACCACGCTTGGTACTAATTAACCGTTATTTTATTACTAGAGGTCATGAATATTCATTAGTGGGAGGCCCCTTACACTCCCTATGTCCTTCCTTTAAATTTGAATCCACATGTTCTTTTCCTGCACCTGCGCACCTTCCTCACAGGTAAAGAATGAAGAACTTGATCACCTAATCGCTAATTGCGTACACTCAATGCGAGCCAGGTTGCCCCAATTAGACTGCCCAATTAGTCCATCGCCCTAATGGGAATTAGGGCATTGACCAAAATGCTTGCTTAGGTCTTTTTGATAAGAGAAAAATCTACGAATCATCCCTGTGCGCTTCCTCAGGCCTCAAGGAAGGAAGATGGCAAACTGCCTCGCCCTCCTGGTGCATGGAGCTAGGTGAACCTTTCGCTTTTCTCTTAGGGCTGCCCGCTCACGGCTAACTAACTGCCTACCACAGGAATTCTAGGCTTCATATGACATCACATTTTCATTTTCAGCTTTAATTATTTTATTCACAATAGAGTACACACACACATGATTGAGAGAGGAGGGAGAGAAGCACCCTCCACAGACCTAGTCGCGTTGCAAGCCCCTTCTTCCAGCTCTGAAGCTCATCGTGATTTTGAACACACCCACATGCACCCTACATGCTTCAGATTAACTGATGGGGATCCCAACTGGTGGTCACCATGTGGTTTCCAGCCCTGACATCCAGGACACTATGGACTGCACCATGTACGTTGGCCAACACCGCACTTCCAAGTAGCTTCTTCCTCTTCCTGACCCTGCTTTTCTCACTCACTTTTTTTTTTTTTTTTTTGAAGAGGTTTTTGCTATAGGGAGCGTGTGCTCGCCAGACAGACAGAGAGAGACAGAGAGACAGAAAGCGAGAAATCACCCCCCAGGGGGGATGGCCATGCCGCAATCCCTTCTCCTCCATTCTCCTCTCGGGATCTTGGGCACGCACACGCGCCCGGCATCTCACTCACTTTCAAGTCTTGAGGACCTTCTTTCCACATGTGCATCAGTTAAACTCTGCTTCTATGTAAACTGATAAAAGAAAATCTTTAAAATGCTTTAAACATTCCCTAATGTACTCCGAGTGCTTAGTAAAGATGTGTTTGTTATCATTATTACTATTAATTTAATTATCAAGTTTGTGTTGCATGCTAATAGTTCAGGCACTGGGCCTGCTATGAGTTTTTCCCAGATGTCAGTGACAAAGGCCAATGCACTGACAGGGACAGAAGGCATTGATAGGAACTGATGAGACAGTGGCTGCACTGCAGGCTGGAGCTGGAGATTGTGTGGGTAATTCAGCCACCCGTTAGCCTAAGGAAGTGCTCTGGGCAGTGTCTTCTAGGAATATGCTGTTAGCTCTGTTTTTGTTTGTTTCGTAAAATCTTTGGCAAGATAGGAGAATCTCTTGCTGGGTCCTTATTATTCATGATAAATGTACTTCTCCTAATTTGTGTACTTTATTTACCTATCCAAATACTGGTATTTGTTTGTGTTTCATTCTTGCCTTATTAACTGGCATTTTCAACTCTGCTTCTTAGCACAAATTGTAGCCTTGCTAAATGTCTTATCCAGTTAACCCGTTGGCAGGATTAGCTTTGTGCACTAATGGTTTTTTGGTTACGTCTTTGTCAACATATCCTCTTTTTCAAAATGGGTTTTGATCAACTGTATGAAAGGCTCAGCATCCCAGCTCAGTGCTGGCTCCCAAGCTTTCCTCCCACAGAAATACTCAAGGAGACTACACGGGACTCACACAATATCTGGAATGTACATATTTGCATTGTCGAGATTTCAAAGGCACGCATGGATTCTATTTCAGCTCAGCGCACTGTGCTTCCTGTTGGTAGAGATGCTTGCATAATACGCATAGCATTCCCTCAAGCCAGGGGCAGGATGAAGTGCTTACTGAGCTGAGCTCTGGGAGAGTGCACAGGGATTTATCTAAAGGTCAATGAATATTATGAGAAATGTGCATAACTAAAAGTAGTTATGCTAATGCAGTTAAAAATGTATATGCAAAACTCGGATTTGAGAAAAAACATTCTGTAACATCTTATTTTGATCTTGGCTGTTAGAACACTACAGGCCACAGGCCTACAGCAGGGGCTGAGCCCCTTCTGCTTTGGACCACAGAGAGTTCTCTTCCTTGGGCTTTGTTGCTTCCCGGTATTCGCCCAACAATCTGTTGTTCCAGTCCCCTCTGGTTTTTGTCTTTAGATTGGATGCGCGGATTTACCTAATCTTTTATTATCTTTTGACTTTTAACCTACTTTTGTCTTTGAGTTTAAAGTACATCACTTGTAGAAGGCATAAAATTAAATCTTGTGGTTTTTTTTTTTTTTTTTTTTTGAGAGGTTTTCGCTATAGGGCGTGGGCGTGTGCGCTCACCAGACAGACAGAGAGAGACAGAGAGACAGAAAGCGAGAAATCACCCCCCAGGGGGGATGGTCATGCCGCAATCCTTTCTCCTCCACTCTCCTCTCGGGATCTTGGGCATGCACGCATACACACCTGGCGTGAGTTTTAAGCCACCGGGTCCGGGATGCCAACCGCAGTCCACTACGTGGGAGTCCAGCGACATAGCCATTACGCTAACTGCTGGTTCCCTGTTTTTTTTTTTTTTTAATACAAATGAGAAACTTTGGCATGCTTAGATCACATATATTTATTGTAACCAATAATATGGTTATATTTATATCTATGTTATTATATATTTAATATCATAGCTAATAATCCTATTTGTTGTCTACTCGATTTTTTCAGTTTTGTTAATGAGTTGAGTATTTTTTAAATTACATGCTATTATCTCATTTGTTGGTAGGATAGCCATACGCCTTTATTTGACTGTTTCAATGGTTGCCTTAAGTTTAAGTTATCATAGTCTATGTCAAACTGGTATTCTCTAACTTCATGTGTAGTAGAAGAAGCTTAAAATAATACACTTCTATTTTTCCCCATCAGGATTTGTGCTATTTTTTTTTTTTTTTTTTTTTTTGGGAGAGGTTTTTGCTATAGGGCGCGTGCGCTCCCCAGACAGACAGAGAGAGACATAGAGACAGAAAAGGAGAAATCACCCCCCAGGGGGGATGGTCACGCTGCAATCCCTTCTCCTCCATTCTTCTCCATTCTCCTCCTGGGATCTTGGGCATGCACGCACATGCGCCCAGCGTGAGTTTTAAGCCACCGGGTCTGGGACGCGAACCACAGTCGACTACGTGGGAGTCCAGCGACATAAACATTACACTAACTGCTGGTTCCAGGATTTGTGCTATTTTTGTGATTATATATTATTACTCTTTCACATGCTTGAACCTTACTCTACATTGTTATTACGTATGGTTAAATAGTCAATTATCTTTCAAGTATGTAACAATATTAAAAATAATCTGTTTTTCTATATGCAGTTATCTCGCCGGTCTTCTTCATTCCTTTTGTGGAACCGAATTTCCCACTGCCATCGTTTTTCTTCTCTCTGAAGGACTGGCTTCAACCTTGCTTAGAGTGCAGATATGCTGGTAATGAATTCTTTGATAATTTAGCCATCTGAAATCTCCTTATTTTGCCTTCACTTTTTTTTTTTTTTTTTTTTTTTGGAGAGGTTTTTCACTAGAGGGCGCGTGCGCTCGCCAGACAGACAGAGAGAGACATAGAGACAGAAAGCGAGAAATCACCCCCCAGGAGGGATGGTCACGCCGCAATCCCTTCTCCTCCATTCTCCTCTCAGGATCTTGGGCACGCATGCACACGCGCCCGGCGTGAGTTGTAAGCCACCGGGTCCGAGACGCGAACCGCGGTCGACTACGTGGGAGTCCAGCGACATAGCCATTACGCTAACTGCTGGTTCCCTGCCTTCACTTTTTGAAAGATTTTCCACTGTGTCTATAATTTTAGAGTACTGAGTTCAATGAATATAGAATTTGAAGAGGTTGCTCCACTGTCTTTCCATTTATTTTCTCTGTAAAAATAAATACCTCTTGTCAATTTTATTTTTCCCTCTTCTAAGATTTTTTTCTCTCCATCTTTGGTGTTAAGCAATTTGATTATTATAGACTGTCATGTAGTATCCCTTATGCTTACAGAGTAACTAGGTTTGTTGAGCTTATTGGGTTTGTATGTTTATCATTTTAATTCACTTGGGAAAAATAGGCTATTAAACAAATATGTCTTCTGTCTTCCTATCTTCCTCTGGGAACTCCAGTTACATGTAAATTGTGCTTCTTGAAGGCAGTTCCATGGCTTGGTGATGCTATGTTCATATATTATTTCCTCTCTTGGTCATTCATTTTACAGAGTGCATATTATTGTGTCTTTAAATTCAGTAACATTTTCAGGAATATTTATCTGAAATTAATCTTATCCTGTATATCATATACCTTAAACTTTGTAGGTTTTATACCTAAAGGTTCAACATGGGCCTTTTTTAATCTTCCATGACTGTACTTTATCTTTAGAGCATACAGGATCAGGTAGAGTAACCGTATTAATGCCCCAGTCTGCTGGTTCTAATAGGAGTCAACTCAAACTCAAAGGTTCAGCCTTTGTTTTTTTCTTTTCTTTTCTTTCTTTTTTTGAAGAGGTTTTTGCTGTAGGGCGCGTGCACTCACCAGAAAGACAGAGACAGAAAGCAATAAATCACCCCCCAGGGAGGATGGCCACACTGCAATCCCTTCTCCTCCATTCTCCTCTCGGGATCTTGGGAACGCACGCATATGTGCCTGGTAAGTTTAAGCCACCGGGTCCGGGACTTGAACCGTGGTCAACTACATGGGAGTCCAGCAACATAGCCATTACGCTAACTGCTAGTCCCAAGACTGGTTCAGTCTTGATTGATTGAATAGTCTCCTTATTTTAAGTCATGTTGTCTTGCTAATTTACATATATGGTAGTGTTTTATTGAAATGAGACTAAATTTTACTATGTTAGGGCCTGGATATTTTTAAATTACTCTAAATATTCTTGAGCACAGTTCTGGGATGCAGTTCAGTTACACAGAAATAGTTTGACACTAGGTTTGCCTTTCATAATCACTGGTGGAACCAGAGGAATGTTTATTCTAGGGCTAAATCTTCCCCCATCTTTTCTTTTTTTTTTTTTTTTTTTAAATAACTATATTATTTAACTTTATTTATTTATTTTAATTTGACCAGAGAGGGACAGAGTGAGAGAGAGAGAGAGAGAAGGAAAGTGAGAAAGTGAGCCTCCAGGTCTGGGACTCAAAGCACGTTGGCCATGTGAGAGTCCAGCACCCTTAACCACCACACCACCTGCTGGCCTCTGCCTCCCATCTTTTCCACAGCCTTGGGAAGCTTCTTCATATACAAGTCCTAGTCAGGA
Organism: Tupaia tana; assembly: GCA_026018925.1. Classification (NCBI taxonomy): domain Eukaryota; kingdom Metazoa; phylum Chordata; class Mammalia; order Scandentia; family Tupaiidae; genus Tupaia; species Tupaia tana. The sequence goes on along the minus strand of JAKSZU010000005.1, from coordinate 105,515,403 downwards.
CTCGGCTGAATACTCCAAGGGAGTTCTTTCACATCGTTGGATCTCTTTCTGTCAGGACTTGTCTTTCTTTTGTCCTACAAACTGTCCACCTTGTGTCCCCCAACTCTCTGCTCTATCTCCAAATTAGGGTGTGCCCTAGGCTCTGCTTGGGCTTTCCCTCCCTGAACCAAGGTCTGATAGCTTTTTCAAGGCAGTAAACTGGGACAATTCAGTATGTGCGTATTTTTCCTCAGACTATTATATAGTTTTATATTATTTTCATAACTCCCTAACACAAACTTAGAGGCCTAAACAACAGTGACTTGTCATCTTATCATCCTGTAGGCCAGACAACCAAACTTTACGTGGCTCACCTTATCTCACAAGGCTGAAATGAAGGTGTCCACAGAGTGTCGTCCTTCCTCGAGGCTCCATGGGACATAGGTTCCAGGTTACGCCACTTGTCGGTAGAGTTTGCTTCTGCATGGTTGTAGACAGGTGTGTGCTCAGCTACGAGGCTGCTCGCAGCTCGTCTCAGCCCCTTCAAAGCCAGCAATTGCCGGCCACATCCTCCCTGGTTTCTGGGATGTTCCACCTTGTCTCTCCTGCCTTTCTGCTGCAGCATTGGTCTTGTTGACTCTTCTGCTGATTTCTGGGATTATATGAAGTCTTGGTACATTATTAAGGATTATCTCCCTATCATAACATCAGTTAACTGGTGACCTTAATTCTGTCCACAAAATTTCTTCACAACAGAACTTACATTGCTATGTGACGGGATAGCCAGAGGATGGTAATCGTGGAGGATCATCTTCATATTTCTGGCTGTCACACTAAGCAATATTTGTCTATTTTTCTCTTCTTTTCTGAGCTCTGTTGTCTTGAAAATAGTTTATGTGAGTTTTTTTGTTTGTATGTTATTGTTTTTACAGGCAGGATTGTAAACATATTTCCTACCATTCTGTCTAAAACAGAAGTTGATATCAACTGTGAGACTTTTAGGTATTTCTTCTATCTGCCATTCTAGGATGGTGTGTTTCTACTGCAGGAAGAAGAGTGGAGAATGGGCCATGGCTTGCTAAGGGACCTTCTGTTCTTCTTAAGATTGTGTTTATCTCAGATGTGAAGGGTCTTGGGGCATCGTATTCCTGCTGTGCTAAGGCTTGCTCAGGTACAACTGGCCCTACTAGTGCTAGGGTTGACATTGTCATCTGGGTAAATCCTTGGCCCTGGGTATCTAACTTGTATGCAACATTACCCACATTATCTTTGCCCTAACTCTGGTTTTCTACTGGGAAAGAAACTGAACAGACATGAGCCTTATTCTTAAACTATTCAGCTTCTCCACTTGAAACTTCTGAAACTGAAACTTCTGAAAGTCCTGAATGTCACTGAGTAGCTGTGGGTGGTTAGCATGGCCACTTCAGGTATGTACATTTCTGAATCCTGACTTACCATCCTAGTGTGGTGATTTCCTCCTATTTTATTTGTATGGACCATCAGATTTGAGTATTTTTACTGACTGCTTGCACTGCCCCAGTTGATGTCTACAGAAGACGTTCACCCTATGGTCTTGAGCTCATGGTTTCCGGTCTAAGCTCAAGGATTCTAGCTCTTACTTTCTTGTCTTCCTGCCAGTATCCCTACAACTCTCCCTTGCTCCTCGAGCTGCAAAGAGTTAAGAGAAGAACTCTGTGTTTTGTTTGTCTGTTTGTTTGTTTTTGTCATTGCTATATGTCTCCATGAGTAAAGAGAATTTTTTCTCCAGAATGACAATTTAGATGGTCTAGGCTTTCTTTGATATACGAGAAGTAAAATAAGATATATTGATAAATTCATAATGTTATTTCATAGACTACCACAGAAGCAGAAGACCCAGTGCTATTTTGGTTGCACATTATGGCTCCAGTTGATTACATGAACATGTGGGTCGATATCTTCCCCTCCAGAAAGACTTCACTGGAATTCGTACATATTTTTTTAAAATACCACTTATTCATAATAATCAATGTGAACTTTGTAAGATCAGGTTGGTATCTACTTTCAGGTCACATAAAAGAAGATTGAAATGGATAATAGCACTGACTTAATGGAGAAAAACATCCCATACACAGCAGTAGCCTGGTGCTTTATTCCAACTGAATGAAGCAGGGTGAGAGATTTGAAGAATGGTGTCATGACCAAATTGATCCACAATGAAGAAAGAAGACATCAGTTAGTGTACAGGGAGCTTGATGCTAGACCTGGTATTTCTTCCTATTTCTAAATACCAATGCTAGAAAAGGAAGATTTAGAAATAAACATCTAGAAGACTATTTTTTCCCTCCTATTATCATTGGGGTAATCCTTTGGAACAATGAGAATAAGGTGGAAGGAACTTCTTGATTTTCCAATTATTTTGGTGAAAGCTGTTTTCCTACTTCTATTGTCTATTGACAGAAGTGTTTAATAACATTTATCTTTGACCTTTAATCCATTTGCCCTTTGAGTTTATTTGTGCGGCCCTGTGAATCCTTGTGAAACATAGCATTCTTGCAGGTATTTGTTCTGTAAATCGAAGCTCCTCAAAGCAGCTGGCAACACAAGACTGTCCTCTTTCTCCAAGATGCCTACAGACAACGGGCAAGCACAGAAAAGGGAAGATAAGAGTGTAAATTACAGCCGCCAGTCAGTGGCTCTATGCTGTCATCTTTCTTCATTGTGTTTGGACTAGATCTACGATGTCACATATCTCGAAATGCAGAGATGAGTATCAAATCAAAAAAGATAAATGTGCAGTTCACACTTACAGTAAAGTAGGTACAAACACATTTTTACCTAACTTACAAAGTTGAGACTCTGTTAAGTGGAATGACCATAAGTTGTTAATATGTTCCTCTTTTTTCCCTTTTTTATTGTCAAAAGGATAGAAAGCACCCAGATGTATGCAGAGTACTGGCTTATTTCCAAACTCTGTCATCAGATTAGTATTCACCCTCATGTTTGTGAGTTTAGCTGTTATAATTAATCATCTTCTAAGTGCAGAAAGATACTTAATACTCTGTCCCTACTCATTATTTAGATTTTTAGTTCTGTAGTGAAGGGCTTCAGAAAAAGATTAATTAATTAATCCCAACACTTTGGGGCTATTCTTCCAACACTGAACAGAGGATTTACATATATAACCAGCATTAGTGTTGAGGAATATTCCTCCCAGAGAGAAACCAATGACTCTCTAAGTGAGTTTACCCTCCAACAGTAATAATAACAGATTTAACCTAATAAGTAGTCCTGACATTTTATTTATATTATCTACCTTGTTTTGCACTGCAGTAATGACCAGTTTGCATGCATTAGGCAAACTATACAATATTTTAGAAAAAAACAGAGGCCTGTTTTAGCTGGAAAAGTAACTAGCTCCATTACCAAATCATTTCATTTTACTTTTACTGAATCACAATTCTCTTAGCTAAAACACAGTGGTGTAGAATGCATGATCACAAAGACGGTTTATAATTTAAAAATATTAATAACTATGACATATATTTAGATCTAAAATGAACCTCAAACATTGAAAATCTAAAAATACAGAATATGAAACTTGCGAATTAAACTAAAATAAAGATATCCAGTTGAAATTTTTCCAATGCTGAGTGTCTGAGAGGTTTGGGCATTTCTTTCACCATTTGTTGAATACCCAGGCTTAGGAGCCAGCAGGTAGTGTGGTAGTTAAAGCGCCCCACTGTCACATGGTCAACTGCAATTTGAGTCCTGGAACTGGCAGCTTGAAAATCATGCTGGACATGTGTGCGTGCATGCCTAAAATCCAAGAGGAGAATGAAGTAGAAGAGATTGTGCTATGGCCATGCCCTGGGGTGGGGGTGGTGGTGGTGGCGTATCACTTTTCCTCTCACTGTCTTTCTCTCTCTCCCTCTCTCTCTCTCTCTCTCTCTCCCCCCCAATCTCTCTGGACAGCTCATGTGCACTATGGCAAAAACTTAAAGAAAGAAAGAAAAGAAAGACAGACCCAGGTTTGTATTGAAAAGATCCAGAAAATCTTACATCAGATAGGGAAGAATTCACGTTATATAAAAAAAAAGTTTTCTCATCAGAAAAACTCTTCACACTTGTAGCAAACACATACGCCTAAATATTACTGAGATAAAATTGAGAGACACACATAGCTTGACTCGCATTCTAGCACTGTGCTATGGTCAGTGCCTTTTCTCAACATTTCATCATTTTTCTCAACATTTAATCACTGCGTACCATTACAACATACCAAACAAATTTTTCCATCATGAATACACTGTATATTGGTTCAGTTGAAGTTAATGTTATCAAAAATTTTCCACTTTTGTGTTTCTTAAATGCTTTGTTTCTTTCTTTTTCCCTTGATTTCCTCCCTCTCAATCTCCGTGCCCCACCCTCCACGCACCCTGTCTCTAGTATCAACAGTTGCTTTCCGTGCTTTTATATCTTCCAATCTGTCAGTTTCTACCAGAATGCAGATATTCAGTATGTGAATATTTTAATATGTTTTTTCATCCAGAATATCAATTCCCCATAATCTCTACAGATTTGTTCAGTCACTAAAACACATTGATTTTCCAGATACCTACGTTAGAATACGTCATCCTTTCTCTCTCTCTCTCTCTCTATATATATATATATATACACACACACACATATGTATTTATGAATTTTATATTATATTTATTGTATTATATATATAGTATTATATATATATTGTATTTATGAATTTACATTATATTATAGATTTATAAAAACATTTTTAGAACAATCAGAACTCAAAAAGCTACATCAGAAAATATCATTATAAAGTAATGTAATCAAGAAGCCAGAATACTTTCCAAGATACTCTTTGTCATCATATGTCAGTGCATTAAAGCTATCACAGTTTTGTGCGGAATCTGTGATATACATATATATATATATATATATATATATATATATATATATATATATACACATACACATTTTTGGAGCATGTCTTTGTGTGTGTGTGCGTGGATGCCATTTATTAAAGCATAAACCGTACATGGGCATGGAAATATTTATATTCTAGAGCCATGTCTATATTCTCAACATGCATACCCTTCTCTAAGTTCGAAAGGGAATTCCACGTTTGATTTATCCTTTAGTTTTTAAATCAAAGATAAAAAGTGTGAATCATCTTATATTAAGTATGTTAATTTTAAAAACTCTAAATAAGGGGGCCAGGAGGTGGCGTGGGTTTTAAGGTGCTGTATGCCCACGTGACCTACCCCTGTTCAAGTCTCCGACCTGGTGGCTTGCTCTCTTTTTTTCTTTCTCCTTATCTCACCAAATAAAAGTAAAATAATAATAATAGCAAATAAAATTTAAAAATATTAAAAAAACCTCTAAATAGGTGAAATAAAATGTGTCATTTTTCATTTATTTTCAACTCAAACTTCGAATGCTGTTTTCAGAACACTCTCACCTTTCCAGGAGAATCAGTTTCCCTAAAATCACCAAGAGTAATTAAAGGTGGATCCAAACTGGCTCATTTCAACTGGAAGAAAAATGGGTTGGCGAACGTACCCGACAAACTGCAGCAAACTGGTGGTGACGTATCTGATGTCTATATTTTTCTGCTTACCCAGATTATAACCTTTTGGATGTGATGATCAAATAATATATTTCTCTGATATCCTATAAAGCAGGAGTCTGCAAACTTTTTTTCTGTAAAGGGATAAATAATAAATATTTCCTTCTTTGAGTGCTATTCTATCGTTGCTATAATTACTGAACACTGTTGTTTTTGTGCAAAACAACCCATGGATGAGATGCAAACAAACGGATGTGGCAGTATTCCAACAAAAGTTTATCTACAAAGACAGGCAGCCATTTTGGCCTGTGGACAATTGTTTCCTGATTCTCCCATACAGGCATATAGTACTGCATAATACGAATGAACTTAAATGTAAAATCAGCATAGGCTTGATGGTGTTTTAATATTTTTTCTCCAGTAATGATTTTTTTTTTTTACTAACTCGTTTGATCATCAGAGTTTTCTGTTGGTATCAAATCCACATAGAAAAATTCTTCTGTAAGCTAATGCCAGTCACATGAAAAGCAGACTTACAGGACTAGACCAGGAAGCCCACCACAGCGGTGCAGTCCTCGTGGTACAATGCTTCAATTTTGCTAGTGTCCATTTTTCCAAACTTCTTCAGTTTATTTTTGTGGGGAAAAAAAGCTAAGCATTTTAATAACATAATTTATTGAAATTGTACACTGTGGATCAACCATGCATCAGAATTAATGCAAGATCTTTATGGTTCATTACTTGGAAAAAATATTTAAAAATATATGAAAGACATTCTATGCTAAGAAAAACACTTGATTCACCATGTGATTATTTTTAGGATGTCTAATTCCAATCCGTGATATCATATCACAGTGATTCTGGGACTTCATTCATTTTTATCAGTCGAACACTCATTCTGATTTTCAGCACTTTAGTGAGTCTGTGTGAAGTTATCCATAAGATCGTCCATGGCAAATTTGGCTCTGTCCTGTTCCTGAGCCAGGGGCACAGATCGCTGGGTTCTGACTCATAATTCAAAGGGTGTTCACGTTGTAAGCTAAGTAATATGTGATTGAATGTATTAAAAAAATTGAAATAAAAAGAAATAAAAAATAAAAAAGACCCTATTGGGGATATGCCCTCTCTCAGGAAAGAAAGAAATACATTTTTAAAAATGACCTTGAAAGAAATTGTTGTTGTGTGAAGAAGTCTCTAAGAAATGTTGCATTGGTTTTGACTTACAATAATTTTTAGAAGTTCATTTAATTTTTTCATGAATGAGAGAAACAGAGAGAGAAAAACAGCACCCCTGACAGGTTTCCAGTATCACGATCCACCCTGCCTCACCCAGGCCCAGACCATGGGCACAGGTGTGCAGTACACTCAGCAAGGTCTCTAGACTTGAACCGGCCACCTTTCCATCTGCATCAGCCTCGAAGGGCATCATGTTTTATCACTGCATCACTGTCTCGACATAGATTTATGAAGAATTTTGTTGGAACGATTAGAATTCAAAAGCTACATCAGAAAATATTATTAAGTAATGTAAACAAGAAGCCAGAATACTTTATAAAATACTCTTTCACATCATATTTTTCAGTGCATTAAAGCTATCATAATGTTGCAAGGAATCTGTGATTTCAAAATAAATTCATCCACACATGCTTGTTTTTGTATTTGGTTAGTTTCTTCTATCTCTACTTCATCATTTCAAAATGTTTGTACTGAATATTGATTGCCTGTTTGGAATTCAAATTGTTAGAAAGAATGTCTGCATGAAAGTTCTTGAGCCTAAGAAAAATATCTTTTCTTAAATAGGTGATAAAGCCTCTAAGCATCTCTCTCTTTTTCCAAGATTTTGTTTATGACTCTAGAAAATAAAGATGAGAATTAACAAACTATGATCCTTTGTGTTTAAGGAACTATCTAACTTGTGTGAATTTCAGTAACAGAAGGCATTTGTTGTAAGGGTATAGGTGTGTCTCACAGCAGCTGAAGTGTGGTGAGTGTACCAGAATTCGACTGGAATGAAAAAACTGGGGCAATATTGGGCGCCCGGATACTGCCTCCCTTTACCTCATTCCTATGCTTGCTTTACTACCTGAATCTCTGTTTTTTACTTCATCCTCCTCTTATGCTGGCAACCTGATTTTTCTTCTTGGTTTACATGACAAACTTGGATACCAAGAGGGATGATTTTACATGTCTTCAGTCTCATCTACTCAGAAAGATACCATCTCAAAGCCCAGAGCATGCATTTAGATTAGTTCAGCATGTATGAGAGGGCCACCTCTGGCCATCAGCTCCAGAGGCGGTGGCATGATGACACTGTGGTCTTCTTGCTTACAGTGTGACCATATAGATCAGGGAAGAGAACTAGTCCCTAGACATGGAGTGTGGGAAGGGATTGTTTGCACAGAAAAATAAAAACTATAAGTGTTTTCTAACATAGTATGCATTCCTTTACAAAAATAAATAAAGCCTTCTTAAATTGTTTGGCAATTTAGAAACAAATGTTTAAATAAAAATCCTAGACACCTCTTCCTCACCCCATTACCTACATATGAATATATAATTATTTGAAGAAATATATGTTTTCTATAAACTTAGAAATTTTCTGAATGTCTTTTCAATGTCCTTAGAAACGGAGTTAGAACTTTAGTCATCGGACTGTGATATAACTAATGATGCTCTTGCATTTATGAGCATGCAAACTTTTTTGATATCTCTGTGCCAAATCACATTTGTTAATGGCACTTATTTTAAATATTTATTTATTTATTTCCATTTGTTATTGTTAGTTGTTTTTTTTTCTTTCTTTTTTTTTTTTTTTTTTTTACGAGAGAGAGAGAGAGAGAGCGAGAAAGCAAGCCACCAGATCCAGGATCTGAACCACGGTTGGCCATGTGGGAATCCAGCGCCCTTATCCACCACACCACCTGCTGGCCCCACACATTTTTATTTTAATACAGAACGAAGAGTCTTGTAATTGTGTCCATAACTAAAGTGGTTGATTCTTTCATCGCAAACAAATGAGTCATCCTATTTCCTAAGTGACTTTACCGGAATATCGATCTCTTATTGTGCAAGGTCAGTGTTAGCTTTCATCTTCAACCCTATCTACCTCAGAGTTCCTTTCTTCTGTCACCTTTTCTGCCTGGCTTCCCTGTACCTGACTATACCTGTTAGCAGACCACCATCTCATTCTCTCATTAATCTACTCTCACTGCTGGAGGTGCAGTTCTTGGATTCTTTTTGTCTCTTTCTACCCTCCTTGATAAATTCATCTAAACTTTGGCTTCCCACTCATTTAGATACAGAAAACTGCAAAATGTGCACCTCCAGTCTGGCTCTTTGTCCTGGACTATCTGGTACATCCAAGACATCCACTGGTGTACATTGACCCCCCCCCCCCCCCACCTTTGAAAGACTGTCTTGAGCAAATGTGGTCGAGCCTGCCACTGGGCAGATACACAGGATCCCAAGAGGGTGTGAAGAGGGCGTGGAAAGTTGTGTTTCAATATTAGTACCATATGTTGTCCATTGGAGAGAGGTAAAGGCAATGTTAGATTTCTAAAATTTAGCATATGAGATTGCCAAAAACTTCACAAATATTTATGAAAATATTAATACTTTGACAGTTCAAAAATAAAATTACCTTGGTTTTTATTATAAATTTTACTACTTTTGTTGTTCTGTTTTGTTTGGGCACTCACACACACATACCCTAGCATGCTACTATGTTTTTGAAGACACTGAGTTCAGGATTCGAACCGTGGTTGACCACGTGAGATCTAGCTGCCAAGGTACAATGTTTAATTACTGCACTATGGGGCTGGCCCAAATTTCATTGCTTTTTAGGCTTGAAGGTGTTTTGCATATATATTGGTAAGCCATGCTTAATGTTCTGAGGAACTGTAAAGGATCTCACAGTTTTTTTCCCTTGTGAACTGATGCGTTAGCTTGCTTCAGTTCCTAGATGCTGATGTGGACAGGAGATTTCAGAGTCAAAGACAACAGACTCCATTACTCGCAGTGACAACCGCTACCACCTAGAGACACAGAGGACCCAGGAGAGACACAGAGGACCCGGGAACGTCTGCATGCGTCTTGAGTTGTATGACAGGAATGAGACTGCGCTTGCAGAATCCAAACATTTCATAAGGGATAGGGCATCTGTCTGACTATTGTTCAGTGAAACATTGTCTTTATTACATCAAACAATATACAAACCTTTCCTTTGCCCCAGGAGGGAGACAATTTCTCTGTCTTCCAAAGATATTTGCCCCCCGCCCTCCTTTAAAAATGGTCTTCAGCAAATGTGGCTGAGTCTGCTGATTGGCAGATACACAGGATCCGGAAAGTGAGTGAAGAACTCATTCTTAGTCACATATTTTGTCTCCTGGGGAGGGGCAAAGGTAATGTTAGCTTTCCAAAATTTAGCTTTGGAACACCTTGTCAAGTATGTCTATAATCTTTTATTGCCTATGTCTATCAAATCTGCTGGGTTGTTGGAAAAGTCATGGCACATTTTTCATTCAAAACAAAAACAAAAAGTAAAATAGAAAAATTTGCCATGCCTTTCCTCACAATCTAATAGCTCTCAACAATTCTATCATGCATCTTTAAATTTTTTATATGTCCATTCTATATTTTTATCTGGATGTCCTTAAACCATTAACTTACTTAAGATTTCTGGTGGAAAATAAAAAGGTTTTCAACATCATTATTTTATAAGTTATCTATTGGCCAAGTGATGTTCATTTAATAATTTCTCATTTTCTTCTGATTTGCAAAGATCCTTTGACCATAGCTAAAAATGACTAAGCCATGGAATTCTGTTTCAGCATGTAGACACATTGTTGTGAGTTTATAAGCAATTTTAACGCTTCAGTTTTTTCAATAAAGATTTCTTAACAGACGCACTATATAAGAAGACGAGTGGTAAACCAGACAGTTTTGGCCTTCAGAAACCTTCAATACAATGGGTGGGATGAGGAAGGAAGCACACTTCTGGAAGAGGAAAGCTCCAGGACCTGGGGACAGCAGAGGGACCTGACCAGCCAGGGTTGAGTTGGATGGGAGTTGCTGGGGCTCCCGGGAAACGTTCTACAGAAGTCATGTATAAACTGGAGGGTAATGAGAGCAAAGTAGCTCAGAGCATGGGGCACACTTTATTTATTTAGAGAGTGAGAGCATAATATTTTGATGGGATCTGGCCATGTTGCAGTCTTCCCACTTCAGCTTCCAGTTGGCTGAAGCGCAGGCACGTCTCATCACCCCGAGCCTGTTAGGGTTGGGCCAGGAACCATACCTGGGCCTCTGCATGGCCGTAGTCACTGAGAAGAGGTGCCTTCCTGTTTGACATATAGCTGGGTCTTGAAATGTTCTTTTCCTTTCCTTATTTTCAGCAAAAACTTTATTCAGTTCATTCCGAAACTATTGACGAAATAAATTTTCATTGTAATTTCCTCTGGACCAAAGATAAAAGTGATATTTATAACAAGGTCTTACAAAGTAATGAATAACTACAATTTCACAAAAGGTTGTAATGCACACATTAGTCAGACCTTTCTTTTCAGCAAAGTGCTCTTTTGATGACAGATAAATTAACAAATGCACACTATAGTGAACTATTTCAGAAAGTACAAAAAAGGTTTTGATTTGTTTTTCTCTTGTAAAAAAAGTCTATCATTTGTCTTTTTTTTCCTTTTTTTTTGTAGTCTCACACTCACCACCCACCACCTACTCTCTACCAACCATGTTCCCCCTTACTGTCACTAGCATGCACACTGCTGCTCTCCACCACACAGCTTCTGATCTCTCAAGCTCTGCATGAAGTGCATACACTTTTGGTCTTCTTTATTGCCAGGGGGTACATGCGTTCTACAGAAAGAGAGAGAGAGAGTGTGAAAGCAAGAGAGACAGACAGCACCTCCCCAATGGGGTGCAGTCAGGCCACAATCTCCTCTCCCAGGATTTGGAGGAACAGACACACACATGCCCCCCGTGACTTTCTTTTTTTGTAAGGTTCTTGCTAACAAACCAGGACTGAACTTGAGCCACAGTCAATCATGCGGGATCTGACTTTCCAGGCACAGCACTTAACCATTGTGCTACAGAGCTGGTCCTGGCAGGGTCTTTTATCATGACTTTTTCAAGTAGGGATGGAAAGTAGGAAAACATGAGATTAGATAGACATCCATGACACTTTATTCTGAGGAAAACAGAAAGCCAGTGACATTTTTCTGAAGCAAACACTTATTTGACAATACGCGTTGTCAAAGTTGACTTCTAACATAGGACAGTTAGTAGTTAAGTTGAAAGTGGGAAGAGCGTTTATCAGAGGGTATGAAAGATCTAGACTTGGAGGTGTGCTTTGAAGGCAGTAGTCATATTCATGAAGAATTTGGGAATAATTTAATCTAATTACTGAGAATGGGCTGAAAAAAGCAGGTAGAGCTAATCAATAATGAGGAAGTTGAAATGGCAAGATTTGGGAATATGTTGAATCTAGATGGAAGGTCATGAAAGGAGAAAGTATAGAATGACATCCAAATTTCTTGACAAACTAGGCTTATTACTGGAATATTTAGACTTAGAGTGAATCTCTTTGTCATTGCTTTTTTCCCCTTCATTCATATATATATATATATATATATATATATATATATATATATATATATTTATTTTTAAGTTTACTATTGGGCACGTGCACTGGAAAGACAGGAACAGAGAGGAAGTAAGAAAGCATCCCTACCCCCTACACCATGAGGCATGGTCATGACACAATTCCTTCTCCTCCTTTCTCTGTCCCGTCAGAATTTAAGGCATGCACACACATGGACCCAGTATGTTATTCAAGTTACGGGGACCAGGACTTGAACCGTGGTTGGCTATGTGGGATCCAGCTTCTAGCTCTTAAGCACTGCACTACAGGGTAAGCCGTGACATCAATTTTGTACAAAAGTATTTTATAATTAATTTTATAAAGGGTATGTGCACTTACTGGAGAGAGACAGAGAGAGAATGAAAGAGCCTCTGATGGGGCATGAAAGGCATACCGCAATCCCTTCACCTCCATTTCTTTCTCCTTTTGGGATTTTGGGCACACATACACATGTATCTGGTGTGTTTCTCAGACAACTTACTGCAGGATTCTTACTGTGGTCAGCCTTTGGGAATCCAGCCCACATATCCACTAGGTCACTGACTGGCCTTATATGAAAAGCATCTTGATTTTCATTTCCAAGTTAATGTTCCAAAAGGGTTTAAAATATTTCTGATTGTAAACACACAAACAATGAAAACAACTCATTCAACCAAAATTCAAGAGATATTTGTTGAAATTTTATAAAATGTAGTGATCATTATTATTGATAAGTCTTTACACTCAAGTAAATAGTCATATATCTATTTATTATTTCCACATTTCAATATAATTTTCATTGATCATTTAATTTTCATATTATAAGTACTGGCCATTATTTTATAAAGTCACTAATGTCTTCACTTTGTTCCTAAATATACATAAGTTTGTTTATATATATATATATATATATATATATATATATTTATGGTTATCACTACTTAATAGCATATTATTGAGTATGGTAATTTAATTTCTGTATGACCACATTTCTTAATTTACACAAATGTTCTAATGCAACATCTGTTTCCTTTTGAGTTTTCTACTAAGAAAACCATAGCTATGGACTCTGGAAATAGTGATACATTTATTTCCTCTATTTCAACAGGGATGTTTCCCATATTCATTTCTTGTGCTACTCAATTGATTAGCACTTTCAGAAAATAATAAGGAGTAATGAGAGTAATAGGGAATATTGACTTACTACTAGAGTAAAAGAAAAAGTCTCCGAAGTTACAGAACGCTATCGACTGTCATTTTGTCACAAATATTATACATTTTGTCAGAACATAGCCTTTTCATTCATTTACCTTAATGAGGAATTTCATAGCTATCTTATCAGATTTTTCCATCTTGATCAGATGCTTTTTCCTTTAGACTTTATAACATGATGAAAGATATTAATGCATTTCTAAGCATATAATTGTGATTTTGATTTTTATGGTGTGAGTCTTGATTGTCAATAATATATCTTCATTCTAATACAGAGTTAGATTTTATTACTTCATTTTAAGATTTTTGTAACAATATTTGTGAGGGAAATATGTATTTTTTAATTTCTTGGTTTTTAATAAGTTTTCTTTTCATGTTGCCAGAGGATATCTATACTCACCAGAGAGACAAGCACACCCCACCACGGGATGTGGCCAGACCATAGTTCTCTTTCTTTCTTCTCATCAGGATTTTGGACACTCACACATGCCAGCTGTGTTTGTCAAGCTGCAATGCCAGGATTCAAATTGCAATCCACCATTCGTCCAACTTCCTTCACTGGTGCACTATGGGGCCAGCCTTATATTTTTAATTTATTAAGAAAGACTTTTCAATTTTTCTATAGTGATTTCATTTATCTCTTCTGAAAACCCAAAGGGCAGTTCTGAACCCTCCCCTTGCTCACCGGCACTAGGTATGATCACTCAGCACTATTTGTAGATTAAGATACAGTGTCCCTGCAGTAGCCAACCTCACAACCTGCTTGTTATTAGCTGCCTTTCTGTCTGGTCTCGTTTTTCCACCTCTTTTCCTTTTCGTATTAAAAAAAGTTTAAAAATGGAGAGGTGTTTAAGGAGATATCTGTGAACCCAGAATCTACCCATGTGTGTTAACATCACAAAGTGTGAACCAGACTGGTTTCCAGGGTTGGTATGTCAGAATCACACCAGGCAGGCATGTCTGCCCAAAATCTAGAAAGGAGGGAGAATAGGAAGAGAAGGGATTGAAGTGTGACCATATCCTTTGGGAGGGGTGCTTCGTCACTGTCTCTCTCTCTCTCTCTCTCTCTCTCTCTCTCTCTCTCTCTCTCTTTCTCTCCCTCCCTCCCTCTCTCTACTTATTTCTCTGTGATGAGTGCACATGCTCTCTGGCAAAGCAAAATAAATAAATAAAAATAATAATAGAAAACTTTTCTGGCAGGAGAGAAATTGCCCCTCTGAGGTCTAGTAAATTCCTGATTCTTAGAGTTAACAAGGACTCAGCATGTCAGAACCTTCACCTCTGGACATCACACCTCAGGGTCATATTGCACTGCCTTAGTCATGCTGGGGCCAGGTGCCAGGCAATTAGAGACCACCCTGTAGTTTAGAACACACTGGAATTATTCAAACCGGACGATTATACTGTGTTCACTCTGCCCTAACTTGCCTTTCCCTCCGAAACTCCCATAAAGACAGTGGTTTCAACCTCCCTCACATTCCTCTCTTCTACCTCTGATTCCCTGGTGTCTCCTCTAACTTCTGTGTGGAGTGCCACACTTCTCGTCACTAAGAACAGTGAGAACAGTATGGTAATTTTAAATGTTGTTTTCCTGATTTTTTTCTCTGCCTCGTTTTATGGCCACGTTTGACTGAGTTTATCATGAAAGAACACACAACATTTTTCCATCCTAACGAGGATGCCTTACGCCATGAATAACCTCTGCCATTTGGGTCAGCGATGCTAGTATGCAAATGCCAGACTCACTGATCACTAGGTCATGATTTTGTTCTCTGTTCCTTCATATGTAAAATGACAAAAGTACAAAGCAAAACAAAAAACCTTACTTCAATATATTTTAAAGGATTAAATAAAGGGAGTAAATTGAATAAAAGTGAAATTATTTTTATGTCTTACATTTTAATAGATGTCTAAGATTTTCAGTGGGACCAGAAAGTGGCATGGTGGTTAAGGTGCTAGATCCTCACATGGTCAACCATAGTTCGAGTCCTGGCAGCTTGGTTTCTCACTTTCTCTTTCTCTCTGTAGAGCATGCATACCCTATAGCGAATTTTAAAATAAAATAATAAATAAAATTAAATAATACTTAAAGATTTTTAATTACATGAAAAATTTTAAAGATGAAGAAATTTACTGATTTATATTATCAGTTTTCATCCAAGTAAAAATAAAGTCAAATATTTGAGAGCTAAAATACTAAATATCTTAAAGAATAAAGCTAATACGTGTCTTTGTTTTTCAAGAGTTAATCCTTCTATAACTAGGAGAGATAAGAAAGCATTTGTAAAGATTGGCAGATTATTTATGTAATAAACTGATAACAGGGTATCTGCTTAAACAGCCTTAAAGATGCTCAGGTTTAAACTCTTCCAGTTTCCAAGGAAAAACAAAACAAAACAAACAAACAAACAAACAAAAAGGACAAGGCAGAGTACGTATCTCATTCCTTTGATGCAATGTGAGGTAACGGGAGAGTGAGCTGAGAGCCAAGTGTTTTGACATCTGCCTCATCATTTGGTTGTTCCTCTTGCTGGTATACCAGGAACAGCTTTCATTTCATTCACCCCACATAGCATGCCCATCTTAATTAGATCAAAAGAGTTTGGTTAGATTTAATTTTTAAGTTAGTTTAAAGTTTTTATGAAGAGATACGTATCCAGTGCATAAAGTGCCCTTTACTACTATACTTCAAACCCTTCATACCTGAAGCAGTTACGGCACTCAGGCAAAAATAATTATTAAAGTGAAAATTAATTTGCTTAACACCAGAGGGAGATCCCCCCCTTCTTTTGTGTGTAAAGTTGGAGTCATCTTTGAAAATGTAAGCTAAGTTTTTCAGCTTCAGAATAAATGTTTTAAACAACTCTAGGTATAAAGTATATTAAATTTATTGCTAGAACTCTTATATTGAGTGTTCCGTCAAAAGATGTAGCATATAAATTAGTAAAATGATGTCAATGAAGAGAAACCATAGATGGGTTTATAATCTGTCATACCATGCTGAAATTTGTACAGCTTATAAATTACTTTAGTAAAACTTGAGTGTTAGCAACCATTTTTAATTTACTATATTAATTAGGTAAGCCAAATAAGCAAGTAACTAGACAAATATATACAGGTTTTAGATTAATTTTTTTTTTTTGATTCTTGCCATAGGGAGTATATGTTTGTTGGGGAGAAACAGAAGGAGATGGAAAGTGAGAAAGCACCATGACACAATCTCTTTTCATCCATTCTCCTTTTGGAATTTTGGGCATGCACACACATGAGCCCGAGTTTTTCTGAGTCCTTGGGTATTGGGTTTGAATCATAGAGTCAATCAAGTGAGATCCAGTACCTTAACCCTCATACCACCTGCTGGTCCAGATTTTAGATTTTTAATCATCTAGTCTATTTGACTAAATTAAATGTACAATTCAGTTAAAAGTGGGTAGTTAAGAAGTACTGTGGAGGTGCCACAATCCCTCGAGTCACAAAAGCAGGAAGGATATGAGCAAGTGCTGTGGGTACCTCTGGAAGAATCTGTTTTGAGTTCCCATTAGGGTCCCCCCCAATGGTCTGGCCTCAAGAGATGGCTAATATAAGTGGGTAAAAATTATGGCATTATTCTGTATTCTGAAAATTAAAAAAAAAAAATAAGTATTTCCAGCATACAGTGATTCCCATGACAGGAAATCTCCTATCAGATCTACTGCTACTCAAAGATAATTCTTTACTCAATTTATCAAAAAATGATTAAGAAATACATTAATAGTTCCCAAATACTCAAAATCTACTAACTTCCATAATAAAATTAAAACAAAAATTGGAGTGATCTAGATCCAATTATTTTAGTTCCTTGAAACAGTAAAAATATATTTATTGGGCCAGTAGGTGGCATGGAGGTTAAGGCAGCTGGAGTCCACATAGCTGACTCCATGGTTAAGGTTAGAGACAGTGTCTTAAGTTTCAAAACTTTTGGGCCAGCCAGGTTGCATGATTAAGACTCAAAGTAGCTGGATCCTACTAAATGAGATTTATACATTTAATACTGTAGAGGAACACAATCCAAAGGTAAACTGTGACTGTGTCAGCTGGAGCTTTGGTGACAGGCATGTATTTTCATATCGTTCAGAGAGTGAACAGAGAGACGCTAGGGTATGGCAGCAGTAGCAGTGATACTGGGCTTCCTCCTCACGATAGCCATGATGTGAAATCCAACTGCATGTCCATCACCAGATGAATGGATAATGAAACTGTGTTAATAGAGTACATACACCATAGAATATCGTTCAGTCTTATAGCAAGAAGGAAATTCTGCCATTTGTGACAAACATGTGGGACATTGAGCTGTGTGAGTAAGACAAACTCTGCACACTTGCATGTTCACATAGAATCTGGAAATGCAGATCCATAGAAGTCAAGAGTTGAGCGGTGATCAACAGGAGCTAGGGTTTTAGGAAGCTAAGGAGATGCTGGTCAATGGATATAACGTTTCAGTTGGTGTGAGGAATAAGTTCAAGTGATTTGTTATAGAGCATAGTGACCACAGTTAATAATAGTGTATTGAAAGTTTTTAAGTGTTTTAATCACAAGGCCAAATGCGTATACTAATTCACCCAATTTAGCTTTTCCATAACAAACACCTTATACAAACAGCATCATGTGGCACATGCTAGATACACACAATTTTTATATATCAATTAAAAAAAGAAAGAAAAACTAGAGTAGGAAGACCCCACCAAAAGATAAACCCACAGATTCCACCAATGACAAGAATCATGGAGTGTGAACTGGGCGCAGAAATCTAGCAGCACAATATCTGAGTGAGGCAATACCTTTCAGAAGGAAAGAGAAGGAGGTAGGTGGAGATGTGATGAACATACAGTGGATCTTTCCAACATCGCCCCAGACCTGCACAGGACAATGATCAGGCCAATTTGAGAAAATATATTAAAATAATACTTTTAAATTGCCCCCATACTCTAAGCTGTGGATAATTACCATGGATCCATGGTTTAGAATAAAGTGGCGGAAGGATATAAAGTCCCTGAAACATCCAAAATGTTTGCAACACAGCCTGACATTAAGAGGAGACGAGCAGATCTAAATCCATGAGAACCAGAGCAATAGGGACAAAGGGAAGAGACAGCCATGTTCAGGGTGAGCAGAGGAGACTGCCAGATTTCAAATAGCACATGAGCACATCTTATAGAATTGTTGGAAATGATAGGAGAGAGCGTTAGAGCATTAGAAAAACTCTCTGAGCCATCACTTCTTCCTCAACTACCATAAATAAATTTCTTATGAAGAGCAATAAATTGTAAACAAAATAAATTTCTGCACTAATTTATTATAAGAAAGAAAAAGAAATAAATATATCTAGGAAGAAATGGAAACAGGTGAAATATTTCAAAATAAATTAAGAAAACTGCAAAAGAACTGCATTAATATAAATGAGATAAACTCAGAAGTGAGGTGTTAGCACATAGAACGTAATTTTAAATAAATAAAATTACTTCCATTTTAAACACTAACCTAGAAGTCATACACACAATGCCTCCAGAAAAATAAACAGAGAAAGAAAAAATTTCAAATTGTAGAGAAATAAGAAAGAGACAAAAAGTATGTGGGAAAAAACTAATTTGTATAGAATGTGTATAAGAAATGTACAATTGGTCTATAATAGATGGTCTCAAATAGAAAACAAAGCAATGAATAATGTGACATACAATTAGCAATATTCTACATAGCTTTCACTAGTGTATTTCACCAATATTCTGCCAAGACTCTCTTTAAAAAGGTGTATTATAAAAGAACAAAAAAACGCTTTATAATTTTAGTCTCTTAAATAATTGTTCATTTTTCTACATATCATGACCTTTCCTTTAAGAAGAGCTTTTAGAATCCTTTATTTTTCAATATTCTTAATTCTTACATTAAATTGTTTACCAGCGTTGGTCATTCTTCTTTTACCAATATTCTGGCATGTATCTCTTTTGAATTGTTTAAAACAAACAAAACAAAAACAACCCTGTGTCCTCCAGCATACTCAGGTTTAGTCTAATTATTCATTCAATGAACATACACTTCACTTCCCTCAAGTTTATTAATACTGCAATGAAAAAGACAGTGTCCTTAGTTTAATGAACTCTAATTTTTAATTGGCTCTGAAATGATGTGTGTCTTTCTGAACATGTTTTCCTCCAGGGTGTCTGAGATAACCTGCTAATGGCAGCCAAACTGCTTCTACTTAGAACATTCTGCATAAGGAGACAGAGTGCAGGTTTCGGTTTAAAACACTTGGGCTTAAACCTCATCTCCGGCTCATACTAAACATAACTTTAAGCAAAGAATGTAATCTTTCTAAGCCCCATTTCCTCAGCTGTAAGAGGACCACAATGATATTTTACTCTGCGGGTTTATTGTGAGGATTAGTGCGGCCACATATGAAAGTGCTTTGTAGACTTACAGCACCATACAGGCTTAAGGTTACACTGCGGCTGAAAATTTCCACACAAAACTGAATGTGTCCTGCATGGAATTCATTTAGTAGTCATTCCAAAAGCACTTACTGCATGTCTGCTAATTCACAGGCTGGGTGCAAGCTGCTGCTGCAGTGTGAAACCCCTACCTCTTCGCTCTAGCATTTCTTTTAATCCCAAGGCTCATGTTTTTGTCCTAATTGCTTTCATTTTCCCTCTGTGTATTTAAACATAGTGTAATTTTAAATTATTTCTGTTTAATTATCAATATTCAATCAGTTGCCTTCTGGCTTGCTGGTACTTGTTTTGTAATATTTCTGACATCTCTTTTAATACACATTTCTACATTCATTTAAGGAAAACACCAAATGTATCATTTAAGGATGGTGCCATTATGTTTAAAAACTGTTAAAAATTTTGTTAACACTAAGAAAACTTTTTTCTTTCTTTTTTTTTTTTTTTTTATTCTGGGGCACATGTGCTCTCCTGAGAGAAACAATGAAAAATAACCTTCAGAGGGAATGGCCATGCACAGTCCCTTTCTCCATTCTCTTACTGGGATTGTGAGCACTCATAAGCACACTCCTAGTGTGATTCTCAAGCCACCAGGTCCAGGACTCGGACTGCTGTCAGCCACGTGGGAATCCAGCACCTTAGCCACCACACCACCTGCTGGCCTTTACCTTTACTTTCTTTACCCAGAAGGAAAAAACTGATTCCTGGACAGTAGCAGTAAATAGAGATTGGCTCTTGTTCACTAGTGCTATAGGTAGATATGTGAGGTTACATAGGGTTTTGTTGTGGCGTAGAGCTTAGATGAGACCCAAAAATTAAAAATGAGAGAAATGACTCTGTTTAAAACCAATGCTGTTAAATGCCTCTTTGAAAGATTAAGTGAAAAAACAAATCAGTCTATAAACACATTCATATACACACTCCTACATGCCACGTTGAGGAATTGATGAATGTCTACAGACTATTAGCTATAACTAATACTAGAGAGTTGCTGGGGCTTTGGCAAATTGAAGAACATGCTGTCCCACTTGACTTCTTCTTAAGAGAAAATGTCAGTCCCAAGAGACTCTCTTAGGGATGGAGTCCTGGGAGAGTGATTCTTGGGGTATATAACTTTTCTCTGTAGGTCCAAGTCTGGGATTAACAAGAGGAGTAGGAAAAAAGTAAAGAAAAGTAGCAGTAGAAACAACTAAGTTTTCATCTGTAACGATTCCTAAGAACCCCTGGAGACAAAATGTGGAAATTATCTATGTCAAACCTCCTTGATGAGTCCCGAGTCAGGAGCATGGCTTGCTGGATGAAGATACCTGGAAACACAAGTCCATCAATATATACGCCAAGAGCAGCTACTCAGAGGCAACTAAATGCAAGGGGACTTTACAAAGTATGTGTACAAAATAAAACTGAAGTATGAGTTTATTTCCTTGAGTTTAAAAAGAAAACTTTAATCCATGCATAGTTTATCATAGTATGCATTTTCCATGAATTTTTAAAAATGTACTCATAAAGTACTAAAGCTGTTGGGAAGGAATAAAGCACAAATGCCAAAATAACTGCTGACAATACTGAAATGATGAAAACCATAGAAAATATCTTTCACGATATATTAGCTGAAAACTTTCTAAATTTAGAGAGACATGTGGACTTCCAAATCCAGGAAATACAAAAGACATAAGATAGATATAACATAAAAAGATCCTCTCCAAGGCATAGCATAGCTAAAATGGTAAAAATCAAAGACATAGGCAGAATTCCAAAACTGAAAATAAAGGAATGCCAATTTACATACAAAAGTTACCAATTAGATTAACATTAGATCTCTCAACTGCAACAATGCAGGCAAGGAAAGAATGGGAAGACATATTTTTTTCTTTTATTTTTTTACATTCATTCACTGTATAGCAATACAGCATACCAAATGTATTTTTCCATCCATAATACACTGTATATTGGCTCACTCAAAGATACTGCCATGCATTTTCTCTTCAACAGAATGGGAAGGCATATTTAAAACAGTCAAAGAACAAAATTTCAGTCAAGAGTACTATATCTGGCAAGATTATTATTCAAATGGGAAGGACAAATAAAATCTTTCCACAGATAAACAAATACCAAAATAATACACCAGATTAACAAACACTGAAATAAATGCAAACTATTATTCTTGACATTTTTTTACATCATGATACAAAATCCATCCAATGGAGGAAAGTAGCCTTTCCAACACGTTGTGCTTGAACAATTGGAATCTATAGGGAAAAAAAGTAACTTTGATCTAAGTCTCATATCTTATATAAAAATTTACTCAAAATGGATCATGTTAAATACAACATGTAAACTGAAGACTTTCATTTAAAAATAATTGACAATGTCTGGGATATAGGGCCGGGTTTTTAGACCTTAACAGGATGAAGACACAAGTTACAAAGGGAAAGAAAATATTGCAAATCATTTATCTTACAAATAACTAGTACATAATATTTTAAAAGAACTCTCAAAATTAAAAATGAAAAAAATTACTGCAATTAAAGTATGAGCAGTCATCATGAAAAGAAATTTCACTGAACAAGATACTCAGACAGCAACTGAGTACAAAAGAAGTTGTTCAATATAGTCACTAGGGAAAACAAAAAAACACAAGGAAATATTACCATGCATCTATCAAAAAGGCTAAAATAATAATTATAACAATATAATATTAACCACTCCAGTTGCTGATGAGGATAGAGAAGAACTCAATCACTCAAACATTGCTGTGAGACTATAAAAATCATATGTCTACTCTAGAAAACAGTATGTGAGTATCTGAAAATAATACAACCAAGCAATTTCACCCCTGCACGTTTATCTAGGGAAATGAAGACTAATATTCACTTGAAAAACTATATAAAAATATTTGTAACATTCAATTTATAAAAGATAAAGTGAAGATAATATTGATTTCCTTTAAAAGGTGAATAATAAAACAAATTTTAGTATATCATACCATAGACTACTACTCAGCAAGTTAAAGGAATAGACTATTTATATACATAATGACTGGAAAAAACTTCGGAGAATCATGCTGAGAGAAAAAGCTAATGCAAAGGGTTTAAACTTTGTGATCCATGTATATCCATTCTTGAAACGACAAAGTATAGAATTGGAGAACTGGTTGGAAGTTTCAGTGGGATTCAGGGTTGGTGGAGGAGGGAGACAGGTAGGTGTGGCTAAAAAGGCTGACGGATCTTATAGATGTGTTTTGTACTAAAATTTTGATGCCATCAATGTCAATATATTGATTGGGACATTGTACTGTGATTTTGCCAGATGCTGCCATTTGGAGAAACTTGATAAAGAGTGCACAGAGCCCCTCTGTATTATTTCTTATAGCTTCAAGTGAGACAATAATTCTCTCTCAAGAAATGTTTTTAAAAAATCAGGAGAGAAAGTTTAATAAAAAAATGTGATTAAGATATAGTATTTTTACCTTAAAACAATAATAAATAAGAAGTTTTAAGGGACCAGCAGATGGGTAATAGTTACGTTGCTGGACTCCCACGCAGTAGTCGACTGCGGTTTGAGTCTGGACCTGGCAGCTTCAAACTCACGCCAGCCAGGCACTTGTGCCTGCATTTGCAGATCCTGAGAGGAGAATTCTGGAGAAGGGGTTGAGGCTTGGCCATCCACCCTGCGGAGGTAAACTCTTGCTTTCTGTTTCGTTTCTCCAGCAAGCACATAAGCTCTATAGCAAAAATATCTCCAAAAATAAA
Organism: Tupaia tana; assembly: GCA_026018925.1. NCBI lineage: Eukaryota > Metazoa > Chordata > Mammalia > Scandentia > Tupaiidae > Tupaia > Tupaia tana. Next base: position 105,491,778 of record JAKSZU010000005.1, on the reverse strand, counting down.
TTAATTAATAAAATGTGAGATTAAAGTGCAACTCATTTAATTGGCTAGATTTAAAAAAATATGTAATTTATATAAAAACAGTGACATACAAGATAAGAAAATGTAGCTTAAAAATAAAATAGACATAAGATTAAAAAATTTAAACCTGTCTATAAGGACATAAAACTTAAAAAAATCAAAAAAAATTATGTTCTTGAAAATGGAGACACATTGCATCCTTAAAAAAATCATTTCCCCCAATCAATCCACATATTTTATGTTGTGTTTTCATAAAAATGCCCATCAAAATCTGTTTAAAAATGCCAGTGATTTTGCAGTCCTTCAGACAAAACAAATTAGAATATTTCTCATAATAAGAGATGAGAAAAAAAGAAACTATTGAATGATAAAATTACGACTAAGAGTGTTAGTGATGCATAAAATGTACATGTTTCTGTAGTGATGCATCACATAATGAAATTTTGTGAGTGACAGACCACATAAGATAATACCATTGTATAGATTAGGTATGTAGTAGGCTCTACATCCAGGTTTATGTACTCACTCTTCTAATGCCCACACAATGTGTGTGTGTGTGTGTGTGTGTGTGTGTGTGTGTGTATATAATTGAAATATATATATTTATATATATACATTATATATATTATATATAACATATTGAATGTATATTATATATATTTTAATTTTCAAAAGTGTATGTGAATTTGCTCTCTCTCTATATATATGTGAGTGTGTATGTGTGTGTGTACACACAATCTCAGGCAATTTGAAAAATAAACAATAATTCAGCCTATTTAAGAGAGACACTTTTAAGTCAGTAGAGAGAAGCTTATTTATTAAACAAATATTATGGCAACACCTGAGTTGAAAAATAAATTTTAATTCTTAATTTACAATGTATATTAAAAGAAATTCCACAAGTATGGGATAATGAAATGAGATAAAAATACTACTTAATTGTTATAAAATAAACAGAGCATTTTAATTCACTTTGTCAGTGGTTAGACTTCTCACAAGAGCATATAAATCACAGGAGATAAATATGAAAAATCATTGATAAATTAAAACCTTGCAATTTTTAATTGCACCTTTCTTTTCTAAAAGAGCATGATCACTGGGATAGGTGGCTATCTAATGTTTGTGTCGGTGTTGCTGTGTACCACAACTACTCTGAAAGGTCAGATGCATACTGAAGAAGCACATGTGTCCCATCGATGACGTCAGGCAGACTGGGCTTTTCTGGGTGGCTCTACTTCAGCCCGTAGCACCCTCTGGTCTTGGGTTCTAGCTGGCGCTAGGCTCAGGTCTTTCCATAGGTTCATGACGGTGACCAGGCTAGAAGAGCATTGATAATTGCAGAAAATCTCTTTTGATTGTCAATCATGAAATGTCAGGATTTATAACCAGCCATGTAAATAAAGTTTAATTCTCCACCCCAGTCACATCTGCAAAATCATCTTTGGCCAAAACAAGTCACGTGTATATGGACAAAGTCAAAAGGAGACGACCACTCTCTAATAATGTGGAGAGGGCCAGGATTTTCATGTACAATACTGTCAAAGAGAAGCAAAAACAACGAGACTGATATTTCAGTTTTCAAAAGGGAATGTGAATTTACAATTCATGCTACATAAAAAGAGAACAGTTCTTGTACTAAATTGTGCCTACAAATCCATTAGAGTTAAATAGAAATGCCAAAGAATAATTAACACAAAAAATATGAACAGAAAGTTTTCAGAAAATAAATGTGTTTTAATTATATGCAAAAAGTGTCTTGCTTTTTCATAATAAGATACATGTAAATGCAATTTGGCTAAGACTGAAAAAAAGAAAACAAGATAGAGCTACCTGTATTGTGAGCCATTCTCGTGTGTTACTGGTGGGAAAGGTGAGCTCAGAAGCTACTAGCAGAGGTCATTGAAGTAAAAGCCAAACAAACCAACAACCAACCTCCTCTCCACCGAAAACAAATCCCATTCAGCAACTATATAAAGGAACTGGATTCTGTTTTTAAGCATTTAGGGAAACTGTGTAAGTTTAACTGTTGAACTTGTGGTACTTTCTCATTTCCTATGTAATTTAGATTGTTAGTACTTATATGCCTTTTATACATTTTGTGATATACGTGGTCAAGAAAGAGAATATGAATTTTAATATGCTAATTTATGCAAGTCAACCACCCTCTTTTTATTTTCTTAGACATTACTTAGAATAGTCCCCTGACAACCGACATCATAATAATTTCCTTGTTATATTTCAGTCTTAGAAAATTATCTGCTCAAAATTTTTATAATACTGTAATTCATTCATTATCAATGTTATCTTCTAAAATGTCAAATACAACAATTGAATGGAAACCGTAATAAGAATAATTATTTTATCATTGGGAAATTTACTCTACTTTACATTTATTGATCAATTTTCTTGAAAGAGGATGGACATAATGAGCTAAAATAGCTGGTATTTTAAAACTAATACTGAGAAATTGAATTTAGAGAATGTGAGTGATTAAAATTTGCTTAAAGTTTCCCTGAAAGTAAGTTAAAAACTTTATAATATATAGAGGTTTTTTTTCTTTTTTCTTTTTTTTTTTTTTATTGAGAGATTTTCGCTATAGGGCGCATGTGCTCGCCAGACAGACAGAGAGAGACATAGAGAAAGAAAGCGAGAAATCACCCCCCAGGGGGGATGGTCATGCCGCAATCCCTTCTCCTCCATTCTCCTCTCGGGATCTTGGGCACTCACGCACATGTGCCCGGCGTGAGTTTTAAGCCACTGGGTCTGGGACACGAACCATAGTCGACTACGTGGGAGTCCAGTGACATAGCCATTATGCTAACTGCTGGTTCCCAGAATATAGAGTTTTTGATTTAGGTCTCAAATAATCAAATGATGAAAATGAGTGGAGATAATAAATTTAGGAAAAGAAAATGGAATTAGCATAAACTGTATTCAACATCACCCTGGGTATCAATCGTCATACGTAAGAGTCCTTGTAATAATCTGAACCTGGGACACTAAAGCAAGTATAAAAGCACTCTCTTCCAAAGTTAAGTAGTAAACGTGAAAAGTTGCTAGAATGTCATTTTTATACTGTAGGATTTGGATCCTATTACACACACACATACACACACACACACATATCTTATGTGAAATTAATACAGAATTGGTGATAAAGATAATTACATCTATGTTAATATATAAATATTAACTTATGATGTTTTTAAGCATATTACTATGGTTTAATTTTGTCTTTTTGTTGAAATAGCTATTATTTGTTTATTTCTAAGAAAAAAAAAAACTTTCTCAGGAGTGCCATAATATTGTAATAAAATTGCATTGTGTCTAAGTTCTCATATTGAAAGTAAATTTCAGAATAAAAAGAAAAACCAGTGATAAGAGCCACAGGATCACCTGGAAGAAAGAATGACAATCTCCATCTCAGTGTAGATGCCCCCACATTGACAGACATTGCTTTATCATAATTTTTTTTGAAGTTGTATTTATTTCTTTCAGTAGAGAGAAAGAGAGGTACCTCAATCAGATCTAACTGTAATTCCACCAACCCCCCCCCCCCCCCCAGCCAGCCAGGATCACAGGTGCACGTGCTCATAGGTCAGCCTAGGAACCAAACACAGTGACCTTCCATATGAACCCTGTATTACTTGGTCAGTGTGTTAGCGCCACATAATGGGGCCAGTGCTATAATGAGGATTTGAGTCCTTGTTGGAAAGTGGGAGCCATGTACTAAAGGCTTGAAACCATACCAAAAACAACTACAAAATTAAAACAAGGTTTATTAGGAGTTTTACTCAACATTTTCAAATAAAGAGATGGAAGAGAACGGTAGAACGGTGAACATTGACCTATTTATAAGAACGTTGATTAGAAACTAAACATAGAACACCTATTAAAATACCCTCTAACAATTTTAGCACTGGATTCTAAATACGGATTCATGGTCTCAGAGGGAAATCAAAAAGTTTTGATATTAACTTAAGGCAATGTTTAGGGTGTATGCTCTGAAATCTATATGACAGATTCCTACTGGTTTATTTCATAATGCTTAGTCTAATAATGCAGCAGCAATTACCTAAAAATAAGACTTATAAAATAATAATAAAAAAAGCTTTAGAAATAGAAGCATTTACTCACTGAACTGAGAGCTGACCTGATTCCCATGGCATCTCTGCCACCAAATGAGTGTCACTTCACTGCTGGCCTCCCTGTCCGGGGTATCCGCTCTGGAAAGCGAGTAGAACTCTTTATTTAGGTAGCCAGGAAGTTGCTAGCACTGCAAAACCTTGATCTGTGATAAATGGGCTGGAATGGAGGCTCTGAACCGGTGTCGCCGTCACTGTCAAAGCAAACATCAGGACATTAAGGAAAGCAGGCTGGGGCTTAGTCTTAGGCACCCTACTTACATTTCCTATTAGCTCTCACCTTATGAGCAGAATTGCTCCTTTGAGATAATGCTTTCCCAAGGCCTTTCACTTTTTTTCTTGCTGTCTCAGTTTTTATTTCTCACCTAATCTTCCAAAGGAGAACAATGCCTTCTATCTGGCAAACAAATTATTTTTTTAGAACACAAAATTGTCAGTGTATGAAAGTATATTTTATTTAATGATAAAATATTAGATATTTATCCAGCAAATTAAAATTATCTCACTCATTCACTCAGCTCTTGCAAGTTGCTCCACACTAGGGAGGGAGAAAAGAGTGCAAACCATGTAGAGATGTCTGCAGGGTTCACACAGCGTCATTCCACCTGCTTCCAGGAGCATGCGTAAATTCACAAGGCTCGATAGCCCCAGGGAACAGGACTTGGGGCAGCTGGGCCTGATTTTTTCCCTGGGTGCTCTGAGATTCCATTAGCCTTGGTCATAAGAAAAATTGGCATCCAATCTTTTTTCCTTTCTTTTTCTCAAAATGAGCTTTCTACATTAAACGGTAAAGGATCTTCGATACAATTTTCAGTGAATCCATTTTAGCCCCTGTCACATAGATGTGTGTGATTCAACATTATTATAGTTTGTGTTGGAATCTAAATTATATTGATACATAGAGGTGAAGAAGATACAGAAAGTGAACCCCTTTTTCGCCACACTGTTTTAAAATTGTTCTTTTACTTTTTTATTTGCAAACTGTTCCTATGGAGGAAGAATTTCAGCTAACATACTTAACATCAAATCCAATAGATTGTGCAAATGAAGCAATGCAACATGTAGTAAGCAAGTGTGTGTGTCTAAGAGATAGACAAAGGGAAAGGGAGACAGAGAGAAATAATAAATAGATGAACAGGGGACCAGCAGTTGGCATAGTGGCTATGTTGCTGGGCTCCCATGTAGTTGTTTGAGTCCCGTGTGTGTACCCAAGATCCTGAGAGGGGAATGGAGGAGAAGGTATTGCGGCATGGCTATCCCTTCTGGGGGTGATTTCTCACTTTCTGTCTCTCTCTCTGTCTTTCTGGTGAGTGCATATGCCCTCTAGCAAAAAGCTATCCAAAAAATAAATTAATTAATTAAGAAATACATGAACAGATAGATGAGAAAGTTCAATAGCTGACACTGTTGAAAAATAAATTAGGCAATAAATAATACCCTTTTTAATGCAGTACTGGGATATTTCAGTGACCACCATATTTAATCACCTATAAATGATACTCAAGTTTATATTTCATTTCCAATTAAGCCATTCAAAGAACCAGTGAATATATTTGTTTTGGGGATTCTTTATTTTAGAGTTCTTGTTTTAATATTTATGTTCCACTTACTTGTACTGTTTTCTGGCTTACCCTAGACAGAAGAAAACATTTAATTAAGGAGCTTAGGCTCTGAGTTACTATTTAATTCTGAAATAAAGCAATTATAGTTTATATTTCTGTTTAGGAACAATGAGCATTAAGAAATAAGCATCATGTTTATATAAGATACTTGTATGTGAAGCAGTAATAATGCATCTCTGAATAATAAATAGGTTTTCATTGTTTTTCTTTATGCACTGTCTTAGAATCTTTGACTTAATATTGGATTTTGCAGTGGTGAGATTGGGACCATATTTTAAATTACATTATTAAATAGACAATCATCTTTAATATACAAATATAGATTTAACTTATATGAACACAATGCATTAAAAACATTGACATATCTGTTTATCTGGGTGCAGTTTTATTTAATAACTTGACAAAAATTTGACATTTTACCCCATTTATACATAGAACTTATATGGCCAATCCAATTGACAATATTTAGTCTGATATATGTTGACTCAGGCATAATGTGCCAAATTGCATTTCCCTTTGTGGGTGAAAGAACTGTGCTTTGAAAAAAAAATTACCTATCATAGCATTGCAATGATGGGAACTGGGGACTTTTGAAGTTAATAATACAGAATTAGAGTTATTTATTTAATTGGTTCCAGTCTACTGCAGTGTTTAACAAGCTCAGATAAATGGGCTAATCTTTCACAATTAGTCTATTAAAGTCTGGTTATTTTTAAAACTTGTACCAGTTGTAATCAGAGGGTTTCCTAAGGCATAAATTCCCTAGGACCTTTATACGTAGAGGACATGTAACTTGCTGTTTGGCTATGTGCTCTATGAACTTTGTTTGAGCGTAAGAAATTGCAGAATCATAACAGGGTTCTAAAAATATCTGAATGGTTTCAGTGAATGAAATGACACAATCAGTTTTAGTGAATAAAAGGGATCCTCAGTCTCCATTGAATAAGCATGTTTTAATATGTAACTATGATCCTCAGTCTCCACTGAACAAGCATGTTTGAATATGTAACTGAAGGCACTGGAAGACAGTGTGCAATGGCACATGGAGGCAGCAGTATAAGTGGCATTAATGTGTAATGTATTTATTCTTGCATCAGGGTGCTACCTCATGCTACACGTATTCCAAATAGGAGATTTGCATTTCCTTCATCTCAAATACGATCATATTTTTAACTGTAGATAATATTGTATAACTTACTGGGAAAAAAAGAACATTTAGGACTCTTCGTGGTTGAAAATCTAAACTTTCATTATGTGTAGTCGATCACGATGAACTTTATAAGAACAAATGGAAATAATTGACACACTGTCACCTCAAGGTCATAAGTAATAACCAGATATGTTTCTCAATAAAGATGAAATACTCAAAGCACAGGTCTAGTGACTTGTGATCTCCTAATTGATCCCTTGCCTCTTCCTGCCCACTGCAACTTTCTCTGACCCCCGGCCAGCGGTCTGCAGCGCAGCGCCACGTCCTTCGGGCTTCCCTTCCCTCTGAAGGCACTCACAGTGGATCTGCTTTGTTCTCTCTTAACTTTATGAGAATTCTTTTAACTAGTGCGTCTGTAACTTTGTGATACTGGGTTTTCATGAAATTTCCAAACCAAACTTAAACTACTGTCATAAGCTAATAGGTATCTGATAATGAAATGAATAGGTTTGATCATTTAATCTCATTAGGTCTATCGGCCAAAAGCCACATGCCTGTTCCAATACTCTGTACACTGCAGACCCTTGGAAACTGCAAATGTGTTAACATTTAAACAATATTCAAAACCTTTATTAATTAAAATATGATCAAGTCCAAGAATAAGAAATTTAAGATAACAAATGCATTGTCTACTAACCCGTTCAAAGTGAGGATAACTCAGTTTGTGCCTGTGCTCAAAGTCATGTAGAGAATAGGAATAATGGCAATTCTAAGGGTGATAATATAGAAAAAGAGAAAAGTGAATATATTGAATTATCTGTCATGACACATTTAGAAATATTATTATAAATATTGAACTGAGATTTCTGGGTGGAGTCTATAGTCTGGTGGTTAAGGCACCTGGATTTCACAGGGCTGAATGAGCAGTTTGAGTCCAAGACTGCACACCTTGTGAAAGAGAGATATGGAGGAGAATAAATTGCAGTGTGACCATCCTCTCTGGTGGAAGACAGGTGCTTTAACCTCTGCCTCACCCTTTCTCTGGCAAGCACACATGCTATGAAGCACAAAAATAAATAAATAAATAAATAAATAAATAAATAAATAAATAAATGATTTATTATATGAGATTGTGAACTAAATTATAATTAAATGAATAAAATAATTGAATGATAGTAACATTAAAATATTAATAAAAATTACATACTCACACATTTTGGAAATGAAAGAAAAGCCTATTTTAAAACCAAACAATTCAAAAAAATAAAACAAAGAAAGAAAATCTGCATTGACCAAAAAATGCTTCCATATCTGGTGTTTTCCTTATTTAATTTTAAGAGATATTTTTGCTGTAGGACACGTGTGCTCACCAATTAGACAGAGACAGAAAGCGAGAAATCACCCTCAGGAGAATGACCATGCCACAGTCCCTTCTCCGTTCTCCTCTTGGGACTTTGTACATGAATGAACATGCACCTGGCGTGAGTTTTGAGCTTTGGGTCCAGAAATTGAACTGCAGTTAACTACTTGGGAGTCCAGCAATCTAACCAATATGCCATCTGCTGGTCTCAATATTGGGTGTTTTCAGCAGCACATGAAGGGCAGACTTTGAACTGAGCCCATGGTGCACATTTTGGGTTTCCACCAAAACTGTGACCTCACAAGAAAGACAGTTCCTACTCAAATACCTGGGAAAGAATTGCCAGAGTCAAGTTACTACAAAGACTATAGGGAAGACTTCTAAATACCACTCTTAAATGTTGTGAAATCTCAGAGCTTTGCCCATTTTTTTTTTTTTAATAACAAATGTTACCAAACATATGAGGAGAACCAACTACTGGAAAGAAAGAAAATAATCATCACACAGAAAATAATATGATGACAACATAGAACAGGGAAGTTGCCAGAAGGGAAAACACAGATGGTCATGGATGGCGGTGATGGTCAGTGGAGGTGTCTTCTTGATCTGTAGTGCCTTGATATGATGTATAAGGAAGATTATTCATACTTTAAAACAGAAATATATGCATGTGAAATGATTAGACACCACTGTTTCAACTTATTAGCAGTGGTTGATACTGGATGTTGGTTCTTTGAAAATTACAGTACTATATTTCTAATTAGCCTCAGTACATATGGAGGTAGAGAACACAGAAATGATATTCTATTATACTGAGAGAGCAAAATAAGGATAAAAAATGTTTTAAACTATGATAACAGGCTGGGAAAAGCCCTTATATTATTTCATAATATCCCAAAATTATAGCTCAAATATGATGTTGATATTCTTCCTTAAGAAAATGAGTGGTGGATCTTCAGTTGGACATCTCTCTATTGATGGCGGAGAGTTCTATATTTTCCTAAGTCCTGTGAAAGTAGCACACTTTACATTTTACATATGTGGCATACACATGCTATAACTTCTGAAGAAAAAGAAATAATTAAAATTGCAATGTTGAGTTTGCACTTTTGATAATTAACCACTTATAAATTATAATGGCATAACCTTTAAAACTAATTAACAGGAAGCCTTTCTATATTTAATCTCTCTGTAGTTAATCGTTGACTTTTTTGGCTTCAAAACTTAGATAATAACATTACTATTACAAATACGAAGTTCATTCAGGACATTATCTATAAAATAGATAGGACAAAAATTGGTGATAGTGCATGTTCCCAGGTATCTGTGTCCCCTCAGGTAAGGGATTTTAGGAAACATACTTTGCTTTGGTAGGGACTGATTTTCCAACTCCAAAATCCTGTATTATAAATATGAACTCCACATCAATACAGTTTCTATATAACTTTTATTATTATGTTAAATACTATAAGTATATGTAAATTGCAGAGCTTTAAAATGAATAATTAGCTGTATTTTCAAAAATTTAAGGACCAGTAGGTGGCCGGGTAGTTAGGGCACTGGATTCCCACATGGCTGGCAGCTGTTAGAGTCCTGGATCTGGTGCCTTAAATATCACAATAGATAAATAAATAAATATTTTATACACTCAATCACTGTACATCACCACAGCTTGTAAATTAAATTCACCCTGCATGAATAAATTGCACATTATTTCCATAAAAGATATCATATACATTATCATTCATAGATAATACTTTATAATCAATATTTTAGAAAGATTACCAGTACAAGATCATCTATCTGTTTATTTTTACAACTAAGTTGGGGCCTACATAACTTAATGTTCTTTCTCACAAGGCTAAATATTTGTATGTATTATAACTAGGACTATTTTTTTAACTTTGTTATAGGGTGAATGGGCTCACCAGAGAAAGAAAGAGAGAAGGATTTAGTGAAAGAACTCTAACAGTTTAGGCATAAATTTTCATTGTATCTCTCTTATGCATTGTAAAAAAGAGATAAAATAAATTGAAGTTATAATGTTAACTTTAAATCATCATTCTAGTCTACCAATCACCTTCTACTCATGGATCAATACCATATTTTTTCACACAATATTGTGCTACATACCACCAACAGCAGTGGTGAGTCACTATTTCTTAAAAGAGTGTTTCAGTATTGTCTTTTGTCCAACATCAGCAGGAAATTTCTGACAAAAATTGATGTTTGATACCTTAACAATAGTCCTTTTTGACACATAAATCCATCACACCAGCTCCTCATTGCTTTGAATTTTTTTCATCTATTCCCAACTATCTGGCAATTTATCCTGACATCAACTCTGCTGCTATTGTGTCACATGCAATCCCAATTCAAGCAAAATGCAGTAAATTTTTAGCAACTTCTGGACATCTTACTTTCTTATGCCTCATAAAGTACTGTCTTGTTATTTTGCAAGAAAATGTGAAATTGTAATCATTCCTTCAGTGACCAATATTTCCTTCACTAATATCAAATTAGCTTCCTGCTGCTCAAATTGAATGCTTTTCTGCTTTATTTCAATGCTGATTCATAGTATAATCATTCTGAATGCATTTTAATTGGCACTTAAATTCTACCATGTGGAGTCAAAATATACATCTAAACTGAAACTGAAGACTCTCAAATAAGCTCTAATCTATGTCAATCCATGGAAAGATGTTACCAACAAAAAAGAGGCCATATTTGTGTAACTGTGACCTGCTTGATGACAGTTGGAAGACATACTGAGTTTAGGCATATAAAATATAAAAAGTGTACATCTCACATTTCATAAAATATGAGATTTAAAACTCTGTTTACCAGGTTCTACCATGTTCATACCAGTGCATGAAAATAAGTCCAAAGGAACAGGGTTGAGTATGTAAGAAAAAAGAAAATCAGGAAAAATGTTACCATGAAATGACTCAGCTTGGTTTCCATCACCTTTATTTACTTATTTATTTACTTGTTTATTTATATATTTATTTTTTGAAGAATTATTTTATTTAAATTTATTTATTTTAATTTGGCCAAAGAGGGACAGATAGAGAGAGAGAGAAAATGTAAGCCACCAAGTTTGGGACTTGAACCATGGTCAGTCACGTGGGAGTCCAGCACCCTTAACCACCATAACACCTGCTGGCCCCAAAACTACCTTTATTTTCACATGAATTATGTGTCCATCTCTTCTTAATAAGCACTTATTTGAGGTGTGATATCTCTCTCTCTATCTATCTATCTATCTATCTATATATATATATATATATATTTTCTTAAGTGATGGTGAGTAAATTTCAACACTTCCAAACCACTGCAGTGTTTCAACTATATTTAATTATCTGTAAAAAAAGACTAGGTATAGTGTTTTTGAGTTCCCTTCTTGAGTAATAATATCATTCTGTGTGGGGTACTGGAAGACTAGTTTTTCAGATTCCCAAGGTTCTTGATATGTACTGAGACTCTATGTCTTAACAAGCCTGCTAATAAAAATAAATAGTAATAAGGAATTAATAATAAAGCTAAAAGAGTTATACAAAATACTTCAATGTTAATTTAAGTGTTCTTTTTTTTTCCATTTCACTCTGAATGTCAAAACATTCTAAATGGAGGAGTCAGCTACACTGTAGTGAAAATGTGACATTTGACACCCAACTATGTCTATAATGATTATCCAGCTTTACCAGCAAGACAAGAAATAGCAACAAGGATAGCCCCATTTTAACCCTTATCTATAAGAGTAACTGAAGACACCAGAAAAATGAGTTGCGAGATAAAGACGCTCCCACTGGGGAAGCATAAAGAACACAGAGTGAAACAGGTGCATGGTGTCCTTGACTTTGAGGAAGGGCACCAGGCTCTCTGAGGACAGCAGTTAACACCGCAAGGAATTCAGCCATCTCGCCATACCTGTGCTCACTTTTTTTAAAAATAATTATTTATTTATTCATTTATTTAATGTTATTTTTTCACATGAGTTTTGCCAGAGAAACACAGAGAGAGAGAAAGAGAGAGAGAGAAAGCAAGTTGCCAGGTCCGGAACTTGAACCACAGTCAGCCATGTGAGAATTCCAACACCTTAACCACCACACCACTTGCTGGCCTTGTGCTCACCTTTTTAACAACTGAGAATTTTGGGAGAACATACACAAGCATCTGGTTTGAGTTTTAAGCCACTGGGTCCAAGACTCAAACCAGAGTCGACTACGTGGGAGTCCAGGAACCTAACCATTATACCATCTGCTGGTTCCATTTTTAAAAATATTTTGTATGTATTCATAGGAGAAAATTGGGTCATATGGTAACTAACCATTTGAATGTTTGATCAGCTGCCAAACTACTTACCAAAGCAGTTTCTGCATCATTTTCCATTTTCACTATAATATAGTTGGGTTATTATTTTTCTATTTCTCACTAACATTAGTAATTATTCATTTTTTTGATTATAAGATTCAAATACAGTTTAGTAATATCTCATTGAAGTTTTCATTCGCATTTTCCTAATAACTAATGACATTTAGCATCCTTTTTTGTTTGTTTGTTTAATTGTCATAAGGCACATGAGCTTGCTAGAGACAGAGCTATAGAGACAGAGAGAAACAGAAACAGTGTCTCTAATGGGGTGTGGTCAAATTGCAATCTCTTCTCCTTCACTTCTCTATCGTCTCAGGATTTTACACATGCATTCACATGCACCCAGCATGGTTTTTTCAGCTATTGGGTCCAGGAGGCAAAGTGTGATTGGCCATGTGGAATCCAGTTTCTTTAGCCACTAGCTTCAGGACTGGCCCGAGGTTTAGCATGTTTTGATGTGCTTATTGTATATTTATATAGTGTCTTTGGAGAAATGGGTGTTTAAATTTTGAGCTCATTTTTTGGGGGGTGACTTGTCTTTATTTTAATGCATTATAAAAGTTCTTTATATATTTTGGATACTTGCCCCTTGTCAGATATATGATTAGCAAATATTTTCTCCCATTCTGTATGTTGTCTTTCACGTTCTTTAGAGTATCTTTTGAAACAGTAAGCTTTTTATTACAATCTTGATTTAAATAAGGCAGCCTTTATTAAAAAAAAAAAGTGCATATTTTTCATAGAAAAATGGAAGTTTGTAAAACCATATGTACTATGTAACTTACTTTTGGAAATAAAATATGTAGATGTTTATATGTCTATAAAATGTGTGTAAATATATTTATATATATAAATATATACACACACAGATATATAATGATCCACAATCATTAAATGAGAGGATCTTTGATGGATTAAAGAAAACCCTTGATTTTTGTCTGTATTTTCTAAATTTCTGTAATGTTGGTGTTCTTGACTCTGTTCTAATAAATATGGCCTTAAATAATAATAAAAAAATATTGAAATATACGTTTTTAAAGAATTATTTAATTACATTTATTGTTATTTTTTAGTTTGACCAGAGAAAGACAGAGGCAGAAAGACAGAGTGGGAGAGAGAGAAAGCAAGCCACCAGGTCCAGACTCAAACTGTGATCATCTATGTGAGAGTCCTTAACCATCACACCACCTCTCAGCTCTTTTATTACTTTATTTTGCCCAGATTTACTTGGTGCTAACTCTGTGGATTATATGAGAGAACTTCAAAACTTCACAAGAAAAATGGAATTAAAGTATAAATTTATTCTGTTGCAAAATGCTTTGAAATTTATGCATAATTTTTCATAGTATCTATTTTCCATGTGCTTTTCGAAGAACCCACATATGTTAGATGCTAGAAATCATGGTGTAGGAATTTCTCAACATATTGGTTAAGAAAGAACAATAATTAATTAACAACATTGTAATTAATAAATCATAAAACCGAGATGTCAAAAAATATACAAAAAACAACTATGGCACAAATAATCCATTACATAAAAGAAAAGGCAAATATTTAATGGAATGAGAGACAAAATATAAGTCATAGAAATTTCCAAAGTAAGTGACATTTAACCAAATATTTTTTATTATTAAATTTTAATAATTTTATAGAAGAATCGGTTAAAAATTTAAACATTTTAAAGATTAGGGCTAGATTCGGGACTAGCAGTTAGCATAACGGCTATGTCGCTGGACTCCCACGTAGTCGACTGTGGTTTGCGTCCCGGACCTGGTGGCTTAAAACTCACGCCGGGCGCGTGTGCGTGCATGCCCAAGATCCCGAGAGGAGAATGGAGGAGAAGGGATTGCAGCGTGGCCATCCCCCCTGGGGGGTGATTTCTCGCTTTTTGTCCCTCTGTCTGTTTGGCGAGTGCACACGCCCTATAGCAAAAACCTCTTCAAAAAAAAAAAAAAAAAAAAAATAGGGCTAGATTGAACTGTCTAAAAACCAAGAATGTGCTAATTGCAGAATGGGATCATTGAGGACATGTTTTCCCAGGAGATCAATGGAGTACCAGACATGGAAGAAAGAAGAGTGGTTTTTAAATCTCATTTTTCTTTCTCTCCATTTACTCTCACAGCTACAGTTAACCTGTACTCAGTTATTATTGGCTCCTAAGGTTTCTTTCTACTCCTTGTCACTTTTCTTCTCTTTGGTCCTTTGCTACATAAATAAAGTTTATTTCTTAAGGTTCAGATTGAAATTCATACTCCTAAGTGTAAAGTCTCCTTGAAATGTCCAGAATCTGTAATCACTCTTGACAGTCATTTTTATTTGTATATTTTTATGTATTTAAATGCTATATATATATATATATATATATATATATATATTTCCTCCTTAATTATATTTCCTTCAGAAAGTATATTCTTGGGCCTGCAGGTGGCATGGTGGTTAGGGTGCTGCACTCCCACAGGGCAGACACTGTGGTTCAAGTACTAGACCTGGCAGCTTGCTTTCTCACTTTCCCTCTCTCTCTTTCTCTGTTGAGTGCATGTACCCTTCAGAAAATTTTACAAAATGATAAAAAATAAATAAAATTTAATCATTCTCAAAAATCTAAATTCAAATTTTTGGCAGTTATCACCAAATATAACATAATCCTGTGTAGCAAAATATATGCCTGTATATGAAAACAAGGAAAAGAAGAAAATATTGAGAGGATTGCAGCCTAAAAGAGTGTTTGAGAAATCTGTGGAATAGATGCAGCACAGATAGGCCAAATAGGAACTCAAGAGAGTTGGTTATCTTAGTCCAAAGAATGGGACTTTTTGTTGTTTATTTTTTTCAGAGTAGTGTCTTTATTGAGCTTATTGTTTAAGAAACCCAAATGAGAAATGCTAAAAGTCACTACTGTGGTTTAATTGTGTCCCCTAAATTCATGTATTGAAATCTGGTGAGCCATTGTAATGGCACTGAGAGGACAGAGATTTACTCTGATTATGGTGTTGAAAGATGGGGCCTTTGGGAAGTGATCAGTCATCACAGTGGGGTTCTTGGGCACTTGAGAGTTCATGAGGAGACACAGACACGGACCCAGACACAGGCAGACACAGACTCAGACTCAGATGCAGATCCAGACGCATTCTCAGATCCAGACCCAGGCCCAGATCTAGACCCAGACATGGACGGGAGCACACTTTCTGTATTGTTCTCTTGCCATGTGCTACCCTCTGCCATGTTATCCACCAACAAGATCACCTCACCATATGAGGCCCTTTGACGTTGGACTTCAAACACATGAACAAAATAAACCTTCTTACAAATCACCCAGATTCAGTTATTCCTGTCATTACCAACACAAGAATGAAAAATAGGCACTTTCCTTCTTCCTTTTTTAATTTTATTTATTTATTTATTTATTTATTTATTTATTTATTTTTTTTTTTTTCTGGAGAGGTTTTTGCTATAGGGTGCATGCAATCTCCAGAAAGCCAGAGACAGACAGAAAGCGAAAAATCACCCCCCAGGGGGGATGGCCGCGCCACAATCGCTTCTCCTCTATTCTCCTCTTGGGATCTTGGGCACATATGCACACACACCCACACACACCCAGCATGAGTTTAAACCACTGGGTCTGAGACTCGAAACGTGGTTGACTACATGGGAGTCCAGCGACATAGCCATTACGCCAACTGCTGGTCCTGAAAAATAGACACTTTCTAAAGTTTTTGAAATAATAATAAAAAAAAATCATCTAGATTGTGCTTGTGAAAGAATCAGAATTTCACACATAACATGTGAGATGAGTATAGATTACACTGAAGCCTGTGAAATCCACAGCTAGTGAAGAAGTCTGTAAGAATCAGTAGACATACAGATCTTATGACTCTATAAACTTATGTTGTCATAAACACACTGCCTGTTTCCAGATATTTGCAAGTCATATTGTACAGGGGTTAGAAACTATTTCTATAAAAGACCAGACATATATTTTGTGCTCTGGGGTCCTTAGGTGCTCTTTTGCAAATACTCAGCTCTGCTACTATAACAGGAAAACAGCCATACTCAGACTACACCTAAATCATTGTGATTAGCTGTGTCCTAATGACTATTTATTGAAAAAAAATTAGGTGATAAGCCGGATTTTACTTATGAGAGGTACTTTGCTGACACCTGCTTTAAAATCCTGTGATTCTTATTGTTATTATTTATTTGTTTTTAGTTTTCCTGCATTTGTGTGTGCTCAGAAAGAGAGAGAAAGAGGGAGAGAGAGCACATCTCTCACAATAGAGGTGTTGATATTATAAGCCCACTCCTTCCATTTCTTCATCGTGATGGGAGTATAGGCATTCATACACACATTCATGGCATGTCTATTCAAGCTACCAGGTCCAGGATTTGGACTACAAAAGTAGCCATCTGGGACCTGACTCAGATCTGACTCTCTTAACCACTAGACCACAAGGTGAGCCCCCAATCATTTATTTGGAAAGGTTCATTATCTCATGATTATGTTACTGGTTCAACACAATCTGGAGAACACGGTAGGGATCCTGCGCGGAAGACAGAGACAGCTCGGAGGAAATCCACACCCCACCACACAATAAATAAATTTCTACATTTTAGTTATTAAAACAAATCTATATGCTCATATGATTAAAGCTTAAAATTCTTCTTTCAACATAATAAAATCATTGTTAAATAGATTTTAACCAATTTAAACATTTTTTTCCTTAGCAATGTTATCCATTAAATAACAATGATTTGCTGACCAATATCTCAGTTTTTAAAAATGTCTGGGTAATTTCAAAACATGGTATTTCAAATATAATTTTTGATTAACAGTGATTAATTCACTAGTTGGGACCACAAAAAATCTCACATTTAACTAATAATGGATTTAGAGAAAACATAGCAAGGTAGCTTACATTAAGCTATAAATTACCTAAAAATATTTATAAATTATATGAAAATATTGCTTATTAATGTTGCAATAAAGTAGACCAAATTAATAGAAGAAAATGGAGAGAAAAAGCATGCCAACCAACATTCTCTAGACTACCAAATGGAAATTACATTTTTAAGAGGAAAGTAATTAGATGAGTGCTTTATCATTTGTTCACATTAGCATCAAATAGCTTTTATCATGACAATTTTCTAAATATGAAAATTCATAGAGTACAAATAGATGTAGGAACAGAGTTTTTTGTTTCAAAGTTTATCCACTCATTTTTCCATGACTTAGAGAGACAAAGAGAGAGAAATAGCCATCCTGAATGTCTGAGGCCAAGATCCACACTCAGCTTCAGCCCTCTGGGACAGCAAGTACTCATGTACCTTGCGTGCTCAGAGAGGTCTCCAGACATGAACCTGAAATCTTCCCTTGTGCTTCAGTCTCGCAAAGCATTGGATTCCACCTCTGCACCACTTGTGTTTGGCTACTATAGTAGATTAATGTTTACCAAAAAAATTGATATGATAATTTAATAAATAAAATTGTAAAATTTGCAAGATAATGTATATTATAGTAATTACAAGAATCATAACTCACATTAGTCCTTCCTTTATATTCCTTGGGACCAGCAGTTAGCATAATGGCTATGTTGTTGGACTCCCATGTAGTCAACCATGGTTTGAGTCCCAGACCTGGTGGCTTAAACTCATGCCAGGCGCGTGTGCGTGCTTGCCGAAGATCCCGAGAGGAGAAAGGATTGTGGCGTGGCCACCTCCCCTTGGGGGTGATTTCTCGCTTTCTGTATCTCTGTTTCGCACTGTCTTTCTGGCAAGTGCATGTGCCCTATAGCAAAAACTTCTCCAAGAAAAAGGCAAAGCAGAGCAAAGCAAAGCAAAGAAGAGAAGAGAAAAGAAAAAATCCTTCCTCTATATTCCTGATTAAAATGTCAAATAGCTAGGCACTGAACTGGCACTCAGTAAGTATTTATTGACTTTCTGAAGGCATTAGCATGCATGAAACAAAAGATTTGGGACTATGCCTTGTTTTATTTAAGACAAAATTCAGGCCTTTAGTTAAAATACAAACATATACATATGTGTGTGTGTGTGTGTGTGTGTGTATAGTAAAATAATTTTTAAAAGTGAAGTTTCCCTAAAGGCATAATATCACTAATGAATTCTGCATTGTGGCCAAATGCATATTTTCAAAGGAAATATCAGTGTGTGCATTCCACTACTTCTAAGCTGCTCATTCTGATAAAGGGCACATAGCTGGGTCACAATGTGGAAGAAGGGGAAGATTCTGAAGAAATGTAATGTTTTCATACTTCTTTGCTGTGAGTCCCAAGAGATAAGAATTTAACTTGGCTACTCAGAGAGATTGAATATGATCAGGGTAGTTTGAAAAGGGTTTACTTCCCACTAAAGCCACCATGAGGGTCAAAAAACAGCTGAACAATGGCTTTGGTGGAAGAACCAGAGACATTGCCATGTTGGAATTGGACTGAACTCCTTGAATTTGTCAGGATAAAAGATACATCATGTTCCCCCAAAATTGGCACCTGGTTAGTTGGGTTCTGCTAACAGAGCCATCTGGTGAGGGAAGGAGCCAGAACAGGAAGCTGCTCCGTTCTGGCTCCTTCCAGATCAAAGTGGGATACGTGGGGACAGGCGAAGGTGGCAAGATACCACCAGGAACGGAGGGTTAGGAAACAGTATGGGAGAGATCCAGAGACTCCACAAAGGGACCGAAGGGAGACAGAGCCAGCTTCACCACCTGCAATGTCCAATACCCTTAAGAACCTGACTTAACCAAGGCGGGGGATTAAGAAAGTTAGTCGAGTGTCTAAAATATGTTCTAGCAAGAGAAAGGTGTCTAAATGAAGTAAAGAGTCATAGTTGTTAATTATTATGACTTAATTTTCATGAAGTCACTCTAAGCATTTGTTGAACCCAATCAATACTGTACACGAAAACATCACTACATGGATTTGATATTGAGCTTGCAAAATTTGACATAAACACGAACTTTTAAGCTATAAGTGTGATTAGATGAATAATTCCATTGGAAGAAATTAACAGTCTGTGATGGCTTAGCTTTTGTGACTTAAGAATTAAACCCAAAATTTTGCAACTGAATAAAAGAAATCTTATCATTAAGTAGTATCAATGTAAAAGATACCTATCTAATCCTGTTATTCAATTTCTTGTAATACCATAGTTTAAATTAGCATCAGAGCTTAAATGTATTTTTAAAAATTTATTTATTTTATTGAGAAAGAGGAAAAACCCATGACAGGAGCTTGTCAAACTGCGAATCGACGCCCCCCCCTGCGCCCCCCCCCCCCGACAACCTTCCAGCCATCCAAGACCATGGCCATCCCCGGCCTGTTCAAGACAACCTGAATCTGACCTTATAGCCATAGGTGGTAGTGTTATTGGTAACAGAATCAATTGCTGCAAGAAACTATTCATTCTGTGACTGGATGAAAAGACTTTTAAAAGAAGTTTAAAAGCATGGGATAGACTAGATTATATATGCAATATTCCATATTGTATTATTTAATAGTAAGGCCTAGACTAGGGTTCCTGCTTGATTTGGTGGTTGTTTCATGTGTTTGGCCTGTAAAGCATTACATAACGCATTTAAGTCATCCCCAATTATATTCTTTCATGGACTCCATAAACTTAGCTTATATTTGGAAGGCACACTGAGAAGTAATTCTGACACAGAAACAAGGGATGATGACAATTACTGCTCACCTACGGGAGCCAAATCCTGTGAGCAACATGAGAGTGAAGGTCAATGCTAAAAGCCATGGGTAATGTGCCCATTTCTCGCTACTCGGAAGTGTAATGACCCTCGTGTTATTCTGCATCCTCCTAGAAACAGATGCTGAGATGGTACTGAATGAGCAAGGGTCTTTTTTTTTTTTTTTTTTTTTTTTTTTTTTTAAGATTTTTTTTGCTATAGGGCGCATGCGCTTGCCAGACAGAGAGAAAGACATAGAGACAGAAAGCGAGAAATCACCCCCCAGGGGGGATGGTCACGCCGCAGTCCCTTCTCCATTCTCCTCTTGGGATCTTGGGCACGCATGCACACGCTCCCGGCGTGAGTTTTAAGCCACCGGGTCCGGGACGCGAACCGCAGTCGACTACGTGGGAGTCCAGCGACATAGCCATTACGCTAACTGCTGGTTCCCATTGAGCAAGGGTCTTTTTAAGGGAAATACTTTTGAGAGGGAAAACAGGGATGAGGGCTAGGCAGTGTGGACAGTGTGCAAAGCAGTATGTACGATCCAGAATAAAGCATCGAGGGAAAACAAGTTGGTTACCTGCAATCTAAAGAAAGTTTACCAAGGGGGCCAGCAGGTAGCATGGTGGTTAGGAGCACTGGACTCCCACATGGCTGATCACAGTTTGCGTCTCAGACCTGGAGGCTTGGTTTCTCACTTTTTCTCCTCTCTCTCTCTCTCTCACTCTGTCCCTCTCTGGTCAAGATGAAATAAATTAAATAAATAAAGTTAAATAACATCATTCTTAAAAAAAAAAAAAAAAAAAAAAAAGGGAAGTTCACCAAGGCCATCATGAAGAATTAGAGACAAAATCAACCATCTCCCAGAAATTCTCTGGTATCCTTGCAGTCTCAGGTCATGGGAGCAACAGCCCAGCGAGGCTTGGACTCCATGCACATGTTTTAATAGAATTCACAGCCAGTAGCTGGACCCTTCCCCACTTCTTATCCCTGTAGGTGGAGTTCTGGGAGGTACAGCTCACACTGCCCCACATGCCCTTCGAGGAAATGGACAGTGAAGGACAAGTTCATTGTACATGTGTATCTAAAAGAGAAGTCAAATGTGGCCCCGAAAGCATCTTACCGAAAGAGACTTTACTGCGTGTAAAAGGTGCTGTGTGTACACTGCAGATAGATGCAAATGGTAGATCTGGGGCATTTGTACTTTTCCTCTGGTGTCTACAAACCTAGGCCAATTGCTACAGAGATCTTTATAATGGAAAACTATAATCACTTGGTTCAGACATAATAATTATTCTCATCATAAACCAATGCTCAGTTTTTATATCACTAGACACAATCCTACAAAATTAATATATTTAACTTGCTTAGGGGGTGAGTTCTGTTATTATTATCAGTAATTTACAAAGAAGGTAGCTGAGGCACAGAGAGGTTATGTAACTTCTCTAAGGTAATCCAGTAAATTGGAAGAGCCCGTTTTCTAAACCAGACTTTCTATTTCCAAAGACCATAATTTAAACCATTATGGTACCTGGATTATCCCTAAAGATTCACACCATTCAGAAATGGCTAATAGAAACAATTTATTTAGAATGCATCCTTAAAATGGCTATGCACTGCATTTTGACTGAAGATAATATGAAGTAGTTTTCCATCATAAAAAATCTATGACGTGGGACCAGCAAATGGCATAATTGTTACAGCACTGGACTCCCACATAGTCAACCATGGTTTGGATCAGGACTCCAAGGCTTAAAACTCATGCTAGATATGTGCACGCACATGCCCAAGATCCTGAGAGGAGGATAGATAGAGGAAAAGGGATTGTGGTGTGGCCATTCTCCCTGAGGAGTGATTTCTCGTTTCCTGTCTCTCTGTCTCTCTCTGTCTCTCCAGCAAGTGTGCATACCCTACAGCAAAAATCTCTCTTAAAAACAAGAACAAAAACAAAACTATGATGTTACAGCAAACCAGCCTCAAAATATTCAGCCTCGTACCTATCTGAAGACTAAGAAACACATTCTGGTCAACATTATAGTGATAGCAGAAAAGAATCTTGGTGGGGACTGCACAAATTAAGCACAGAGCTTGGACAATTGTTTATCAATAGCTACAAAATTTACTGACTCTGGAGTATGGCAACTTCAAGGCTTTCTGAAAATCTGAACTGTATCTCATCAATCTGTTAACAAAATGACAATATAAGCACCATATGCAAACAGCTTCTTACATCCTGGATAATTGCAATGCTTTTGATGCCAGGCATGTCAATTAGCATTGATTTCTGCTCTGAAGGCATTACTGAGTCTTAGTAAGTCTGAGAACGTGTTTAAGTAAGGGCCACAAGAAATGTAATGTATTACAATGCATTAAGTAACTTCTATTTTAATAAATAAAAATCGCTAGAAATATGACCAACTTAACTCATGGGGAAAATAACTATCTAGTCAATGGTAATCCTGGAAAGAATGGGAATTTAGAAATGTATAAGTCAAGATGTATAAAGTCAACATGTTCTGGTAAGAACATGTTCATTTAGTAAATGTTCTTTGGATGTACTGCTTCTTTTGGTTGATCAATTGATGTCCACCAGCATAATTACCTCATTCCAAATAACTTCCAGCAATCACAGAGTAATGAAAATAAACCAAGTGTCAGGGCTCAAACTACATACATGTAGAGAAATAAGTGATTTGATAGCGACTCACCCAAGGGCAGAACCACAGTGAGCAAAATATTGTCAGTTAGCGACTCAGTCCTAAGTATGTAGGAATTATACCCTTGTGAGTCTTTTTTTTTTACCTTTAATGCAATTGACTTTGGAATAAAATAACAGTTTTGTCTACAAATATTATATGAATTTATTTTGTTAGAGATTTGTAAGACATCTCTCTTTAACGAGATTGAGAAAATTAAGTAAATGAAGCACCCAAGTCAGATAGGTTAGATGAAAAAACAGGAGAGATGGTTGGGAAAGAAAGCAAATTATCCCTGTGGGGAAAGCAGAAGCCACCAAGCACCTGCGGGCATGGGGAGGTAAGTCATCAGATTTTGTAACTATCAGGGACTGTTTAAATATACTATTAAGTTAGATTTTTTTCCCTTTAAATAATCATGCCGTTGTTTTTAAACTTGACAAAAAAACGAATAATAACAATAATAATCAGAGTAGCAAAGGCATCATTTTGTTAGCTGTACTGTGAGCTCTCCAGAACACAAGGACAACTGAGAAATAACTGTGTCTGACTCACTGAGTGTGATGTCCACTCTCTGGGTTGTAGAAGGTGTTCTATTAAAGTTTGTCGAGTGAATGTAGACATATTCTTTCGTTGTTGCTCCAAGACCAGAAGGCCTGAGGGACGGCCCAGGAAAAAGCAACTCAACTATAATACTCTGTAAATAAATTAGTAGATTATCATTTACAATCTCTATGCAACTCTAGTTGTACTTAAATGAGATGAAGAATATCATCTTTGTAGAGAGATGATGTTTATATAACAGAAAAATCTATTACTTTCTAATAGTTTACAATAGGAACAAAAACCACTGTGTCAGTATTAATTTTTGCCTAAAGGAATTCCGTGTTCCAAAACCACACTTGAGTTCCATTAGGAATTTTCAGGTTGGCAGACCAGCATAAACAAGTGTAGTGCGTTTTTTGTTCTCCATAGCAGAATGATTTCATCTAACAACGTTTGCTGATCCCACAGTCTCATTTTTAAGGGACCTCAGCTTTGCCAATTCATTTTATTCCCTGGATCCGAATAGTCAGAGGAAACCCTAGGTAAGCTTTAGAGGAAGCAGAATTTTGCTTGCTGCGTGTTCAGCTGCCAGCCCTGCTGCTCCTGTAGGTGCCCCATTGTGGTTCTGCATTGTATCCCAGGTTCCTCCTGAATATCCAGCCTACGAAAACAATAAGGCTTCCAAACACCATTCGTGTCTAGAAATGAGACTAATTTTCTAGACATCGCTAATTTTCATAACAAAACACAGTAGAGAACTGAATAGAATGAAAATCGTATCCATAGCAAACTTTCATACTCCCCCCTTTCTTCTCTACACAAATCTTACTATCTTAGAACAACTCCAAAACCTTCTCCTTGCCAATCGCTCCTCCTGAAATTCTATATCAGGTCCAAGTCACTCCTTCCCCTTCCACTTTTTCCACCCATCTTTTTCCAAGCTCTTTGTCAAGTACCTCATGTAACTCAATTTATTTTTCCAAGATGGCCCTGTCCTCTTTTATGCAGCTCCTAAAATTACACCATAAAAGACCTAGGACAAGTCTGGAAAAGAACAAAACAAAGAGCACAGTGAAAAGACTGCCCTGTCCATAAAACTCCCTCATTCCATTTAAAAAACAGGAAGAACTAGCTTGTGCTAAACTCATCTATGTATGTGCTGTACATGTATTAAATCATTTAATTATAACAGCAACAATATTAGTGAAGTGTTATTATTAGCAATGCAGTCATCAAAGCTTTAGAGAGATAAAAATTAAAAGAGAGATTTTGAGTGACTTGCCAAAATATGCTACCTGTAACTAGAAGAAGTAGAGGTTTGAACTCCAGCAATCTGACCCTACAAAACACACTCAGCCTCTTATTCTTCACTGCCTACTATTAGAATAATTCTGCTTCTTTCATTCACTATGGCATTCCTGGTTCCTCACATACAGAAGATACCCAATGCAATTGTTGAATAAAGGCAGACATACATACTTGCCTTGTTTTCTTAATATGAAAAGAATCTCAGGACTGGAAATACATTAAAAATAGTTTTTAGCTTCTGACAATATTCCATATCAAGATTAAATAAAGGAAAAAATATAATGGAACCAATACAAGGGTGTTCAGAAAGTTCATGCAAAATGTGTATTATGAAAAATTGGGCATGAATTTCAAATAATTTTTGAACCAAAATAAGCTCATACTTTAATGTCATTTCTTTCCAGGAACTTCTGGAAGTCCTCTCCAGTAAGGAGGAAAAGAAGGATAACATTAATTCTGGGAATGTACTCCACAAATATCTTCGTTGTTGTTCTTAAGATTTTTTGTGTGCTGTTTATGTTTTCTTCCAACTTTATTAAGAAAAATTTGACAAATAAAAACTCCATGTATTTGTAATGTATAAGGTGATGTTTGGATGTGAAATTATACATTATGAAATAGTTAAGTCAAGGTAATAACATACCCATTCCAACATAAACTTAGATTTTCGTGTGTGTGTGGTGAGGATATATCTTAGCAATTTTTAAGTATACATGATGAGTGTTAACCAGAGCCACTGTGCTGTATGATAGAGTTGCATGTTACTCTTTTTGTCAAACTGATACTCCACACCCTGCGGCCAGCATCTATCCTTTCCTTCACCCTACCCATCTACAGCCCCCAGTAGTCATCATTCTACTCTCTACTTCTGTAATTTCTCCTTTCTTAGATACTGCATGCAAACGAGACCAAGCACTTTCTGGGTGTCTACACTGGCTTGTTTCACATAACATAGTGTCCTCCAGGTTCAGCCATGCTGTCACAAGTGGCAGCATTTTCTTTTTCAAGACTTTTTTATTTTATTTTATATTTTATTTTATTTTTAAGGCAAAATGATTATTCCATTGTGCTTTGGAAGGAAGAGGGGTTATATCCAAATATTCATTGCCCAGATCAATGTCAATAAGCCTTGCTCCTTTAATTTCTTCTAGTGATTTTAATGTTATAGTCTTACATTTAAGTCTTTAATTCCTTTTGAATTGACTTTTATAAATGGGATGAGATGGAGATATAATTTTGTTTATCTGCACATCATATCCAGTTTTACCAACACCATTCATTGAAAAGATTGTCCATTCCCATCATGTGTTCTTTGCATGTTCGTCTAAGATCAATTGACCAAAAGGCATAGATTTAGTTCAGGGGTCTATATTCTGTCCATTGGTTTATATATCTGCTTTTATAAGAGTACAGTGCTGTATTGATTACTACAGTTTTGTTGACTGTTTTTAAATCAGGTAGCGTGAAGCTTCCAGGTTTGTTTTGTTTCACTCAAGATTGCTCTTACTTTATGGGGGTCTTCTCTGATCCAATATAAATTTTAGGATTTCTTCCTTTCTCTAAGAAATGTCATTGGAATTTTGTTAAAGATTCATGTTGAACCTGTAAGTTACTTTGGGTAATATATATATTCTGATCATATTAATTATTTGTATCCATGAACATGGGGTAACTTTCAATTCATTTTAATCTTTTTCAATTTGTTTCATCCATGCTTTCTAGTTTTTAACATAAAGATCTTTTACCTTATTAGTTACTCCTGTGCCTTTTTTCTTTTTACAGAAGCTATTGTAAATGTAATTATTTTCTTTCTTTTTTGATGATTCATTGTCAATATAAAGTAGTACTCTTGGAAATTACTATACATATCACTTGGAAAATAATGATGCTCTTTTTTTCAATTTTGAAACACATGGTAATGATTCTTTTGTTCATATGCCACATGTGAATCATAGAATCTCAAGTAATAGTTGCTGAATTGAACTAATTGATTAAAAAGGAGGCAAATAATATGTACAACTGCTGGCATTCTTATTATTCTTTGTTTGCTTACATTATTAACTGTTCCTTTTACACTAGAACATTCTTAGGAGCTTAGTCTGTGTTGACCCAAACAAAATAAATAGTTGTACAGTCCATTCATACAGTTATTTTGGGGGTGAAAATTAGGTTGATTGGATATATGAAATGTAAATGATGATTGAATAATGGAAAACAATCATGTATCCCTATGAACATTCCATTTATTTGACCAAATTGTAATATAAAACAATGAGTGATATATTATTATGAAATCATGCTTAAAGTGAATTGTATATTTCATTTAAAAATCAAATTAATAATACCAAAGATAAATAAATAAATACAGCAAGCTCAGCACAGTAGCTATTTGAATAGGGATGATATTTTTCCACTGACATGTAAAACTTTGCTTCTCAAATTTTGTTACCCAGTTGTAGTTTCTTGAAAAGTGGTAGCTAGAGAACACTTTGATGAAAACAAACTGCCTACATGGACAGCAAAGTGCTATACAACAAAAAAAGCACATTTCCAAAGTAGATGATAATTATCTTTTTCCTCACAGGCCCAGTAGTGGTATTGCTGAAGTGCTAGGACTTTTTAAGTAGGAACCAAATTAATCTTTATTAATCCTTGTCATTGTGATTGCATAATGTCTGGATTTGAATGTCTGATGTGCGACACTCTCTTTCCTCTTCCTCTGGCAATCAAAAGTGTGAAAATAAACCTTACGCTTTAAAAGAAATGCTGAGTTTTAGGAAAAAAAAAATAGATATAATCATCTGAACCAAAAAGGAAAAAAATGCTTTATAGGAGAAAAAATATACACCATGTCAGAGTTACAGACACATTCTTTTATGTTAATATATGCACTGCTATATGTCAGGGCTGTGAAAATAGGCGGTGAAACAGGAAGGCAGGTGGCCAGAAATGTACAGAGAATTTTTAAAAATTTATTCATGTGCATTTTTAGAATCTCTCTTTAGAATTTAATTAATACCTTTAAAATTACTTCCTCGAGCGATCTGTGTAGAGCCCCAATTGAAACTGCCATTAGGTGCTAATTAGTGAAGAAGGTCAAGTTTAATAATAAATAAATAAATGCAAACACAAACAAGCATGTCTCATGTGAACCAGCCTCCCAACAAGGAATGGTTCCCGCCATTTTCAGTGTTTCCGTTTGTTGTCGTGGGTAGTCGGGATTATGTCAGTGAACATATTCCCTGCCCAGATAAAGCACCGTTATTTAGTGCTTTCAGTGCTACCAAATTAAACCAAACATCACAGTCTTTTACTTATTTTTTTCTTAATATTTGACTAGAATCTAATCTCTGAATCCCAGAGCTTAGGCACTGACATTTTAGCACACACTCAGTAACAAGCTGTGTATCATTCTGTCATAGTTCCCAAGCTGGGTTGTTAAAAGCCCCATGCACACTCCTAATGTCATCTTCAAGGATATGGATCTATCTAATTTCCTACTTATTATTTTTTTTTCTAATTAAGATTTTACCAATTTCTAATTCATTTATTATTATTGATATTAAACAAAATCTTCCAAGTATCCTTTTATTTTTCCTGAAGGTTAGAAATTATGTTTATTTACTGCAAACAGTCTTACTATTTTATGTAATTTGCCTAAATACCCTAACTCAACATGACATGACTGTTTTTTTTTCCTTCTCTCTCTTTTTTCTTTTTTGTAGTTTTTGCTGTAGAGCCAGTGCACTCTCCAGAGAGAGAGAGTCAGAGAGAGAGGGAAAGTGAAAAATCTCCCCTTAGAGGGGATAGCCACACCACAATCCCATCTCCTCCATTCTCCTCTTGGAATTTTGGGCACACACACACACACACACACACACACAGGCACCTGATGTGTTTTCAGGCTGCCTGGTCTGGTATTCAAACTGTGTAGTAGGCCATGTGGAACCCAGTGCCCTAACCACTGTACCACCTGCTGGCTCTCTTTTATACTTGTGTCCTGGGTTTGACACAAGCCATCTTCATTCATCAGTACTTTTCATCTTTTCATGATTCTTAGAACTAGCATTTATATCCTTGCTAAGTTTCTATTATCTGAACTCAGTACTTCACATGTATCACTATTTTAAATAAATACTCTGATAACCTTTTCTCAAATATACACTATTGTTTCATTATTATTACTTGCATTTATATATCTCTACCAGTACA
The DNA here is from genome assembly GCA_026018925.1 of Tupaia tana. Lineage (NCBI taxonomy): Eukaryota > Metazoa > Chordata > Mammalia > Scandentia > Tupaiidae > Tupaia > Tupaia tana. The sequence goes on along the minus strand of JAKSZU010000005.1, from coordinate 105,462,654 downwards.
GTTGGTATAAGAAAGAAAATTTTTGCTACATGAAACCAAAACAGCCAGTTCATGCCTTCTAAGAAAGTACTAGAAGCCACATCAGCTGGAAAGTAAAGTTCTATGACTCTGTCTGCCACTTGGGGCGCTAGTGAGGAACGAGAAAGTTTGGTAAATGGTGTTTCAGAATTTCTGCTCAGTTTCTGGTCATAGCGAAGCTGAGGCCTGCACTTGTTAAACCTTTGTCTTTTTTAAAATGTATTTTATTTTATTTTGTTTTATACATTCAATCACACTTCCCCAACATGAATATACTTCACACCAGTCCAGTCGAGGATGCATGTTATCAACAGAATTATCCATTTCTGTGCCCCATAAATGTCTTTGACTTGGTCAACACACCAGTGAATTTTGGGAGGTGCTTTGGGAGACCTTCTGACTTTCCCTACTGTCTTTAATGTGCAGAAAGACCTGTGTAACCTAGTAAATCAGATCATTATATGAGTCCTCAGAAAACATATCTACACAAATAGCAAGAAGTTTCACAGCCTGGAGTCCTGGTAAGATAATGCACAAATCTAGTGAGAGTCGATGTGCCAGAAGATGTCCAAAAAGAGTAAAAACATAACCAGTTGCAGATGTCATCTGGATTAGGGTTCTCAAATTTAGTCACTACCAGAAACCCCAGCCTTGGCACAGTGGACAGAGCTTCCATTTACCCCGGTGGGCCTGAAGGTGCACACACTCTTTGTCTGGAGGGGGACCCTTTATTTAGAGGTTTCAGAAGCAAGAAAGCACATTTGTTTTCATTCCAATGGGCTAGGTGCGACTGAGAGGTCGTCAGAAGTCTAATTATAGGGCGCTACATCATATGACACATGTTCCGTATCGCTTTCAGAAAACCAAACATTTCTGAATCCAAAGCACAGCTAGATCTAAGGATTTAGCTCCCCAACTGAGGACCTTCTTCCCAGTACCAAGTATCCTTTCTCTCCTCTGACACGTGACTCTCCTTCCCTTCACGCATGTTTTCAAACCAATTAACTGTGTGTCATTTTTCTCGTTTCCAGCTTACTCTCCACTCACTCTTATTGTGCTTTAATCTTCATAAAACCATCCCAATTGCTATCAGCCAATTAGCAAGACCAGCAATGTATATTTAGTAGCTCAAACCCTAACCTTGCTGTGATGGATGGAATTCACGCTTTGCTCCCAGGATTTCTACTTCCATCCTTTTGAGGCTCACCTTAGGTGATGTCCTTGCCTCCAGACTTCAGACTGCTTCAGACCTTCAGATTTACAACGTTGTGTCCTGAAGAGCACTGATATTTCTGTATGTGCAATCTTTTTCCAAACACCTCTGTGGATTACACAGAGCCATCTTACATTGAGCTCACTCAAAAACCAAGCTCACTATTTTGCTTCCAAACTAGTTCTCACCTTGCAATGTCATTTCTCAAGACACGTTACCATAACCTTTCCAGCTTCACCAGAAGTAAATATTTCTGAGCACGTGTTCCCCTCACCTCCTCAGTTCACATGTGACCAGTTTGACTTTATCCCTGAAAAAATGTCTATATCCATAAGCCTTTACATTTTGACTGCCACCACCTAGCTAGTAAAAATAATTAAGTTCATGGAGAATGTAAAAGTTGCAGGCTCTGTGACAATGCTTTATATAAATTAGTTTTACATCCTTACAACAATCTTATCAAATGAGTGCTATGGGCATTTGCACCCGAGGGGCCTGGCTTAGCTACGTGACTTAACCCTCCCAGTCACACAATGAAGTGGAGACAGTGACATTTGCAGCCAGAGTCTGCTGCTCTCCCAAAAGTGCTCCAAACATGGTAGACTTCCTTTATTACCTGGGTAGCAGTGCTAACTTTCTAGCTGGTCTTCTTGTAACATCCATCTTCATCTCTTTTGAAACAATCTTTATCCTTCCCCTGTTCGGTTCTTATACAGGTTTTCTTTTTCCCCAGGTAGAAGCCAGAGTCCTGGGCAGAGACCTACGAGTTGCTGCCGGACCTGGTGTGGCCCTCCTAGCTCCACAGAACCCTTATGCACCATTTCCATTCTATGCCCTGCTTCCTCGCTCCTTCTGAGGCCCATCCACAGAGTCCTTTCCATTACAAAACTGCCTCGAAGTATTAACAGACTTCTGTGTGATGTTATCCCCGGCCAGCACAAGCGTTTGATCACCCTTCGGATTCTGCTGTATAATAATGAACCGCTATAGAACACTCAGGGACTAGGGGTAGATCTTTTAAAATATTTCTGCCATTTACAGTTATATATAGTATTCTATGTATTTTTCTGACCATAATTTATATAAAAATTATATAAGATGTTTCTTTATCATTAACAACTATAATGCTGAACATATTAATAGCCATATACTGATGCGTTATGTTTAAATGCTATCATTTACCAAATACTCATAGCATAATTGGCTTGTTAAGATTATTTCCAAGTCTTAGCAATATAAATGATGACTTAATAAACATTTCTGCATATAAGACTTTTCTTCTTCTTATATTTTCTTAGTCATGCAATGCTTAAAAAATGAATGAATAGGAGAGTTCATAACCCTTTAACCATTTGGTATGCTTATTGCCAAGTTGTTCGGAAGGCTGTACCAATCAGCAGACATGCCATTTTCATTGCACTTGCTAGCTTTAGTTATCCTCCATTCCATTCTGCTAAAATGTTAGGTCCAAGGAAAACTATATTGTTGATTAATTTGTGTAATTTCAAAAAAATTTATATAGAAACATATTCTTAATATTGTATATTCATACAATAATAGCCACATTTCTATTTTTGTATTAATCAATATATATATGCATATATCTGTTTATATTTAGATAAATATGTCTTCATACTTTTTTAATATGCAGCTATTTATTCCATAACTATCTTTTAGATATAGATTTAGATATATATCTATATTTTCATATCTCTACATAGAAGGATATCTATTTATACATAAGTGCAGATGTAATCCTAGACATCACATAGATTTGGATGTAAATATAAATATATCCTATGTACCAGGAAGTGTCCTGGCTCTGAAAATACAAGAGTGAATAAAACAGCCTTCGGGCTATGACAGAGGTGTTGAAGTATCAAAAAGCCTCCACTCTCCTGCTTGGCTTCCCTGAACTAGCTGCAGCTTCATTTAGATGGGGCTGCTTTTTTGTTGGTTTCTGTTGGATGACCAGAAAAGTTCAGACATATTCTTCTTTGTTTTTCTGTACAAAAATGTGTTATGACTTTTCTGACAACCCAATAGTCTGCAGAAAGTCACAGCAGCAGGATTTCCATCAGTAAAGGTGTTCCAGCTTTTGAACTGTGCTAATGCAGACAAACATTGGAATGTAACCAACTCAAATTGTTTTTCTGCCTCATTCCCTCACATTCGTTTTTGTACCTCACTTTCCCTTTCCAGAACTTAAGATACCAATTTGGCCACAAGTTACTCAGAGTTGTTCAGAAGTCAGTCCAGGAAATTGCTTGATTTTAATTATGTTAATTTTTTAAAAATTAAACTACACTAAATTTGTTTGTCTTTTAACAGAGGTAATCAGTTGTAAATAATGTTGGTACATATCACATTGCTGTATTTCCAGAAAACTCGGAATCTGACGCATATGAGTTCTAGGATCATAAAATCCAGCACGGAGTTTTCAAATCTTTTTCTTTTTTTACTTAGTGATTTTCATTTTGTTATCATTTTGTTGAAGTTGATATCAAACCCCCCCCCCCCCCCGCCTCCCACGGAAGTACTGGCTAAAGACCATATATGGTACCCGTTCTCTCTAGATTCACGCTGATCTATAATATCTTGGCACAGCTGGAGTAAACTGAGGAGATAATGTCCCGTCTGAAGATTCTGTCTGGGGTATATTTGGTCCACTCTAAAATGTCTAGAACATACTGTACTTTCCATTCATTACTAGCTTTGTCAAAGGAATCACATTTGTTCAATAACTGCTTATGGTGTTCTTGTCTGTGAGGAAAACTCATTTGCCAGCCATGCTTCCTACAGATTTAAATCAAAATCAAGAGTTCCCGGGACCAGCAGTTGGCATAATGGCTCTGTTGCTGGACTCCCATGTAGTCAACCGTGGTTCGAGTCCTGGACCCGGTGGCTTAAACTCACGCTGGGCACATGTACATGCGTGCCCAAGATCCCGAGAGGAGAAAGGATTGCGGCGTGGTCATCCCCTCTGGGGGGTGATTTCTCACTTTCTGTCTCTCTGTCTCTCTCTGTCTGTCTGGTGAGCGCACATGCCCTATAGCAAAAACAGCTCTCAATAAATAAATAAATAATCAAGAGTTCCCCTTTCTTTTAAAAGTCATCCTCTACAAATTAAAGTAAATTAGAGTCCTCGAACATGTTTTCTCTTTTTTGCATTAAATATGTAACAGACCTCTTTTTGAGTTGTGTGGGTTTTTTTTTTTTGTGTGTGTGTGTGTGTGTGTGTGTGTGTGTGTGTGTGTGCTGATTCTATTGCGAATGTAAATGCTTTATTTAGGTTTTAATGAGCCTGGAAATGTTAAAATCATTGATTTTTTTCTTCATTTTGCTGTCAGTTAGTTTTGCATTTCCCCCACAACAGGCATAAACTATTTGATCAATTACTCTTAAACTTTGAATTTTAAATTACATGATCAGCCTGATGGGTCTCACTGGGCTCAAAATCATGCCACATAATTGAGTCATTGATTCAACTGAAATAAAAACCTGCTGTACAGACAGGGTCTAATCATTCACAAATCTGGGAGGATGTCAGAAGTTTTGTTTCTGTATTTTTTAATTTATTAATTATTTTTATATATTTTATTTTTTATACATTTAATCACTGTATATCATTACAGCATGCAAAATGAATTTTCCCAACATAAATACAATGAATATTAGTCCAGTTTAAGATATTACCATACACAACAACAGATAATCAACAGATAATTTTGTCCCTTAAATATTTTGCTTCTTTCTTTCCTTCTTGATTCTCTTCTACTCAACCTCCTCCTTTCCCACCCACCTCCCCTGTCTCTAGTATCCACAATTGTTCTCTATGCTATTATACTTTCCGATCTTTGATCTTCTGTCATAGAGTGCAGACATTTGGTATATATCTAGTGGGGACATACAATGCCTCACTTTCATAGTCTCATTTGCTTTGCTTAGCAGTGAATCTTCTGTATTCATTCACTTTTGATCAGATTCCAGGGTCTCTCTTTTTTTATAATGACTGAGTACTATTCAGTATTCTTTTTTTTTAATGACTGAATAGTGTATATGTGCCACATTTTTTCAATCCATTCATCTGTTTGTGGACGTTTGATTTGGCTCCATGTCTTAGTAATTGTAAATAAAGCTGCAATAAACAAGGATGTGCAACGACTTTTCCGACTGAGCGTATTCCTATCTGTTTTGAAGAATCCCAGGAGTAGAACTGCTGGGTCATATGATAGTTCTATTTATAGGTCTTTAAGGAATCTTCCGATTGTTCTCTGCAGTGGCTGTACTAATTTCCATTCCCACTAACAAGGTAAGATAGTTCCTTTTTCACCACAGCCTCACCAGCACTTACCATTTTTAGTTTTTTTTTTTAATCTTAGCCATTCTGCCAGGTGTATCACAATGTGGTTTTGATTTGTCCCTTGTGATAAGGGATGCTGAGAATTTTTTCATATGTCTTTCTTAGAGAGTTGTGAGCTGTCTGTTCAGTTCACTTGCTCATTTTATAATTTGATGAGGTTGATTTTTTTGAAGAGTGGTGTGGGGCAGGTGAGTTGCTTGAGTTTCCTGTATACTCTGGTTATCAGACCCTTATCTGAGGCATAGTTTGCAAATATATTCTCCCATTCTGAGGTTGCCAATTCACTCTAATTATTGTTTCTTTTGCTATGCAAAAACTTTTTAATCTAGTGAAGTCCTATTTGTCTATTTATATTTTTTGGACTATTGCCTGTGCATTGAGGATCTTATTTAAGAAAACCTTGCTTACTCCAAAGTCTCCATGTGTTTCTCTGATGTTTTTCACCAGTAGTTTAATAGTTTGAGGTCTTAGGTTTAGATCTTTGATTGAGTTTGAGTTGCTTATTGTTAATGGTAAAAGATAGGGGTCCAGTTTCATCTTTCTGCAGGTAGATACCTAGTTTCTCACCACCATTTGCTCAAGAAATCTTTTTCTCACCGAATTGATTGGTAACATTTGTCAAAAATCAGTCAGGAAAGAATGAAAATGGAATCTATTGTTTTCTCTTCTTTTTCTAAAGAATTTTTTTGTCACATGAAAAGTTTATTGGGAACAACAGTTAGTATAATGGCTATGTTGCTGGACTCCCATGTAGTCGACTGTGGTTCGAGTCCCGGAACCGGTGGCTTAAACTCACACGGGGTGCATGTGCATGTGTGCCCAAGATCCTGAGAGGAGAATGGAGGAGAAGGGATTGTGGCATGGCTTTCCCCCCCCTACCGGGGGGGCTAATTTCTCACTTTCTGTCTCTGTCTCTCTCTGTCTCTCTGGCGAGTGCATGCGCCCTATAGCAAAAACCTCTCTTAAAAAAAAGATTATTTAAAATACACTTCTTTCTTTCTTTTTAATGTTTCTTCAAATGTTTATAATAAAATTCTAGGGCCAGCCATGTGGTGAAGCTGTGACACACTGCTCAAGACAAGTTGGATCCCAAGTAGTTACTGTGGTTCAAATTCCTGGCCTAGCCATCCTGAAACATACTGGACACAGGTGCATGAATGCCCAGTGTCCAACAGCCTGAAAGACTGGAACAAAGATATGGCATGACCAGACCATTCAGACGGTGCTTATATTTCTCTCCCTCTCTTCCTCTCATTTTCTCTTTCTCTCTCATACACACACATGTGTCCACACATGTTCTACAGTGAATAAAGAAAGAAAGCTTTAGGACTAGCAGATGGCATGTTTCTGTCTCTTTGGAAAATGCATGCACACTATAATAATAAAAAAAACTCAAAAAAAAGAATGAAATCTTTAAAAAATTCCAAATGTCTGATTTTATGTCATTTTTAAAATGCAACACTATTGTTCTTATTATTTATGTAATTATCTTGAAAAAGACCATTAACATTTTCTATAAGCACTGTTGATGCCACATTACTTTCAGTATTTGAAATTTTGGAAGGGTATAAAGTAAAATACATTTTGTTTGCCTCATAGATGACTACTATTCCTTCTTTGTAACATCACAGAAGTCAAATAATACATGCAGGCATGCAGGATAACGTTTTTACTAAAGGAGTTTGGAGAAAGTTTTGGTTTAAGAGAAAGAATGTCGAACTTGATGCTAGAATATGAATTTTAAACCTTCAAATCTGTCACTTTCTAACTATGTGATCTTGAATAAATCATTGAAATTCTTTGACATTCTTATACCTTGATTGAGATCACAATGATGCTTTGTAGTATATTTTTAGGTCAGGAACTGAAACTGATTGACTAAAGGATATAGAAACACAATAAATGGATGTAAATAACATACAGTGTGTGTGAAAGAGTAGGTTCTGAGGAAGGACATTTAGAAGAAAAACAGAGAGGCAAAGCGTTAATGGGACAAAGAAATGTAGTATTATCTGTTGGAGATATTTTATAGTTTTATCAACTGGACTAAGGAGAAATGTTCACCTGTTGAAATATTCACTTTGTAAGCTAAATAATGTGATTGAATGTATAAAAGAAAATGAAATTTAAAAATGTAAATAAAAAAGAGAAAAAAATAAAAATTACAATGATGAAACCAACCTTTTTTTATTGTTGTTGCAAGAATGAATTGAGTTAAAATATCTTGCTGACTTCTCTCTCATCTACAAATCCAAGATGATTTTATTAATCAAAATAGGTGTTATTATAATTTAAACTGTTAAAATAAAAGTCTCCTGGTCGTTTTAGTGGAACTACATATTTGCTAACAAATGGAATCTCTCTCTTCTTTAGCTTCAGAAGTAACAACTAGTTAGAATGGGTACCTGAAATGTCTGTGTCAGAAGTCACTGTTCCTTAAAAGCCAACCCTGGCTAACCTGCTGTGTGTGTGTGTGTGTGTGTGTGTGTGTGTGTGTGTTCTCTAATGACATTCATTATCTAAATATTATCTGCATTTCCTACTGATTGCATTTTAAATCAAATCATCTAGCTCTTTATTCTTTAGCCTTTCTTTAGCTTAAAGACTGCAGAACAGTTAGGGCTGAGAATTGGCCATTAGTCTCGGAATTCTTTGGCAGTGAGTACTTCTTTCATCTTCTCTCCCATCTGTAGTGTCTCACCTTCCACCTTTCCAGACACTATGTAATTATCATGTCCATGGACTACTTTTCTTCTCTCCATCAGCTTTGACAAGAAGATGGATCCTCTAGCTACAGAGTACATGTCATTGTTCCTGGAAGCACTTGCCCATAAGGAACGTAAATATTAATTGTGAAAAAGCGGCATGGGGTAAGGATATTTGATGAACTAAAATTACTGTTGTACCATGATTTGAAGGGCCTTTAATTTTGCCATCTGGGTCTAATTGACAGAGAATGACTAAGAATTGTTACTTGGAGAATTGGTGAACTTTGCATATGGACAATTAACTAGAAAAAGAATAAGTCAGTTGAGAAAATTGTGGGTATCTCTGAATATGATGTGCCTGCCCAACTTCCAACAATGCAGTCATTTTTACATCAAGCAGACACATTTCCGATGCCAAACAGCATTTTGGACTGTAATCAAGGTTAGTGTTGGAGTACTTAAACCTAAATAAAGATTTCAGCATCCTGTGAAATCATGACCCTTACCAAAGGGGCTATCATTTTGCCAGATCTCTGAGAAAGACCATAGATATTTTATTCATTTGACATGGTAGATAATTATTTCTGATTTTTAAAAAATATATTTTTCACTAAAATGAATTACCTATGCAAGAATGAAGTAAAAAATAAATATTGATGTTTTGACTGTTATGTGAACCACGTAATAATTGAAGTATACATTTTTTTTCCTTTTTTTTTCTTTTTTTTTTGTTGGTGGTTGGGTTTTTGTTGTGTTTTTTCTTTTTTTTTTTTTTTCCTTCCGGATTTTAAAGATGGAAGGTTGGAAGCTGTACATGGAAAAATAGTACACAGGATAGAGTTTGCTTTATTTTTGAAATTATATATATTGAATATAATATTCAGTTTTACATTCAATATTATATTGAATTTTAGGTTTAAGAGGTACCTTAGAATTCACCTGTCTTTTTCATCTTCTTGTAAAGACAAGGAAGCTGTGTCCCAGAGAGTCAGTAATTTGACTAATTCCGGAAGCTGCTCTCATGACTTCGGTCTAACACTCATCCCATCACAAAAATTCAGGAAGAATTTCAAGGACAATCCAACACATTTTTTGTATGTTCAAGATCACAACCAAAGACATTTCCTGGACAACAATAATTATATAAAAACTGTATAAAAAAGTTAAGATTTTATATAAAAATCTTAACTGGGGAATTTCACATAAGTTGTAAAGGATACCAGAACAATTAGCTGATCCCAAACATCATAAATTTTAATGAGGTGAGGAAAAAGAGAACAAATTCTTAAGACAAAATATGCCTGCATTTCCCGCTGGAATATATTTGAAAAAGAAGGTAGTTGCAGATAAGACAATAATAATATATATTTTTTAGCAATTCCTTGGGAGGCCTCATGGTCTATGAATAAAAAAGTGTGGATTTGGCAAGTAACTCGACAATATATAAATTTTCCACTCCTTATTCACCTCTTTTTGGCAACATATAAGCACTATATATATATATAACATTGCAATGTATGTTTTCATGATCTTTTTTATAAGCTCTGTATTTCTATTCAACTCTCAAGATGGTGCTGGCATTAATTTTTAGAAGGAAAGGGAGCTTTTGGGTGGAATTATACAAAATGATCTTCCTCTATTTCTCACCAAGATAATCACTGACATGTGTCAAAAAATCATCATTTCAAACATAATTAAAGGTCCTTTTAATATTTCTAAGTGGCCTAAGAGTTACATAACACTTATTTCCTTTTTATCACTTCATAATATGCAAATCAAACCCATTCTGGACATCACCCAGGTTCAGAGTGCTGAAACACAGGGTTGCTGAACTTCTCTCCCCTGGTGAACCAGTCGATATGAACAAAATGAGCATGTCAACATCACGTCAGTTTAAACATAATATTTAACTAGAATAATGTCTGTTGTGAGAAAAAGAGAACCTGTGTAATCCGTGGACAGAGATGCATAAACCATGAAAAGCTATAGGGATGGAGAAAATACACGGCATACACACGACAATGAGTGTTTCCAATCTAGTTTTTGTCCTGTTTTAAAAAATGACATATTTCTTGTGAATCCCATGCTTCTCCTTGTGTCTCTTCTGTACACGACCATTACTCGGTAATGAGGTATTCCATACACTGATCTCAGGCTTCTATTTCTCTTCACGCCTGCCAAAACATCGTCTTTTAATAACACCCTAAAACAGGTCTTTCCTGTCCTTTCTCTTCTGTAAATGGATTCTTGTTCCTGTGTTTTATTAACATCACCAGTGCTGTCTCCTAGGTAAAAGATTAATTACTTGGCTGTGATTCATAGAAATAGAGTAGCAGTGAAATTACTGAAGGGAGATACCAGAAAATCAGTTATTGTTATGTCACAGCTAAACTCTTTAGAAGAGGAAATAAAGAAACAATCTTCAATATATTAACATGCCTGTGTGTCAGGACAATGTGCTTCAAATCTCTTTCAGGAGTGGATGGGTAAGCAAAGAGTGTCAATGGGCAATAACCGATGCCTACTTAACACTGATAAATGGCTTCTGACTTGATCATTACACCACCCCTTTAGTGAATATATCTTTGCTGCTCATTTTGCTGCTCATTAATTAAATTTGGTTCAGCTGTATTTCTGTGAATCCTCAATAACTGGGGAGTGCTAGGGGAGAGTCAAAGCCTCACTTCTAATTAAAGTCATAATTGTGATTTGTAGTCTTTGAAGTTTGTTTGTTCCAAAAGACTATTCCTGAGATGATGTTTTATTTCCTAACTTCTTTCAAGAAATCCAAAACTCTCAAATATCATTACATAGCAAAGGTTTATCACAAAATTAAAGAGAAACACATCCCTCTTAGAACAAAAAGAAAATGATGTTGCATTTATTTCTACTAGCAGATAATGGTTTAGAATAAACTGAATAGTTTGTTTTCATTTCTTAAATTTTCATTTAAAAGCCAATAGGGGGGACCAGCAGGTAGCATGGTGGTTAAAGTGCTGGACACTCCCACATGGCTGACCACGGTTCAAGTCCCGTACCTGGTGGCTTGCTTTCTCACTTTCTCTCCTCTCTCTCTGTCTCCATCTGGTCAAATTAAAAAAGAAATGAATGAATAGATAAAATAAAATAATATAATTCTTAAAAAAATGTGAACAGGGTAGTCATCACTATTTTAGCTTGTGCAGTCTGAGAAGGTATCCTTGAGGAATTGTTGGTTGAACTTGCTCCTGAAGTAAGTGTAGGAGCTGGGCATAGGACTGACCAGAAGGAAATGAAGTCGGAGTGCAATTGGTGCACAACCGAAGGCTCTACCCACTTGCTATTTTCCCGTACACTGCTTTACTTTCCATAAATAACTGGCCCAAAACACAAACACACACACACACTCCTGTCTCCCCTTCTAGAAAGCTCCACAAAGAAAGGATTTGTGTTGAATTCACCACTGTAGCTCCAGCACTAAAATACTGTGGGTTCATAAAGAAGATAGTCATTACATATATTGGTGAGTGAGTTCAATGATCTGATGTAGTATGCTCTGTGGCCATATTCGTTTTAGATACCTGAGGAGGAAAGTGGGCTGAGGAAAGCTCAGCATGGAGGTCAGGGTGTAGCACATGCCTACGTAACATCAGATAACTAAAACTTGATGAGCATAATAAATGTTTTGTAAATATAAAGTTAATACATTTTTAGAAAATATCCAAGTATGAAGAGGTTAATCTAATGAATAAAATGTTTGGTTCTACTGTTCAGTAATACAGAGATCATTGCCTTGTGTTAAAGTTTAGAGCCAAATTTTTATTAGAACTCTAAAATAGCTGGAGTTTATAGAAATGCTTTAAAATTACACCTTTTTGTGTTTAAAATTTAATTAATATATCTGTTAAAATATATTTAAGTAATTTGTGAAAAGTTATATTATACCGATTAGTCCTATATAAGTTTTCAAATAATTTAAACTAAGTTGAATATTTAGTTACTAAATATATGCAAGTTATATTCACTCAGTCAAAGGATAAGTGAATGCACATTAAATAGGTCATTAGTCCTGACTAAGGAGGCATCAAACTTTTAAAATATTATTTAAAATAGAACACACACATACACAGAGAATATTATTAACAACAAAAGGCAAAAACATGGAATAAGAAAAAGTGTATCAAGAAACAAACTAAAGAAGATACTCAGCTTTTTGGTACCCAATAGATAGATACCTATTTTATACCCAATAGATAGATAAACATTAAGTGTGACAAAACTACAAAGTTGGCGAGGAAGTGGATGAATAAGTCACATGTGTGTTATTGATGAATGACACAGAAGCTTTTGCATTTTCACACACAGTTATTGTGTGTATTTCTTTATCTCATGAGCCACACTGTGTATACTGACCAAGATTTTGTACACATGAGCAGAGCTAATCTAAAAAGCTTCACTATTCTAACAGAAACCTAGAAACAGCAGCAGGACAATGGCACAGAGATAACTCAACCCTCTGCACTGCTAGCCCATGAGGGAGGGTTCCAGGTTTGCATCCAGAGATCTCCCCAAATGTGTCTAGCGTGTGTGTGTGTCCTTGATCATGGGCTGACTGGGACTGAATCACAGTGTAGGAACCCTATGAGGGGTGCGGTGCTGTATATCCCTCTCTCTCTTGCTCATGGACTTTGGGGAAAAATACCTGGAAACATTTACTCTCTGATGAGATCATGTACACATATCATAGTTTATTCATGTGCTAGAAGGTTCTTTGAAGGAAAGTGAATGAGTTACATCTGCATGCACTAATATGGATAAAATTTCATTTTGCCCAGTGGGGGAAAAAAACAGGCATAATAGTCTTCATATAGTACGATATGTTTTTTTATATGATTAAAAGCATTTATCATTACCAAATACATTTTATTTGCATATATATGTGCTACGAATCTAAAAAAGAACACAAGACAGATTGGTGAGCATATATTTCAAGGCAGTTTTCCCCTCTGGAAGAAAGCAAAGCAAATGTGGTAGATCTGACATGAGCACTTGAGTCATCCTACATTGTGAGTCATCTTTTTAGTCCCTCAGTTTTGAGGTGTATCCATGGGGATTCATATTTTTAATTAATTAAGAAGAGAGCCATGAAAAATAATTAATAATGATTTTGAACCAAAGATTGTGATCAATCCAGTCTGGTACATGTGAGAACCACACTAAAATGTAAGGGTAATCATAATCATAATAAAACTGGAGAATGCTCGCAGACAGAGGAATCACATCTCTGTTGCTCTATTAGCATTTGCTCTCATCTGCTTGCTCACTCTGTCTCTCCCTGTTACTCTCTCTCTATCTCTCTAACTCCTCATCCTAGGCCCTGGCCACATTTTGAGTGTGGCTCCTGTGACCTCTACTGTCAGTTCTTCCCCAACTCCTTCATTCTACGAATATATTTAGGTCTTCTAAATTCTTCTCCAGGGGAACTGCTACATTCATCAAGTAGAGAAGTCATTAGAAATATTCATTGAGAAAGAATGAGACTGTGAGATCCCGAGAGTGAAGGGTTTGCATAGGTGGGAAATTCTTACACTTTTTCCATTGCTTCGCAAAGTCTAAAAGTATTGTTTTTAAAATGTGTCAAGTAATTGGCCAACCAGACAGTTCTTTATTTTATTAATACCTGTAATCACATAAAAAAATAAATGAGTGAATTCTCCATGATATGAGCAAATGTGCAACATAGTCTCATCCTGAAATTTCTAGGATTTATTGTGAAATGCACCAGAAACATTATTTAATAACCTGGAATTAAGCCAGAAAGCATGCTAATGCTATCCTCATTAATAACAATTAGGAATTGTAGGAAGCATATTGAGTTCATCCTTACATTTTATTTTCATTAGACACTTTCTCTGAAGCTTTCAGTTTGATTAACTTTTTAAAATAAAAAAAAGATTTTATTTGATTTAAAAAGAATAATTATAAGACATGGTAGATCTGGATTTTACTTTAAACAGAAATATTTCATTTTGGTTAATATGTAAAGCATATAGTATAATTTAAAATAAAATGGCAAGATAACAAATTCAAGTATTAAGTACAGTAGGATACTTATTGCTATGGTTCATATGTGTCCCCTTCAAAATTCAGGTGTTGTCAATGTGATAGGGTTAAGAGGTAGGACCTTAAAGTGGCATTTTGGCCATGGGAACTTCTTCCTGAATGGGATTAAGAACTTTATAAAAGGAATTTCAAGGCAGTTTTTGTCTGCCTTGCATGTCTGCATTCTTCAATGTGAAGACACAATATCCCCCTCTCTCGAGGATGCAGCAACAAGGTGACATCTTGAAAGCAAAATACAGACATCATCAGGCACAATCCCTGCTAGAGCCTGTGAGAAAATTAATTTCTCTTCTTTAGTAATAGCTTAGTTTGAGGTATCTTGTTATAGCAGCATGAAGCACTCTAAGACAGAAACTGGTACTGGACGAGTGTGGTTTTACTTTAACAAGTACCAAAAATGTGGAAGCAGCAATGGGTGGATTTTAAACAATTTTTAAGTGCATGCTAGACAAAGACATGATTGTGATAAATAGGGCATCAAGGACAATTCTGCTGAGGGCTGAGGAAAAGAGGAGAACTGTCGGGAAATCTTCAGTCTTCCTCAGAATTATTTCAGTGGTCATGACCAGAATGTGGCTAGAGAGATGGACAGTAAAAGCCATCCTGAAGAATACACATTCTGTGCATGGTGCTTTCTGGATGGCACCTTGTTGGTTCACCCTCCAGTGAGAGGCTAGTGTGCCTCCACATGGCAGAAGGCAGAAGTGCAAGGGAGACAAAGATGGCGTGAAGTCACTTTTATAAAGTCTTTAATCCCATTCAGGAGGAAGACATCATGGTCCAAACACCACTTCAATGTCCTACCTCTTAATACTAACATTGACAAGACAAAAATGAGTAATATTTTAACAGAAACTAGAGGAAAGACCATCCTTGTGACAAGGTAGCAAAGAACTTTGTTGAATTATTTTCCTGATCCAGGACTTTGGGAGGCAGTTCTTAGTAGCAATGCCCTAGGATATTGGCAGAAGAGATTACTGAAAGCAATTGTGGTGCTGCATGGCTTCCCTCAACTACTTATGGTAAAATGTGTAAAGAGAGAAACAATTTGGAGACAGTTTATAATTAAACTTGGTTATTTTATTTATTTATCTATCTACAGAGCTTCACATAGTCTGAGTTTCAATGATGCTATTTTTATAATATATTTTCCTTCCATATTTCACTGAAATTGGTCGTTAAGCATAGAGATTTAAATAGATTCACTTTCACATTTTGTAGGGGAAAGCTAACCAGTTTTGTGGAGGATTTTCTATTATTAAACTTAATTTCATACTTCTCTTTTTTAATGAAGGCATTAATAAGCATTGCTTAGATTAAATTACTTATGAGTAGTTTCAAAAATGTGATTTTAAATTTGTTTCCTCTATTTCTCTCTCTCTCTCTTTTTTTTTAGAGGTTTTTGCTATAGGGTGCGTGCGCTCGGCAGACAGAGAGAGACAGAGAGATAGAAAGCGAGAAATCACCCCCCAGGGGGGATGGCCACATTGCAATCCCTTCTCCTCCATTCTCCTCTCGGGATCTTGGGTACGCACGGACACACGCCCAGCATGAGTTTTAAGTCACCGGGTCTGGGATGCGAACCATGGTCAACTATATGGGAGTCCAGCGACATAGCCATTATGCTAACTGCTGGTCCCCTGTCTCCTCTATTTTTTAGCTGAAACATTTATATGCATAAATACAAGTTTCCCCATTCAACTATTCAGTAGCCCTGTTGTACAGTTCATAAAATATTGAATAAATTATTAATTAGTTCTTTCTCTTTATTTTCGAGCTTAATATAATGAGTTAGCAATCTACTTTCTTAAATATGATAAGTATGTTTCTAGTTGTCAGCTAAAATGATCAATCTTGTATTTGTAACCCTTATATTAAGCACAGTTATTTAAAATTCTGTGTCTGGCATCTCCATTACGTAAACCCCTGTGTGTCTACTTGTACCTTATATTGTTTCTATTAGTTTCGAATTCATATTCTTATCTCTTCTTATCCCTTTTATAACTTTTTTCCTTTCCTTTCCTTTTATTTTATTATTTTATTTTTTGCCATAGGGCATGTGCATTCTCCAGGAGAGAGACAGAGGGAAAGTGAGAAATCACCTCCAAAAGGGGAAGGCCGTGCTCAAATTCCTTCTCCATCCTCACCTTAGGATTCTGAGCACACAAGCTTATGCCCCTGGCGTGACTTCCGAGCTGTTAGGTCTGGGACTCACACTGTGGTCGGCCATGATAGAGTCCAATGTCTTAACCGCCAAGCCACCTATTGGCCCCTATAACATACACTTAAATCAACTACCGGACAGTGTGTATAGAAAGTCTTTGCGAAAATTTGATTCGGGGGACTATGCTATCTTCCTTAAAAAATATTTTCAATTGAATTTGACATACATTTAAGCTGGGAAATTAGAATTCCCAACTTTCCTTAACTGGTAAGGAATGAATCTATGTATAGTTTGACTTTAGTGCTTGTTAGGGTTAGTCCTTCTAGTTCACTATTACTCTCTAAGTATAGGTAACTTATAATTAAAAAATCGCCAGAATTCTCCATCTACACTTGATTGTCCTAAATTCTAGTGTCAGTCCACAGAGTCCCACTATCTGATAAAGTACTTTTCTGTATGTTTGCCATGCAACTCATTGTTGCTTGTTAGTGGCGACCTTTATTGCTGCAGTGGGCCAACTTGAATACCAGGTTGGCAATTGAAGTTTTCAAAATCAACAGCTTAAGGTACAATTCTTGGTTAAGTAATGCATTGTACCAAATGTATTATATTTATTTCATATGATTCAATTGACATGAGCTAAGCACTTTATTTTAAAATGAGCAACAGAAATAAATTAGTGTCATGAGAACCATCACTTTAGTCAACTCCTCCTACTCTCTTCTACAGTGGCACCAATATGTTTTTCCGTGTGTAGAAAAACCTGGGTATCTAATGTCCGTAAGATTTATGTATTCTGGCGACCCCGTGGCACAGTCAGTAAGCCCTAAGCGCAGAGCTGGATTTCACATGGCTCACTGTGGTTCAAATCAGTCGTGTTTCTCATCAGTGGAAACATGCCATGCACACATGTGTGCCTCAAATCCTGAGAGCATGGACAAGGAAACGTAAATGATTGTGGTGTGAGCATGACCCGTTGAGGGCTACTTTCTCTCTCTCTTCCTGGTGAGTGCATACACCCTCTCACAATAAAAAAAGTTACATTTAAAAAAGCTAAAGTGAATTTGCTTGTTTATTGACATCAATATTTACTTCTGAGAGGATATTTTCTCTACATTTCTCTAGAAATTATTGCTGGCTTAAATTCAGCAGTTGCTGAAGTTCTTACCACATTATACTCAAGAAAAACTAAAAGGAAAGAGAAAAATGGAAATATAGAGTACACATAATTATAATAATGTTCACAGAATTCTATCTAACATACTGGCTACATTGAGTAGCACTCTAACTTTGCCATTTTTGAACATATGGAGACTGATGGGATGAAATGTTATTTATCTCTAAATATTTTCTTCATATTCAAGACTTCCTGGATTTACTTATTTACTTATTTATTATGGCTAGAGGACTCAAGCACTAGTTGGAGGAAATGAGAAAAGGAGAGAGAAAGGGAGAACCCTTTGTTGGAGTTGGTAACATTTCTTGTTCCTCTTTCCCAGGATATTTTGGGCATGTATACTCACATACACTTGGTGTGTTTTTCAAACTCCTGGGGGTGAAATTTGAAACATAGTCAGCCATGTGACTCTTTTAACTACTGCACTATGGAGTCAGCCCCAGGAATGATTTATTTTATTTTATTTTATTATTTTTTAAACATTTCTGCTATAGGGCACATGCACTCGCCAGAGAGACAGAAAGAGACAGAGAGACAGAAAGTGAGATATCACCCCCTGGGGGGATGGTCACACCACAATCTCTTTTCCTCCTTTCTCTTCTCAGGATTTCGAGAACGCACACACACACACGCCCAGAGTGTTTTAAGCTTCTGGATCTGGTAATCAAGCCTCAGTTGACTACCTGAGAGTCCAGAGATGCAACCATTATGTCAACTGCTTACCCCCGCAAGGAATGATTTTTGATATATCATAAATTTTCCCACACACAAACTCTCTAATGACAAATAAAGGCCTGAAAAATATTGGTATCAAAAATGAAGTCTAAAGACAAAGTTCATTATTTGACACAATCTGCAGTCTGTTTTGGCCTCCTATAGGACCATGCTTTGAAACTGTTTCTATTCAAACCAGAAAAACCAACACTGCTAAAATCATACACGTAAGTATGTTACCTAGCACGTAGAAAAGTCTCTGTATTTCCTTACTTATTTAATTCTCATAGTGATAGTATTATATAAAGTTTATATTCTTTTGTGATCACTTAAGCTCCTATTAAATTCAATTTCTGCAGCCTTTACTGTTGATAATGCTTATGTAGCATTTAAGGCCATTGCTATTATGAGTGGTCCTGCTACTTCTCATTTGCTAAACTGTGAGGCATCAAGGTAATTTCCAAGTCCCATTGTGGAGTACCAGAACACTCCGCATCCGCAGTGCTTCCCGAGTAGCCCAACATGAATGGAATGAGGAATGCATAGTGCCTGTAGTTCCTAATGGTATTTCAGAGCAATTGTGTGAACTGTAGCCAAAAATAGCTTCAGGGAATAAATATCTATCAATTTTAAATAGAATTATTTTCAGAGAATGCATTTTTTCAAACCATCAGTGAAAGAAGGACTAACTTTTATAATTTAGTAAAGCCAGAAACATACCAAATTTAGATATGCTTTACCATTATTTACATTACCTTAATTAATAAAGTTCCCCAGAGTTCAATACACTGGGATGTCCACCTGCAATGGGCTGCACAGCATAGCGTGCATAAATCCATCACAGAAACTATATCACATTTTAGTCAAATTCGCTGTTTACTCGACTTGGGCTATTTAAGAAAAGGAGCTGGACTTTTCACCTAACGGGTCCCAGTACCTAATACAGTGCTGGCAGAATGTGTTGAGTATAAATACTTGCTAAATGAATTCATGCATCATACATTAAAATGAAAGGATTTTTTGTTTAAAGTTTATTTATCTATTTCTTCCACAACAAGAGAGGGAGAGAAAGAGAGAGACATCATGCCAACAAGGTCTTGATGCTGTGACCCACCCCTACTCCTCAGGAGCTGTGATGATCATGGTGAGGTGCATGCCTAGAATACTCAGGTCTCTGGATTTGAACCAGGACTCTTCTGATGTGCGATTGCTCCACAAAATTTATGTTTCACTAATGCAACCACCATCTGATCTCATGCACTAGGGATTTAAGCTAGCATTTTTAGTGTGGGTATTATACAAATATAGAGCATCTCTATTCCAAATGAAATGGAAATCCCTAAAATAAATCACATTTATATTACAAAATTTCCATGTCTTCTGTACTTTATATCATTTAGTCATTGGGCTAATGAATAAGTGATTTTAGCTAATAATTACTTAAAAAAACTGGGGGCCAGCAGATGGCATAGTGGTTATGCTGGTTGCCTCCTACATGGCCAAGCATGTTTTGATGACTGGACCTGGTGGCTTGAAACTCACACCAAATGTGTGGACATGTGGCCCAAGATCCCAGGAGAAGAATAGAGGAGAAGGAACTGTGGTGTGGCCAACTCCCCTGGGGAGTGATTTCCCACTTTCCCTCTCACCATCACTGTCTCTGTCTCTCTCTCTCTTCCTCCCAGCAAGCACACATGCCCAAAGGCAAAAACCTCTAAAAATAATAATTAAAAAATGCACTAATATGAATTACTTTAACATATTAATGTCACTTTTTCTTGTAAAGCAACATGGTTATATGTAAAATATTAAAGATAAAGCCACCCACCATAAGATTTCTCTCCAATACATTTGTAATGATGTTTTTAATATTTGTCATTATTAGACACTTAAGTTAAACAAAATATTAAAGGACAACGAACATCTCTGTGTCTGGTATATGCATTTGGTCTTCTTGTAGATATGGTTTAGGATCTGGTGAATGGTTTTAAACATTCTATTCTCATTGGAACAGTTGCTTACAAAAGGTTAACCTTCTATTATAAATCATAAAAATATATACTTTAGTCAAAATTAGGTATGTGAATTTTTGTTCATTAATTTTATTATTTAATATACATTTTCTTCTCTGTCTCTTCCTCTCTATTTTTTTTTTCATGATTTTGTCATAGGGTGTGTGCAAATGCAGTGGGATCTCATAGTATTTACATGCTCCTATCACAGAGAGACTGAGAGAATGTAAATGAGAAATCGTCACCCCAAGGGCCATGGCCCTTCTCCTCTCAGGATTTTGGCATGCACACACATGATCCCTGTGCAATTTTCAAGCCACTGGCCCAGGACTGAAACCATTATTGGCTATGGGGAAATCTAGTGCCTTAACTACCATGCCACCTGCTGGCCCCTAACATACATTTTCAAAACAGACTGAGTTGCCTGGTGGTAAATAGTAGTCTGGTTCCTCTTTTGATTTTTTGTTCCTGACAGAGTTCAATAAATAATTATCAAAATAGCAAGAACTGAATAAGCAAGACCATGACCTTTTTGAAAGCAACTTCAGAAGACTTCTGTGCCGTTTTGGAATCACTTGCTTTCAGGCTTTTTGGTATGATACTCAGAGTTCAGTTTTTTTGGCATGAAAATATTTGTAATCAATATTGTTGACAGTTTTCTTCTAGCAATGGATCGAGATAATGCATTCTTGATGGCTACACTGAAACTGTCAACCATTTGTGGCAATATATGATCAAGTGGTAGCTTTGAAATAATGTTCCCTGGAGAGAACAGAAGGTTTTCCTTCTTCTATTTTCTATGAGCAGTTCAGTGTCTTCTGAGCTGTTATCTAGTAAAACGAGCATCCGTATGCCTTAGTCGGAGAGTCACCCTCCAGTGGGAATCACTGTTATCCCTAGTGATGGAACAGTACATTTGTTCTCACATGGCTGTCCAGAGGTGGTCAAGGGCACTGAACAATCAAAAACGGAATGTGCTGGACTAATTTTCTGGAACTCGATATTATAGTATATATGTTGTAGACCTCTAAACCAAACGAAATTATTAATACGCAAAACAGGGCCAGCCAGTGCTGCAACAGAACACAATGGTTGTATTGCTGGACCCAAAAGGTAAGGTCCCCACTTAATGTCCCAAGAGCCCTGATGTGTGCCAGGCAGGCTGCGCTTCTGACTCAGGCTTCCTGAGGTAGGGGCTAGATCCCCTCTCAGTGACCCTCTGGGGAGATTATTTCTCTTTATTTCTTTTTCTCTGTTCTGTATATGAACATTATGAACAAGAAAACTTTTAAAGAAAGATAAAGTAAAATATTTTAAAATCTAATAAGTTAAATCAAATATGTGCTAACCAATCTGTGAGGTGAAATATAACTTCTATCTTTTCAAGGAATGTTTCTTACATAATAAGGACATTAACTTTGAGATGAGGAATTAAAAGTGTTCACTTTTAGCATTTTTGATTCTCTATTTCAAATTTAATTTGTAGTAAGATCTTGTTTTTCTTACTGTTTGAATGTTATTGAAATGAGCAATATTTTTCTCTATACATCATTTTATTTATCTATTATTTTTTCAGAAGCAAAACTAAGATGACAAGTAAACAAGAACCATAATGTGCAAATATCATAGAGGAAAAAAGACAGTGGGGATGTGGGAGATTATTAAATTATTAAGATAATTTTCTTCTTCAAGATCTCTGGTTTTATATGACAAGTTTTTAGTAATTGAACCACTGTAATAAAAAAAGACGGTCTATCTTTATATTAACTATCAACAATCAATGCAAAATGTGATAAAATCCATAGGAATGTCTGCTGTTCAAAGAAACCCTTTATTAACCAGGAACTTTGCAGAATAAAGTTTTTTTCTTTGTTGGATAAATAAATAAAAGAACTTTTTCTGAAACTTTTATTTGAAGATTTAGGTAAATTAAGTTAGGCAAGTTTAGTTATTGTGTTAAGAGCACTGTTGCCAGCCCACCTGTTGCTCATCCTGAAATATATTTACTGCGTCAATTCCATGAAGAAGCAGCAACTCAAACCCATGGAATGATAGATCTCCAGGTTAAAAAATAATAAAATAATAAAATAAAGGTACTTTACCAGTATGCTGCTGTAAAAGTGCCAAAAAATGGGTTGCTTAAACAACAGGCCTTAATTTTGTTTCACTGTTTTGGAGACTGGAGGTCCAATATCGAGGTTTCCTCAGTGCTCTTTCCGCTGCATCCCTCCGAGCCCAACTATACCTTCACGTGTTCTTCTACCCATGTGCATGTCTGTGTCCAGATTTCTTCTTTGCTAAGGACCCTAGTCACATTGAATGAAGTCATCTCAACTATTTATACCTCAGAGTTCTTACATCCAAGTAAGATCACATTCTGTGGCACTAAGAGTGAAGACATCAACATAAAATTTAGGGAGACAACAACACATGACACTGACAGTTTAATAATTCCTAGGTAAAGGAGTCAAAGTTAGAGAGCTAAGCCACTCATCCAAGTTTTCAGATTAAAAGTGGGTAATAGCTACATTAGATCCTTATTCTATTTTCAATAAAGCAAGGGACTACCACAAATTTAAAAAATGGTACAGTAGCCATCTGAATATTTACTAAAGGCCAATTTGTGACTGGATAATTAAATAAACCTAAAATTTGTTTAATTGCCACATTTTCAAGTTGAAATTAGTAATACTGGGATTTTCCCATAAATATTTTCTTGGAATAGAATGCATTCTAATAAATATTGTAAGTTACTATTGTAAGTATAATCTTAAATCTACGATGCTCATTTAAAAATATTTCTTTCATTTATTATAGTTTAGTAAAATGTCTTTGCTTACTTCTTTTCCCTCTTCCTCCCTCCCTCCCTTTTTAAATTATTTTGTATGTCTCACTAATCATCTTAAACTATCCCTCCTTGAGCTGCTTTTATTCCTTAGGTTATGAATAGTATTCCCAAAAAATTTATATGAAAAGATGGAGGAGATATAGCAGGATGTGGAGCTGTGCTCAATGACAAATAGATATTTTCATGGGCTCATTAAATTCAACTACCTGTTCCCTCCTATTTTTTGGAAGTCATTTTAAGTCAATTGCAAATGTCAATTATTTATTGAGTGAATATCATATGAAAACAGTAAAATATTTCTAGGTCAAACTTGGATATTTTTTCCTCTTACTCTTAAGTAACTCAATGCTACTTATCTTTTATCTTTTTTTTTTTTTTTTTTTTTTTTTTTTTTTTTTTTTTTTTTTTTTTTTTTTTTTTTTTTTTTTTTTGCTATAGGGCATGTGCTAGAAAAACAGAGAAGCAGAAAGTGAGAATTCAACCCTCATGGAGATGGCCACACTGTAGTCCCTTCTCCTCCTCCATTCTCCTCTCAGGATTTTAGGCATGTATGCACATGTGCCCGGCATGAATTTTAAGCCACTGAGTCCAAGACTTGAACCATGGTCAACTCCGTGGGAGTCCAATGACATAACAATTACACCATATGCTGGTCCTAATCCTACTTATACTTATGACAATATCCATCAAATTAATAAGGTATATTTTCAAAAATAACTCTAATTGGTGTATACAGCTGATGGTTTCCTGAATGTAAATGAATGCTTCATGTTCTACTTTCATGTTCTCTGAATTCTTTTACCTAATGCTAAGCTAGAAATTTCCTCTATAAATAATATTTAGGTAATAATAATTTATTATGTTGACATATTATTGAGTTTATTAATTATTTTAATTGGTATTTAACATAATATTGGATATCAGTCTTAGAAATATTTTCAAGAAATCTTCAAAAGTGGTACTAGCCATGTTTTGAGCCAAATTTTTAAGTAATGATGTGTGCTTGAGATTTTAAATACATATATGGGAATCCAATTTATTTTAGAGAGAAAAATTATAGCAGCCAATAATTACTGCTGCAATTGGATAATTGTGCAGGCAATTGAGCAATTCCGGTTGCAATTGGACACTTTCCACTTATCTCTGAGTTGCAATTAACCAATTTCAGGCATAATTATTTGTACCTAGGCTTTTACGCTTCTAAATTATTCTTCCTCATGCTTCAAAAACATGTTGCTCTGTTTATTATTTCTTATTTGGTCAACCACTGATGTTTCTGAATATAAGGCAATACTATTAAAGAGAGTTCCATTAGTATTAGCTCCTTCAGACTAGAAATGGAATCCTTCAGCCGACCGAAGCTGTTAGTACACACCCAAATTGCTTTAAAAGCATTGAGTAAATTGAAAAATTAACTACTTTACACAAGAAGTCCACTCAGTCAAAACCATTTCTTGGCAGAATGGACTTCTTCACCAATTAGTCAGCTGAATTGGTAGTTTGTTTTACTTAATTTGTCTGCCAATTTACTGAAATTTTCTGAAAGCCTAAATAAGTTACCATCAAAAATATACTTGTAGGTAGTAAAATAAATGACAAATATATAGTACACCATTTTGCTGTGTAAGCCACATGAATGACACAATACCAATCTTACACACAGTGATTGATCTAATCCAGAAGCTTTAACCTATCACGTTTTCATAGTCGAAAGTTCTATTGATGCTTATGTGCATTTCTTGTGTCAAATACCTTGATGAGCATTAATGTGTATAAATACTTTAATTACTCTTATATGCACATATTTTGTTTAGTTTTTTTCTTTCTTTTTTTTGGCTTAAAGTGGGTTTCCTGTTTCTTAAAGTGGGTTGTGCTTTGGGTGTTAATGAGTTTTGCTGTGGTTTTCTGTGGGGTTTGTGTATGGGTGTGGTGTGCTGTTGGTCTCAGTTATGTACTCTGGGTCTCTGTGAGGTGTTTTTGTAAAATAATTACTGCATCTTACTTACTAAAGTATTTCACATACTTCCTGTTACATATTACTGTTTAATGAATTTCTGTTGGTGATCACTGTACAAAATAGGGGAAAATAGTGTTACTTATTTGTCCTCACTTTAAAAATAAGTTTTGTTTGTTTTATGCAGTGTGGTGGTTAAGGTGCTGGATTCCCACATAGCTGACTACAGTTCAAGTCCCAGACCTAATGGATTGCTTTCTAACTTTCTCTCTGTCTGGAGAGCAATTAAAAAAGAGTAATAATGACACATAAAATTGAATAATTCTTTTTAAAAAGGGTTTTTAGTTTTTTTTGTCTTGTTTATCTGTTTATAATAGAAACTATGACAGTTAAGAGCAGAATAGATCTGTGAATAATGATAGCAGGGCACCAAATTATGTAAGATACCAGACATCATTCTGTGTTGGTCGATTTTTAAGACCTTCTTTAAGGGCAAATTATGTATTGTAGTTGCAACTTTTTTTTTTTTTTTTTTTTTTTTTTTTTTTTTTTTTTTTTTTTTTTTTTTTTTTTTTTTTTACTTAACAAAAAGTTTATTATGAAAATGTACATGACCTGATTTTTACATCATAAGTAAAAACGGGCCTGTTGACAAGGGGACATGGGTTTTTCTGTTGAACAGCCATTATACTCGTTCCAAGGCTTCTAACATGATGATACTATTTCCTCGTATTACCACCATTCCAATATTGTTCTGTTGCCCACTAGTTGCCATCTCCACACATTCATCTATCACAAGATTCATAAATGGATCAAATCCCCGCAATATTCCTTCTAAGATGGTCCTCCAAAATTCTTCCCTGCTGATATTCACTTCTTGTGTAATCTCAGCTAAAACCACTGGATTTTAGTAACCAGCAAGAGTAGAATGCTAGTTACCAAACTCCATTCTATTTATTTTACTTACTGAAATCCAGCTCATATTTAAAATCCAATTTGTTTTTAGGAGTATAACACTTCAGAAGGCCTAGGACCTAATTAAGCTATAAAAAAAGTCCATGGCTTAGGTCTTGAGCATTTTCTCTCACTCTCTCTGTTGCGTTAGGTGAAGTTTATCTTTTTTTTTTTTTTTTTCTTTTTTCGACATAGGATATGGGTACTCCCAAGAGAAAGAGAAACAGAGAAAGTGAGAGGGAAAGTGAGACATCACCCCCCTCCAGGGGGATGGCCACATAGCATTCCCACCTCCATTCTCCTTCTGGGATCTTGGGCCCACAGGCACATGCACCTTGTGTAATTTTCAAGCTACCTGGTCTGGGACTCCAATCGGGTCAGCCGTGTGGGAGTTCAGCGGCATAACAGCTATGCCATCTGCTGGTCCTCACCCACCTACCATTTTGTGATCTGCCCCATCAAGAGAACTATGTGGTAAAGAACCATGGGAAGCCTATGGCCAACAGCCAGAGAGGAACTGAGGCCCATGAGGAAAGGATCCTACTCATCCATAACCACACTGGTGAGGTCGGAAGAGGAACCTCCACAGTGGAGGCCTTGCTGAGGGGTCGCAGCCGAGACAGCTTAATTGCAACTGGGAGTCCTTGCATGGCTACGATTCTGACCCACAGACAGTTAATACATGTTTACTTCTTTAAACCTCTGAGTGTTAGGCTAATTTGTTGTGTAGCAGTAAAAAACCACATACATTTTAATTAGGATTAAAAGGAAAGGGGAAAAGATAGAAGAGGATATTACCAGGCACTGAAAGGGATACCTCCTCCCTCACTAATACAGCACCTAGCATTTAATTCTAGGGATCTGTACACCGACGGTGTATTTAGAAATGATAAGAAGATGCTACATAAAGAAAAATGTCCTACCTCTCACCCCAACTGCCAACTCCCACACTGAACACACACACTCTGGCCTCAACCCTCGGCATCATTAAGAGAAGTTTTCATTTCAGAAAATAAAAACCACTCTACACATTTTACAAGGAGGGAATTTAATGCAGAGTTTTCACTGCACAGGTAAGAAAAGAACAGAGGAGGTCACCTTAATTGGTGAAGCTGTACAGAGATTTGCAACAGCAGGAAGTGACCACTGGTGACTTTAGGGACCATAGAAAGAGGGGCATTAAGTGGAGCCATAAGCCACGCCTTTCTGAAAAAGGAAATCCATGACTCCATGACAGGGAACGAGCTGCTGAGGTGGGGGACCTCAGAGAGAGAGGCTGCCTGCAGAGGCCACCAGGAAGGCTCAGTGCCTCTCTGGAGTTTAGCTTTTTCTTAGCTCAGCCCAAAGCCACTGACAAAGGAGCCTGAGCAGTGAGGCCCAGGGCCAGACATTTGCAGTGTAAGACGGAACAGAGGAAAGACGAAGATCATTCTGAGGCTTAAGTAGGACATTTAATAGCACTTATTCTAATATGCATTTTCCCCTAGACCTATAAAATGCAGGCATCAAATGTAACATCCCCACTATGGAAAATAAAATCTTTAGCTGACTGAAGACCTTCTTTCGCCATTAGCCCTTCAAAATTTTTAGATAATTTTTTTTTATTTTACGCATTTTTCTTCATTTTAGAGTTATTTTAATATTTTAAATCTTTCATGTATACCAATATAGCTTGGTTTAGTTTTACTTATTTTTTGTTTATTCATTAATTTTTTTTTTTTTTTTTTTTGGAGAGGTTTTTCGCTACAGGGCGCGTGCGCTTGCCAGACAGACAGAGAGAGACATAGAGACAGAAAGCGAGAAATCACCCCCCAGGGGGGATGGTCACGCCGCAATCCCTTCTCCTCCATTCTCCTCTCGGGATCTTGGGCACGCACGCACACGCACCCGGCGTGAGTTGTAAGCCACCGGGTCCGAGACGCGAACCGCGGTCGACTACGTGGGAGTCCAGCGACATAGCCATTACGCTAACTGCTGGTTCCCTATTCATTAATTTTTGATTGACAAGCAAAAACTGTATATCTTTGTCATCTACAGCACCATTTTTTAAAATATGTATATGTTGCCGAATGGGTCAGTTGAATTAAATGAACATAGCACGACCCCACATGCTTACTATTTTTGTGGTTAGAACATTTAAAATTTATTGTCTTAGCAATTTTAAAGAATATTATATACTGTATTGGAGGTTATATTCAAAAATTTTCTCAGTGCAAATTGAGGCTCTCCCTGGTCATCCTCTGGACCAGCTGACCATGGCTGTCTCCAGGAGGAGGCCCCAAAGCAATCCAAGTTTTGGGAATGACATGAAACCAACTCATTACCATTAGAATGACCCATGAGCTTGGTGGGAAGGAAGCACAAGGGTAGAGATTCCACAGCTCTGGGATGTCAGTATGCTCCTCAGAGACTCAGGGAGGAATTATTTGGTGTGCCACTATGGGATAAGGAAGATGTCTCGCTATTTAAGCTAATACATACTCAAGAGTATTGAGATTTGAAAGATTACAGTGTCTAATATTTTTTTTAATCAACAGAAAGGAAAAGCCCAAGTACACAAGCTAACTATATATATTAAGTTCATGCTTGCTTTTAAAAAGTGAATGAAGACTTGAAGACACTCATATTAGTACTCCCAAATTTTATGATACTAATAAATGAAGTCAACATTTATAAATATATTTATGTCAATTACAGGTGCCAGACAGTGGCACAGAAGCAATAATATGAGCTGAAAATGAATCCAAGTTTTCATATGGGTCTGTCTCTCTCTCTCTTTTAACTCTAAGTACATCCACTCATCAAAGAGAGAGAGAGAGAGAGAGAGAGAGAGAGAGAGAGAGAGAGAGAGAGAGAGGAATCACCCTCACAGGGAGTATGGCCACACTGGAATCCCTTCTCCATTCTCCTCTCAGGATTCTGGGCATGCACACACATGCACCTGGCATGTTTTTTTTCAGTTGCTGGTCAGGGACTTGAACCAGAAGTTACCCATTTGGGATGTAGTAGCTTAACTAACACACCACTTGCTGGTACCGTGCATAGGGTAGGGACTCTTAAGAACTAATAACAACTTGCTTATGGGTTGACAATGAGGTAGTTTTTAGAGGGACTTTTGCTATCAGCTGATTCCTACCATTCTCCTCCCAAACTTTATATTATAAAGTATAGAAGACAAATAAAAAGAAGAATGAGGAGGAAAGAGGTGAAAAGGTGGAGGAAGAGGAGGAAATATGTGAGAAAAGACAAGAGGAGGATGAAGAAAAGAAAAAAAGCAACTCTGCCTGACAAACAGCATTTTGTTTTATTCATTTCCCTTCTAGGATTCACAGTGAGATCCACTCACCATGGTTATTAGCTCTTTGTCCACCCTGGACTTCTTCTGTCTTAATCTCTATGATTTTTTTTTTGCTTTAAAAATACTTAATTGAGAAATAAAGTTGCACAGCTATTTGAGGTGTACATTGTGATGCTTTGGTATGTGTTTGCATTGTGTAATGATCATCATAATCAAATTATTGAACACACACTTTGCTACTCGTACTGCCCATTGGATCCCCTGCTTCATCCATCTTATGCCTGAAACCTTGTACGCATCAGTCAGCATCTCCTCATTTTGCTCACCTCCACCCACTCCTGGCAAACAAAGTGGGAGTCTTTGATTTACTTTTATTAGTTCAACTATTTTTAAATTCCACATTTGAGGGAGATAATACAGTATCTGTCTTTCTACCTTTGGCTTATTTCACTTAACATATTGTACTCCAGGATTTCCTTCTTTTTATTGCTTTTTGATTCCACTCCATTCAACACAGCACATCGTCTTTAGCCATTTGTCTGCTCATATACACTTGGGTTGTTTCCATCCCTCGGCTATTGGAAATACTGCTGAAATGAGCAAGGGGATAGAGAGAGTTCTTCAAGGTAATGATGTTTTTAAATTTGTTTTAGATACATATTTCTAAGTGGAGTACTGGATTGTATGAGATGCATATGCTTTATTGTTTGGGGAACATATGTTTATTTATTAAGTACAAAAGGGCGTTTTCTAAAGGTTGGACTTTAACTTTGACTGTATTGTTTAGCCAAAATCTCACTGAAAAGTTTCTGATGATCACCACATACAATTTTCATGGAAACAGCAGAGGCTTGCATTGATACTAATAATGACTGGGATATTATTAAAAGCAGAGACTATCCCACACGACCTTGGTTATAAAACCAAATGGTTAGATTGTTGACCAAAGATATTTTTGCCTTTAACAAAACAGCATGGATAAAAGCGGATTGCAAGTAAATGCCAGATTTTTTCATTACTTCTTTTGACAAAGAAATGCATTTAAATGTACTCAACATGCAGAAAATATTTCAAAATGATTTTATATATAATATATGTTGTTTTGTTTCTATAATTCTATGTGGACAACAAAAACTACAAAAACATCAGTAGGCAGGTTTTAAAATGTCAAAAAAAAATAAAATTTAATTAAAAAAAAACACTGTCAGATACCACATTTTATATTAGTACTTATTTTCCTAAAATAAACTTAGATGGTGTTAAATCAATTATTGTTACACAATTTTCCACTGCATTTTTGTGAACTCTAAATATTATAAACATTTGACATTTAATGAAGATGTGTTATTCTATTCCCATAAGAGTATAAGAATTATAATATATTTTGTGTTGATGTACAGCTCAAAGACCCATCTCTTACTGACAGGGATAAGGTCACCTGTCATAAAATTATAGTGGCTGTCTGAAAATTGATATGCAGCCAGTAAAAAAATACTGCTTAAAAATACAATCTTGCTATATCTTTATCTTATTTTCTTGCTATAATAAATGCTTTTACATTTTTGCTTTCAATAATATAAGCTCTGAAGTGAACTTTTTTTGAGAGAGGTTTTACTATTGGGCACATGCACTTGCACAATGGAGAGAGAGAGAGAAAGAGAGAGAGAGAGAGAGAGAGAGAGAGAGAGATATCACCCCTCCCTCCCTGAGGGATGGCTATGCCACAATCCCCTTTCCTGCATTCTCCTCTCAGGATTTTGGGTGCACACACAAAAACATAACCAGCATGATTTTCAAGCCACTTGACCCGGGACTTGAACCACAGTCAACCCCATGAGAACCCAGCACCCTAACCAATATGCCACCTGCTGATCCTTAAGGTAACTATTAAAGCAAAGAAACTCTAATGTGAAAAATAATTTTTAATAGGGTTAATATATTTATTGTGATATTACTATATTTCTTATTGTATTTTCTTTTTTCTTTTTTATAACTTCAATCACATTATTTAACTTTCAAAGTGAGCATTTCAATATGTGAACATTTCTCCCCAATCTAGTTGATCATAATATCTTCAACAGATAACGCCACTACCTCCCTGTCCTGTCAATGTTCTTTCTCTGTATCCCTCCTCCAAATGTCCTTCCTCTGTCCCTACTATTCCACACACACCACATCTGGCAATCACACCCATCTCTTGTGTTTGTACATCCTTTAGTCAGTCAGTTTCAGTCATAAAGTGCAGACACTCAGTATATACTAACTGGGGACATACAGTGTCTCTCCTTCATAGCCTGGCTTGCTTCACTCAGCAGTAAATCTTCCACATTATTCCACTTTCTGTCAAAAGCCAGGATTTATTTTTTATGGCTGAATAGTATTCCATAGAGTATATGAGCTACAGTATTTCAATCTGTTCTTCTGTACGGGGCATTTGGGTTGGTTCCACATCTTAGCAATCCTGAATAGTGCCGCAAGAAACATCGATATGCAAGCACTTTTCCAATGAAGAATTCTTCTGTCCTTTGGGTAAATACCAAGGAGTGGGATTGCTGAAACATATGGTAGATCTATTTGTAGATCTCTGAGGAATCTCTAAATAGTTATGTGAAAAATATTTTTTAAGAAGACATGTATATTCAGTTATATCCCCCCCAAAAGTGTAGAAATTTTATTATTTATTTATTTATTTATTTAAATTTGCTAAGGGTGTGTGTGTGTTTGCTGAAGAGAGACAGGGAGAGAGAAGGAAAGGGAGAAAGCACACCATGGGACAGGCTCACCTGGCAATTCCATCTCCTTTTCTCCCTGAGGACTTTGGGCAGATGTGCACGTGGACCTATGAGTTGTTCAAGCTGCCAGGTCCAGGATTCGAACTGTGTGGGTGGCTGGTAATTTTATTTGTTATATCATTCAAAGCAAAATATTAATAATATAGTAAAACTTGTGAAAATACTAGTAATAAAAATATGGGTACATCGCAGACCAAAACACTGAATGCATAACATAGTAATTCACAAAAATAGTAATAATGGTTTTCAGTGATGATTTTCCACTAAATTATGATAATTATTTATTTTTCATATTCATTTATGTATGTCTAGATATAAATAATCTCTGGGAAATAAAAATTAGAAATAAACGATGCTTATAGTTATTACCTCTGAATTGTAACATTATGTTAAATTGTTTACTTTTATTATGTTTAAAGTTTTGGTAGTGAGCAAATATATATTTTCTTTTGGCAGTTTCCAAGTCATTTTGTTCAGAATTTTGTGTTTGTTTCCTGGATCAATAAATATTATACAAAACAATGTAAAAATGGCTACCATTTTTTCTCCCCTGCTCCCCCCACCTGGGGACAATCTCACTTGGGTTCTCCCTCCAGATTAGGTCCAGCAAATGAGGCTGAGTGACATGTTACAGCTCCTGGAATCATTTTCAAAGGAAGTGTGTTTAATAGCAAAGCAAGTGTATTTAAAATGATAAAATAACATATCAATACAATTTATAAATGAGCCGTTTTTAAGACTTTAGACTGTTGGTTGATGCTTCATCATTTTTCAGTACCAATAGTTTGTATAGTCTTTCTTTCTTTCATTTTAAATTTCCTTGAGGTCTGTATGAGACAATATTGAAAAAATCGATTTTGGAATTAAAAATTCCTAATCTGTTTCTTATATTTTGAGTGGCCTTAGATGACTCTTCAGATTGTGAAAACTGACCTGCAAGTCAAGACATCACTCTATAAAATTACAAATGCTTCTCTGTTTAGTATTTGTCAGAGCTACTTTTTATGAAGATAACTAATATGCATTGCTTTAAAGAATCAAAATACAGAGAAAAAAAGCAGGCATGATCTCACCATTTAGAGACTACAACTGCTAATTCTCCTTCAAACATCTTTCTACAGTTTGAATTCATTCTTTGAAAGGAAAGTGGGTTCCTGAGGGCAGGGATTGATTTATCTGGTCAGCTTTATTTTCACATATATCTTCAGCACCTAGATCCATCTCTGACACAACAGTCATGTTCAATAAAGTCTGAATTAATAAAATAAAGTTTGTATATTCTTTATTTCTCTAAAATTATAGTCTAATAGATTTTCGCATATTTTTAAATATTCTCTTTTTAAGGGAACTTTCTGTTCTCTACTCCTTCCATTCTACCTAATCAAGAAACCATGAACCAAAGTTTAATGTTACCAATCACCTTACTGTCCTACACATGTTCAAGGAAACCCCGTATTAGATGTCCAGAGGAGAATCAATTGTCTGGTTCACATATGTTGAAAGCCAATTTCCTGTCATGTTAGGGCACGTTTAGTGAGAGCTCTACCTCTAACTCTGTGTTTCTCCCAATTTTACCCTTGGTCTGGAGGCAGGTTCATGCTCAGATCCCTGTACTAAGAAAAAAAACAGATAATACCACCAACGACTTGTAGAGAGAACTATGCTACTATGCTACACAAAATGTGCTCCATAATGACAAGACTGAACTGAGCAGTAAAAAGTATGGTATGTGCACTCCAATTCCTGCCTACACTTGCCACACTGAAAGGACATCATGGGAGTGTTCTGATGGAGTGACAGAAACACTGAGACCTGATTGTAGATACACTGGTCCACTCCAGCAGGGAGGGACAGCCTCACATGTGCTAATCTTTTTTTTTTTTTTTTTTTTTTTGAGAGTTATTTTGCTATAGGGTGCGTGCGCTCGCCAGACAGACAGAGAGAGACAGAGAGACAGAAAGCGAGAAACCACCCCCCAGGAGGGATGGCCATGCTGCAATCCGTTCTCCTCCATTCTCCTCTTGGGATCTTGGGCACACATGCACATGCACCCAGTGTGATTTTTAAGCCACCGGGTCCAGGACGCAAACCGCAGTCGACTACATGGAGTCCAGCGACATAGCCATTACGCTAACTGCTGGTCCCAACACATGTGCTAATCTTAACAGGTGCTAGTCCAAG
The DNA here is from genome assembly GCA_026018925.1 of Tupaia tana. Lineage (NCBI taxonomy): Eukaryota > Metazoa > Chordata > Mammalia > Scandentia > Tupaiidae > Tupaia > Tupaia tana. The sequence goes on along the minus strand of JAKSZU010000005.1, from coordinate 105,428,156 downwards.
AGATCTTACCCAACTTGGGGCAGAAAAGGTGCCTTGTCCAAAGTCACTTGATCATTCACTCTCGTCACCATGAGCAGAGCACATCACTCCAGCCACTCCAGTAGTCTATCAACCTTGGTATCTGAGACTCTGCCCAAGACTTGCTATTGCCTCTTGACCACAACACCCCTTCTCAGACCCTTCATAAGACCTCCAGTTCCCTGTGCACAGAACTTAGCCACTGTGCGGTCAGACCAAGCCTGGATTCTTAAAAATTGCTAAAAGAGGGTCTAGCAGGTGGCATACTGCTTAAGGCACGGGACGCCCACATGATCAACTGCAGTACGAGTCCTAAACCTGGTGGTTGAAACTCATGCCAGGAACATGTGTGTGCATGCCTAAAATCCCAAGAGGATAATGGAAGAGAAGAGATTGCAGTGTGGCCATCCCCTCTGGAAGAGCATGGTTTCTTACTTTGTCTCTCTCTGTGTCTCTGGTAAGCACATGCACCCTGTCGAAAAAATCTCTCTTAAAAAAAAAAAAAAATTGCTAAAAGAGCAGATTTTAGGTGTCCTCATTACAAAATAAATAAATAAATAAATAAATAAATAAATAAATAAATAAATGTATGTATGAGGTAATGTATATGTTAACTAGCTTGATTTAGCCATTGAACAATATATACATATTTCAAACGGTGTTATATGCCATAATCCTATACAGTTTTCATTTTTCAATGTAAGAAAACTGTTTTTTATTTATTTTTAGGAGATATTTTTGCTACAGGCTGTGTGCACACACAAGAGAGACAGAGAGACAGAAAGCAAAAGATAGCTCCCCCCCACACACACCCTGGGGCAATAGCTAAGCCACAAGCCCTTCTCCATTCTTCTCTCGGAATCTTGTGGACATATTCATATGTGTCTGGTGTAAATTTTAAACTGCCAGGTCCAGGACTCAAACTGCAGTTATGCACGTGGGAGTCCATTAAGCCGTTTTCTGGTCTCCAAATAAACTATTTTGAATAAAGCTCTCAGCTCCACTGTGAGAAGAAAGTAGTCCTGCCTTTACAAAGCCTAAGAATCAGGATTTAGGAAAGAAGCTGCCCTCTTACACAGGAGCGGACTTTGTGTTGCAGGAATTTCTTGCCCAGGAAGATAACTCTGTGAACGGGTAAACACTGTCATGCATTGTTTGTGACAGATTACTCAAAGTGCTCCCTTCTGGAGAAAATATTTTGTTCATTTGGGCAAACAGCCTCCTTCTCAGAACAGTAAATCACCTAACCAAGCAAACCGTTTCTCTTACCCAAACACTGTTTGTTATCAAGGCTTTCTTCTAGGTCTTCATTTCTCTGCACAGTAAACTGAAACAGTTTTTATCATGAACTTGGTCCTGGCTCACTCAGATTCCTGGACGAGCATCTGATTCATACCACCAGAGAAAGATCAGTATACCACTAGAGCCTTCTTATTCTAAGATGCTTCCGAGGCCCTGCAGCAGAGGTACTCTTTTGAGTACTGCAGGAGTGAACTCAGCTTTCATCGACATCTACTCAAGTGGTCTCGTGGAAAATCAGCAGATTGGTCAGCCTTTCTGTCCAATTTTAACATCTCTGGCAAGGATGCAGGCTTACTCTGAATGAATGCAACATTTTATTTATTTACTTTTAAATTCTCAATTACATCACAGTTATATCTTCAATCATACAGTGAAACTAGCTGGAGATTGAAAAGAAAACCTTAGTATGCTAAAGTTAATCTCTCTGAACACTTTTAGAAATCATAAAGATAAGAATGTTGAGACTAAATGCATTTTACTGAAAGGCTTATCTAATTTACTTATCTTGAAAAAAGTTAATAGGGTTTGCAAATCCCACACTATATTGGTTGAGTTATATTCATTTATCAAAATTTTGTTTTGAAATATAAAAATAAGTGATACAGGAAAAGTTTCCAATAGTTCTTTCTTCAAACTGGGAACTCATGTATTTGCCAAAAAATAAATTGCATTCTACCCTTGAAAGCATTGAATCTATTTGACATGTAAAATGCATTAGGTTTGAGTAGAGGCCAAAGTTAGCAGTGTTTCCACTAATCATTGCTGCTTAAGCTGGTGAACGCATGATCTAAGGTATTGTACATGGTTTTAGAATCTCTGGGAAATGCATTATCAAATAACGCAGGAACCTTAATATTTATATATACAAGTTTTTCATTCATTTTAATGCATTTTGGAGCAAGTACAAATTTTTTAGTGCTATTTTATATTTTATTGTGATAGCCACGTAACAATTATATTGGTATGTATCAGAAGTATAAAAACTTTGGAAACATCAAAATGATTGCATATTTTCTTTGATATCTCTTTTTTTAAAACACATCTTTAGAACACATTTATTTCTTTCTGATTTGGGGATGAAAATTATGGTCTGATAGCATTCTTCTGGTCTTTTCTTCTAAAATACCAAGGAAAGTGTGCAGTTTCTGAAATTGTTGGAATCACATTCTATTTAAAATAGATATTTATCTAAACTCTGTCCTCTTCTGGGGATAATTTTGTATATCTTGGAAAAACCCCAACACCTGTCCTCTATGAACTCATAATTTAGCCTTTTGGAGCAAAATCCCAGCAAGTTCTAAAGTGAGATAAGAGAGATCTATAGCATGCCTTGGGAAGACAGAAAAAGGCTAGGAGAAAAAATATTAAAATATGGGTGCAGAAACAAATCTTAGAATTCTCCAGCAGAAGTACTGTAATTTCACAGATGAGAAAAGAGAGACCAAAGAGCGTGAAGGGTTTGACTGAACTGATCAAATTAGCTCATGACAGATAGGAAGTAGTGGCAAGAATCCAGAATCGATTACTCTTATTCTATGACTTTTCATTTGAACTTCAACCCTGTGTAAACTGTTAGCTGGGAGAAACCCTGTATCAGTCATTGACTGCAAGCTTCAGAATGGTCTGCAATCTTCGTGTGTGAGGATGTCATGTATGTTTACTGACCACAGGAGAATTCAACAGACCCATTTCCTAAGTGAGGTTTGTTTGTGTCATTTCCAGGAGGGAGTGTTAAGAGAGCAGGAACAGGGATGGCTCTATAGCCTATAGTTAAGACAGCTGGAATCCTGTCTGAGATATATTGGCTTTGAAAAGCAAGCAGGACATGTGTACATGCATGCCCAAAATCCTGAAAGGAGACATGGAGGAGACAGGATTACAGCATGACCATTCCCCCAGGGGAATGTTTTCACACTACCCCTCTTTTCTCTCCCTCTGTCTCTCTTTGGAGAACACATTTGGCCTCTGGCAAAACTTGAAAAAGAAAAGAAAATCCAAAAACCTTTTAAAAAGTCCATATCTGTCACTCTAAAGTGGAAAGTTTTGTTTCCCTATAGAGGGGAGAAAGGAAGACTGGTTTAAATGGGAGTGAATTTATTACCGTATAAACCGCTAGCTCTTAAGGACTCTTTCTTTCCCAACAGGAGCAAAAATAGCTAAAACAAATAACCTGAGGAACATTTAGATAAGTCCACCTTCACCATGTCTGTAAAATATCATTAGGTTTCAATATACTTTTTTGCGTTTATGCCAAAAGTATTATGTTTTAGCAGTGCGAAGAGCTCCTGAGATCTCTAACTGCAAGCAATTGTGTATGCATATGTGTATTCATTCACACTTATACACACACATCAAGTAAGCTTCATGCGCATATTACAGATGAAGATTAAAAATGTTAACTGATTTCTAAGGTAAAACAAGACAAAAATTTCAAACTTATGCCAAGACTATATATTCAAAATGTTTCTAAAACAAAATTGTGTGGAATTTTCAAAACTGTGTGAAATTTCCCTAAACTGAAACATACTAATTCTGAAAGTCAAGGAGAGATGTAAATGTAAGAACTACAAACGAGACATAATATTAACTGAATAATTTTTTTAAGATGAGAATTATAGGGGCTAGCAGATGGCGTAATGGCTATGTCACTGAACTCCCATGTAGTAGACCGCGGTTCGAGTCCTGAACCCAGTGGCTTAAACTCACATTGGGCGCATGTGCATGTGTGTCCAAGATCTCAAGAGGAGAATGGAGGAGAAGGGATTGCAGCGTGGGGTGATTTCTTAATTTCTGTCTCTCTATCTCTCTCTGTCTTTCTGGCAAGCAAACAAGCTCTATAGCAAAAATCCCAAAAAGAAGAAAAAAGATGATAATTACAATTTGTGTATTTATCATCAGTAGTTTGTTTCTGAATATAATATATGCTTGCAAAATGATATTGACAATAACTAAGAAACATTGCTATTCTAATACGAATCATGTGTAACTAGAAATGCATTACTGAATAGTATTCATGACTATATATTTAACAAGGATTTCTTGAGCCTTCTCCATGTGCCAAATAAGGTTCTAGGTACTGAGAGGTTAGTGGTAAATAAAACAGCTTGTTTACCTGAAAGGTGGTGATATTAAGATCAAATAGACAACTTGATTGAATTATTCTTATAAGGAATGTGTTGCATCGTCAGCCATTTGTGCAACTGTAAGCAGGAAGGTTTATGATGAAGCCCAGACTCCTCTTCAAGCAAAGACCGTGAGGCCCTGAGTTCTGCCCTCAAAAACCTGGGTTAAGTGAGATAGGAAATGGCCTTGGGAAGTTTAGAGGCTGCTCTTTTTGTGAATTGTTCCTAGAGAGAGAGAGTCTATTAATGGAAAAGCAGTGTAACTGAAGTAGAATTGTTCATAAGGAAAACGAAAAAGAGGATGCAATTTTAAAGTAAACATACTGGACATACTAGATAAATTACATTTAAAAGCTTTTCAAGATACTACCTTTGGGGGAAACTGGCTAGAGTATATGGGATTTCTCTGTATTATTTCTGACAATTACGTATAAATGTAAAAGGATCTCAAAATAAAGAACTTTAAATATGTGTGTGTGTGTGTGTGTGTGTGTGTGTGTAAGGAAACATTGTGGATGTGGCATGATCATAAGAAATCTGAGTCAGTCACAGATCATTTTCCCCAGGGAACCAAGTCTACTTGCCTGAATTGGCCTGTTTTAACACAAATTCATTGATTCCGTGTCCAGGCTCACACCACCACCTCCCTTGTCCTTGCCTCCAGACTGCTTTTGGAGTTCAGTTAATGGAAAGTACTATTCTTTTACTTTATTTTATTTCTTTATAGGAGATTTTTTTTTTCCTAAAGACCCATGTGCTCATGGAGGGAAAGAGAGGGACAGAGAGACAAAAGCAACAAATCACCCCCTGGGGGGATGGCCATACCGCAATCTCTTCTCCTCCATTCTCCTCTCGGGATCTTGGGCACACACGCACATGCACTTGGCGTGAGTTTTAAGCCACCAAGTCCAGGATTTGAACCATGGTTGACTACATGAGAGTCTAGCAACGTACCATTACATCATCTGCTGGTCCCAGTGAGAAGTACTATTAAAAAAACTAGAGTAAGTAGAGAGAAACTGGAATTGCTGTTCTCTCCTGGCTATGGTGTCACTTGAGGTCTACAGTCATGTTTATCATGATCCCATCTTCCTTGTTACTCTTGGTACCTGTAGCTTCTGACCATCAGTAACACTGTCCGCTACTTTTGTTTAGTAGCAGCTCAGAGGAATCACTAAACGTGGAGTTTCCTCATGCTATGGCCTGAATATGTCCCCCAGAAGTCATATGATAGAACTGATTGATAGGGGCCAGCAGTTGGTGTAATGGCTATGTCACTGGACACCGATGTAGCCTACTGCAATTCGAGTCCCAAACCCAGTGGCTTAAACTCACATCAGGTGCATGTGGGTGTGTGCCCAGGATCCTGAGAGGAAAATGGAGGAGAGGGGATTGCGGCATGGCCATCCACCCCAGGAGGGTGATTTCTCGCTTTCTGTCTTTCTGTCTTTCTGTCTCTCTCTGTCTTTCTGGCCTGTACATGTGCCCTATAGCAAAAACCTCTCAAAAAAAAAAAAAATTGACAGTGCGATATATTAAGAAGTTGGGGCCTTTGGGAAGTGATTAAATCATGAGTGTGGCACCTTCTTGGTTGGGGCTAATGTCCTTTTGGAAGGCTTGAGGGAATAGGTCCAACCTCTTCTGCTCCTCTGAAATGTGAGGACACAGACTTCGTCCCCTGCAGGAAGCGCAGTCTTGGCAGAGACAGGCCTTCACCAGCCTCAGGGCTGCCAGTGCCTTGATCCTGTCCTTTGCTGCCTCCAGACGGCGAACAAGAAATTCCTGTTCTGGACACATTACCCAATCTCAGTTATTTTGTTATAGCAGCATGGATGAAGACATTCACATGCCCTGGGTTGCTTTGTAGATATTTGATTGGCTGACAGAATCTAACTGAATAACAGGGTAGCAAAGGGCAACAGAATTGAAGAACACCAGCAGAGGAGAGATTTCTGAAAGCAGGAATTCTTGGGAAAATGTTTAAGAACAACAGATGCCTCACTTTGTAAAAGAAGCATTTTTCTTTTTCTACTAACCCATACTGTTCTGTATCACAGCTCATACTCTATCTTATATTTTCACATTGACCTTTCCCCAGAATACTCTAAGATATAAAAATGCCTAGATAAAGAAGGCTCTCAATATATATTTATTGAAGAAATAAGTGTTTTTTAACTTCCCATAACTGAAATCTAAGAAGAATTTCTAGGGAAATAAACATTTAGTACAACAAGTTATTGAAATGCTCTATGGACCTCCTAAATGAGAGTATGTATAAAGTTTAGTAAGAGTTCTATGAATTAAATTTATATGACTCAAGATCTTTGCCTAAAGAATTAATATTATGTATGTAAAAGAATATTTCCTGGTGCTAAAATTTATCTAATTTTGCTGCTCAGATGTTAAGTATTGCATTAAAACATAATTGGAGGGGGCCGGGAGGTGGCTTGGTAGTTAAGACACTAGAGTCCACATGACCAGCCATAGTTTGAGTCCCAAACCTGGACGCTTGCTTATCACTCTCTCTCTCTCTCTCTCTCTCTCTCTCTCTCTCATACACACACACACACACACACACACACACATGCATGTGCCCCATAGTAAATTAAAACATAATAGTAGTAATAAACAAAATTAAAATGAATTATTCTTTAAAAAACATAGTTGGAGAATGTGGGTCAGATGTAAGTAATCAAATACTAGTTTTGTAAGCATTTTTTAGATTTTTTTCTATATGATTCTGCCATTCAACTAATTGTTTTTATCCACACATTAGACATTATTGTAAAACACAACATAATGCTTGTGTATTCTATTTCCTTTCCTTCCAATAGCCAGATAATATTCAAGTTGAATTCTGAAAATCGCTTTTATTTCTCAGTGGGATCGTTTGACACATATGCGTTTATCATCTTCCTGAATAAAATTTACCTAATCTTACTAGGGAAATCCTGTAAGACAGAATCTTGAATAATATCCTTAGTGTAAAGATATGCGAATATTGCGTTTCTAGAAAATAGCGTGGTGTTAACCCGACCTTGCTAGGCGTCTTCAGATTTACCTTATGTGTTATCGAGTGGATAAAGGACATTGATTACTATAAAGGAGCCATCAAACATAACCAGAAAGAGCGTCGTTATATAGTTTTCTAGAAAGGTCATATATTGGATTAGGTCTTTTTACCTATAATGTATGCTATTTTAGTTGGTGGCTCAAAAAAGTCCTCTCAGTTGCTATGAGATATGTGAGTAGAATCCTGAGACGTTCAATCCCAAGATATTTCTTTTTTCACTTTTAAGTTCAATCACATAAGAAAAATACGGACCCGGCAATGGATGGATTCATTTGGCTCACAAAGGTCTCCAAATTGGCTTCATTATTGCCTCTAATAAACAGATTCTTGAAAATTAATAAAAGATGTGGAAACAAGTGTCTGAATTTGTTTTTAACCAAGTTCAGAAGTAGTTCTTCCCGTTAATTTTAAAATGCATCCAAATTTTCATTTGAAAAGCTCTTCCATAATCAAAATCTGTTCATCATACCAGAATGAAAAATGACAGTGAGGCAGAGAAAAACATTTTCAGGGGAAATTAATTTTGCTTGGAGTCTTTGGCAAGGGAATGATTGGAAAGAAAGGCCTAGCTGGACCAATAATTAAAAGCAAAATTTCTTATTAAAGTGATTTAGGAAAGAGCTGAAAATTTTCTTGAAAGGTTTAAGGTTATAAATGAAAATAAAATATCCAGACCTTTAAGGAAGATTTTTCTAATTGAAAATCATATTGAAAATATGGACACGTTTTCTTCTTGGCACAAAAATTCCAACACAGTTTTTGTGGCTCGCCTGTTGAATACTTGGCCTTCCAAAGCAATCCATTATGTGTAACATGTAAGCAGTGGCAAGCTAACCATCATTACCAGGTGGTTATTTGCAATGCAAATTTTAAACCCCAACTCATGGCTGGTTTGCTCTAGTAGTTGCCAAACAGCTGGGTTTTGAACCCTAAACCCATGAAGTAGCCAACACTGTAATTCCGTGAGAAATTCTCTAAATACATTATTTTTTTCTCAAACTCATTTATCACGATTCTCCAAAGCTCAATGTGGTGTCAGAGACACCTTAACACTGAATTACAAAGGCAGAATTCTTCTTGGAAGATGCTTTTTCAAAGAACAAAAGTATCATGTGCAAAATTATTGGGAATATGTATTAAATAAATTTACATATTAAAACTTAATTTACTCTTGAATTGTCCTACAAACATTCCACAGCCACTTCTGGCCTGATATTTGACCCTGCCATTCTACGGAAATTACCCTGGCACATCGTTAATAACGTATTGTTTCTTTTCTCCCCTTTAGTCTTCATCCTTCTTGATTAGTCTACATGTACTACCTTCTTGAAATGCTTCCCTCCCTAGCTTCTGTGATACTGAATTAATCTACTAGCCAACTTTCTTTTCTGAAACATTTTTTTTTTCTTGTCAGAGGTTTCGAGAGCTTACTGTAGAGAGAGACAGAGAGAGAGAGAGAGAGAGAGAGAGAGAGAGAGCATGCAGCCTCATACACACTGGAGTGTGGTCACACACAATCCTTTCTTCCTCTATTTCTCTATCCTAGGACTTTGGACAGGCATACACGTGTGCCTGGACACACACACACACACACATGTCCAGAGTGTTTGCAAGCTACCAGGCTGGGATTCGCGTGGCTTTTGACCATCTGCTATCCAGCTCTCTGTAAAAACTAAGCCAATGAGCTATGTGGTCAATATCCAAGATTTTGACTGCATATTCTATACTAGCAACATGTTCTCTTTCTCCTAGAGTTTATGCCCCATAGTTGCCCTTTTGTACTCCTTATCTAGACTACTTTGTTCAGCATTTCTATTCCTTTCTATGACTTTAAATACAACCTGTGTAAGTGAATAACCAGAATTTCGCTTCTGACTTTAGGCTCTCTCAAGAGCCAGTATTTACCTTTCCTCACCTGAATTCAACTTGTGTCCAAATTAAATGTATATTATTTTCTCCAAAGCTATTCAATGTCTTACTGATTGTCTTATTTCTACTACAGCACCAATACTTTGTCAAGTAAGTCAGATCTGAAAATTTAGAGATCCTGCACTTTCTTCATCTATTTGACCAAGTTGGTTGTATTTTAAAAGATCCTTCTCTGAATATTCTACACCCTCTCAGTGACCGTACTCAGTGACCACACTCAGTGACCATACTCAGTGACCGTACTCAGTGACCATACTCAGTGACCGTACTCAGTACTGGTCCATCAAAATTTGTAACATCCTAGTTCCTCTGTACTACATGCACGCTGTGGCTGGGCATGATTGCTGCTCCTGCCTATGCACGTAAGTCTAACTCCCTGTCAAAGGTGCTAGCATTTGAGCTTTTATAACATTATTTACATATATATATATGTATACACACACATACATATATATTTGTATGTGTATGTATAAACACACATATATTAATATGTATGTATACATAAACATATATACGTGTGTGTATATATATATATACGTATATATATATATATCCATTGGTGTATGTGTGTGTATGTATTCTTCTCTTAGTAAATTGTAAAGTTCTTAAAGCTGATATCACATTGTATTATCTACCTATTCCGAAGGGTATGAAAGCACTGAAGAAGAAAGTCATTGGCAAGCTACAGACACAATGTATTTTGGCGGAAAACGTACGGATGGAAAGAAGGATGACAAAAGAGAAACACAGGAAAGCGAATGCACAGGGTTTTATTAAGTTCTCATGATCTTAGAGAAGACCACCATCTCTACCACCTGAAGTTTAATTAATGTTCGCAGTGTCAGTGTCATCAACTGCTGAAACTTAGGTTCAAGGAGTAAATCATGCAATGAACAATGAGATCCTGACTTACTGGAAAATAAAAACAAAGTTAAGAACTCTGATGCATCTGTTTAGAGACAAACTCAGACACTGTGTAATTGTAGACATGTCACAGTGCTACCACCATGAGTTTGGAATTTGATTTCACTCTTGAGATGAAAATTTTCACATCACCACTTAATTGTTTTATCACATTGGGAAAGTTACTTGGATTCTTAGCTTCAATGTGCTCATACATTAAATAGAAACGATAATATATCCCTGAGTGGTTTTTGCTTGTTTGTTTTCAAATAAATTAATTAAACAGTTTGGCACAACTATGGTAAAAGCAAACACTTGGGGGATGGTAGTTGTTACGAGGATGTCAGGAGACCAGTTCTCCTCCAACTACTACTAATTAATAAACCATGTTCATTTCTAGTAAATAGTACTCTATGCTTTAGTGCAATCACACTGTTTGCTACCAGGCTGTGAGTGTGTGACAGAGAATGTGCCCTATCTCACCCACACAACTTCTGCAACACACACATACCCTGGTGTGTAGCTGGTGGTAGAAGTTAAAGAAAAATTGTCAAATATTATAAGTAAATGAGATGTAATAAATATAATAAACATATTAATTACACATAGTATATCCATTGTATATTTAAATATAAGATTATAGATATATATTTATATACTAATGACTATAATGACTATATAATAAATATTTAATAAATATATAAAATATATAATTAAAAACATTTTAAATCTTATATGTTAATTGCTTATCCAAGTATTTGGTTTTCTAAATTTTTCCTAACATTCTTCTAGAAAAAGTGATATAGGGTGCTTATGATACAAATTAATTCAGTTTTTCTATATTGCCTTTGCAGATTTAGTGCCAAGAAGTACATAGCTGGCAATTAATCTATAGTGCTCCCAAATTCTACTTTTAAAACTTGATCATGCTGGTTTTCTCACTATGTCATTTAGATTCCAATCTACATATCATGGCTAGACCAATTATTAAGATGTTCCTGAATGAATTAAGAAATTAGGACTTCTGCATTTAAATGAATGTTTCTGTAGGACAGGACAATTCATCTTTTGAGTACATTATAAAGAGAGTAGAGGTATAAAATTAACAAAAACTTACGTGATCTGATAAATTAAACCAAAGGTTTAAATCAGTACTAAAATTAATTACTCTGGGGTGGTATGTCACCTCCATGTTGGTTTGTAAAGATAATAGCATTCTGAAGTGGGCTCCATGAGGAAACTTCCTACAGGGCCAGCTGGTGACATGGTAGTGAAGTTGCCTGGATTGCATAGCTGACTGAGCCAGTCTGAGTCCCAAACCCAGAGGCTTGACAAACTCACTGGCATCCAGGCACGAGTGACCAAAATCCCAAGAGGAAAGTATAGGAGAAGGGAATGTGCAAAGGTCATCCTCCCTGGAGATCCTTACTCACTCTCCTTCTGTTTCTGTCTCTGGCAAGTGCACATTCCCTGTAGGAAATTAAAAACAGAACAAAACTTCCTGTAATGATTTCCCTCCTCCCTCAACATTTTTGCATTCCTACATGTTTAGCATGCCTTTTTTAAAGGTTTTTGCCATAGAACATGTGCACTTGTTAGAGACAGACAGACAGACGTGGAGAGAGGCAAAGAGAGAAATCACCATCCCAAGAGGAAATGGCCATACTGCAATCCCTTCTCCCCCATTCTTCTCTCAGGATTTGGGGCATGCATGCACACATGCCCAGCATGATTTTCAAATCACTGTGCCTAGGAATTCAACCATAATCGATCATGTGGGAGTCTAATGCCTCAGCCACTACCCCACCTACAACCACAGCCCCTCCCCTTTTGGCTAAGTCACCTCTTAACTTAGGGTTTAAAGTTGACAGTTTGATTACTCTGAATATTTGTGAAATCTCTTATCCATATAAAACATAAAGTAGGAAACATTTTTTCACAAAATTATGACCCCACAATGTATGGATTTTCACATAAGATACCCAATAAAAGCACATATCTTATTTTGCTTTGGTTCAGCTCTTATGGCACTTTTGAGAAAATGTTAAAATAAATATTGCTAATAATCAATCAGTTTTGGATGAGAAATAAAAGGATGTTATCTTGGCTCCCTATACCCCACAGAAGTATCAGTGGATATTTTTTCATTAATATGTACCTTCTGTCATTCAGAAATAACTCTTTTTCATGGAGATCTCTGGGTTTGAACACCCAATCATTTTACGATGAGCTGGAAAATTTAACTCAAATCTAAATAGCAGATTCTAGTGTGATTCACCACTATGTTTTCCTCCCTGTCTTCCTTTTTTACCCCTCTCTTTCCCCTCTCTCTCCCTCCCTCCTTTCTTTTCTATTGTGTATCTTTTCCTGTAAAAATAATAATAAAAATTCAAATTCAAAAGTTAGATTTAAAAACTAAATTAAATTTGTCTCACTTATGGTATTGAAAAGAACCTACAACTTTTATACATGGAAGGCCTTAAAGTATTTATGATTGGGTAAAATTAGTTAAATATCACCTTTAACATTTGCACCTTTTACTACTAATGGAAATTCATTTATTTCTTTCTTATTAGTTTCTAATTAACAACTCTAAGCATTCTAAGAAAAATTTCTTTGAGCTTTCACCATCAGTCTCTTCCATTTCAAATGTAGCATAAGGCACCCAGAATCCCACTCTGAAAACATCACCCATGAATCCTGCTTTTCTTTCTTTCTTCTTTAATGTTAATGTATTTATTTCTTCAATGATTGAAAGAAACAGAGACAGACAAATAGTCAGGACCCGCAACTGGTCCCATCACCTGACGCACTTCAGCCCTTAGCCCGCCCCAGATGGAGGCAAGCACAGATGTGGTGTTCTCGTGGAGGTCTGCACTTGAACCAGGGACCCTGTCATGTGGGATTGCCTCACAGAACAAGGGGCTTTAGTGCCACAGCACGGTCTGACCAGAATCCTTTTTTTTTTCCTGATGGAGAGATTTCCATTTTCTCTTCCAGATACTTCTTGAATACAAGAAAATGGCATGTTTAAAAAAGCAGCATTTGAAATTTGCAGCAGTGCTGGTGGGGTTAACTAAATTACAAGGAAAAACAAACAAACAAACAAACAAAAAAAAACACTTCCTAATCTTTGATCTTAATTAGGTATGATTTGCCAAAACTGCAGCTAGGCTGCGTATTATTAAAGATCTATAAAATGAATGATATTGGCCTATTTTGTTTTGTAAAAGGCCCAATACTTTTATTTTTATATTAGATTTTAAATAATTTACAGTGTTGCCATTTTAGGACATATCTAAAATGGTGCTACTCTTAGGTTTATTATATATTTGTGTTCTAGGGCCAGCAAGTGGCTTGATAGATAAAGCGCTGGATTTCACATGGCCAACTGCATGGTTCAGGTCCCAGATCCTGCAGCTTGAAAAATTATACCAGACATATGTGCGTATGTGCCAAAGAACCTAGAGGAGAATGGAGTAGAAGGGATCGTGGTGTGGTCACCTCCTGGTAAGGAATGCTGTTTCTCACTTTCCCTTCCCTATCTCCGTGTATTTTTCTCTGGCAAGTGCACAGGCCCTATAACAAAAAAAACTAAAACAAAATTTAAAAAGTGTGTGTTTTTTTAAATGAAGATAGTTTAGAAATATTTAATATTTGCTGCAATCTCATTTCAAATGAAAAAGCAAATTTATTATTTGTTTTAAGTGAATAATTATATTATCTAACTTTACTTTGTATACTTGATTTTTATTTCCACTGGCAGCTTATACACACACACACACACACACACACACACAAATACACACAAATATAACCTTTAAAAATCCAACCATGACTTCAGAAACAAATGGAGATAGAACTCTATATTTATTCTAACAAAATGCTAGATTTCTTTGCTTGCCATGGGCTCTTTTATTTTTCAAAGAAGATACAAAATCTCAAGTCAGGTATATAGTCAAAATGATTCTCAGATGTTGACAGTTACACTTTTTAAAATGAATAGAAATCTCAGCAAATAAATGTCAGCACTCTATATGCAGAGAGCCTGAAATCTGTATCTTGTAGTGAAGGAAGAGATGTGAAATAATGATTTACATCACTGGATATGGAATACTTTGGTGGAAAATGTCAGATGAATTCAGTGGAAAATAGAAGATTCACTCAGATCATTGTTGCCAGGAAAGATTGAGAGAAAGAAATACACACACACACACACACACACACACACACATATATTTTCCTATTGAAAAATCAGCCACCTTTAATCTGTCTACCTGTTTCCTGGAGGTCACGATAGGATTGCTAATACCACACCATTTTTTAATCAGACCCACTGCACAGAGTTTTCCAGCAGCAAAGGAGCATGTCAGTACGTTTGACCTGCTGCATCTAAAATCTTACACTGGAAGGGTTATATCAGAACAGGAAAATGAGAATTTGTTAATTTTGCAGACATGTATTTATTCTTCAATTATTTTACTTAGTGTTCCATTCTCCATGTAATGCTTCTCTACCCACTATATGTTTCCCAGCAGTAGTATATCTAATTAAATTATCTTTCTTTTTTCCCTTCTGTATTTCAAAGCAGTGGTAGGAGGAAAAATTTCCACTTCATCCTGACAAAAAATATTTTAAATTGTAATATTTCCTAGGAATATTGAACTGTGTGACTCTTATGAAACATAGTTTTGTCATTTTGGGGATCTTTGGGCACAAACACACAAATACATGTACTAATTCATACACACACAGTATACACACTCAGTGTTTAAATATAGGATGTCTATTTTATTAATTTTTAAATTAAATGTGAATTTTTTTTAGAGAGAGATTTTTGCTTTAGGGCATGTGCATGCACAGGAGAGAGACAGAAAGCAAGAAATCACTTCCCAGGGGGTGGATATGTCTATGCCACAATCCCTTGTCTTCTATTCTCCTCTTGGGACTTTGGACATGCATGCACACACACACAATGCCCAGTGTGAGTTTTAAGTCACTGGGTCCAGGACTCCAACCACGGTCAACCACAAAGGAGTCCAGTTCTTTAACCACTACCCCACATGCTGGCCCTGAAAGTTTGGGTTTTATAAGCTTAGAACAAATACTATTTATGTCCAGACTTCACTACACGTGATACATTAACTCTTCTGAATCATACATGCATTTCACATTGATTAATATAGGAATCTTTAAAATACGTGAAAAGAAATTTCTCACACAAAGTAAGTATATTCAGGCAATTATCTGACTTTCTTTTCCAGGAGATCTAATATTAAGATTTTCCTTAGCAACAAAATGTAATTTATTCTCCCTAAAATGTATAGAAATGTCCTGGGATGTGACTCAAAAGATGATATTGATAGATTAAATATTCCTGCACCCTCTACTCCATATTCAGCCACGATTTTTAGGTGTAAACATTGCCACAAAAATATTCTAAGTCAGATGAAGCATAATGGGTCTTGATAAAAATACAAAACTGTTCTGTGAATCATACAGGCATCAGGCACTCTGGTGGTCTGTGGGTCATGCCCAATAAGTTTGTGGTATAGAAGGATTCCATAAGTACTGTCAGGAAAGGAAAACTAGTAAGGGACAAATACTAGTGATTTCTTGCCACCCTCTACTTCTCTCTGTCCTTCCTGAGGACAGTCATAGCCTGAGTGTTTGACTGTCTCACTGAAGATGGTGCACACTTTCTGATATTGTCTGCCAATGAAAGAACAGGGGGAGGCAGTGTCTGTGATCATGCAAAGCCATGTCTGTGTCCCGTGTGTCGTGTCAGGACCCAAACATAGAGATAACCTTCAGCCAGGTATTCTAAGAGGTGTGATAACTGGGGCACCAAAGGTACGTCTGCTCCCATCCCACCTCCCGCCGGTGGCCAGTGCTCTCCTTTGCTATAAAAACACTTTAGTTTGACACGTTGTGAAGCAAGTGCCACTGAGCCCGAAAGAAGTTATTCTCAACCTGGGGCATTTCCCCCTGCTTCTTCAGAGGATATTGACACTATCTGGACAGTTTCTGGCCTTCATTACTGGAATTAGTGCTAGTATCTAGCAGGTAGAGATGAGGCTGCAGTTACACACCCCATAATGCACAAGGACAGCCCTACACACATATGTTAAGAGTGCCATTTTGTATGTTTGAAAGACTCCGGATAGAAAGTATACTGAGAGTGTCAAGGAAGTGATACGCGGAAGAGGGAAACAAGGAAGGAAGTAATGGGAGTGTAAGGACGGGAAGAGCTCTGAGCAAACTTTCTCCAAAGGCATAAACTCGTGAACTGACTTACATAACTCTTCCGTGAACCTACAAACACATACGGTTAAACTGCAGGAGTGAACCCCGTGCTAAACTCCACAGCCAATCTACAGAGGCCTGACTTGCTTTTCTTTAGGACAAATAATCTCAACCTAAGGTATACTTGAAGGAGTCTTCCTGTTTCCAGAACCTAATACTCTCCCACGGCACCTCATTCTGTGAAACCAGGCAATATTTATGAGATGCCTCACAACTGACTAGGAGCTGAAACACACAGCTTAAAAATCAATCATTACCAAGCACAAAACCTGTGTATAGAGGCCTATATTAGTTTGGAAAATGCATCGAAAATGGAAAAATAAAGAATTGTAATATAAGGTGAAGAGGTTTAAAATAGTATCTTATACAACTATAATTTTAATTGAATTACTAAAATGTCAATTTGTGAACAAGTCATAATACACACACCTATAACTTTAAATATGACTTTAATATAGATGTGTATATATGCACATATACATATATCTTGCTGTGGATGGGTCATGTTAATGAACAGACGTATTCTATAAAAAAATTGGAAGTTGCTGGACACACAAAAAATTACATTTTAAAAGTAATTTTGATTTGAGCAGCTCATTTTTGCTCCCTTGCCAGAAGTGGGAGGAACAGAGATAGACATTTTTGACCTGGTCTCACTGTGACATGATCCCGTGCCCCAGACTCCCTATTGGCCAGGACTACAAGTGTGCACAGCCATGTGCGGGAGCTTGGCGGGCCTGGGAACTGAAGCTGGACTTCCCTTACGGCATCCCGTCTCCCACATGGGGCTACCTACGCACCACTGCACCTGCGCCTGCGCCTGCGCCAGAGAACTTCATTTTCAGGTAGAGATTTTCCATTCCTTTACCATGTGTCTTCTACTATGTTCCTGATTACCAAAAATATCTTGCTATCCGTTTTCTGTATTTTCCATTCCAAACGACAAGGAATCAGCCATATTTAATACAGTTAAGTAGAGTAAATTTTGGGACTTCAGAGGAGGTAGATTTAAGGGATGGAGTCCGTGAACCTCCTGGGCCATTCTCTGAAGACTCTGCCTAGCCAGCTCTCCTGCATTCATGTCAGAGTCCACCATCCTTCCCCTTAATTTACTGAAAACTAACCACAGGAAACCCAAGGATGAAGGAGAGAGAGAGAGAAAGACAGAACAGGGTGTCATAAAATTAAGTACATTCTTTGTTCTTTTTTTGGCTAGAGGGGGAGCATACTCACTGGAGAGAGGGAGAAGGAAAATCAGCCCTCATGTGGCAAGGTAGCACTGCAGTCACTTTTTCCTCATTTCTCCGTCTTATAGGGGCCTTGGGCACACACACAAGTGCCTCGTGTGTTTCTCAACTTACGGAGGCCACGCTTCAAACTGGTCAGCCCTCTAGGATCTGGCTCCCCAACCACTAGGCTCAAGTCAAACTAAGTAAAGTATGTTTCCAGACAGATAAGTTTATGTCTTTATATTTACCATATCATTTAAAATGTTATTGTCATAAATTAATGTATGCATGTTAATAAATTCATTGGACAACTCCTTTTGCCACAAAACAACAGATTTGAATATAATATAGAGTTGTTTATCATTTAAATTTAAGTAAGTTTAATGTCGTAAAAAAGTGCATTATATGGGACCAGCAGATGGTGTAATGGTTATGTCTCTGGACTCCCACGTAGTTGACTATGGTTTGAGTCCTGGACCCACAGGATTAAAACTCATGCAGGGCTCATGTGCATGTGTGCCTGAAATCCCAAGAGGTGACTGGAGAAGAAGAGATTGCAGTGTGGTCATCCCCCCTGGGGAGGGGGTGATTTCTCACCATCTCTCTCTGTCTCTGGTGAGTGCACATCCCCTATAGCAAAAATCTCTCTCTCAAAAAAAAAGTGCATTATATCATATCTAGTTGTAATGTAATGGATTGTTATGTAATATTTTAACAAACAGAATGAACCTATGAAGAATTCAGTTTGCAGTGAAGCAAAACCTTCAGAGGAAAAGGAAAATTATGTAGTCTACCTGCACTTGTATAGTAGATTTTACTAAACTTACCTACCATTAGTTTCTTCGTTTAATTTACTTACTTTGGTGTATAGTTCCTAGAGTTGGCTAAAGGAACTTCTTTAAAACTGAAATGATCTAATGAACCCGGTTTTCTTTCTGTCTATTGTTCTTGTTACTTTTGTTTTAATTAGTATTAAAATGTCAATGTTACACGTGTAATAACAGACTATATTTTAAACAAAAAAGTGATAGCTCTGCTAAACACAAATTCATATCTTCAGATGGAAAACAAAATCGCCCTTAGAAGTTAAAAACAACAAAATATTCTAATTATAGAGTGTCCTATAGAGAAAGATACAGTAGAAAGAATTCAGCTAATTAGTATGGTAACATCTGGTTTGTGATTAATATAAATTCTAAAATTTATTTACATTTTTACTATGTGAAAGAAATCATTTTAATCTTTGTCTACAGCAAAATATTCTTGTTTCTAATTCCAGCTAAAATTACAAATGTTAATAAAAATGATATATATTTATAAATATTCTTACACATTCAAAATATTTATCATAATCTGATAATATACTGCAATACTTCTAAAATGAGTGTATTATATTTATCCAAAAAATTAAACTGATATTTTCTTATGTGAATACTGACTTATGTATAAGAAAGATGAAAAGACAAATTTTGTTTAGATAGGACATTGAATATATAGTATAAAAGTAATATATGGGAACCAGCAGTTAGCGTAATGGCTATGTTGCTGGACTCCCACGTAGTCGACCGCGGTTCGCGTCCCGGACCCGGTGGCTTAAAACTCACGCCGGGTGCGCGTGCGTGCGTGCCCAAGATCCCGAGAGGAGAATGGAGGAGAAGGGATTGCGGCGTGGCCATCCCCCCTGGGGGGTGATTTCCTGCTTTCTATCTCTCTGTCTCTCTCTGTCTGTCTGGCGAGCGCACGCGCCCTATAGCAAAAACCTCTCCAAAAAAAGTAAAAAAAAAAAAAAAAAAAAAGTAATATATTGAACATAATTTACTTAATATTTCTGTATTACTTATATTTCCATGCTTAAAAACTTGACTCCTTTTAAATTTTTTGACTGAGGTAATTTTAGTTAGTAATATTTTTTTCGGAGATATTTGCTATAGGGAATGTGTGCTCGCCCAAGGGACAGAGAGACAGAAAGCAAGAAATCTCCTGCTAGAAGGTTTGACCATGCTGCAATCCCTCCTCCTCCACTCTCCTCTTGGGATCTTGGGAATGCATGCACACACACTCAGTGTGAGTTTTTTAAGCTGCTGTGTCCAGAACTCAAACCATGGTCGACTAATGGTGGTCCAGCTATGTAACTATTACGTCATCTGCTGTTACCTTATTTAGCACTTTTTGAAAAAATTCTTAAGTAAAATTTTTGCCACGATAGCATAATAACATTTCCTTCTTAGCTTGGTTTTTATTGAATATCTGAATGATTGAATATATCAATAATGCAAACTGAGCTATGACAAAGAAAATTATAAGAATGATATCTGACATATTGAATAATACAATACTATCATTCAAAAATGTATGCTGACATGCATCATATTATGATAACATAGAAACTGATTTCAGTATACAAAAATATAATTTCTGGAACTCTGGTACATCTCATATCTCCCATTGATTAGATGTGAATACTGTTAAGTCCATTGTTATTCTAAAATGCAACAGAAGTGATCCTCTATAATTATTTCATAGACCTCCACAACCTAATTTTGGTATATTCAGCAAAGTAAATAGGGGATGGTTGTGGGGGTTAATGAATGCTTTCTCTGATGCAATTATTCCTTGTGTGAGTGTCTCTGTGAGTGTGTGTGGGGGTGAGTGTGTATGCGCAAGTGTGTGTATGTAATAACATATTTTAAACAGTGGAATCAATTGGTGTCAGAGCCAGCCAGTTTGACGTTCATTTTCTCTCCCTAGAGGAAACACGCAGCATGAGTATAGGTTTCAGAATGAGCAAATTGGTCTGACAAAGTCAGTCGGGTATCTCTTCCATTTTTCAGTTCTGTAATTCTAGACTAATTCTTTTGACTGCCTGAGCCTCAGTTTACTTTTATATAAGATGCTCTTAGTAAGGGTTTACCTGTATTACAGATGCAGCTGTGAGGCTGGGAGAAATGCTATGAAAATATTCCACTAGCCTCTAATAAGACCTAAAGGTAAATCATTGCTCTTCACCCTGAGCACTGACTATCTGTTACTAATACACCTTACCCACCTGAAACTGTACTGGACAGCTCAGATGGGCGAGACAGCGTCACAGAGGTCAGTGTGAGATGACAGGTAGACTTTTCAGTGAGCAAGGCATTAATGGGGTCATGAGAACCTTGGAGAAAATCAGTGCAAGCCCTAGAAGCCCAAAGGGTGAGATGAGAGTATAATGGCAACAAGAGATGGCACCTTTTTAATGGAGATTGGAGTTTAGGAGGAAACTTGAGATCTATGGATTCTCTTGAGGAAAAACAGTCAGTTCTGGCATTCAGGGAACATGTATGCTAGACAGAGAAACAGAGACTTTTAAAAAATAACAAATACAGACCTTACAGAGAATCACTAGAACTGAAATGGTAAGACAGTTTTTCTGAGAAAAATCAAGTGTCTGCTGACTGTGAAAAATAACACTCATTATTTGAAGCTTGTAAATATTTCCTGCTATAAATCTACTATATATAGACTCTATTAAAAACCTAAAATCAATAATGGCAGGACCTAGATCTTAGATTAAATTTACATACAACAATGGCTGTTTGGAAGATGTCACAGAGAAGACTAAAAGACACACACACACAGATACTGAAATACCTGCTGTCAGTGCTCCATTTGTTTGGGCAGGAGGAGAGATGTTTCATTATTCTTTAAAAATAAGGCTCAGTTTTAAAAGTGCCTATTATAGGGACCAGCAGTGAGTGTAATGGCTATGTTACTGAACTCCCATGTAGTCGAATGCGGTTCAAGTCCCCAACCTGGTGTCTTAAACTCATGCCAGGTGAGTGTACGTGCGTGCCCAAAATCCCGAAAGGAGAATGGAGGAGAAGGGATTGCAACGTGGCCATCCCTCCTGGGGGGTGATTTCTTGCTTTCTGTCTCTCTGTCTCTCTCTGTCTCTCTGGCAAGTGCAGGTGCCCTGTAGCAAAAAATCTCTTAAAAAGAATATTATTGAAAAACAACACCAACTTGGTGAATAGAATACATCGTCTAATGTGCCGTCTGTACATATGTAAACTTTCAAGTGCGGTAGTGTTCACTCTGACCTCGGTTGTGTACATTTAATGGTGATCAGTGATGGACCCACAGGAATTGAAAGAATACTCTGCAAAGTTTTACAAAATTATTTTTTTCATAATCATTAGGTCAGAGCATCAAAATGTTTTGGCTAAAGGATCCAATGAAAAACATTTCATATTTTTAGGCGAATAAAATCTGAGGTAAGGTTTATTCTAGCAACATACCAGAGAAATAGTGCCCACTTTCTCTGTGAAATGACCTCAAATTGTGGACATGTCTGTGGTCAAATGAGGAGAAAAAAATATTTTTGAAATTATACCAAATACACACCTGTGTCCTAAAGATGATAAACTTTACATAAATAGCAGACTCAAATATTTACTAAAGTAGTAAATACAATGATTTTATAGAAGTTAGGAAAAAAATAGTGATTTATCCTTCAAAAGTTAGACTTAGCCTTGCATCGAAAACATATTTTTTAAAACTTCTTATTTCATTAAAATTGAAACAAGGTTGGCCCGTAAGCTTAGAGGATAGGGAGCTGGATCCCACCATGTTTTGAGTTTGGGCTCCAGTGGCTTAAAAAACATACTGATCTGGGACAAGTAGATGGAATAGTGGTTACATCACTGGATTCTAACATGGCCAACCTCAGTTCAAGTCCCGAACCTGATGGCTTGAAAATCACACCAAGTGTGTGCACATGCATGCACAAGATCCTAAGATGGGAATAAGAAACATGACCATCCCTCCTGTGTGGTGATTTTTCACTTTCCCTCTCTCTGTCTCTGTCTCTTTCTCTCTCTGTCTCTTTCTCTCTCTCTCTCTCTCTCTTGTGCACACACCCTAAGGAAAAAATCTCTATTAAATATAAAAAAGCACACTGGGCACATGTGTACATGAGCCCAAAATTCTGAAAAAAATGGAGAAATGGAGGAAAATGCATTGCAGCTTTTCCTAAAGCCTCATGGAAAATAAATGCAATAATTGAACAGATCATATTCAGAAACTCGGCAAATGTACGTATTTCTTTTTTCTGGATTTTCATTGGAAAAATCTTTTTTTCTTTTTCTTTTTTTCTTCTTCTTTTTTTTTTTTTTTTTTTTTTTTTAATCTATGTCTACTGTCCAAAGGAGAGAAGACATCTTTTGGGGAAAATCTGTAGATACAATTTGATGACAAAGCAGAATACTTAGGAAAAATTTGATATATTCTATTTGCTTTCTACAGTAGGTTTTACTAAACTTCAGCACAATTTTTTCATGATTTTGTTTACTACCTTTTTTTTTAAATTTTATGTTTTATTCATTTATTTTATTGAAAGAGAAAGGGAGGAGGGAGAAGGAGACAGGGTGGTTCCTTCACAGAGTGTCCCCAGGCTCTTATCCTCTCTTGTCTCCCAGCCAACAAGATCCCAGGCACACACAGACATGCCTGGCACATTTGGGTTGACCCAGGATCTGAACTCAGGCCTCCCATGTGGCTCCAGCAGCACACCATGGTACCCTACCATCCTGGCCAGTTTGACTGGGCCAACTTTCTTTCTTAATCTGATGCCAGTTCTAATTTAAGGTGAAAAGGAAAATCTATACTTTGGGTTAATTCTCACTGATAAGCAATATATAGATATTATTAAAAACTGATTACCTTTGATTATTTACCTCTGTGGGTTACTGCAAGCTATGAAGAAAATGTGGACAATAGGCCATTAACACATTCTAATAGAAATGATAATGTCAACCCCTTAAAGAATAATATGATTTGCATTGTCCTTCTATGGACTATATATTTTGAGTCAGTTTGTCCTCAGAGTTTTGTGCTTTGGAATTTGAAGTCAGAAAGTGGTGAGGTCTAGTGGGCATTGTATCATGGAGGCACCATGCTCAGATTGATAATGTCTTGCGAGACCCAGTGAGTTTTAGTTCTTGTGAGAAGATGCTAGTTCTCATGGGATCTAGATTTTTCTCTCTGTTTATCCACCCACCGCCCTCTGTGCTCCTGCTGACCATGCTGTAGGCCATGGCCTTTGGACTTCCTAACTACCAGAATCATGAGCTTCTAATTAAACTTTGTACATTCCTTATCAAATCGCCCCCATTCAGTAATTTCTATTAACAATGCAAAAGCAAACTAAGACAACTACTTATCTATATATATTATTTTTTTCTCTTTTGCTGTAGGACACATGTGCTCACCAGGGAGAGAGAGAAAGAGAGAGAGAGAGAGAGAGCGAGAGAGAGAGAGAGAGAGAGAGAGAGAAGTGAAAAAGCACTCTCACCAAGGGCAATAGCCATGCTATAATCCCTTCTCCAATCTCCTCTTGAGATTTTAAACATGCATACACATGTGCATGGTGTGGTTTTCAAGTCATCAGGTTCAGGACTTGAACTGTGCAATTGGTCATGTGGAAACCATCTGCCTTATCCTCTATTCCATCTGCATGCCCACTGCTTACCTGTTTTGAACTAGACATTTAACAAGCAAAAGTAGGACAGACAGAATACTTTATTGTCTATATATATATATATTATCAGACAGAATTAATTAAGATCTGTAGGAAACATGTTTACTCCAGTAGATTATCCAGGTAATAGATTAGAGAGGATACACAAACATTTCTACATTAAAGCATGAAGTTAAAAACTAGATGGTACACAGAGAACATTCATCATATAAGCTGAAATCATTGGTTACTTAATGCTTTCATGGTACATGTCTCAAAAATCAAGACCAGTGGCTGTTGTGTGTACTTGTCAGAGACCCTGCCACAAACCATCTACCTGGAGGGTCTTCAAGGGTGAGGCGTCTTAGTGAACTCTCTCTCACACACATACACACACACCTATAGCTTCACACTATATTTTCATTTCTTCTGTTTTATATTCATCTAAAACTCTATTATCATCAACAAATAATTTTTCATTTTTTGTGTCCCTTAAATGTTTTGCTTCTTTTCCTTTGAGTCCCTCTCTCTCACCCTCCCTGATTTGCCACGTCCTCCCACACTGTCTCTAATATCCACAGTTGCTGTCCATGCCTTTATACTTTCCAGTCTTTCAGATTCTGCCATAGAGCGCAGACAGTAAGTGTGTATTGAGTGGGGACATACAGTGCCTCTCTTTGATAGTGTGGCCTGCTTCGCTTAGCAGTAAATCTTCCATATTTGTCCACTTTCAATCAAATGTCAGGATCTCCCCACTTTTTATGTATTCTGTAGTGTATACACATTTTCAATCTATTCATCTGTTTGTGGATATTCAGGTGGGTTCCACGTCTTAAAAATTGTGAATAATGATGTAATAAACATGGATATGCAAGTGTTTTTCTGATTGAGTGCATTCCTAACCTTTCCGTAGAAAGAGTGGAATGGCTGGATCATATGGTAGTTCCATTTGTGAGTCTCTGAGGAATCTCCGTATTGTTCTCCACAGTGACTGTACTAATTTATATTCCCACCAACAGTGTATGAGAATCGTGTTTTCACCACAGCCTTGCCAGCACTTACTATTTTTAATTTTTTTAATCTTAGCCATTCTGATGGGTTAGATGGTATCTCATTGTTTTTGATTTGCACCTCCCGTATGATAAGGGATGCTGAGCATTTTTTCATATGCTTTTTGACTGGCTGTTTATATGTCTTACACAAAGAGTTGTCCATTCAACTCATTTGCCTGTCTCTTTTTTTTTTTTTTTTTTTTAACTTTATTTATTATTATATCATTATTATTTTTCAGTTTGATCAGAGAGAGACAGAGAGATAGAGAGCGAGGAAGTGAGAAAGCAAGCCACCAGGTCCGAGACCTGAACCATGGTCAGCCATGTGGGTGTCCAGCGCCTTTAACCACCACGCCACTTGCCAGCCCCATCATTTGCCTGTCTCTTAATTAAGGTGAGCTGGGCTGAGTCATGATATTCATAGGTTATATGTATCAGATGCAGTGTTTTTTTTTAACTTTTTAAAATTTTATTTATTTATTTATTTATTTATTTTTGGAGAGGTTTTTGCTATAGGGCACTTGCACTTGCCAGAGAGACAGAGAGACAGAGAGAAAGCGAGAAATCACCCACCAGTAGGGATGGCCATGCCGCAATTCCTTCTCCTCCATTTTCCTCTTGGGATCTCAGGCACGCATGCATACATGACTGGTGTGAGTTTAAGCCACTGGGTCCGGAACTGGAACCATGGTCAACTACATGAGAGTTCAGTGACATAGCCATTACACCAACTGCTGGTCCCTCAGATGCAATTTTGACTTAAAATATTTTCAACTTTAATATTGGAAAGTTACTATATTGTAATTTGAGGACCAACTGTGTGTGTGTGTGTGTGTGTGTGTGTGTGTGTGTGTGTTTCAGTCTATACTATTACATATAGTTGTATACAGACAATGTAACTCTTTTGGTTTGTCTGCATATTTTTAGGTGTAGAGAAAATACACTTGGAATGCTTTAGGGCTTGCTTTTTGATAAATAATTGACTTTCCTAAGCCTGGGGTTTCTTTCTGACCTACCTAGAACTTTCTTACCAGAGGGTATCTGTGTTGGGCTGGGTATGAAGTTCTGTGAACCAAGGGCTGTAGTTAGATACACCTGAGTAGTTCCCACTGCCTTCATCTAAGATCACAATTTAGGCAAAGGCATCTTTGTAGTTTATTAAATTGGCTTTTTGACCAGCCTAGAGTCAATTAGCCAAAATGCTAGATAATTGCCAAGGAAACCTGAGTAAACTCATGCTTCAGTATGAAGCTTGCCAAGGAAGAAGCCTTCCTTTTAGTGCTCCTGTGGCTCTGGCCTCAGTTGTTCTCAGGGTGACCTGAAAGGACATTATTCTCATGGGACCACAGTGTGATGTGTTGTAGCTAACATTTCAGGCTACTGTTTTGAGCAGGGATATTATTTCACTAACTTAAAACTCTTTCAAGAAGCAGCAGAAAAATACAACTGGTCCCCCCTCCACAGCTGGAGAGCACACCACATTGCATACAGAAAAAAGTCTGAAGTCTAAGATCCTAAGGCATGTTGATGGTTCTGAGTGGCCTGGAAGCAGATGAGAAGTATTATTCATGACTGGACTGGAAAGTGTTGTAGTGGTAAAACTTAATATTCTGCGAGGTTGACCCACATGGGAAGGTTCCTGCTTTGCTTCCAGGGTCTCCCTCAGTACCTTGGACACACCAGTACCCACGATAGGGGCCATTAAACTGGGGCCGTTGGCTCAAAACCCTCTTGGTGAAGCCTGTCTCTTTCTCTTTGACTTTCTCTCTCCCTTTCTCCATGTCTTTTTCATGGAAGAAATAAATAAATAATCTTTAAAAATATATTTGTCATTGTTTTTTGACTTTTTGCCTGATGATGAATTTAGAATCCATTTTACTTTAAAAAGAAGTAAAATAGACTCAAATTTTGCTTCTAAATTAGACACTTGTCTTATTTTCACTGTCTACCCTGTAGCTTCATGAAATTTTGACAAGTAATTATATTTTTGGAACTTTGTTCTACTTAAATATCATGTATTAATTTTCCAGATATATTTTTTTGCAATTTGTTTCTTCCAAAAGTATGAATGCTTACTTTGTGTTGTAAATAAAATACCTTATGGCTTAGATCATAACAAAACATGTAAGTTATGATTCTTCAGGATTTGAGTACTAACAATGGAAATATTCCTTACAAGATTAGCATGATTTTATTTTTTCATAATTTCTCAAAAATTAATAATTAGCATAAACTGAAATATGAATTACTAGATCGTAAATTGATACTTAAAAGATTCTATGATGATTATAGATTTTATTAAGCTTTCTATATAACTTTAGTTTTAATTTGCTTTTGTTTTGAAAACTTGTTTTCAACAAGGTCCCATTTTGTTATTGAAAAGATTAAACTTAAAATCTACGGATGGATTTGAGATAAGAACACATCCTGAACACTTGATTAACGTGTAATACAATAATTTATTTTTCCACTCTTCAAATATGAATATTGTTACTGAAAAAAGTGAGAAAATTGACTATGCAGAAAACCAAGAGTATTTTCAGTTTTGCATGTAGTGACTGAAGTGCATTTTATTTTAATTGCACAATATATTTTATTATTGGAAGAAAAATAGAAAGAGCCTTTCTTTTCCCAGAAAAAGACAACAGAATCATGTAGGAGAGAAAATTCTCTCTTATAATTAGATGGCACTATTTCAGTTGTTGGGACCTAGCCAGAGTGTAAGCTTGAGTTTTGTAGGCTAGAGAATTATTTTGTCTTCCAGCTCCACAGTAAAGGTTCAATTAAAAACAGAATTCAATTCAATTTGGTCTAAAAGATATGCACTGAATATACTGACTTCCACAAGAAGCTACATGAATATATAAATTATACTTTCTTCCCCCAACCCAGTATTCATGAGAATTTGGAAATATTGTACACATATATTCTGAAATATATGTTCTCTAATTAATATATTATTCATTTTGCAAATATGTAATTAATACATGCTATTTTATGGAGTTCAATAAGCTTAATATTAAGAAGGAACACAGGTCTCCAGCATAGGCTGGTTTAGCAATTATTATCCATCCCAGATGAGGTGGCACAGGCAGGAGGGCACTAAAGACACAAAAGGGCATGATTTCAGATGCCAGGTCAACCTAAAGGCACTGGACACAACTGAATACCTGTGATCCTGGTTGGCTGGGGTCTGGGGGAAAACCCTACAGGGATATCTGTCTCTCTCTCTCTCTTTTTTTAAGATATATTTTTGATATAGGGCTCATGTGTTAGCTAGAAAGACAGAGAGACAGAAACAAAAACTGAGAGATCATCACCAGAGGTGGGGGATGTTGGCCATGCCACAATCCCTTCTCCTCCATTCTCTTCTCAGGATTTTGAGCATGCACGCACATGCTTCTGGCATGATTTTTAAGCTACCAGATCCAGGGCTCGAACTGCAGTCAATTCAGTCAATTACAGGGGAGCTACCTGGGAGTTCAGTAATGTAACCTTTCTTTCTTTCTTTCTTTCTTTTTTTTTTTTTTTTTTTTTTTTTTTTTTTGAGAGGTTTTTACTACAGGGCGCATGCAAAAGCAAGAAATCATTCCCCAGAGGGGATGGCCATGCTGCAATACCTTGTCCTCCATTTTCCTTTCAGGATCTTGGGCATGCATGCACATGTGCCTGGCGTGAGTTTAAGCCACCAGATCCAGAACTCAAACCATGGTCGACTACATGGGAGCCCAGCAACATAGACATCATGCCAACTGCGTGTCTCGATGTAATCATTATGCCATTTATGCTACATGCTGGTCCCTCTTTGTCTTGCTCTCTCTCTCTCTCATGAAAGATATAAGTAAAATATATTTCAAAACCAAGCAAATATACACAAAAAAATTAGTATTAAAATAGTATTAGTATTACAACTTGTATTATTATTTAATTTCTTAAAAGAGATATTGAAAATTTTTCATTAAGGACCAGCAGGTGGTATAATGGTTATGCCACTGGATTCCCATGCAGTCAACTGCAGTTTGAGTCCTGACAGCTTAAAACTCACGCAGGGCACATGTGCATGCATGCCCAAAGTCCTGAGAGAAGAATGGAGAAGATAGGATTGTGGCATGGCCATATTCCCTGGGGAGTGATTTCTCGCTTTCTGTCTGTCTATCTCTCTGTCTCTCAAGCAAGCACGCATGCTTTATAGCAAAAATATCTCTCTAAAAACAGAAAAAAAAGTTCAGTCATTGTTAAATTGAATTTTTATGAAACTTCTATAACTTTCATTAAGTCTGTAGAGTGTAAAAATCACTATAGAATTACTGATATATGAAAAATTAAATATATTATTCAAATCATATATACACATATATGCACACATATGTGTAATAAAAGAAATGAAATAAAATTTTTAAAATACAGTCAATGTTGATTCATTTTCTAAATCTGACCCCAAACATTCATTGACCATAGCTGTTTCAAAATGTTTAACTCTTGAGACTGACAACAATCATGTAAAGATAATATTTTTAGAAAACATGCATTTTTTCCTAATTCCAGAAAGTAGCATATTGTATCATTGAGCCACAAATGTGGTACATTTTAAACTTTATTCAATTGATACAGAAAAGACTGAAAATGCTACATGTTTTTGAAGCTTATGAAATTATGATGTAGATATATTCCAATGTATTTTAAACAGCATATATAAATATGCATATATGTATAAATATAGCTATTTAAATTATATCTATCTACATCCAAGTCTTTATCTATATCTATCTTTTATGTATATGTTTAAATCTATAGTTCTTAAAATTATATCACATTGAATCTCTTCAAAATTTTGAGAATTTAGGAAAGCAGAAAACAAGTTGAGAACGTTACCCTATTCAGATAGTCTGCTCACATATGACCAACTCTGTAAGCCGTTCTACAAGACTTGGTGGAACTCGTCCCCTGATCTGTGTTTACGTCCCTTCCCTATTCATCCCACACAGTGAATGAGCAGAGTCAGTCACCTATGTGACAGCCGTAGCTCTCCTCTCTGCACTGTCCTTTGCACTTTGTCTGTATTTCACTGAGGACATTTATTCTCATTTTATTTGCATTGCAATTTGGTACAGATTTATCTAGATACCAGAGAATTAGCTTAAAGATCTCGATATCTACTACTCAGTACCTATATGGGAGTTTTGAAAACTATGTGGTTAATATAACTTTTGTTGTATATTTTGCATGTGCTACCTCATTTGGTCATCACAAAATCCACAAGAAGTAGGTTTTATCATTATGTTTAGGATTGAGAGGATTAAAGAACACAGAAATGTTAGGCCTTGTGCCAGGAAATGAGGGGCTTAGATTTGAACACTCACTAGATTTCACTGTCAATCAGTGATCTACTACAAGCTCATTAATAAAAAAACCTTACGTGAGCTATATGTAATTTGCAAATAATATTTGTTAAAAAAAAGAAAAACCCAATGTAATTCATATGTGTATGCTGTATTAATTTATTATTATCTAGATATAGGTTTTCAGACCAATCTGAATGGTGTGGATTTTCTAACTTCAATATCAACCTTTTTCAGACCAATCTGAATGGTGTGGATTTTCTAACTTCAATATCAACCTTTTATGTAAAACTTTATCTTAATTCTAAAGATAAAAAATCAAAGCCATAATATTATCATTGAATCACAATGTTTCTAAAATATTGTACTATAATTTAATGGTATTTTGATTAATTATCATTAGTAAGAGTCAGAATTTTGTCTGAAAAAATACTTCAATCTAAAAAATTCAATAAATAATTGATAAAAACTTAATTATGCATGCCTGTGGGCAAATACTCAGTCTCAAATCAGTAATTTTAGTGACATAAATTAGCAGACATTTCCAAAATAATGTACTAGAACTCTCAAACTGTCAGTAACATTCTAAACAGGTCCCAGTTGTGTTATTACAGGGCAGAAGCAAAAACAGATAGATTCTAGAAGACTACAATTTTGACATTGTGATGGCCTTAAGAAATTGTCCAGCTGTGCTTAGGAGCAATAAATAGAATCAAAATGGAATTAGGGCAAGACTCAAGAACTTTAGCAAGTTGTCTTGTGTAAGGTCTCAGATTCAAGTTCTACATTGGGATGAGTGCACTACACACATTACAACACATTTTTCAAAAGCTATGCTTTTTTATCATATGGCTTATTTGTTGGAGATCATCTTTTTCTTGGTTCTGATGTACAATAAAAAGAATATTAGATTCTCAATATTGTTAAAATAACAACTAACCATGTTATACCTAAATAGAGGTGGCCACTCAAAGAATGTACTGAGTCATGGCAGAAAGACTACACACATGGGCACATGGGTTTCTTCCTAAGGAAGTTATTAATGAAGGAATTGTATCACATTGCCCATTGTGTCCTACATTTATCTTTTTTATTCTCAAGTGAACAGTTCAATAGTTTCTTGTGAATTAAACCTCAGTAACTCAGAGTAGGGTACAGCTTGAAAGTGAACCCTAATCTAGGTTTTATTCTTTCTTGACTTAAGCCAGCTGTTCATCCCTTCACTAGAAAAAACTTGACATAAGAAAAACTTATAAAAAATTTTAGAATCAGACCATGAGAGTTGATGAGTCAAGTGACATCAGGGACTTTTAGATAACTAAATACAAACAGATAGCAATAAGAGAACAAAAACAACTGAGTATATAGTCAACTTAATGGTAGGGACAAGTCTGGAAATATCAATAATAACATTGAATGTTAATGGATTAAATTCTCTGATCAAGAGACACAGACTGGCTGAATGGATTAAAAATCAGAAACCCTCAATCTGTTGCCTACAAGAAACCCATCTCATGGATAAAGACATACATAGACTAACTGTGAAGGACTGGAGAAAGGTATTCCATGCAAATAAAAAACAAAAAAGAGCAGGAGTTGCTATACTGATTTCAGACAGAATAGGCTTTAAGATAAAACTGTAAGAAGAGATAAAGGAGGGCATTATATAGTAGTTAAAGTACTAATTCACCAAGAAGATATAACACTTATGAATATCTATGCACCCAACTCAGAAGCATCCAAATATGTAAAAGAAAGACTGCTAGATCTAAAAAGAGAGACAGACTATAACACAATAATTGTTGGAGATCTCAACATCCCACTGTCTCCTTTAGGCAGGTCAATGAGACAAAAAATAAACAAAGAGATTCTGGACCTAAATGATACCATAAATTGGATGGACTTGATAGACATCTATAGAACTCTCCACCCAAAAACCACAAAATATACATTTTTCTCAGCCCCACATGATACTTTCTCGATTGACCACCTAAGGCACAAAGCCAGCCTTTACAGATTCAAGGGCATAGAAACTATATTCAGCATCTTCCCCATGATGGAATTAAACTTTATGTTAATCTCAGGAAAAAAACCCTCAAAAATACACAAATACATGGAAACTAAGTAACTTACTTCTGAATGACTTCATCACTACTGAAGAGATTAAGACTGAAATCAAAGATTCATGGAAACAAATGATAATGAGTACACAAGTTTCCATTATTTATGCAACACTCAAAAGCAGTCATAAGAGGGAAGTTCATAGCAATTAGTGAGCACAAGAAAAAGATGGAAAAGTGGCGAAAGGACAATCTAACATGCCTCAGGGAATTGGAAAAATAACAGAAAAATAAAAAAAGTCTTTAGAAATTATTTATTTCGCTATCACAGTATTTTTCAAGTACAATAACAATGCCTAAAATATTTTATAGGATTTACATTAATTTAATTATATTGTGAGAGAAATAACAACATACCTAGAAAGTAACAAACAAATTACAGAGGGAAGTTGCTGTCTGATGGAGGCCAGCAGGTCTAATATCCAGTTGGCACCTACTGTAACAGCTGTCAGAATATTCCTCTTTTACAGACAGGTGGTGTTTTTCTTGCTCACAGTCCATACCCTTAAATAATCTAAATATCATAACTGGAAATGGGCAAGAAAATCCAAAGCAGTCGGTAGTAACTAAACACTGGCAAGGGCTCCTGACAATGTGGGTCACTGTTGAGGACCTTGGACTCATGAGGTAGAAAATGACAGGAATTCACAAGGCAAAAACAGTAGCAAACATGGCCTATGTGCCTTCCCAGATTCAAAGTCAAAATTATGGTGTAATAAAAAAATAATAATAGAGGGACAGCAAGTGGTGAGCCATTAAGTGGTTAAGATGCTTGACTCCCACATGGCCGACTGCAGTTTGAGTCCAGACCTGGTGACTTGCTTTCTCACTTTCTCTCTCTCTCTGATGAGTGTATGTGCCCTATAGCAAATTTAAAAGAAAATAATAACAAATAAATAAATCTTTTAAAAATAATAACATACATTTAGTTATTAAAACTATAAAAGTGATATATGTTCATTGATAAATGTGAGTGCTCCAAAGTCTAAGCACTATCAGCAATAGGGGCCAGATGCTGCCACTGCTGCTGTAAAATGCAATGCTTTTGGAGCAGACCCACGTGGGCAGGGTACAGGTTAGTGTCTGGAGACCTCTCTGAGTATGTGAGGCATACCTGCCCATGCTTCCAGGTTAGCTGAAAGCTGAGAGTCAGTCATGGTGTCACAATTCTATGAGAGGTATTCCCTTTCCCTTTCTCTCACTGATGGAATAAATATACTTAAATAAAACCATCAGGAACGAATCACAGTTTTATACTTTTAGGTCCCCAGAAATTTACTGATTGTTTTTCTCCCAACTCTAATTTAGAAAATCCCCAAACAGTACAGTTTAGAAAGTCCACATTACAAACACTCCCAGTTCCATAAGTAGTCAAGACACTGAGATTGTATCATCTAAATTATGTCCTATGGATCAAGCAGGATCAGTTCTCAAGAAAAGGGTAAGGTGTTGCACAGACAAACTATAAACTGCCTTCATATTTTCAGTCTTCCTTCTAAAATTGTTGTTTCCATGATTTCCACAGTTCTTTATAAATTTGCCTTTATTGAGGCACAAATGACATAATATTCACTAATTTAAGTATTTTTGGTAAGTTCTGGTGAACATATGTAGTCATATAACAACCACCATAGACATGATTAAATGTTTTCAACGGTGCATATAGTTTTCTTGTATCATTTTTTTATACCTCATCCTGTATCAATCTATGATCTTGTATTTTTCACTATAGTTTTGTTTTTTTCTAGACTTCTTTCTATATAAACTATACATAACAAAGGAGTTTCTGTTTGCCATCATTCAAATGTGTGCATTTTCTGTTACAAGTAGCTAGGCATGCCTTTGCTTGGCCAGACTATAGAAAGTGTGTGCTAATTGTGAATAGTTCTACTATTTGCTTTCAGCTTGATATTTATGAGTGTTCTAGCTGTCCAATCCTTGCTGAAACTTGGCATGGTGGGCTTTTCAATTTAAGTGAATTCAGTGGATGTTTAGTGAAAGGTCAATGTGGCTTTAACTTGCATTTTCTCAAATGTATTTTAATCCATGGGTTTTTCTCCTCAAATGTGTTTTCTTATTTTTTGAAAAATGGTGAATATTATTGATTTCTAGGGATCAGCAAGTCTGACAGTCATGGTGTAAGATATATCTGGGGACAGTGTAACATACCACAGACTGGGTACTGAATCAAAATGGAGTTACTTTCTCACAGTTCTTGAAGTCCAAGATCAAGGTCTTGGCAGGTTTGGATTCTCCTAAGGGGTCTTTCTTCGGCTTTCTTCTTGTTGTGTGCTCACATGGCCATCCCTTTGTCTGTACTCTTTTGTCCTACTCTCCTTTTATTGAACGAGAACCCATGCTAACAACCCCATTTTAACGTAAATACCTCTTTAAGGGTCCCATGTTTAATAAAGCCACATCCTAATGTACTAGGTGTCAGAACTTTAATTTATGAAGTTTGGAAAAAGTACAATTAAGCTCATAGTATACAATCAGGACCACTCGCGTGAGTAAAAATTATTTCCATTCCCTTTCATACCATATATGGCACTGTTAGTCTCCATATCAGATCAACTTTGGGTGAGCTCAGCCAACCTTCTGGGTAACCACAAATTGTCATTCGATGTCTCCAAAAGTTAACGATGATTTCACAAAGAATATGTGCAAATATTATTTAACAATGAAATATTTGTTAATTAAAATTCTTAAAACAAATGCTTGCAAAGAGGAAATTTAAATTTATAATTAAAAAGAAAGACAAAAATTAAATTAAGTTATGAAAGCTCTGATTATTGAATATTTGATATTGAAATTCCATCATTGCAATTTACAATATTTCAAATTTCAAATGAATCTTTTAATGAAACTTAGTAACTTTAAATTTGGTGAATTATATAAGCTATTCTAATTAGAAACAAGTATTTGATGTTTTGTTTTATGAATATATTTGTTTAAAAACATATTCAAATAAAGGTAAAAATATATTAAAACTCTCAACTTGCATAGACTGAAATACTATAACATTTTAATAAAATCAAACAAAGGAACAACAAAAACAAAACAAAACAACTAGATGGAGTGTGTCCTACATTTAGTAAACATTTCTCTGAATTCACCTGATAAAAACCACTTAACATTTGTTGACTATAAAATGCAATCTTAGGGGCCAGCAATTTGCATGGTGGTTAAGGTGCTGGGCTGCCACATGGCTGACCACAGTTCACATCTCAGACCTGGAGGCTTGCTTTCTCACTTTTCCTTTCTCTCTGTTCAAATTTCAGAGTAATAATAGTAAATAAAATGAAATAAATAATTATTTTAAAAATGTAATTTTAAAAATATTGTAGAAAATTTCTTTTAAGAATGTCAGTCCCCTCGGGACCAGCAGTTTGCGTAATGACTATGTCGCTGGACTCCCACGTAGTCGACTGCGGTTCGCGTACCAGACCCGGTGGCTTAAAACTCACACCGGGCGCGTGTATGTGCGTGCTCAAGATCCCGAGAGGAGAATGGAGAAGAAGGGATTGCGGCGTGGCCATCCCTCCTGAGGGGTGATTTCTCGCTTTCTGTCTCTCTGTCTCTCTCTGTCTGTCTGGCCAGAGCACGCGCCCTATTGCAAGAAAAATCTCTCAAAAAAAAAAATAAAAAAATGTCAGTCCCCTCCAGAGAGTTCAGTAGCAGGTGCCATCCATGAATCACAAGACACGAAGTCTGCCAGGGCCTTGATCTTGGTGTTTACTATCTCCAAAACCATGAAATAATGTATTTGTTTAGAAATTATCCAGCTTAAGGGATTTTTTGTGATAGCTGTAGAAATAGACCAAGAGCATCTAAAAGATTAGAGCAACCCTGGGGTCAAAAAAAAAAAAAAAACATGGGTCTCATATTCTCACAAACACCACAATTTTCTGTTTCTATCTTTTGATTTACCTTGAGTGAATATTAATTATAAAATACAAATTGCAGTTAGCATTAAAAATCTACAACATGGGAGTACATTTTTATCTTCATTAATTCTATTCAACAATCTCACCACTGATTCAAAGTATTTTTTCTACAATTTTTTGTCTGTAGAAAGAAGATGTCTTTTTTGTGAAAGTTTACCCTTTCAAGATTCCATGTGGCATACCCAGGGAATTGGTTTCCCAGGGCTGCTATAACAGGTTATGGTCAACTGAATAGCTAAAACAAAACAAAACAAGCAAGAAACCAAAAATTTGTTAATAGTTTGGAGGCCAGATGTTTCCATCAAGGTGTATGCAGGACTATATTCTTTCTGAAAACTCTTGGAGAGAAACCTTTATTTCTTTCAGCTTTGGTACTTTCTAGACATCCCTGACTTGTGGCAGTACTGCTCAAGCTTTGCCTCTGTTCTCACATGTCGTCCTCCCTGTTGCTCTGTGTGTTCATATCTCTCCTCTTTCTTTTCTTAAGGTTTCAATCATTGGAATTAGGACCTATTCTAAATCCAGGATGATTTCAGCTAGAGCTCCTAAAATATTCAGATCTGCAAATATTTTATTTCCTAATAATGTCATATTCTGAAGTTCTGAGCGAACGTGGATTTTGGGGAGATTCTATTTAATCCACTAGACCCAGGAAGAAAGAAAAGAACACAAAATTTCAAGACCAACTTCTGTTTTTTTTTTTTAATAAATTTATTTATTCATTCATTTATTTTAGTTTGACTAGAGAGACAAAGAGAGAGGGACAGAGAGAGAGGGAAAGTGAGAAAGCAAGCCACCAGGTTCAGGTCTTGAACTGTCAGCATGTAGGGTCGTCCAGTGCCTTAACCACCATGCCACCTGCTGACCGTTCAAGACCAACTTCTATAAGAGCTGCTTCTTTCTGCTTGTGTTTATTCTGAGCACCAGAAATGATTGTCAAAAATCACCTTCTTTTCATCCAGTTTATATCCCTAAATATAATGATTCCTGACAGAGCTCATTAGTTGTAACTTTTTGGCAATGACGGAAATTTTGTTAAGAACTAATTAATTGGGACCAGCAGATGGCATAGTGGTTATGTTGCTGGACTCCCATGTAGTTGATCACGATTGGAGTCCTGGACCCTGCAACTTAAAACTCACATTGGATGTGTGTGTGTGCATGCCAGAGATCCTGAGAGGAGAATGGAAGAGATGGGATTGCAGTGTGGTCAACCCCACTGAAGAGGGGGTGGTGGTGATTTCTCTCTTTCTGTGTCTCTCTGTATCTCCCTGTCTCTCCAGCAAGGGCATGGGTCCTACAGCAAAAAAATCTCTTAAAAAAAAAAGAATTAATTTACATAGCTAAAAGTGTGCTGTGCACACACAGTTTACTAGCAACCCCTTAAACACAAAGCAGATGGGTTCTTAGTTGTAATACTGTTTTCACAATTCTCATTACTAAGCATCACAATGATAATCCTTTATCAAAGTAACTCAGGGAGTGGTGTCTTCTCTGATCCAGTGCAGATGTTCTTCTGGGTTCCTTGAAGTTTTAGTTTATTGCAGTGTCACGTAAGATTGTCAGTTCCCCCTTTAAGGACTTGGTTGCTAAAGCAATTTATATGTTTCTGGTCACACATCAGTCAGCAGACATAAATAAAACTCAGACTTTGCAAGCTCCACAATCCTTATTTACATAACTGCTGGACTTCGGCACCCTCTTTCACATTCCCCTTCCCCTTTCTTCGGGCATGTCTTTTGAGTTTTCTGTTATGTATTCTCAAAATGGCGCTGACAGTGTGTTCATCCTTCCTCCCCTAGTCTGTGTGAGCCCTGTGTCTCGGGATGGTACCTTGTGACCACTCTAGTCCACGACATTGCACTTAATACAGCACATATTCCGTACCAGCTATACTCCACGCAACACGCCATGAGACACCGCACTGCACGTGGTTCCACCGCACACAGCACACTATTTCACACACGCAAATCCTCTCCACAAGGTGGGGTGCAGTCCACCACCACTGATCCCTGCTCCACTGATTAGATCATTTCACAGACGATTACAGAAAGCCCCAATTCAATCACCCATATAGAGGAATAATCTTTGTCTGGTTCAAGCAATGTTTCAAGCAGGTGAATAAAATTCTCTCTCTCCTATAAATACAGGTGTGTATCTGTGTGTTGCGTTTGTGTGTGTATACTGCTTTTTGTAGATATAGACTATAATGCCCTTATTTTCTAGGTCGCTTCAGGTTATAGTTTTAAAGCTTGAAAACACAAAAAATTAAAGTAAAATTTAAACCTTAACTTGATCTCTTTCAATAATTTGGCCAGCATCTGTACACTTCCAATCACCAACAAAATCCGTAATTTTTTAAAACATTTCTGCCATAAGGTACATGTACTCAGGGGAAGGAGAGAGATAGAGAAAGACAGTGAGAAATAAAGTGAGAAGTCAACCCCCGGGTGTGGGAATGAACATGCCACAATCTCTCTCCATTTTCCTCCTGGGATTTGAACATGTTTACACACACACCTGGAGTAATTTTCAAGTTTCCAAGTCCGGGACTCGAACTGTGGTTTGCCATGTGAGAGTTCAGTGCCTTAATCACCACACTACCTGCCAGCCCCACAAAACCCATATTTTAATCCTAATGAAAAGGCACAGTGATTTTAAGTACCAACAGTTTGAAATAGGAGGATAATCATAGACTGTTAAGTTTTAATTCAATACAGATAAATGGGTCAGGGCACTGAGGCAGGCATGAATTGCCCTGACCTGGAAGCCATCCACTGAGATAGCTAACTTATTTGACCCAGAAATGCTTTTCAGATTGAAAGGGCAGGTGTTCTTTTGAGAGAAGTTTCTTGTGAATCAAATTTAATGTCAGTCAGGTCAACTAGTTTTAATTTTATGCTACTTTGTACATCCCTCAGGGTCCATTTTTCCTTTTTAAAGTTATGTTGTATATGTTTGATTATTTAAATTAGCAGTCAAGAGTGTGCTTGCCTTTCCACTCTGATATGCAAATTTTTTAAAACTCAGTTCTGAAAACCTTTTGTGTGCATCTTAATTCTTTTTGTCTTTCCACACACTCATAAAGGATAGCCAAAATGTGTTCTCGGCTGCAGGAGAACTGGTGCCAAGTTTTTCAACTATAAAAATATTTTTCTACTTCTGTTGTTTTTCCTGGCTATGCTATTAAAATTTATCCTAGTTCCTAAGTGCTTGCTTCATAAAGCAAGTGGACTAATTAGTCAGTGAGAGGTAGAATATTGGGTGGGTGGCCTTGGAAGGCATATTTTAAACAAGTTTTTCAACCCAATTTCCTTTGCTCCCACTTTAAAAATAAATCTAAATTTTAAAGTGAAAAATATGACGACTTTTATTTTCTGTGGTTTATTTCATGGTGGTTGTTCATTGTACTCGTTCTTCCCTTTTCCTTCCAGAGACCCCTAAAAAGATTTTAGTTATAAATATATATGTGTATAATATGTATACACATATTAATATATTTCATTTAACTGTAAAATCTTTATTTATGCAATGATTCTTTGATCTATAGCTTCATACACAATTATCCTCTGCTTTCCAGAGAGTCAGTCATGAGTAAGATATTTTGCATATATCCTACACGAATATGTTATGGGGGTACTATATTACTGTGGAGGAAAGTAAGACTTTCTAAATTTTGTCTCTACCTCTATCTCCGGCAAAGCCAGAAAATTTGGGACGATCAAAGAATATAGTGCTAGATTTGAATCTTTAGGGACCAGGAAGATATTTACAAATGGTTATTGAAGAGTAGACATTGAGAGAAGAGGGAAAAGAAAACAGGGTATATACGATTGTAAACAAGGAAATGCACTCTTTATGCTTGAGTAAAGCTAGGGGATTTGCTAAGAAAATGTGTACTTTCTAGAGAAAAAAAAATGCCTGAAAAGAATTCTGTAGTGAATTCTGAGTTTATGCCAGTCATGGTAATGGTCTTAGATATATTCAGTATGATTTTACGGATAAAATAATTTAGGCTAAGATGTGAGAAATAGCTGCCTGAAACTGTAAAGCAAGAAAGAAGAGGAGTAAAGCCTGAAGACGTGTGTCCTGGATCAGGGGGTTTGGGGCTAGACCCTCGACACCCCTAGACCAACAGTCCCGAGCCTTCCCGGCACCTGGGACTGGCCTCATGGAACACAAGCCCTCCAGGGAGGAGGGAGGCTGAGCCACGTGTACCACATCCACCAAGCGCCCCTTCTCCACTGCTACTGGACTGCAATATCGAGTGAAACAATCGCACACCGCAGGGAGCTCTGCTTCCATGGGAATCCAACACCACAGCTCCCCTGACAGATGTAGAGCCCAGGCAGCTCTGCCAGCTGTGGGCTGTGACTGCACACACGGATGAAGCCTCACTTCCAGGCTGACTACCTATTCCCTGCTGTGCGGTTCAGGCGCGGGAGGCCAACAGGCCACAGACCAGAGTAGTGAGGTCCGGATGCTGTTTTCCAACCATTTTTTAAAAATATGAGTTTATGCATTTATTTTTAAAGTTTCACTTTTGCCATAGGGTGCATGCATTCACTGGAGAGAGACGGAGGGGCCAGGGGAGCAAGAAATCAGTCCCCGGGGTATGGCCATCGATTCGCCTCTCAAGATTTTTGAATGTGCAGACACGTGCAGCAGCATGGTTTTCAGCAGCCAGTCAAAACTCAAACCTTCCCTTGACCAAGTGGGATCCAGAACCTTGGGATTCCTTCCCAGTATATGCTACTTTATGAAGACAAAACCTGAAGGTGTGCTGAGACTCAGGGATGAAAATCCTGGTATATCTACATATCCATGCTATTCACCCGGCCCACTCATTCCCAGGGGAGGCCTTTAGCCACCTTACCACAGGTAGGGTTTTAAATTAATCTATTGGTTCTGTAATATTTCTTTACATTATCTAATCATTATACAGGTTATAATTTGGATTTCACGCCAAGCTCAAATACATCACTTATTATTTTGATCTTATACTTTCTTGATTTAAAAGAAGATCTCAAATATTTTAGCTGCTTCCAACAATGTTCCCTGGTGCTTCTTAGCAAGAGTTAATTACTAGTATCAATGAACCCGTTTCAATTAGTGTGTGATTCTGTTACAATATTTCCACAAAATCAGTGGTAATTAACTCTTAGCTTCACATTAGAAGCATATGGAGAGCTTTCAAAAATATGAAATATCTCATGTCTTACAGATTCATTTTTAATGATTTTAGGAACATCCAAGTATTGGCTATTGGCTATTGGCAGTCAAGGTTGAGAATAACTGTCTATAATAGAATGAGTTAGATTTTATCTCTTTTTTATATTATTGAGAAATTTTTCCTATAGTGTGCATGACTCATGAGAGAGATAGAAAGCAAAAAGTCACGCCCAATGGCGGATGGGATGTCCACACCACAATCCCCATCTCCTCCATTCTCATTTAGGAATTTTGGACACTCACGCACACACACACACACACACACACTCACATGTGCCAGCATGAGTTTCAAGTCACTGGTCTGAACACAAACCGTGCTTGACCATGTGGGAGTCCAGCACCTTAACCACTATGTTACCTGCTGACCTAGATTTCTATCTCACACCTTAGACTGCTACATTTTCAAAAGCAGGTACTGATGATGTCCTTTTCAAAAATACCCATCGATAACCCAGATCCCACCATACAACTATGACAAGAAATGATGATAAAAGGGAAGGGAAAGTTAGAGGGTAACTGTGTAAAGGACATAGAAGAAACAGAAGAGCATAATGCCAAGTAAGTTAGGGAAGAAAAATGTCAAAAAGGTATCCATAAAATATGTATTTTGTGGAAGATGATGTCTGACAAAAGAAATTTGCATATTATGGGTTGCTAATAATTACCATT
This sequence comes from Tupaia tana, assembly GCA_026018925.1. Classification (NCBI taxonomy): domain Eukaryota; kingdom Metazoa; phylum Chordata; class Mammalia; order Scandentia; family Tupaiidae; genus Tupaia; species Tupaia tana. Next base: position 105,385,419 of record JAKSZU010000005.1, on the reverse strand, counting down.
AATCAAGAGGTCTATTCAAAATTGAAATGATGGTGGTAAAAGGCAGCTTGCAGGGTTAATAAATAAATAACAAATATGGAATTGGAGAGAGGTATAGATACTTTTTCATTATTATTATTATTATTATTATACCTAATATTTGGGGACAGAGAATTTGAAAACAGATATTGAAGGCTTAGTTGATCATCCTCATTAGAATAAAATTCGGTCTGAGACACTGAATCCCACATAACCAATTCTTTGGTTTGAAATCCAAAACTGGAAGCTTGAAAGTCATGCCAGGTACATGTGTATGCATGCTCAAAATTCTGAGAAAATAATGGAGGAGAGAAGACTGCAGAGTGGCCACCCTGGGGGGAGGTGATTTCTCTCTTGTTCTCTCTCTATCTCTGTCTCTCTCTGGCAAGCACACATGCCCTATAGAAAAAGTCACAACAACAAGAAAAGGAAAGAAGAAAGTTTAGTCTGTTTTAGAGTCTGTTTGAATTTAACATGAAAACCATTGAAAATGTATGCAAAGATTGATCACAAGGCTAGATAAAATGGAACATTTTAAGTTGCTGCAGAAGGATCCTCATGGAATTTCAAGATTTTTCTGTTATGATCTCTTCTTGGCTTGCGTGAAACAAATCTGTCTCTACTCTTATGTGTGTGTGTGTGTGTGTGTGTGTGTGTGTGTGTGTGTATATATATATTACTGGTTCTATCTCCACAATATATTCTTCAGCTTTCCTTCCTTGGCATTATTCTTGTATAATATTGTCCCATCCCCTTAAACATTGAACACTGTACCCCTGGTATTTTAAATCACCACATGCACCATTATGAGAACAAGATTTCCTGTATATCGCATTGCAGGTTGCTGTGGACCTAACTTTCCCAAATCTTGTAGATCAGTCTATTAAGCCTCATATATTGGGTCATAGGAAAGTCACAACACATTTTTCCATAGAAAAATACATCATGTCGTTCCCAATGATCCAATAGTAATACTTTTTAACTCAAACTTATTCTTGTGTTCAACTCTCTAATTCTGCTATTTTTCTATATCAGTTCCCGGCATAAGATCTAGGTGACACTGCCCTGGCTACCGATACCTCTAAATGATGGTAATTCCTTAATAGATAAAGTCTTTATCTCCAGTTCCTTTGCCTGAATTGTCTAACCTGTTCTATCATGACCTGAGTCTCTATGTATGTCTGTTTATGACATTGCCCTATCCAAAATTTTCTGATTATCGTTCATTCAGCTCAGGATTAGTTCTTAGCACTGCAGTATGTTTGGATGGCCCTGCTTTTCCAGAGCATTCTCTAATAACTAAGCATGAACTCTTAGCTCAGGTGACACAAGACCTTTTGTTTTCTGAATATATGTTAAATCACATCCGTAAGTTTCTGTACACTATTTCTTTTCATAAGTTTAATAAATAATCAATAAAATATATAATAGGCAATCTCAAGGGCACTGGGGATTAAATACTGAGAAGGATCAGAAAGAGTACAGTTTTCAGAACTACAAGACCCACCTTCAGCACAGTAAGTTATGGAAAGACTGATCTTCTGAAATTGTACAAGTGCTCCCAGTTTTTAGAGATTAAACTTATATGCATCAATTGCAAAATACAAATTTTTAACTCCTTGTATTGAGAGCCTGTTTTGTCTAAGACTTTATTTACTGCTTACAAATATTCTTATATTCGGATAATTTATACATATGCCTCTAACCATATAGTGCAAATTTCCAGAAGACAGATTTACTATGTATTATGTTTCTCTTTTCCTCTAAGCATTACATATATTAATTGTCCAAAAATCAGTTATTTAATTATATTATTCAGTCTTTAATAGGTCAAGACAAGAAATATAAAGATACTATTGCATCTTAAATAAATTCAGTAGAGTTCTGTAAATTTCATAATTTAAAAAATATTCATCTCTGGATTACAAGAACCTAATGAGTCTTTGTCTCATTCCTCGGATTTTTAAAACTGAGTCAGGGAATTATTTCTCTCACAGTGCAAGTTTATATTTCCATTTGTAGGTTTAAAATTTTCATACTTGGGGGACCAGCAGAAAGTGTAAAGGTTACATCACTGGACTACCATGTAGTCAATCCTGGTTCAAGTACTGGCCCTGACGGCTTAAAACTCATGCTGGGCTCACATGTGTGGGTGTCCAAGATCCCTAAAGGAGAGCGGAAAAGAGGGGATTGTCGTGTGACCATTACCCCTGAGGGGTGATTTCTCACTGTCTGTTACTCTGTCTCTCTGGCAAGCATGCACATCCTATGGTAAATCGCTCTCTCTTAAAAAAATATCATATTGGGACCAGCAGGTGGCATGGTAGTTAAGGCACTGGATTTTTGTGTGGTCCCTGTGATTCAAGCTCAAGACCCGGTAGCTTGAAAACCACTCAAAGCACTGTGTATGCGTTCCCCAACTCCTGGGAGGAGAATGAAAGCGATGGAATTACAGCATGGCTACCCCCCGGGAGGGGGTAATTTCTCACTTTCCCTCTCTATATCTCTCCTGCAAATGCATGTGTTCTATGGCAAAAACATTAAAAAATTATATTAGGACTCATAGTTTTCATTTGTGGGTCAGCAGCATCTCTCTTCGAACATGAAGCCATTTCTCTAAAACAAGGGGTGACATCAGCAGAGTATCCCTCACCTGTGACTTAATCCATTTCATTCCATATTTCTCAGGAGTTTTCATGTTATATAACATTGATACCTGTACCTTATATGGTTCATATAGCATCTTGATAATTTTAATAAATATTACAATAATCACCTTCACTATAGAATATCCCAGCCCTCCAAAGCCTTATTTGAACTTTAAAGAAAGAAAGAAAGAAAGAAAGAGAGAGAAAAAGAACAAAAAGTAACCCAGTGTAAAACTGAGGTTACTAGAATGTAAAACATAATTTAAATATTTTTTAAAAATACCTATTTTTTACCTTTAGCATAGTGTTACTTCTTAAAAGGAAGAGAGTACTTTGAACTGAATAATAATTCTTTTAGGTAAATGTCTTGATGAGTAAAGTAAAAACAAATGGGACTTGGAATAAATTGTCAGTTATAATGCACAGAGTTTCTAAAATTATCTGGAAGGGTTTTGGTAAAGGATTTTTTATTTTGCTGTGTACTATGAATCTGAAAAGAGGAAACTGATTTCTACAAATCCCAAATTCAGTGGGTTTGGCCAAGGTTACATTTGGATTATCATAAATTCTCCACCTGTAGCTTGAGGTAAAAGAAAGATTGCATCATTGTCATGACTTAAGCTGTGTGTTCAGGTAGATGGTAGGATATCTGGAAATAGGAAATGAATCAGGTCTGTCTTTGTCTCAGTGCCTCAATGTTTAATGTACTTAAGGCTCCATCAGCACCCACTTGGTGCATATTTGCTGTTTGTGTAATTGTGATTGTCTCTAATCCCAAATGTCATGTGGAGAATAATGTTCCATTTCACATACTAAATCTAATATTCAAAATTGAAATGCAACTTGCCTTAAATTATATTATAATGGAGACCAGTAGGTGGTGTAATGATTACATTGCTGGAATCCCACTGCCTACAGCAGTTCAGGTCCTGGATCCAGTAGCTTAAACTCATGCCGGGTACATGTCATGTGTGCCTAAAATCCCGAGGAGAATGGAGGGAAAGGGATTTTGGCATGGCCATCCCCCTTGGGAGGTAATCTCTTGCTTTTTGTAGCTCTGGGGAGTGCATACACCCTATAGTAAAATCTCTCTCTCTCAAAAAAAAAAAAAAAAAATATCGTAGAAAGCTTTAGGATATTGTTTAGCTTGTAAATATTTGTGGGAATGGAGACTTTGCAAACTTTATTTTCTATTCATAATAGCATGAGAAATTGTATATTTCCTTTCAGTAAAACACCACAGCTTTTCTGCAAATATGTGCTATTTGTTTATTTCAAAGTGAGTCACCTGAATCTTAAGAAAGAAAATTAAAAAACCAAACACCATTGCACTACTTTATGCTGATACAATGGTATTTGAGGTTATTTCTTCATTTTGAATGGAAACAATGTTGATCATTGTTCTTGCAATTTATTAAAATTAAGAAATTGTCAGGAAGACTCCAACAGAGACATGCCATTTACTTTTTAAAGTTGTCCTCAATTTAACAAGAGATATTTGGATAACTTTTTATTCTCTTCTTGGGCTCAGCTGGAAGAAATTTTTACCACAAAGGAAGCCTGATTTTATGCATGTTTGACTTAATTCGGAGGGATTTATGAATACCACAGTAGCCTGTTTGGTTTGGCTGTGAATAATGGGAGGCAGATAGCTTTCATTTCTTTTCAAGCTGAAATATCTGATGTTTTCTTGGTAACTCTTTCCAGTAATACAGACTTTTTTTTTTTTAAAAAAAAAAAGTAAAACTCAAGCATCAAACACCTTTATTTGTACATTTTTCACACACTTTCTGAAATATGTGAGAAAGTGTCACTTTTACAAATGCAAGAGCACAAAAAGTATGAAAAAATGTGATTATCTAAGTCAAAAATATGGTGCCAACACAGACTTAATATTTTATTATATGGAATAACTAAAAGAAAACAGTTGTGGAAATAAACTACGTAGAGTAAAATGCACCCATGTACACACACGTATGCAGATAGGCATTAGGATATATGGTTTCCATTACAACATGGTTGGTATGTGGTTTTGGAAGTACAGATTCTCTTGGGTCAATGTAATTTGATAGGGTTTTATAGGCTTAAATCATGATGATATATATTTTAGTGGTTATATATTTTTTCATATTCATACTTAAAGCGCTTGATGATGCCAGTGTTATTTTACGTAAAGCTACTATAAATCTGATTAGAAGGGTGAAACTCAGTAAAATTCTTATTGTCAGACATTGTTAGATTTGGAATTTTTTGGTAGGATAGGGGTAGAAATACATCTCTTCTCTGAAACACAGACATTTAATGCACTTAAAATTTGCCAGCTTACAAGTGGATATGGAGCACAGACCTGCTGTCCAGTTCAGCTTTAGGAGGTGTGAGGGGTGTGAGGGACATAGAGACAGCTTACACACAATCCCTTACTACTAGGACCCATGAAAGGGGGTTGGAAGAGGTTTGGGACAGGCTTTCTGAGGCCAGCATTTCTCATATTTAATTAATCTGTCTTCTGAATCCAGAGCTACCAAAAAGGAGTAAGTGGACTTTAGCTTTTAAGTAGAAAGCTTGCCCTGGATGATTTCCAGATTTTTAAGAATCCAGCATATGAGAAAAAGTGAATGGTGTTATACTTTTATAGTCTTAATAAAGCTAAAATAATTGACGATGGTGTGGACTACCTTAATTATGTGTATTACAATGCAGCCAAATGGATTATTCCTTTAAAAGACAATAATCTGGGACCAGTAGATGGCATAATGGTTACATTGCTGGACTACCACAAGGCCAACCACAGTTTGAGCCCAGGACCTGGCAACTTAAAACTCATGCCTGGCACACGTGTGCATGCCCAAAATCCCGAGAGGAAAATGGAGGAGAAGCAATCGTCGTGGCCATCCCACCTGGGGGACGATTTCTCGCTTCCTGTCCCTGTCTCTCAGTGAAAGCATGTGCCCTACTGCAAAAATCTCTCTCTCTCAAAAAAAAAAAAAAAGACAATAATCTGCTGAAATATTAGACATTTTGTCATGTATTAGATGTGATTCCAAATAGTTTTACCATTTTGGGTCAAAATGTTTGACTTTCAAAGTAAGGTTATTTATTATTAGCTGCTTAAACTAATCAGTTTTTCTTTTGCCTTAGATTAGGTGTGACAAAATGTGTGCTGTAATAAAACAATTACTTGCCATTATAATTTCATCATTTAAAACTCTTTGGTGAGTATTAGTGACTGCATTTAATATTGGAACTTATCAGTAAACTGCTAATGAGAACTAATCTCACTTAAATACTTCTAAAGAAAAAATTATCCATCTGCTCTTATTGTCTAAACACAATTTCCCACCCAAATAGTAACTCCTTTCCGAAATGGTCTTCTCTGTTTTTTGGAGAGGTTTTTGCTATAGGGCGCGTGTGCTTGCCTGAAAGACAGAGAGAGACAGAGAGACAGAAACAGAGAAATCACACCCCGGGGGGATGGCCACGCCGCAATCCCTTCTCCTCCATTCTCCTCTCGGGATCTTGGACACGCGTGCACATACACCCAGCGTGAGTTTAAGCCACCGGGTCCAAGACTCGAACCGCGGCCGACTACATGGGAGGCCAGTGACATAGACATTACACCAACTGCTGGTCCCTGAAATGGTCTTCTTTTTAACTTGAAATAGGGAATTTGCAATCACCAGAGAGAGAGAAAGAGAGAGAGAGAACAGGGACAGTGAAAAATCACCTCCTAGGAGAGATGGCCACACCAGAATCACTTCTTCCATTCTCCTTTTAGGATCTTGGACACGCATGCACACACACCAAGCATGTTTTTTTAAGCTTCTTGATCTAGGACTCAAAACACGTGATCAGTCGTGTGGGATCTAGTCACCGTAAATACCGTGCCACAAACTGGCCCTGAAATTGTTCTCTTTAATATAAGTGAATTTAGTCTCTCGTAAAATGAGGAAAATATGTTTTAATGAAACATTTACCTACCTAGGCAATAACTGGAATCAAAGATTGTGGAAGTTCTAGCAAAATTGGTATATGCAGTTTTCACAGTGGTAGGATATACAGGAAAACTTCTTGAAGTTATTGACGTTATAAAACCACAGTCAGTAAAAGAGCCCACGTGTCAGATGTTCTTTGTGATTGCTCCCATAGGGGACGAGTTCCTGTGTAGATGAGGGTGTGAGCTACAAAGCTGAGAGATAATTATACTTTGTTTTCTAGAGACTAAACTTTAATTCCTGGTAAATGAAATTGTATCTTTTGAATACAGTACTGAAGTGAATTGTATTTTAAAGTAAAAATTAAATTAATTTGCTTTATATGCACAGTGTGAGTATTTACATGTGCTTCTGATACCCACTGAAGCTCAGTGCTTCTTGAGATATTTTCTGAAGACTTAATAAAATGTGAAAGTTTCATCTGCTATTGAAAACTTAATAAAAATGGGATTCATAGTGGGAAAAGATGTCTGAAGTTAATATCTCAACTTCTGTACGTGACATTCAGAGGATGATTATAATTTGTTCTGTAGGTAGCCTAAAAATTAATTTTCTGTTTCTTTATTTATTAGATTTTTCTTTCCCACACTGTTTACATAGTTTTTTTTTTTTTTTTTTATTTCCCTGGGCTCTTTTATTAGTGGAGAAAAATATAGAGCCTAAAAATATTCACAATCCTTAGCCAATATTGTTTCTCATTCAGTACATTTTCAAAAAGGAAGAGCTTAAATTTCAGCACTACATTATAATATTTTCCCTTATTTCAGGGTTAAAATATATCATTGTATTTAAATAAAGAGTCTCAGGCAAGAAGGATGATACTAATCTACCTGTTTGAAAAAGTTTCTGAGTTTTTGAATAGTCACAGTTAATTACAACCCTTTTAACTTGAAAGAAGAGACTGAGCCATTTTAGACATATGTAAACTTTCTTCCTTTGCAATAGATGACCTACCTATTTGGTCATCATAACCTTGAACTCAGTGGCCAAAGGCCATGCTGAAGCTTTTGAACACTGTCATGGATGGTCATTCACTCATGGTCATCATGTTATGATGAAAAGTAAAAACAAAACCAAAAACAAAGTCAACTTATTTTTGTCCAATTGCAGTAATATAATCCATGGATCTATTTTAGAAGGAAATGAAAGGTGAAGTGAGAAGATGCTGATCAGCAGAATTTCTGGATTCAATAATAAAAGGAATTCTTCACTTGCTGTCTGATTTAAGATACCCCTCTATCTCTTCTAGGGTCATGCTGGACTCTACTTCTCTGATAACTATTCTGTCATTTTGTTCCTGATCTAGTCTTTCAGATGAACCAACATTTTTGGAAGAAAGGGAAAAGAAGGATGATAGATGATTATGTCATAATTAATTGGCTAATTGATCGATTATCATTGAAAGATCATCTGTCTTTGTTATGATAACTGAAACAAGATGAAAGCACAACTGAAGATGCATTTTACATGATGGTTATGAGAAGGAGGAGAAAGAGGAGGAGAAGAAGAAAGTCGTATTAGGGTAGGTTGGGGATTATGAGAATTCTATTTGCTTATATAATATATTCATATATTATAAAATATATGTCCTAGATTAAAATTATGGTACAACAGGTCAACCTACAGTAAAAATCAGTAAGAAAGTTATTTATAAGGGAAGAAAAAATGAATATTCTTTTCTTCAAATCATTTAAGAACCTATTTGATAGTGTGTTTTCCAAAGCTTATTTAGCAGTTTTATTTGCTAAGCTATTTATGCTTAGTGAAAGAAAGCTTGTTTTTACAATATAAAATTTCTCTCTGAAGGTTGTTTTTATTGAATGTCCACTACATACTAAGTACTGTCTAGGAACTGGGACAGGGGAATGAAAAAAAAAAAAAAAAAAAAAAAAAAAAAAAACAAACCCATTATCCTTGCTTTCTTGAAGTGTATCTTTTAATCAAGTAAACAGAAAATAAGCAGTAGAAAAAAATTACTGCAGATAAAAGCTGTTAAAAGGGAACTAAAGCAGAGAGTATTGAAAAGAAAATGAAAGGGGATGCAGCAGATGGTGTAGTGGTTAAGGTACTGGACTCCCACGTGGCTTACCACAGTTCAAGTACCAGCTCTGGAAGCTTGAAACTGATGCTGGGCATGTATGTGTACATGCCCAAATCCTGAAAGAAGAATAGAGGAGAAGGAATTGCAATATAGCAGTCTGCCCAGGGAGTAATTATTCACTTTCTCTATTTCTGTCCCTCTGACAAACACATGCATCCTCTAGCAAAAACTTCTTTAAGAAAAAAAGAGAGAGAGAGAGAGAGAGAGAGAGAGAGAGAATGAAAGTAGATGGGCATGGTTAAGATTTAGATACCAATAATGATAATGCTACTTTCTAGAGTAAAAAGGTGTTGTAGATTTGATTACATTAACAATCTGTTTTTGATGGGGATATGATATTGGACTGCCCTGGATGTAAACGATGCGATCACAAAAGTCCTTGTGGAAGGACAGAAGGCTAAAGGTGAGAAGACAACGTGACAAAAGATGCAAAGGTCGGGATGATGAGGCCCGAAGTCAAGGAATGCCAGCTGCTTCCAGAACCTTCAGGAGATGGGAATGTTTTCTACCTTGGAGCTCCTGGAAAAGACTAGCCCTGCTTACACCTTGATTTTAGACCCATTAAACTCACAGTCAACTTCAGACATTTGTGTTGTTTTAAGAAGTTTGTAGCGATTTCTTACAGTGGAAAGTGGAAGCCAACACACATCTTAAATTAAAGTACATGATAAAATTTGTAATAATTTGTTATGTTAAAAGGGGAAACTACTTTGTATCCTAAACTGGTAATAATACTAAGTACTCCAAATTCTCTCTCAAAGAGTTAGAAGAGAAGAATTGGGCATTGATTTGTGGATGTTTAACACATATCTACTCCGTAAACAACTTGGTCAGATTTTGTGGGATATGACTGAAAGCAAACCTAAGAGCTTCTTCTAAAACTGCCATCAATTGAAATTACCCTTAAAACATTTTAAGCAGTATTATTTTAGAATTAATTTATATTTCTTATTTTTCATCACTTCTTCCTATATTTTAGAAGTGTGAAGGTATGTAAATCAAGAAACTTAGTAAAATAAAGATTTTGCTTAGACTGTATGCTTATTTGTGGTCTGCCACTGGTGTCTCTATGAGGAAAGAAACCCTCAAATGTGGTGATGATTGAAAAGATAAGATCCAAGATGCCTTTGGCCCGTGATGTGATTGTATTCCATTTTATCCTCTGTGTCATGAACAGAGCAGTGCATTTGTAAAACGAGGCACTGCAGTTTGGTATAGCACGACTGCACCTGAGGCAGACAATGTTTGTGCATGGTGTTATTTCCCAAGTCGCTGGTCCAAAGCTCTGTAAGCTCTAATCAAAATAATAAGGCTCATTTTGGCTTGAGGAACATTTCGTTTTGTCACTGTAACAACTACAGATGCATGGAAGCTTTTTCTTTCTTTTCTTTTCTTTTTTTTTCTTTTTTCTTTTAAGTGCAGTGTTCACTTTTTGCTTTGAGTTCCAGCTGTGAATGGAATTAACTTTTAAAATAAAGAAAATGTCCTTTGCAGGCGGGGAAGTGAGTTTGGGATCCACCTGAATCAGACTCAGTTGGTGGAAGGAGAAAATATCATGAGTATCCTTCTGCTTCTCTTCGTGTCACTGCAGGAGGCTTTGCAGAAAGAATCTAAACATAATTCTGCCTTTTCAACTACTGATGAGTGAGGTGGAGAGTAGTGGTTATGAAAGCCTGTTCTTGGTAAAGTGCTGGCTTCTGTTGCCATTTTTCTGTTTAACAGAGGAGTTGCCTCTCGCCCAAATGTAGTCTGACAGCAAAAAAAAAAAAGATTCTGTATCTAAGTTATCTGGGCTCTTGACTTCAAAGTCTGCATAATGAAATGATGGAATAAGATTAACACATTTTGTGTTGACTGGTTCGCTGAGCTACGTTTTATGCCATTTAGGCGTTTTGAGTACCATCTACTCACTGATTAAACTGTAATAAAATATGTTTTTTGTTTGTTTTTTTACGTTTTGGCCCTAGAGTATGTTTGCTCACTGGAGAGAGAGAGAAGAAAACAGAGAGTGACAGAGGGAAAGAAATAAATCACTTCCCTAGGGTGCCATCATCTCTTCCCCTCCACCCTGCTCTGAGGATTTCAGGCACTTATGCATGTACACCCATTGTGCTTTACTTTTTTTTTATTTTTAGCAGAGATTTTTGCACAAGAGAGGCAGAGAGAGAGAAAAAGTGAGAAATTACCCCCCAGGGGGTGGCTATGTAGTAATCCCTTCTCCTCCATTCTCTTCTCGGGATTTTGGCCATACATACACATGTGCCCAGCATAAGTTTTAAGCCACTGGGTCCAGGACTCAGGCTGTAGCTGACGACATGGGAGTCCAGCAACATAACCATTATGCTGTCTGCTGGTCACAATCCGGTGTGGTTTCTAGTGTGAGATTCAAGACTTGCACCCTGGTTGACCATGTGGGAGTCCAGCACCTGGACAAATGCTGGCACCATGAAATGTATTTTTTACTGTATTTTAGAATGAAATGTTATTTGTAATATCTTTGGGTATAGTGAACTTTGTATCTGAGTTACCTTTAAAAGGTAAACAACCCTACCTGTTTGTTTTTAGTACAAAATTCAATGAGAAACATATAAAAGCAAAATTTATTTATGAACTGAAATCTTTTTTAAAAATTCTTGTTTTTATTCATTGATCAAATTGTTAGTGATTATCTACCATGGTTTAGGCATTGTTCTAGGCATGAGCCACAGAAGTAGAACACATATGATGGTTTTTTTTTTTTTGCTCATGGGACTTTCATTTTTTGGAAGGATACAGGCAATGAACTAAGATACTGATGTTAAAGTGATCTCAGATAGTTGTAAGCATGGTGAGGAAATAAAACAGAGCAGTGTTGGTAGGGAGTCGGAGACTGGTCAGAAAAAAAAAAAAAAAAACATCTCTACTAGGTCAGTGCTGTAGAGATATGAGGGAAGGGCTTTCCAGGACACGAGAGCAGCAAGTGCCACTCCTAGAAGGGGCATCTCGGAGGATAAGAAGTAAAATAGAAGAAAAGGAAGATGGGACCAATCCATGGAGCTAGATCAAGCAGAGACTTAGAAAAGTGTGGGTTTTATGTTCTTCACAGGACAGGACATTCATTTTCAATTAATTTATTCTTTTTTTTTATTTTTCCCCTTGCCAGGGAGAGCCAAAAAGAGGGAAGGGAGAAATCATCCTTTCAGGAGGAATGGCCTCGCCAAAGTCCCCTCTTCCCCACTATCCTCTCAGAATTTTGGGCATGCATGCACATGTGTCAGCATGATTTGCAAGTCACCAGGTACAGGACTTGAGCCATAAAGTCAGGCATGTGGGATTCCAGCGCCTTAACCACCACACCACCTGCTGGCCCCTGTTAATTTGTTTTTATCTGTTTTTTTTTGTTTTTTTTTTTAAAGTTTTTGCTATAGGACACATGTGCTCACAAGAAAGACAGAGAGAGCAGAGAGATAGAAAGCGAGAAATCAGCCCCTGGGGGGACGGCCACGCCGCAATCTCTTCTCCTCCATTCTCTTCTCGGGATCTCGGGCATGCACACGCACACACCCAGCGTGAGTTTAAGGTACTGGATCTGGAACTCGAACCATGGTCGACTACATGGGAGTCCAGTGACATAGCCATTACTCCAACTGCTGGTCCCAAATTTGTTTTTAAAAACACTATGTCATAATGCTACTGCTTTAATATTCCCGCTGGGACTAAAGGCTCTCCTCTTCAAACCAGAATGTGTTTAGACAAAGTCTTGCTGTGTTACTTAGGCCAACCTCAGGTTTATTATGCTCCTTGTCAGCCTCCCAGTCACTGGGATTACAGGCACTTGACCTCAGACCAGGCCATTAACTGAACAAGGATGTCAACCCAAGCCTTCCAAGCTGTCCCAGCCTGTGGAGCATAGCTTCCTAGCCACATGCACCACCACAGCTGGAGGCCCCACAATACTTGCTAATGGCAGATGTTACATGGAGCATGTCTGTCCTCTGGTACATACGTCTAACCACCATTTTAGGTTGATCGTCATACCATGAAGTTATGATAATTTGTTTTTTTTTCTTTCCAAAGAGATTCTTGAGCCTATGGACCTCAATGACTTGTCAATACTAATATATTTAGATTACCCTTCATTATGACACCAGGTTAAAAAGAGGGACTTGCTTATTTTCCATTAGTTTAAAGAACAACAGATTTAATTTTTATTTTACAGTCATTCACTGTAGATCATTACAGCATACAAAACAAATTTTCCCATCCAGAATATACTGAATATTGACCCAATCAAAGATATTACCATACTTATTATCATCAATAGATAATTTTCCATTTTGTGTTTTTTTCACTGTTTTACTTCTTTCTTTTTTCCCCTTAATTTCCTCTCTCACCCTCTGCCATTTCTCCCCTCATCCAGCCCTTTCTCCGGTGTTCACAGTTGGTCTCCATGCCTTCATATTGTACCTGCCTTTAGTTTCTGCCATAGAGTGCAGATATTTTATATAAATGCACACACATATATGTTTAAAATATTTTTAAGATGAATTTTCACTATATGTATGTGTGCTCACTGGAGGGACAGAGAGATATAGAGAGATAGAAAGTGAGAAAACACCCCCTGGCAGAGGACGACCATGCCTCAATACCTTCTTTTCCATTCTCTTCTTTGGACCTTGAGCACACAAGTATGGGCACACATGCATATGCACCCAGCCTGAGTTTCAAGCCACCAGTTCCAGGACTTGAACCATAATTGACTTTATGGGAGTCCAGTGACATAACCATTCTGCCATCTGCTGGTCCTGACTTTCAGCTTATATGAAATGAGGACATACAGTGCCTTTCTTTCATAGTGTAGTTTGATTCACTTAAGAGTAAATCTTCTGTATTTGTTTACTTTTTATAAAATACTAGGATCTCATCGTTTTTTATGGCTGAGTAGTATTCCACAGTAATAGATGTGCCAGGGAAGAACCTAAATTTTATCAGAGCTACAGACGGATTCTTTTAAATCATGTCTGCCTGTTGTTGAAGTGCTCTTTTCTGACCATATTACATCTCCCTATAATATTTATGTTGAGATTATTTAGTAAAGGAAAAGAAGAGCTGAGGAGCTGGACCTTGTTTTCCAAATTCACCTCCTTCCATTTCATCTTGCTCAACTTCTTCCTCTTCACCTGCTACTTCTAACCTATCTTGATGTTAAATTTCTAGCTCTTAACATTATTCTCCAGGGCATTTAGTTCATTCATTCTATTCTAGATTGCGTACGATAAATCATAGCTTTGACATCGAACTGTACCGTATCTTGTTTGTGCTTCTTTAATTAAGTCAACTATTTTATCTCACCACTGCTGGTAAAAACAATTTCTGTATGTTATACACCCTTATCATGACTTCTGACATGTTGTCATGGTTATATACTATCTAGTTTACATTTAGAAAGCAGAATGTCTGCTTACTAGAAAATAATTCTAAAAAGGTGTAGAGCTATTCATCAGGCAGTCTCAGTTGCGACTGAGTGAATAATTTCATGAGTAAGAGCTGGTGATTGGACAGGCAGTCAGAAATTCTGCCATTTTCATAGAGCATGATAAACTAATTAGCTCATCTTGTGATTATGTGACTGTGCTAGAGTGAACTAAGTACTTCTGGGATACCAGAACATACCATTTTTCACTTTTCACTTTTCCCATTTTTGAAAAATTCTGGGCTGAAATGAAATACCCAAAAATCAGAAAAGCCTACCAATATTACATAAAGTAAAAATCCTAATTAGTGAACTTGAAATCTTAGAAAAGACATTGAGTAGACATCATTCAAATAATAGGTCAACTACATCTATTGGAAAGAAAATACATCTGTAATAACCTGATATGTGTGCCAACTAATGCATCTGACTTAATTGAATTTTTCACTTAATAATTTGTAGTAATATTGTATGGTCTTATACAATGTTGTGCAAGTGCAGGAGAAAAATATTTTGAAAATGGAGAAACAAACTGACATATACGTACACACACATACATACAAATTATATGAAATAAATCATTTGTTGATAAAGCATTTATTTTTAACTTACCATATACATACTACTGTGTATACTTATACGGAAGATTACTTGAGGGAGATAAAGTAATTTTTATTTTATGTAATACTATACAAAAATATTAATATGTTAATATTTCTATCACTTTATTAGAAGAATGACATTAAAATCTTCTCACAGTAATGTTTTTTAGGCTCAGGATTTTTACAATCTCTGATAATGGCTTTAATATTTATTACTTATGGAAAAATGAAATAAAACTTCAAAATATAAGAAAGAATGTTAAAAGGTAAATACCTTACTTCAGACTTGAAGTGTTAATTTTTGTCTTTAAATCTAATAAAAAGCGTCACAAGGTAATTAAAAGGGAATGAATTTATGGTAGTACATAAATACAAGGGAGAAGTTGAAGAGCTTAGAATAGAATGTCAAAACATAGTGATAAAAAAAATTCCAACCAGCAGAAACTCTCAATATATTTGATTTAACTTAGTCTTGGCTGCCTTTCTAAAGCACAGAGACTCTTTCCAGATCTCCATCTGAGATGTTTGTCTTGTCTTTGAATCTCTATGCAAGTATTCAACTGGGTTACAGAGTAAATCTTACTGAAGGATTCCAAATTGATGTGACTAGACTAAAACCCAATGGCACTCCTCATTTCTATCAGTCTATGAATAGCATGAACCACACATTTCATTTCAAAGCACATCCTGGCATTCAGAGTTGATAGCATAAGTGAGACAGTGCATTATCAATTTATGTTAGAATTGACTGAAAGCAATGTGAAGACTGATCAAATGGGAACCAACATATATGGCTCATCAAAAGTGTGAAGAGTTGTGTTGTGGAAGGGAGAGTAGATCATTCTATACAGTTGTAAGCTTCAGATATGGAACCAAAGACAGAAATTACAGACAGACTTTAACTGAGTGAAAGGATGTAATCTCTGTTCCTGAAAATATTCAAAGAAGGAATTTTCTATAAATAGAGCATAAGAATTCCACCAGTGTTGGAATAAGTGTCAAGCAACATATCTCAAATTAGATCACAGTTATTGGATAGGAAGTTACATGAGTAAGGAAAATTTCCTAATCTAAAGTTCTATGATTGTAAGCACATCAACTTTATTGATTTTTTTCACAAAGTCTAAACAAGTTTAAATCAATAGAGAAAATTGGACTTAAATCCAATGTCATACCTTAGTGGTAAGTGAGCTACATCCCACATAGGATGACCACAGTTGAAATTCTGGTCCTGGCAGCCTGAGAAACAGGCTAGGCATATGTGTGTGCATATCCTAAATCCTGGTGGAATGAAGAAATTAAGGAAATGGTATTGCAGCTTGACCATGTCTGACCGGGGGTGCTTTCTATCTCTTTCTCTCCTCGCTCATGAGCACATGCATCCTCTTGTAATTAAAAACATGCCTTTGTTATAATAAATATTAGTATTCCAATACACAAGTACTGTCAGTTATAAAAGGGTCATCAGAGAGCCAAAACTTAAACCAACAAACAAAATCCCTTATAATCAAATTTGATAGTAGTGGCTTGAATAAAGTAATTAAAGAAGAATAAAATGAACTTCTTTCATGCTTGTTAAAATACATAGGAAAAGCTTCCTGACATGGGTCTTGGCAATGAATTCTTGTATCATGCATTAAAAACACAGGCAACAAAACCAAAAATAGACAAGTGAAACTACATGATACAAAAAAGCTTTGCACAGCAGAGTAAATAATCAACATAATGAAAAGCAACCCACAGAATGGGAGGAAATATTTTTAAACCATCTTCTGATATGGAGTTAATAAGCAAAATATATAAGAATTTCCTACAACCCAGAAAAAAACCCTAATAATCCATTTTAAAAATGTGCAAAGGTGTTGACTGCACATTTCTAAAAACAAGATAGATGAAGATGACACACATATAGCCAACAGGTATATAAAAGGGTGATAAACATCACTAATCACCAGGGAAATGCAAATCAAAACCACAATTAGATATCACCTCACACCTGTTAGGATAGCTACTATCAGAAAAACAAAAGATAACGAGTGTTGGCAAGGATGGAGGGAAAAGGAAACACACTATTCATGATCACGTAAATTAGTATCATCATTAAGAAAAACAGTATAGTAATTCCTCAAAAACTTAAAAATGTAACTATCATATGATCCAAGAATCTCATTCTGGATATATATACAAAAGAATTGAAATAAATATCTTGAAGATAAATCTACACTCCATGTTAGCTATAGCACTAGTTAAGACATAAATCAAATCAAATGTCCATTTACAGATGAATAAAAAAAGAAAATGTGATCTGTATTATTCATTCTTAGAAAGGAAGCACATTCTACTATTTATGGTAACATGAGTGAATGTGAAGGACACATTTCTACATGAAATGAAGCATTCAGAGAAGGACAAATACTGCACCTAAGGCATATAACACAGTGAAACTCATAGAACCTGAGAATGGAGTCCAGGGACTAGAAGGAGGAGAATGTAGGGAATTGTTGCTGAATTTGTATAAAATTCCAGTTATGCCAGAAAAACAAGTTGCAACGATCCATTGTACAATGTAATATCTGTAGATGACAATATGTTATTAAAATACATCGAGAAGATAATCTCATCAAACAAAAACAAAAGAGAGCACAAGGGAATTTTTGGAGATGGCAGATATTTAGTACATTTATTGTGTTGATGTCACAAGTGTGTACATGCAGCCAACTTATAAAAATATTTACAAAAATGTGTGCATTTTCTTTGTTTCTCAACTTACTTCCATAAAGCTTTAAAAAGTATCTGTAGAACTTAATAGATGAACAGACATAATAAGTACAAATAAAACTAAGGAATCCTGAATAAAATTGGTAGATTATGTTCATGTCAATATTCTGCTTGTGATAGTATACTTTAGTTTTTATAGTCTTATCATGAGAGAAAACTGTGCAAAGTATCTCTCAATTTTTTTCTTACAACTTTATATGAATCTGACTGAATTTATCTAAACAAAATTTTTTAACAATTATTAAGAAAGTACACTATGTGTGTATTGGAAATACGAAACATTTCTGTCTTTACAATTGCACATACATGGTTAAATTTTGATTAGCCTGATTCAAAACAAAACAAAAGAAAACAAAAAGTTGTCAGTATTGGGTTAGTTGAACAAAGTTTTGTTTTTGGTCTCCAGGCACTGATTTAAAATGTTCTTCAGTGTCATTTTTCTCCTTGTTAAATCTTGATATTGCTCACAGTGTATGAAGGTCCCATTTAAACAGAATTCAGTGAAGCAAGTAGATATAAGCAAATTCCATGAAGTTAAAATTCATGAGATTAGTTCCCTTATGTCCCTTTTGAATCCACCCTTAAAATCATTATTTAATCAGGACATTTTAACAGTCATTCAGAGCAGTTTAATCCTACATTCTTGTCTAAAACATATTAGAACCGTGATAAAGTATTGTGTTATATGCTTTTCATTTTCTTTTATTTTAACTAAATTTAAATTAGAGAAACTAAATTCCCTTTCTGAAAATTATAAAAAAATCACATTTCTCTTTGAAATATTTGAATTTTTAAAACTGTATCTTTTAGGGAGGTAGCTTGGTGGTAAAGTGCTGGATCCCACAAAGCTACAGCAATGGTAGGAGACTTGGACCTGGCCACAGGCCAATCATGTCAGGAGTGTGTGTGTGTGTGTGTGTGTGTGTGCGCAAGTGGCCCACAAAGTCCTGAGTGGAAATCAATAAGAAGGGATTGCAGCATGGCCATTTCCTGGGTAGGTGGTGATTTCTCATTTTTCTCTCCCTCTTTAGCAAGTTCATACACCCTATGGAAAAAGAAAATCATAAAAAAATAAGAAAGAAAGAAGTGTATTTGAAACTAAGATGTTGATTTATTCTTTACTATTACATACATAGTTTCTCTGTTTATTGTAAAATATAAACTTCTTAGTTAACTTTAGACAATATCAATTATGCTAAACATTAAATTGACACAAAAATGAAAAAAGGTAAAACAGATTAAGAAATAGGTAACAGTTTTTGTGAAACAGATTTAAACTCCTCTTTTTTCTCTTTTTTTAAAAAGACCTTAGCTATAGGGCACATGCAATGACAGGAGAGACAGAGAGATATAGACAGAAAGTGACAAATCACCCCAAAAGTGGGACCATCATGCCACAATCATTTCTCCTTCATTTTCCTGATGGGATTCTGGGCACACATGCACATGTGCCTGGCATTAGGCATCTGGGTCCAGGACTTGAACCATGGTCAACCATGTGAGAGTCCAGCACCTTAACCAATATGCCGGTCTCTGGATTTAGCTCCTGTTAACACACAAAACATAACAATGTGAAAAGGTACATATACAAATCTGTATGTAGCTGTATTTACTTTTGCATGTCATAATACTTTGTAAACCTCAAATATACACAATAAAATTATTTTTAAAAGGAAAAATAAAATATCTGGTATTATAGAGATACTTAAGAAGACCTAGGACATAGGACCAAATGTTTCACCTCTTCTGCATTGTATTAACATTGTAAGCACACATTCCTGCCTATTTGTACAACCAGAGTTTATTATAGGACTTTGGAAAAAAAAATCTACATTATACTAGATTAAATTTGGTATGTCCACATAACTTAAAGAACTTGCAATATTGAGAGGAAAAATGTAGTAAGTAAAACCTGAGAGTTGTTTTCAAAGTACAACAATTAAGAGCATAACTATTATTTTGTTGAGGTGTTGGGGTGGGGAATGTTCCTAAGGTTTAAGTGATATTTAAGTTTGAGACATATGCTTAGTGAAGAGAACTTCTCGGTTACTACCAGTTCTTACAAAGCTTCCTTTTATGTAGATGCCAAATCAATTTTATAGCAGGCTTTTCATCTCTCACTCTGCCAAGGGAAAGTATGTAGTTTAAAACTAAACTATCTGTTAAGGAAATGAAAAAGTCACCCGGAAGGCTTCATGGTCTTTGAAAATTAGTGCCTAAAAATTTGCAGATGTCCCATTTGACTTTAAAACACCGTTTACAATAAATATAAACAGAAGGACAAAATTTCTCCAGTAAACATGGCCTCCCAGGCTTATTTGGATTTTCAGTTTGTAATCAAATGCCATTTTTAAGAATCCAATATCCAGTATGTTGAATGTACCGTGCAGAAATTCAGTTTTCTCTTTCTCTTTCAAGAGAATGAAAGGAAAATCATTTAGCACTGAAAGATTGCACAATTAAGTCCTCTGTTTTCTGTTCAGTGAGTAAATGTCTACTTATTATTATAGAGAACATATATATTTCTTACTGAAAATCTATTGTGTTATGGAGTGGGCTTTTGCAGCACTCCAATGTTTATTTTTATTTACGTCCATTAACTTTGACTTGCTACGTGTTCCAATTTGCCAAAGGTTCCCCTTCATCTCTCTGTCAAACCTTGTGATAATTATTGATATGGTGTGTCTGAGAAACTGAGTCTTGAAGACTGAATCACTTATCTCAGCAGAACGTTCAGGTGTAGGTGGCGCAATCTCAGTGTTTAGCCTATTCTACCGTGCTACACTGAGTAAACATGCAAAATAAGTAAATCTGAGATTATTTTATACCCAAGATATCTTCCAGTTACTTAAACATACATGCATTTTAGCTACCAAATTAATTTGCCACAGTTGCTGAAACAAAGTACCACAAACAGGATCAGTGTCTCAGAAAGGTCTGGTTCCCCCTTAGGGCAGAAAGGAAAGGGTCTGTCCCAGGCCCCTTGCCTTGACTTGTATTTGGCCTCTTCCTTGGGTCCTCACATGGTCGTCTTTCTATATACGTCTGTGTCCACACTTCTTCTTTTTGTAGGACATAACTCATACTGGAAGAAGGCCCAGAATAAGGACTTCGTTGGAATGCAATTACCTGTTTAAATTACCTTATCTTTAAATACAGTCACCTTTAAGGTCTCAGAGTTGGGACTTTGACATATGTGAATGTTTGTGAGTGGAGGGACATAATTAGCCTATAGAAACCATCCAAGAGCCAGAGATCCTGTTTGCATCCAAGGATTTAACCCTTTTCTAGTATTTGTGGGGATATTTCAGTGCTTGCAGTAAGTAGGTAGGAAGATAATACATGAGGAAGAGCAGATGAAGCAGCAATAAAGGAGAGGACGTGGAATCCAATGCATGGAATCTAGTATCATCTCTATACATTCCATCTCAATATAATTCTCATAGCAAAATCCAGCGACTTTGCTTTATCTTCCACATTGACTTGTTCATCAGTATCTCCTAATTTGGGGGCGTAACTTTTCCTCTACGCAATGCCATCATCACAGAATCCCACGTCTCCACCTGGTCTTTACTGTTTGACATCTGTGGAGGCAAAACCTGATTTTCACGAAAAGCAAACAAAAGGATAAAGCGCATTTTTGAATTATATAGCTCTCGTTCCATCATCAATTTTTGCTGCACACATACCAATACGACATGACAGTAAAAACATAATTGTAGTGCAGGGAGTGACTAAATTTCTACTAAAGTCTATTTGGTTTTATAAGGGTTATTAATTTAGTGTATGTAAGCTATGGCCCAGATAGATCGAAATGCGATAATGGCAATTGCTGTCCTTTCCATTTCTGTTGTTAGTCAGGGCAGCATCTTGGTTCATACGCTGCCAGTAAGGAGTGCTTGGTAAACATTTCTTCTCCAACTTCACACTGCTGCACAATAATCATTCCACTGTGCTCCATGGTTTATGGAGGCTAAATTCCTTCCTCTATACTAATGTGTGTGCAACCTTGTCTTACCATATCTAAATTGATCCAGGAAGCATATTTTTCTTGATGTATGCCTCGAGCTAGCTGCTATTATGGGAAGTCAAATTATTGGTCAGAGATGTTACTTGAACTGTGCATATCTTATACAAACACGCTCATATGTATTATGGATAAGACCACATTTTCTCTCATACAGTGTGGTTACAAGTCAAGTTACTGCCTGCATTTTGCTTGGGTTATCTTTTAAGCAACCATGCAAAATATGCCATAGATTTCAATGCATTGTGTGCATAGTTTCTTGGTGTTGACATTTATTTTCTTCTGTAAAAATAAATGAAAGGAATGCATTGCTAAAAGCTAAAGTAATTATATTTTAAGTACCAAACTCTCACCGACATGTAACTCACATGCTAGTAGCGAGTGGGGCATTTTGAAAAGTGCTCTAACATACATAGTCTCGAAATTGATCTATTTTCAAACTCTAATGACATTTTAGCAGACTCACTTCCCATCATCAAAGTACTAAAAAAAAAAAAGTTACAACTATGCTGCAACCTAGTCTGTTCTTAATGTGTTCACAAGAGCATTGAATATTATTGAGCTCTGCAAATTTTCATGTGCAGAAATACAAACATAATGATAAATATAAATGTGAAAAGTTGTTTTTGTTTCTGAACCAGGATTGGTCAGATATTGTTTAATTTTTTATTACAGAAAATTTCAAACATACACAAGAGGGCAATGGATCTCCATCCTCAATTACATACATTTAAAAAGTCAGATTATTCATTTAGATTGACAATTTACTGTTTGGTTAATTTAATTAGTGAATTATATCAGTTATTTTTTAATATTTATTTTATTTTATTTGTTATTATTATTATTTTTTTAATTTTACGAGAGATAGAGAAAGGGAAACTGAGAAAGCAAGCCATCAGGTCCAGGACTCGAATAGCAGTTGGCCTTGAAAGAGTCCAGTGCCCTTAACGCCATGCCACCTGCTGGCCCCGATTCTATCAGTTTTGTTAAATTAAACAGTTTGAAATATCATTAATGTTTTCTGATATCATGAAGAAGTCTAGGTAGATCTTTAATCAGCCATACAACTTTACAAATTAAACTTTAATTGTTAGAGCAATTTTTGGTTCATAGGAAAATTGAGTAGAGACAGAGAGAGAGAGAGATGGGTTCGATGCCACAACCCTCCAGCCTCCAGTAGTTTTTGCCATAGGATGGACACAAGCAAGCCCTGACAATTGAGTAGAATGCACAGATTTCCCTTCTACCTCCTGACCCCAGCTGTGCACAGACTCCCCTACTATTAATCACGCATCAGAGAGGTCCATCTTTTACAACCGCTAAGAAAACATTGGCGCATCATTACCACCCAAATGACATAGCTTACTTTGGAGCTAACTCTTGTGTCTCTGTGGTTTTGAACACATGCATAAAGATCTTTTCCCACCATTGTAGTATCACTGCCATACAAATCTCTCTGTGCTCTGTCTACTCTTTCCTACTCTTTCCCCCTTTGCAACGACTGATCTTTTTACTGGCATCGCCTTTCCAAGAATGCAATGTACTTAGAATCTTACAGTACTTAGACTTTTCAGATTGACTTCTGTCACTTAGTAATAGCCATTTAAACGTCCTTAATGTCATTTTATGACTTGACTGCTCATTCCTTTTTATACTGAATATTCTATTGCCTGATGCTTCACAGTTTGTACATTGCTTCACTTACTAAAGGACATCTTGGTGGCTTCCATGTGCACTTTTTTGCTCTACTCCATCAGATGAGCACACCCTGTGTTCAAGTCTTTGGCTGCAACATACACTGGTTTCACCAGACTTAAATGCAACGTTCAAATTATAATTTTTTTTTTTAATCAAACTTGTCAAGAGGAATTACATTGAGAAAAGCAAATCAAAGTGGTTACTTAAATACTGCTATTGTTCCTTGGTAAATAAGATGTAAAAAATAGAGCTTCTTTTTAGCAATAAGAAAACAATATGAGTCAATCCATGCTCCACACATCTGTATAGGCATATAATTATATATTCATTTGTTTACATATTAATATCATGTTCATATGTGAATATAATGTCAACAAATACAGACTAATGCTTCTGGGCTTCAAGCCCATCCTAAGCAATGGAGTGACATTCAACTCTGGACTCTTAAAAAAAAAAAAAAAAGAAAACCTTCTAGATATCACTGAGCCCGCAGATGGTGTAATGGTTAAGTCACTGGACCCCTGCATAGTCAATCACAATTTGAGTCCTGGACCAGGCAGCTTAAAACTCACACCAGGCACGTATGCATGCATGCCCAAAATCCTGAGAGGAAATTGAAAGAGAAGGGATTATATGATGGCCATCCTGGTGGGGAGAGTGATTTCTCACTTCCTGTCTCTTTGGTGAGTGCACGTGCCCTATTAAAAAACAAAACAAAACAAACAAACAAAAAACACCTTGTAATATCAGAGTTAAGCAAGTAGTTGCAGTAAATTGTGCTAAAGAGGTATTAGGTATGAAGAAGGTTGATGCGGAAAAATGGAAGAAGAGCATCCAGTCTGCTCCTTAGTCAGGTGCAATCAAAGAAGACAGAGGTTCAACCTCCAGAGAGGGACACAATGTAACTAGATGCAACAGGAAAGCTGACTCAGCACAGCAAAGGTAAATGGACCAGCCACAAAGCCAAAGTAAAGGCGTGAGCAGAAGGCTCTCTTTGAAAGAAGATATAGATATTTATCCTGAGCCCAATGAGGAGCTGCTGGACATTTTTAACTCAGCAGGAGCACAATTTGATCAACATTCCCTCTGGTTCAGAGAGGAAGATGGACCACAGGCGGTAAGTCTGTAGGCAAGGAATGAGGTTCGTGGTTTCCATTGCACAAACGAGCCAGAATGGCCAATTATATTAGGGTAGTATCACCTGGAGAGAGAAAGGAGCGTGAGGGGAGAGTGTACAATCCCTTTCTCCTATTATTTGACTAAATATGAAATGAAACCCAGTAAAGATAATTACTTGAGGCCCTATTAAATAGCAGATTCCTAAGTTTTCCTGACTCATACTCTAGTTCTTTTGATTTTGCAGTGCTCTCCTTTAATTCTAGACGTTCTACCAAAAACAAACAAACAAAAAAATAAAAACTATCCTTGAAATTTAAGAATAACTCTTCTGTTTTATATGACAGGAATTTCAGTTTAGCTGTGCTAACTATATCTTATTTATTAGTTTTAGTACTTTTTTCCAGTACTTTTCTTTTTAAAATAATTGTAGTTAATTTTATTTGATGTTATTACTTTTTAATTTGACCAGAGTGAGACAGAGAGAAAGAAAGCAAGCAGCCAGGTCCAGGACTTGAACCATGGTTGGCCATGTGCGATTCCAGCACCTCAACCGCCATGCCACCTGCCAGCCCCTCTCTGGTACTTTTTGCTTTAGCTCTTTCTGTTGACTGCAGTCGTGCTTTGATCTTCTTCAGTGTTAACTGTATTTTTGAGAGAACAGCACATGCAGAGGGAAACTGAGCTCATTAGACTGTTTTGATTGTTCAATGTACCCTATTGAATTAAAAATGACACATTCAAATGTCCTGTAGGTATAAAATTTGTCTGTGTATGATCCTCCTGCTCTCTAATTTCTAGTTTGCTTTCAAAAATTTTCCAAATGACATAACATTAAAAAAATAAAATTTAAAAGTAAATTTAGTCATTTTTAGCAGTTTTCTTTATGTCCGAAGACCTCAGAATAAGTAGTAGCATTGAGAAATAGCAATTTATCTTTATTCCTATACATTTTTTCCATTAAATTAGCAGTCATTTACATTGATATGATTTAAAAAAAGACAAAATAGTATTTTGTAGGTATAGCTATGCCAGCACCTTATCAATTTAGGAAAAGATAACTAAATTGGTAAAATGGCTTCAAATAAACAGCCATGATCAACAGTAGCCACAACAATCTGTTATATGACTGAATCAATTTTTATAAGACTCAGACCTTAGGTGAGAAAATGAAATCCTACTGTTTGATTTAGTTTTCATTTTGAGCATTTATTTAAAGTAATAATTCAGGTTTCTTTTCAAGTCACTTCTATTTGTGGTTCCCTTTGAAAGCATTCTATTTACACAGAGGCCAAGGCATAGGATTTATGTGTGTTTGAATTAAATGTGGGATGACTCCAGAGTGGATCCTATTTACATTCTTGGCAAACCCGGATGATTGCTGGAAGGCACATATTCCTTTGTGAACTGTGCAGGGATTTAAGGGATTTGGGTGTTTTTAAAAGTTTTTTTTTTCCTTTTTTTTTTTTTTTTTTTTTTTTGGTTATAAGAGTTTCCTACAGGAAATATACTGTGGCTTTACAAATTTGAAGGTGAGAATTCTTTCAGCATGCCAAATTCAGCACGGTTTTCTGTTTTTATTAATCTTTGGTAAACGAAAGGAAGGAGCTCAACGGGAAACAGTGTCTACCTATTTTTGTTTTTTATTCCCGATCAGTGCAATAGAATTTCCATTTCACATGTTAAAAATCAGTCTTTGGAATGCCAGTGCAGTCTTTCACAGTAACACAGGCAGACTACACAGGGCTCCCGTTTACAGCCGTAGTTGCCGTGCAGCAGACCTTCCGAGGACGGTATTCAAAGTGTACCTTTATGTGCACAGCATGTTTCCTAAGTAAGTTAACTTACACATTTATTCCGTGAATGGGAGAGAGGAGAGAAAAAGAAGAACAGAAATATGGCACCCCCAACCCCCAACAGGGTCTTTTAAAAAAAAAATAATAGCAACAACAAAACAAACAAACAAACAAAAAAAACAGAAAAAAAAAAAACCAGATTTTTGCTATGTGTTCTCTAAAAGACAGAGACAGAAAGCAAAAATTCATCCCACAGGCGGGATGGCCATGCAGTAATCCCTACTCCTCCATTCTCTTCTTGGGATTCTGGGCATGTAAGTACAAACTCCTGGTACTGAGTTTTAATCCGCTGAGTCTGGAACTTGAACTGTGGTCGACTATATGGGAGTCCAGAGACATAGCTATTACTCCATCTGCTGATCCCCCCAACAGGGTCTTGACACTGAGACCCACTCCTAGCCTCAGCCAGTGTGAGCTCACAGGCACATGTCTGCCAAGCTTATCACAGAGAGGTCAGGACACAAATCCAGAACTTTGCCACGTGACTCAGCCTCACAGTATTGCATCTAATTGCTGCACCCCTCAGCTGCTCACATTGTGCTTTTGACCAATTATACATTATAATAAATATACTCACTATAATAAATATACTCTAGCATTACACCTGAGAGCCCGAACCATCTGGGCCATGTCTTATCCCAGCACACGGCCTCTGTGGGAGGCAGAAAGCAAGTCCTCTTTATCGAACAGTAGGACCAAACCTGACTGGATAGTGAAGTAAATGCTGAAATTGCCATATCACTAAGGGTGGGTCAAGGTCATGATTTGACAGCATCTTGTTGCACAGGAATGGAACTACAGGATTAATGTCTTCACAGGACCTTACAGGGGTATTGCAGAGCATAGGACACGCCCCTGCACTGCTCAGCCACCTCCATACCTGCTCATGCATCTTCGGTAAGGTATTTGTAAAGAGGGGTACATATGTTCAGGGACTAAGGAGCTACTGTGCATTTTATTAAGAGAAAAGGGAAAGTTTATTGAGAGGATGAGGACCTGGGGGTTGGATACCAGAGGTACTTCAGTCCACCCTCATGGGAAGATGTGATGCATTTTTAAGGGAGGGGTGAAGGGTCAGGGTCACGAGAATGTGGGCACTTTGATCAGCTTACTTGCTACAGTGACCTTATCAGCCCATCTAAGCGTGTTGGCTGCCTGTAAGGGAGGACTTCTGTGCATTTTAACCAGGTTATTTAGAACACGTGCTACGAATCATATAAATGGCACAACTGGAAAAAGGAGTTTTATATCCTCTTTACCTGGATCACTTTTTTCCAGTTGTGCAGAAAATCGTGAGGTCATTCCACTCAGGATATGGCCTTCCACAGACCAGAGGGTTGTGTAGTGTGCTTAAATGTTTGTGACTAAAATGATGTATTTTGCAAGTTTCTCCATATCCATCTGTATTAGTTTCCTGTGGCTGCAATAACAAATTACCAAAAACATGCTGGCTAAATCTACACACTCTTATTCCTTTGATATTCTGGAGGCAACAAGCCTCAAACCAGCCTGCCTGGGCTAAAGTTACCATACAGGCAGGGCTGGCTCCTTCTGGGGTGTCCTGGGTAAGATATGTTTTCTTGCATCTGGAAGCCACCTGCTTTCCTGGGCCACGGAGACCCCCTTCCCATGACTCCAACCTCAGATTCTGTCTTCCCGTCTCCTTCCTCCATTGATGTTCTTGCCTCTCTCTCACAAGGACCCTTGTGGTGACATGCAGTCCTGCCTGGAGATGTCCCAGGAAGGTCATCTGCTTTCAAAACCTTATCTTCATCACATCCACAAAGTCCTTTTTGCCATATAAGGTAAGAGTCACAGGTTGCAGGAGTTAGAAAGGGACTGACTGTCTTTTTCTTTTAACTTTTATTTTCAAAGTTTATTTATTTATTCCGAGAGAGACAGAGAGATAAATAGAGGTGGAAGAAACAGGCATTCTCAACAGGGTTTATAGTGCAATCCATCCTGGGCTTGGTCAGCAAGGATCATGGGTGTACAGGCAGGCCCAGTGTGTACAGGGAGACCTCAGGACACAAACCTGGGGCCTCCCACATGGCTTCAGCATCGCAGAGTGTTGTGTATAACTGCACCACTGCAGCTGGCCGAGGAAAGGGCTATTTCTGAAGGGGTATTATTCAGAATATTAAACCACTGCTACATCAACAAAATGAAATGAAACACTCCCCACTAAAAGTGAGCAGACACTATCAGCTACACTGGTAGATAACTGTAATAGCAGCTACCGCCTGGGGAAAGCAGAAAACACGAGCTCATACAATTTCCTCAAAATTTATTTTCATTGTTCTTGTTGTTGAGATTTTTGTCATAGGTAAGGCATGTATGCTTACCAAAGAAAAACAGAGATAGACAGAGAGAATTGTCATGCTCCAAAGAGATGGCCAAGCCACAATCTCTTCTTCTCCACTGTCCTCTTAGGACTCAGGGCATGCACACACATCTTCAGTGTTTTTCATTCTGCCAGGTCTGGGATTCAAAATGCTCATTTGGTCATTTGAGATCCAGCACCTTATTATCTCTTAGCCACCTATTTTATCTTCTCTATACTACTTAAATGGACATTAAGATAGAGGTTAGTAAATTACTACAATGTCAAAATTTGTATGTAATAGCTGCAACTACATGACCAAGTTCAAAATGCATAGGTAGTGAAAGTGCTGGTTCCCTCCCAAGCACCATCCGGCCTCTGCCCGAGTCTTTTCTCTCTTATCTTATCTCTCTACTCCTTCCACCTATCCTTTAAGTGAGAGCTATTTTCTCGAAGCTTCAGTGCTATGTCTAAGAAGAAAGGTCATTTCTCTCTACGATTTCCAAACACTTACATGGTTTCCCCAATTCAGAACAGTCCCATGAAGGCATGCATTTTAATTACATTTTTCTAAGTGTGGAGAAAAATTACAATGGACCAGAGTTTACCTCCAACTTTTTATGTGCCATGCATTGCCCAGGGCTTTTTATATCCACCCTTCCTCCGTCTCTTGGCTGTCTGTCTCCTGAGAAACTGCTTTCCTTTTTCTAGTTCTCTTGCAATTACAAGGCCCTCCCTAGCAACCATGAAGGCAAAAGCCCTTCTCCTTTATTGCACTCTTGCAGATTATTGATGGTCCAGGCAAGGAGCCTTGTTTGATTCAATTTACATAAAAAGCGTGTTGTCTACACCACATTTACCTACCCAACCATCAGTTCATTCAGTAATAACAAGTATCACTTAATGAAGCTTCTCCTGGGATACCGTGTGCTGTACCCTGTAGCCACATGACTTGGTTTAACAGACATCTCTCAAAAAGATTTTGTGAACAGTGTGATGGTAGTTGTAGTGGTTATAGGGACAAGTGACTTTTAATCTAGTAAAAGGAGTTTATTATTACACAAATTTAAGCAAGACTTTAACTGAGATTTATGGATGCACAAAAATGATGAGTCTGGATTATATCTGAGGAAGTATAAGCGGTGTTTCTAGATAGGCTGGGGTCTCAGATGTAAGGAAGAGACATTGGAGAGTCAAGAAAAGTTCAAAACACTTAAATACATGTAAAAGTGACCAGGATTGGTGCCAGTGGGGGATGTAGTGGTGAAGGCACTGTACTCACACATAGTCAGCCTTGTTTTGAGTCCCGGACCTGGTGGCTTGAAACTCACTCCGGGTGCGTGCATGTGTGTACCCAAAATCCTGAGAGGAGAATGAGGAGAAGCGATTGCAGCGTGGCCATCACTTTCTGTCTCTGTCTCTCTGGTGAGTGCATGAACTCTACCAAACACACACACACACACACACACACACACACACACACACACACACACAACTGAGCAGGATTGCTTTTCATATCTACCTGAAAATTCTTTTTTATTTTTGTAAAGAATTATTTATGTAAGTTTATTTACTATACTTCTTATTATTTAATTTGCTATTGGGCATGTGTAGTCACCAGAGAGAGACAGAGAGAGAAAGAGAGAGAGAGGAAATGTGATAAAGCAAGCCACTAAGTTTGATATTTGAACCACAGTTGGCCACAGTTAACCAGCATGCCACTGAAGGCCCCATATAGACAGCTCTTTTTCTTTTGTTTACTTTCCTTTCTTTTGATATACATTCAATCACTGTATATCATTACATCATGCAACATAAATTTTTCCATCATGAATCCACTATATATTAGTCCAGTTAAAGCCATTATCAAACATGCTATCATCAACAGATAATTTTCCAGTTCTGTGTCCCTTAAATGTTTTGTTTCTTTCTTTTTCCCCTTGATTCCCTTCCTCTCATCCTCCATTTCCCACCCTTCCCACACTGTCTCTAGTATCAACAATTGTTTTCCATGCTTTTATATTTTCCAATTTTTCAGTTTCTTCCATAGAGTGCAGACATGCGGTATAAATTGAGTGTGGACGTACAATGCCTCTCTTTTATAGTCTGCCTTGCTTTGCTTAGCAATGAATCTTCCATATTCGTCCACTTTCCATCAAATACCAGGTTCTCAACTGCCTGATAATTTAGCTCAGGTCTGATATCTGACAGTCAGGAAACATGGTAAATACGTATAATTAGGCACAAGTATGGCTTCCGTTCATTTAATCATGATTAATCCCAAGAAAAATGCCCACATCATAGGAATTGCAGGACAGGACCAATGTTGATAACCCTATTTCCTAGATCATTTTGGGTCTCCAAGCATCTCCTGAAATCCTATTTGTCCCTCAAGGACTTTTTATTTTTTCTTATAGGTCATTTTTAAAATTTATTTATTTTTCCAGTAGAGTTGTTTTTGCTTTGCATCTCAAAGACAATTTTTAAGTAGGCCTCTTATAGTTTTTCCTTGGGTAGAATTTCTTTCTATATTTTTCTTATCTATCAGCTAAGACATTCTGGTCTCTGGTCTCCTTGAGAGTACCATCTCCACCATCATTGTGTTCTCGCTGCTAGCGCTTGGCATATGGCCCTGTTTACATTAGAAAAAAATGTTGGAAATATTTATGTACAGAATTTTAAGAACAAGGAGCTTATGGAAAGAAATATTGGAAGGACAGATTAGGCCTAGAAGGGAAAAACAAGTCCAAGACTTGTCAAAATGTGCTTTAACTTGGTACTTTCTCTCTACTGTGCAAGAGTAGGCTACACATTCTCTTCCATTTTTTTGCCTGGGCGAAGCACAAGTTTCCATCTCCCTCATATACTCAGGAGGTCACAGAACAACAGACCCATTGTGTACGAAGAGAACAACAACATGGCCTTTATGCGGAATGCTTGCTCGTTCTGTGTGCATGCTTGTTCCTGGGCCCTGGTGCTCTGACGAAGGAGAAGCAGCATGCCCTGAACTTCTCCCAGTTCTTCTCCACTGAAGATCAAAGTTCCCGCAAAAAAACGGCAGTGTTTGCTTGTCCTGCCTGGGTAGTGTTTGAGCTGAATCAGACCTACTTCCTCTTTTTCCTGGCATTTTCAGTGGTGGAGTTGCTCCTGGTGTCGTGTGGTAGCAAAACCATTTGGACCCCAATGGCCAACTGTGCAGTTCCGGTCCTAGAACTGGTGACTTGAAAAACCCCAGCACTTGTATGTGTGTCCCTGAAATCCCAAGAGGAGAATAGATGAGAAGGGATTGTGACATGGCCATCCCTCATGGTGGTGCTTTCTCACTCTCTTTTTCTCTCTTGTGTGTGCCCCTGCTTGTCTCCTCCCATGCCCCTCTCACTTTATTGGAAAGTTACCAAAAAAAAAAAAAAAAAAAAAAACAGATAGTAAAAGAAAACATTTCTTCTTGTCACTGCTTGACTGCAGCTGACTGTGCAAGGTTGACATATACTTAGAAAACTGCCAAGCACCGCCCAATGTTGCGCTCTACGTCAAGTGTCCTGGCATCAGGTCCCCCTGCTGCGATGGGGCTGCTGTCCCTCTTCCTGTGCTGCCTCAGGTCCCAAAATTTTGCATAGCTCTTCTCTGTTCTTCCCTCAGTCCTCACATTCCACACCCAGCAACCAGAGCAGTCATGGTAGACCACGATAGATCGGGAAGACTAAGCTACCCTGCCAGTGGGCGTTTTCTCTTAACCAGAGTCACGAAGTCCACGTGTTTGGCTCCTCTCCTACATTTCCTGCCCACCTGACTTCTCTTTATCTCCTGCACTCAAGACCTGCTCTTCCTTCACCCCCTGCTCAAGTGCATCAAATACACATGCTCACGTCCTCCGTGTTTCCCCCCTGCTCAGGTCTAAATGAGCTTGGAGGCTCAGGTCAGGAATTTCTGTGCCTAATGCTACCCTCGGAGTCACTACTCTCCCACTGCAATGGCTCACCTTGTTATATTGCTCCCCCATTTGCTACGTTACCCTTCCCACGTGTAGGCTGAACACTTTCTGTCTCTCCCCACTAGAATTCAAATAAAAATTTACCACATTTGTTCAATAAATGTTGAATGTTGTGTAAATAAATATTCATGTTGTTGTGTTTGGTATCAACTTTGTACAACAAGGTCTTTTGCTATTAATATGTGGTACTTAGTATTATATGGTTATTAAAATCATAAATAATTGGGATGTGAATCTCAAAACATTGTTGAAAACTTCTGCCTAAAAAGAAGTTTCTGTTCTTATGATAAAGGGTTTCATTACAAGACCTAAAGGATTTGTTATTCAAGCTCAGCTTACTATTTCTGTAACGTTGGACAAGTCATTTAACCTACATAAAGCTCAATTTCCTCGTACATTGTACATGAAGTATGGCTGAAAAGTACTATCACCTCATAAAATATCTGAGGTAAAAAAATGACTTAAACTATATAAATTCCATAGAACAAGACCTGGCTCATTAAAAGTGCTCCATAAATATGTATTAGTTATTATTATTAATTTAGCATTTTAAAAAGCAGACATGTTGTAGCTCATAATGAATACTAAAAATTTTACATAGCTGACAACTACTTTTTTAATACATTACACTTAAATTGTTAGAAAGTTATCAGCGTATTTTATTCCAGATTATACACATTTTTCATTCTTTTTTTATTTTGTTTTTTAGTTTTCCTTTTTTCTATAGGGTGGGTGCACTTGTTGAAGAGATACAGAGAGACAGAAAGCAAGGAATCATCCCAAGGGGTGGTGGCCATGCTGTAATCCCTTGTCTTTCATTCTCCTCTCAGGATTTTGGAAACACATGCACACATGCTCAGCATGAATTTTAAGCCACCAGGTCTGGGACTTGAACTGCAGTTGACTATATGGAAGTCCAGCAATGTAACCATTATGTCATCTGCTGGTCCCCTCATCTTTTATTCTTTAAATCAAGGTAATCCAGCTTTTATTGAAATTTATATAGAAGTCAGTATAAAAAAATCTTTGAGGGACCAGAGGTTGGCGTAATGGCTATGTCGCTGGACTCCCATGTGTCGACCATGGTTCGAGTCCCAGACCCGGTGGCTTAAACTCATGTCGTGCACATGTGCATGTAGCCCCAAAATCCCTAGAGGAGAATGGAGAAGAAGGGATTGCAATGTGGCCATACCCCCTGGGGAGATGCTTTCTGTCTCTCTGTCTCTCTCTGTTTTTCTGGCAAGCACATGTGCCCTATAGCAAAAACCTCTCAAAAAAAAAAAAAATCTTTGAAGCTTATGGAATCATACTAATCTTTATATTTAAAAAAATCTACTTAATGACTTTTATCTGTTTAATATTTAAATAAAAAGCATCTGCAGGGCATCAGGTATATAGAAATTATGCTTTACAGGAAACTAAATGGAAATACCAATTAGAATGTAACAGTATTGCACATTGCTTCCAATTCAGCTGGGCCCTGCTGGCATTGAATCTGTAAGTCATAATTAATGCAAATATATAGCCAAAACTGTTGCATATCTCTTTACAGGAAGAAGAAAGTATAAAAAAATGTAGAGAAAAATGTCCTTCCCTATGGGAATCCACATTGCATCAATTTTATTTAAGAAATGATGCTGGTTTTATAATCATATATAATGAAAATTTTGTTCGTAGCAATGTAGCTACATAAAGCACGACATGATATATCTTATTTCTTAGGAGGTCTTTTCTCATTCTCCATCTAACTACTGTTATTTGGTGAGATGTATGTTTTGAAGCTAAAATATTGTGAAGTTTAAAATAACACTTAAAAAATCAATAAACAGACAATAATTTATACTGAGTACATTTACAAATTAAGATCCCCATGGAATCTATCAATTATTATTATTAAATTTGAGTACCAATACTTCCTTTAAACAGACTATTTAAATGAATGAATGGCATTTGAATAATTTTATCTGACACAAACTAAAATATAATATTTTTTCTTGAATTTAATATATAGAGAGTTATTTTTCTGTATCACCTCTTCTATATCCATCCTTCTTATTGAACTAAATTTTCGAATATCTATTGAGCTATAAATGTGGATGGTTAATATGTGTAGAAAATTATTACATTTGTTTGTCTAGAACACTGTTCTTTTACATAGAACTTTCCAATTTGAGGAGGCAGAAATAGTTTGATAAGTAAATACAGTGCAGTATTTAAGAGTGTCATCCAGGCCAGCAAGTGGGAGCGACTAAGACACTGGACTCTCATGAGGCCAGCCACAGTTTGAGTCCTGGACCTGGCTGCTTTCTGTCTATCTCTCTCTGTCTCTCTCTCTGATGAGTGTGTGTGCCCATAGCAAATTAAAATAATAATAATAATAATAATAATAATAATGATAATAAACTTAAAAAAAGGCATTCTACCTTCATAACCATAACAAATAGAAAAAATATACATGATGAGCAATGTGCTACCAAGTAGTGGAAGAAAGTGTCAGATAATGGAAAATCAAATTTCTTGAAAAAGTCGACTGGAAGAACCATCTTAAGAGGAACCTAAAACGATATGTTGGCAAAGCCCAATTCTGTGGGTAACAGGCTCTGAGAAGGCTCCTTTAACAGTTCAACTTTATGATAGGTGAAGATTGGATGCAAGGAAACATTTTGCTCAGATTACTCTCAACCTAATTTTATGAATAACTTTGACATCAGCTTGCTTGACTCTTTGCTCTCTGAATTGACTACCTTAATTTTTTCATTTCTGATGACATTCTTGCAATGTCTTATGTCTGATACCTTTTTTCTTTTCCTTACCCAGCCTTACACTGTTTCATCTCTCACAGTCTGAGTCACTCAACAGAGAAGCAGAGCTCACATGCAGATTCTCTGGTCCATTTTATGTTAAATCTTCTTAAAAATAAGTTAGGCCCATCCTCTTCCAATTTCTCTTCTTTGCTTTTAAACTAATTTTTGTGGTTGATCTTTGTGAAGTTTTTGTGCATTTTTGAATAATCACTTGTAGAGGTTGTCACTGCTTGAAGCTATTTTCTTTATTCAGCTTAAAGAAATTTTACTTGCATGCCTGATGTTCTCAAAATCTGTTTCCAGACTGGCTCACCAAGTGGCCAGTCCATAGTTCTCTGAATTATCATCACCATCTCCACACATTGCCACTCAGCCAGCTTTGCCCTTTTGTGATTCTGAGACCCTTCTAGCCAGCCCCGTGCCCCTGCACAAAACAAAATGCACTGCCTGCAGGGATGCAGATCTTCAGTGTGAGGCTTCGGGAGCATAGAAATGGTTAGATTTCAGCCTGCTAGCTCCGTGCCTGAAAGGCCCCTGTGTTGTGCACATACTACACATCATATCTAAGAGCCCTGTATAATCTGCATTTTATACTTGGGTGATCACAGAGTCCAAGCACTGGGAGCTTGATTTCATTACATGACTATTTTAATCAATGACATAATGATTAACAGTCACTGAAAGAATATCGTACTAACTGCTTAAAATAGGTGCTTTTGGAATGATACATACTATAGAATTCTTTTTTTCCAGGACAGGAAGACTTACATAATTTTTGCTTACATTATTCTTTAATATTTTGCATACATTGCACATTGAAGTAATTTTGAAAATGGACACTTTATAAATCACAAGGTTGTCTTGTATGTGAATATCTTATTAATATGTGCTTGCCTTGAAAAAGAGAGAAAAAGTCAGTTTCAGTAGATTTTTTCATTTGAGCTCTAGCAATAGTCTACCTGGGTTGAAATTACCTGCAACTGATGCACTTGACAAAATCTCAATGCGTCCATTTGTGAAAAGCAGATAATAGATGGCTATGCACTCAGATTTTTAAATCATGATACTTGAGACAGTTCATGCCACATGCACAGGCTGGGGGGACCTACTTGATACTTGGAGGTGATATCATTATTAATGTAAGACTCAATTAACAAACTGAACCTGTTTATCACATGGCTATCTGATCTTCACATGAATTTAACTATAAGACAGTGAGAGCTATTTTGTATTCACTCTAAATCACTGAAAAAATTTTCCTACTTACATTTTTTCTTTACTTCACGAAGGAAGATGCTTATCAGGTGAAATATCCCTCATCATGAGGAATTCTGGGCTTACATTGCTTTCTTCAAGCAGTTATTTCACAATGAGAAAACTTTTACCACTGTGAGAGGGGAAAAAGCTAAAGAAAGAGGAGTAGGAGTTCTCTTTACCTTAACATCTTCTTTTTGAAAAACGAAAGCAAAACGGAAGAATGCAGCGATGTTTTTTTTTTTTTCCATTTTTTAAAATTTATTTATTTATTTTATTTTTTCACATTATTTATTATTATTATTATTTTTTGTATATACTTTCAATCACATTGTTTGGCTTACAATGAGACCATTTCGATATGAGAACATTTCTCCCCAACCCGTTGAACGAAATATCTTCAACAGATAACTCCACACCTCCCCATCCCGTCGATGCTCTAGCTCTGTATCCCTTCTCCACATGTTTTCCATTAGGCCCCGAATGCAGCAATGCTTTAGAGGCCCAGGAGTCCAAACATGGCCTGCTCGTGGGTGCCAAAGCTCATGGTGATGCACTAAAACCAAACGTGGCCTGCTCGTGGATGCCAAAGTTCATGGTGATGCACTAAAGCCAAACTTGCGTTCCTTTCCTACTCACAGTATCAGTCAGTCTCTTGCTTTTCTTCCAATACTTCTATGGATACTTTTCTTAGCGTGTAGTTGTTTGTTCTTGCGTAAGAATGGAGGCTTATTCAGCTCTTGATTTGAAGGTCCATGGTCGGAGGCCCTTGTCAGACCGCCCATTAAATGGTGCATAGAAAAGGGGAGCCCAGAGCTGGAATCTGATAGTGTTGAAAGAGTTTCTGTATCCCGTCCCCTTCTCTAAAACATTTGTGGAAAAGCCCAGAAACCAGACATTGGGACAAGTGCCACCAGCTCCATGAAAGCAGCTAAAGGGGGGACCAGCAGTTAGCGTAATGGCTATGTCGCTGGACTCCCACGTAGTTGACTGCGGTTCAGGTCCTGGAGCCGGTGGCTTAAACTCACGCCGCGTGCGTGTGCGTGCGTGCCCAAGATCCCAAGAGGAGAATGGAGGAGAAGGGATTGCAGCATGGATATCCCCCCTGGGGGGTGATTTCCTGCTTTCTGTCTCTCTGTCTGTCTCTGTCTGTCTGGCAAGTGCACGCGCCCTATAGCAAAAAAAAAAAAAAAAAAAAAAAAAAAAAAAAAAAAAAAAAAAAAAAAAAAAAAAAAAAAAAAAACTCTCCAAAAAAAAAAAAAAAAGAAAAAAAAAGAAAGGAGCTGAAGGGGACGGAGGGGACCTGAGACTGAAATTTATTCTATGCCTCGACCTTTCCTGGAAGAAAAGCTGCATATGGGAAAGACGATGGCATTCTCCACAGCCACAGCTGGCCTGTCCTCTGCTCTGCTCTGCTCAGTCACGTTCAGGTAGTGTCCATCAGGGAGCCTCCGACCTGGCGGGTACCGAACATCTGTAGGTGCTGAGCTTTGCTGTCAGATGTAATCAGTTTTAAACACTCACATACATGCTGTCAAAAGCTCTCTACACACACTCATATAGAGGCTCACACACACAAAAACTCACACTCATGCACACACTCACACACACACACACACACACACACAGTGTCACTGGGCATAATGATCTAGGTGACACATATGATAATGTCTTTTCTTTATAAAGTAAAAAAGAGAAATCCCGTGTATATCAGTGTCCTAATCAAACTTGGTATTAAAAATAACAAAAGCACTAATAAAAAGTAAGCTAAGTTTGATAATTAAATACCTCTTTGTTACCTTGTAATTGTGTTTCTGAACTGTGGGCAAGTGTTCAGGTTGTTTGTTTTATATCTTTTTTTTTTTTTTTGGAGACGTTTTCGCTCTAGGGCACGTGCGTTCTCCAGACAGAGAGAGAGACATAGAGACAGAAAGTGAGAAATCACCCCCCAGGGGAATGGTCACGCCATAATCCCTTCTCCTCCATTCTCCTCTTGGGATCTTGGGCACGCACGCACATGTGCCCAGTGTGAGTTTTAAGCCACCAGGTCCGGGACGTGAACTGCGGTCAACTACATGGGAGTTCAGCGACATAGCCATTACGCTAACTGCTGGTTCCCGTCTTTTTATATCTTCAAGTAAGGTCCCACTATGTGCTGAACTCCATCAGTCCACAGTGTATTTGTTAAATGCAAGCTCTACACCCTGTTCAGCATTAAGGACTGTATCTTTGTTTGCATTGAGTCTTCTGTAGACCATCAGTCCTGAACTGCTTGCCTGCTTCCCAGTATTTACCCCTGGACTCCTGAATCAAGAGCCCTCTCATTCTTATTCTCCTGTGTTACAAATTAATTCTGTGTGCTGATACCCATTCCCAGTCTCCTCTTTACAGAAGATGCTGGAGCAATGCAAAAGTGAGTATTTTTCCCCACTTCTATAATTTTTTCCTGAAAATGTGAGAAAGCCCTTCTCTATGAAACAGTTTTTTAAAAAGAAGAGAGAAATTAACCAGGTGGCAGAAAATGAGTCAACAATCCTTTGTTTAAAAGACTTCAAGATAAAAATAAATGTGCAGGATGCTAATTTTTAGATAATTATTTGCTTTAGTAAAGTACACCCCTTTTTGGGTGTACAGTCTAACTAAAATTCTCCTGAGGCAGAGAAGACACTCCCAATTTTTCCTTTTTCATTATATCATAGTACCTGTAGGGGTTAAAATTGTCATCATAATCTACACAAAAAGTTTCAACCTAAAAATGTATCCGCAGTGATCTCAAATAGACATTCAGTATGTGAACTGCTGAATGCCCACCTCTATCCAGATCTAGATGAAGAAATGGCAGAGTTGTCATTAAAGATGCATTGACTGAGGAAAATTAGGACTGCATTAGCACAGCAGATAAATTAGATGAGGGCCGTTGGAAAGGCTGTAATACCCACTAATGTGATCGGCTATCTGCTTTGATAGATGTTTCTGTGATGCCAATAGGCAGAGCCATGATTTTCCCACCATCAATGCCCAAGGCCTGACACAGTGCCCTGTGGCAGAGAGAGATAAGGCTCTGAGTGAGCAAAGCTGAGGGACAGTGTGATAACTCAAGCAGCAAATGAGGAACCCTGAATTTGGAGAGAAATTGATGTAAACATTCTAAAGAGTAAGAGTGAACAGACTGAAGATAACACAGCTACACTGGGGAATGGTTGGATGGGGACAGGAGAGAGGAAATGAAAGGGTTCATCTTCGTACTGTCTTGGGAGGAAGTGGCGCCATAGCTGAGGGAGGAGGTAGATGGGGAGAAGCCGGTCGGGGAGAAGGGCACGGAGGTAATGAGCTCCATGGGAGCTGGCTGTCCCTGAGGTGCCGCCATGGTTTGAATGTGTCCTCTCAAAACATGTATGTTGAAATTGGCATGTAGCTTAATATATCACAATGTACAACGGCGAAATGTTTTAAAGCACCATGCCGTAATATAAAAATTTTGGTAAATTAACCAGTCAACTGTGGGCAAAATCCCGCAGCATGTTAAGAATATTATTTGTCTCCTACTCTGCTCCAGATATTACACTAAGCTCTTGAAGCGCAGAATAAACAGCAAGATCCCTGTGCTCACAGAGTGAACAGCTGAGCAGCATGACCTGGAGTTGAATGTGCGGGTGAGAAGTCCATTGTCTCATTGCGGGTTTAAAGAATAGGACTTGATTGGAAGTGGTATTAATGATAAAGAGAAGAAGAGTGATTCTGTTTGGTTTGTTTTATCTTTTAGGTCCTGGTATTTTTCTTTTTTAAAAAAAATGTAAGCTTTAATTGGCAAATGATTAAAAACAGTTAGTTGAAATGGAAGGAAATACATGATAAATATGTGATTTTAGAAACTAGTTCTTGTAAAAATGATGGTAGTAAAATAAAAAATAGGGACAACTGGGAGTGGACCGTGTGCCATCGAACATAAATAAGAATGATCTTTTTATTTTATGAATTTAAAAGATTCTAAAATATATTTTAGTAAAGCTTTTATTTTATTTCCCCAGTTAATCTTTCATATATATTGGAAATTTTTTCAGAATTTATCTAAAACATGCAATTTTCAGATCTTCTGTAAATTCTTTTTTCTAAATTATTTCAATGAGATCATCGTACCCAAACAGGAGAGGTGGAAAGTGTGTGGGTAGTTGTGTGGGTAGGTGTGCACACATGAATTCATATTCTCTACATTATTATGAAAAACACAACCTACATTCAAGCTAAACATTGATGCAAAATGAGTTGAACTTTATTTAAAATTTAAACAAAGTTTATATTGGATAATATACTACATTTCACAAGAAAAAGGCATCAAAATTATGGATTACAACCAATTTAAAGCATGCCATGTGTTCAACTATACAAACCTATGAAATCTCAACCCTGTACAAATTAATTATGTAAGAAAGCAAGCTGCCAGGTCTGGGACTGAAACCATGGTTGGCTGTGTGGGAATCCAGGACCCCAACCACCTAGTGCTTACTCATTCTTCCTCCCTTTTTCTCTCTATGTCTCTGTAGTCAAATTAAAAATGAATGTAAAAATTGAGAACACATATGCCATAGTGGTTATGTCACTGAACTCCCACGTAGTAGACCATGTTTCAAGTCCTGGACTGGTTGGCTTAACCTCACGCCAAATGTATGTGAA
The DNA here is from genome assembly GCA_026018925.1 of Tupaia tana. Taxonomy (NCBI): domain Eukaryota; kingdom Metazoa; phylum Chordata; class Mammalia; order Scandentia; family Tupaiidae; genus Tupaia; species Tupaia tana. The sequence goes on along the minus strand of JAKSZU010000005.1, from coordinate 105,344,088 downwards.
TGTGTGCTCAAGACCCTGAGAGGAGAATGGAGGAGAAGGGATTGTGGCATGGCCATCCCCTTTGGGGGATTATCTCTTGCTTTCTGTGTCTCTCTCTTTATCTCTCTGGTGAGCGCATGTGACCTATAGCAAAACTCTCTCTAAAAGTAAATAAACAAAAATAAATAAGTTTTTGGAAAAAATTATTTAAAAACATTAATTATGTGGACCTCACTGGGCCTCTGCTTTCTCTTTGAAATGAGCAGGCTGGACCTCATTATTTCTTAAGTATCGTTCCATTTTTATTGATATGAATGCTTATGTATAGAAAGGACTTACAGGGAAAATAATCAGTTGTTCTCCACGGTATTTTTTTTTTTTTTTTACATAAAGGAAGTTTTACAGAATCTTTTCCCATCTCACCTTTTTGAAAAAACAAAAAACAAAAACAAAACGCGCTCTCTCTCTCTCTCTCTCTCTCTCTCTCTCTCTCTCTGTGTGTGTGTGTGTGTGTGTGTGTGTATTTGTGTCTGTGTTGGGAGAGTAGCGATCAATAAAAAAATGAATTTGCTTCTGCTTTAATTTAAAATATTTATAGTGTCTGTATTAGCAAATCTTTACTCACCCAGATATTAGCAATGATTTCTTAATCTTTTGGGCTTTAGATAAATTTAAAGCCAACCACCTACTACCTCAATTCTTGGAAAAAGTTTATTGCCCAGTTAAAGAATTATGTATCTTCCCGTAAGTTGATCTAAGCAAGGTAACTTCTGGCTCCAAATCTCTCTCTAGTTTCTGTCTTCTCTTATAGCTAACCTAGTCCAGAATTTAAATTTAGCCTCTTTTCCCCCATTACTTGGTGACAGAAGAACAAATAAATCATTTTCAATGTACCTGAATTATAATATCTAATTTATTATAAAGTAGTTTGCATGCAATCTTCTGTACAAGTCACGTGTAGGAATAGTTGAATTCTTTGTTCTTAAAAACTCACCTGCCAGACCCCGTTAGTGGCATTATTTCTGGAAAAATCCGTCTTTAGGTTGCAGGCTCCCAAAATATCACCTTTTTCTGCTCTGTCTTCGACATTTTGTTGTTTCTGTTCTGTTGTCTCCCTAGAAGCCTTCATTTTAGAATCACCTTTTCCAAATTCTCAGGGATGGGCAATTCCCTATCTTTCTTGGAAAGATAGTACCTTTCTGAATGTATGTGTGTTTATATGCTTCGAACTCCTTGGAAAACATGCTGTTCTGTACAAAAGTACCCTTAACTATGGAGCACGTGTAGTGTTGAGGTAAGCAGTTTGAGTTCGGTTGCTGTCCCAGTGCACCACCCTCCCCATTTAGGTGAAAGAGGGCACTGCTTTCAGCAAAGTCAACCGGTCACTTGGGAAGCCACAGGACTATGGAACAAATAGCCATGTTCAAAAGAAGGGAGGGCATCGGGTTCAGAAGGCGCTTTAAATACAGAAGAGAGCACTTAAGAATATGCTTTGAAAGCAAAACAAAACCAAACAAGATGATATCTTCTCTTTCCTAATAGTTTCCCCAACAGATCTCTCACATCCATGATACCTATCACCCTTTCTGTCTTCCCTTTTGACTCTAAGCGGTTTAAAGATACATTGTGGTTACAAAAGCTAATTTGTCCATTTAATAAACTCTCAGTAGAGGCAGCATCACAAGTTGACCAGACTGACCTAACAGGTGGACTTAGGGTCTCCCTGTTGTTGCATAAATTCCAGGAGGTTTCCATAACTCAGATCATAAGGAAATGTAACTGAAATTTCACACTGAGGTCTGATTCCAAAAGACCTGTCCTCTGGATTTAAAAGTAAGTTAAATATACACTGAGTTTCACATTGGACTACTTACTCAATGGTTTTGCACCTTTCCTTGGAGCCGTTCCTGCTGCATAGAGCCTAAAGCTGTCCCACCATCTCTGGTTCTCGATATGTCTACTGGGACAGAAGTATGACAATACTTTAATCTATGGACCAGCAGTTGGCATAATGGCTATGTCGCTGAACTCCCATGTAGTCGACCATGATTCAAGTCCCAGACCTGGCAGCTTAAATTCATGCCAGATGTGTGTGTGTGCGTGCCCAAGATCCCGAGAGGAGAATGGAGGAGAAGGGATTGCGGCATGGCTATCCTCCCTGGGGGGTGATTTCTCGCTTTCTGTCTCTCTGTCTCTCTCTGTCTTTCTTGCGAGTGCACACACGCTATAGAAAACAAAAGAAAACAAAACAAAAAAACACTCTCCAACAACAACAAAAAATCCTCAATCTAAGAGAAACCTACATCTTGCCCCCATCTAAATCCAACATTCCAGCATTGTTTCTCTTCTACTACATTTGTCACAGACTGTCAAAGCTAACAGTAAATAAATACACGAACATTTTTTGGTCATCATGATAATAATGGTCAAATGCAATGTGACTGTTGAAATACTGTTTGTGGAAATATATGACACAGAGTGTCCCATGACAAAGGGTGTTTTCATGTTTGCGGTACATCCTGGTTCTTCAGGTGACTCACTCTGTGTTCACTGTTAGATTGGAAATTGTCTCCAGCACCCACTGAGCAGTGTTGTTCTTCCTCAAAGGCACTTTAGAAAACTTAAACTTAGAAAAGCTGTACTTTCTCTGGTTAAAGATAAAACTGTAGTAAAGGCAGTAACCTTTGTTCGGAGTGGAGAGAACCTAAGGATTTGCAATGGAAGCTCTGGAATCCCTTGGAGTTTAAGAGTGTTGAAGCGACTTGGAAAGGGTGCATCTGGAGCCCATCCAGCTCTGCAACTAAGAGCACAGTCCTGGCAATGCTGCAGGCGCCTCCTGCTGATTATCAGCTGTGACTAATGCCCAGAACCACCTCGGAGAACAATGGCATTTTTTGGTTTCATCACATGGTGAAAGAGCAATATTGGCACACTTTTTGCCTGTGACTCAGAGCTAGAGTAAGAGCACTAATGGGGCCAGGTAATCTCTGTGGATGATCGGATGATCAGGTCTCCTCCACCACCAGTGGGAGCTCTTTACCCAGTTGTTACCTAGCACTGATCCAACCTGGAGTGAATACCCCTTTGACAGCCGTCAACCAGGTAGGTGAAGGAGCCGACCTCTGTGAAACTCTTAGAATGTGCGTTTGATTGGTGTGTGTTGTGCATGTGTGTATGTGCCTATTGTGTATGTGTGTACATGTGTGCATGCCTGTGCATGTGTTTGCCTGTACATTATTTTAAAAGTTACTGTTGTTATTGTTGTTTTTTAAGGGAAATAAAGGCAAAATTGTACACAGGAATGCTACCGCCTGTCAGAGAAGGAGAAGCAAAAAAGTCTCCTGAATCCAATCGCACAACAAAGCTAACTTAAAGGACTCCCCCACTTCTCCAATGATCCCAACTGAATCTTGGCAGGTAACTGCTATATAAGTTCTCACAACTTTTTGACAACTTGAGGCCACCCACAACAGCACACAGCTCTCACATATCCTCTTCTTCAATGTTGCCGTTAGAGGACTTTTTAATCTCTCTCTTTTACCTTTTATTCTACTCTAGTCCAAGAAGCTTGGGAAAAGTTTTCCTACTCAAACTGTGCACAATGCCAAAATTCAAGGTTCTTGGGTTTTTAGTGGTTCATATTTCCTTTTGCTTATGAGAACAAAAAGAAAAATACAGGAATTTTAAAACAGAGAGAAAAAAAGATGAGTGTAGTGATTAGTAATATGTGGAGTATTTAAATGTCTACATTATTATAGTTCAAATTATAAACAGATATACCGTGGCTGTGTGGCATTTGGCTGGAGTCATTCGGTGAAAATTGTGTTGTAAGAACTCATTTTCTTTTCCTGAAGTCATGCTGGGTGTGTGTGCAGGGGATCAACCACATTGGAAGCAAGCGTGTGGGATTCAGTGGGGGTGTAGGTGGGGCAATTTGAGTCTTCAAACCTATCTCATATGGCTCACCCATGAATACAAAGGTTATTCAATAAAATAACCAGATTAACACACAGCTGCTGAACAAAGAGCAGTCGTCAAAGGGGCGTGGGTAAGGCTTGGGGCCACAAGGGTCTATGAAATTATTCTAATCTACCCTCTAAGCAAAATGGATTCCTGTTTTTTAATCATTTCTGGGCATTGGTCCTTCACATCCTTGGCTTATTTAAAAAATTTTTTCTTACTCTAATTCTTGGTTGTAGCAAGACAAAAGATGAAGGATCTAAAACAGAAAGTGAAAAGAGAAAGCTAAAAGTAGAGATTATAAAACGTATTGAGATGCAGCTTTGGTGAGTGGTGTAATGAATCTTCCTAATACCCTCCCAGAAAGAACTCTAATAAGTACTGAGGAAGTATTAGAAAAGTAATTAGAAGGAACCAAAGATTTGGGTATGGCCGGTTGATGCATATGAACCACAGTTAGTAATTCATTACTATGTGCAAATGCAAATGAGGAAATGAGGAGAAGGTTCTCTTGACCCAGCGGCCTTAGCTGATAGAAATATAGAGTTACTCTCATAAAAAGGGGAGAACTCTAAAAATTTGAAAGATGAGCCTGAGGAAAGTTGAACTTCAACAAAAAATTTAGAATCCAAATATACTTACTTAAATTTTTATTTATATACTAATAAATACCATGAACAATCTGTATTATGAGACTCACTGATTTTCTGTATGCTGTCTATATCCTTTAGAAACCACCACCATCACCACCCAAAATACAAACAAAAAAAGTTTTAGAAGATATCTCTAAAATTATGTGTATCTTTTTCAGGATTAGAGAAGAGAGAATAATGTTTCATTTAAACGAGTGACTAAAGAAAAATAGAAGGATGGACAGTGACAAGTAAGCAGGCAGGTAATTGTCACCACAGGAGGCCCTAACCTTGTTGTAGGCAGAATTTTAAAGATGTCCTCAAGATTCCAGTCTTATGGAAATTCAATCTGTTGGTACAGCTATGGTAGAATTCACAGTTGTAACTAACTTTCCAAATGTGTAGAATTCCAGGGTGAGCTCCTTCTGACCAGCCCTTGACAAGCACAGCCTTTTCTAGCTGGTTTGCAAAGGTCCAGGAGATGCTGAGTTGAGAGTGACCTGAAGTGACGGAATTGCCTGCTTTCATGGGGTGTAGGCTGTCATGGTTGAAGCTCAGATGGTCTCCAGGAGCTGAGAGCAGCCCCTGGCCAATAGTCAAGAGAAAACATCAGACTTTGTCTCAGAGTTTCAAGGAACTGAGTTCAGCCAGGAAGGAGTTTGGGAAAAATTCTGAAGGCCCAGGTGGACGTGTGCCCAGGGATTTCAGCCCATGAGCCCCTCAACAGAAACCCAGCTCCACCAGGCAAACTTCAACCTACAGAACTACAAGACCACGCAGGGTACTGCTGTAGGACACTCAGCTTGTGGCAATTCGTTCTAGCATCAATAGGAGCTTATGCACCTTTATTACAGAAACCAAACAGAAGGGAGAAGGAAAACACACTGACAAGGCAAGAGAGCAGTGGCCTCTTCGTCCTCCACGAAAGGGGTATACACTTTCTCCTCCAACTCCTAATAAACTGACACCCCAGATTGAGATCTACAGATCCCCTGTACCCCCAGATCATCACTGAGACCTTACAGAAAGGTTTATATTAGAGAGAGGCCCCACCTCAACATGGCCATGGCAGTGGTTATTCTTAAACATTAAAAAAAATATTTATTAGATTCCCTTTTGATGATACTTCAATTTCTGAAAGAAAAATTCTTGTGAGATATTATCACTACATTTTGCAAATTATATATTTTAAGTTCCAAATAGTCGTTCTATGGAACACAAATTGCTGGCTAATTGGACATTCCCTCAAGGGATATGTGCACGTGAGTTTTTATGTGGGTGTGTTTCTCAAATAAGCTTCCTTTTAAATTGCTGACATGTCTACTTTGGACCGAGGAGTAGAAAGCAGTATATTAAAGATCAGGGGATGAAAAAAAAAAATCATGCTATTGAGTTTTCTGTTTAACTTTGGGAATCAGTGAAGAAATCTGTAGAATAATATCAATAGCTATCCAATGCCTTCCAAAGAAAACCTGCTAATCTCTGCCCCACCCCTATGAAGTAAACAAAAATCTCATTATTACAAAAATGAAAACAAGTTAGGGGATTTCCCAAGAACATATAAAGCCACACCATATCCTGGTACCTTCCTGCTACGTTCCGCAAGGCCACAATTGCCAAGTGGAGCCAGGGTACACTCAAATCTTTGAAAGAAGGAGACCTGGATTGACAATGGCGTTTCCTCACTTCTTTTTCTACCTGGACATTATTTCTGCCCATAATTTGTTTTTTCCACGATACCTCCTGAAGCCAGTTATTATGGAGTAAATTAGAAAGATATCTGCTTGTTCTATTTCTTTGTCACTAGCTGATCTGTGTTGGCAGGGGATCTGAGGACTGTGCACTCCCAGGACAGCAGGAATCTAACTTAAAAATAAGGAAAGAAGTGGATGGAGTGAGAAGTCGCTGTGTGAGATCTCTGCCTTGCAATCTCTTTTTTTTATATGATCTAAAAATATCCAGGAAAGTTCAACTAAGACTGCAAATAAAGAAATAAACATTGAGAAAATACAATCAGATTTTGAAAAAGACTCAGCTTAAAAAGAAAAAGAAAATTAAAGCACATTTTATTCAACAGTGTAACAACTTTTATGCTTATTATTCACAAAATAGACACTCAATTATTATGATGTAGGCTTCTGCATCAATTGTGCTGCTATTGTAGGTGTTGTAGAGAAGTGAAGCATTCCAACCCTTTTCCCTCACCTCATTATTCTTCATTACTCAGGAAGAGAAAAAGAAAGCAAGACAAAGAAAGGAAGAAAGTAGAAAGAAAGGAAAGAAAGAGAGAAAAAAAGAAAGAAAGAAAGAAAGAAAGAAAGAAAGAAAGAAAGAAAGAAAGAAAGAAAGAAAGAAAGAAGGAAAGAGAAAGAAAGAAGGAAAGAAGGAAAGAAGGAAAGAAAGAAAGAAAGAAAGAAAGGAAGGAAGGAAGGAAGGAAGGAAGGAAGGAAGGAAGGAAGGAAGGAAGGAAGGAAGGGAGAAAGAAAGAAAGAGAAAAAGAAGGAAGCTAGGAAAGAAGGAAGGGTAGTGAGTCCAGGATTGCTTATATGGGTTACTCTGGATATACCCACACCTATGGAGAAGAATACATTAAGCTGTGAGGGTCTGTCTCCATTTATCTACTTCTGGTTTGACCCTATTAAGCTCAAAGCTCTATAAATTTTTAATTCTTGATACTCAGACAAATGTATCCAAGAAAAACAAACAAATAAGCAAAAACAAACAAACAAAACAAAACTCCTAGAATTATTATTTCCATGGGGATTAACTACGCAATATTTGTGGGGACTTTAACCAGTAAGGAGGTGACTAGAGCTTTTCGGGATTTGGTAAAATCAACATTGTTTTGTCATTTTTGTTAGTGTTAGTTGCTTTTATGTAGCAACTAGGGTATCAGTCATTTAAAATATATCCTCACTAACTAGAATTCCTATCAATACCATATTAAACAGATCTTAAAGTCCTTTGGATAATTCTAACAAGATTTCACCTATTTGATGCATGCTTGAAAAAAATTAGTACATTTTATTATTAAATCTTAAGGTAGGCGGTAGGTAAAATTTCTCAAAGTGCCTAACTGACTCCCACATAATAGCTTCTGCCATGAAAAAAGCATGACTCAACCTATGGATAAACTGTTCTTTTTCATTTTATTACGAAGTTTGAATGCAAAAGACTTTATTTGAATAAGTTTCAGTAAACATAGGTGTCTAAACTCATGTCTTATTTGGAAAAGTTGTTGTATCTTTTTTGGAGACTATGAAATAAGTCAAATTAAAATTTTGATTTGGTTTACTGTAAAAGCTGTCTAGTTATATTTACCTGAATTATACACACATGATCTAGTGTAATCTGGGAGTGGAGAGAAAAGGACCACCATGGACTTGTTACCATCTCTAAACCAGGCTTAATGCAACCAGAATTCAGATTTCAATTCTCACTTTACTCCCATGGCAATACCCTGCCTGGCACTACTAAGGAAGACGTGGCCAGTAATCGGCCTAGAACTGTGAAGTACATAAGTTAAACTTAGACAATCAGTACAGGGGACAGCAGGTGGAGTCGTGCTTAAGGTGTTGGACTCTTACCAGACCCACCACGGTAGGAGTACAAGACCCTGCGGCGTGAAATTCGTGCTGTGCGTGTGTGCATGTGTGGTCAAAATTCCAAGAAGAAAGTGGAGGAGAAGGGATTTTTGCATGACTATCCATCTTGGGGATTATTTCTCACTGTCTCTCCCTGTCTCTCTCTCTTTGGTGGGCACATGTGCACTATAACAAACATTTCTCTAAAAACATTTTAAAAATCAGCACAGATGCACTGCTGTGAGGAACATGTGAAATACACCTTCAGGGACCATTTTCTCTCCTAACTTGCCCTCCATGGACTCGCATGATTGACACTTAAACTCAGCCCTTAAAAGACAACATGACAAGCTTATCTACTTTTTTTTGGGTACAACTCATCCTTTTGTGTGTTAGTTTCCTCGTTAATGGGGTATTGCTTTTACATGCTTCCAAAATCTAATAATACATATTCTCATTTTTTTTCTCTCTGCAACCATTTAGTCTTAACAAGTATCTTTAAATATCTCTCCAGTTTCTCTGATCAGAGAGCTCAACACCTAGAGTTACCCTTGTGTATGAATTTGTCCTCACTAATACTTACCTCGGCCCATCCAGGTCTCACTTTCATAGTGACTATTCCAGCAGAGAGGTCTACATGTAAATCAGTCTTCTGCCTTAGCCTGTGATACTTTCAAAGGCACTCACAATTTAACAAGTAAAATGTGACTGTTAAATTTGTTTCTGAAATGTTAACTCTACCTCTAAATAAACTAGAAAGCTGATTACTTTGAAATAAAGTACGATGATATTTCTACGCAGACCATTTGGTTTGTACTTAATCTTTAAGCACACACCTCTGCCTTACTTTGGAGATTGTTCCAACGTCTGAGTCAGACTTGCCAAAGGTTGCTAAGTAAAGATAAAGGTATCCTTGACTAAGAGCCCAGCATTATGTCAACTCTTTCTCCTGGCAATCTGCAAAAGCCCACGTTTTAGCAACTTTACGACTTGCTTCAAGATTTCTGTTCCACAGATACTGACTTAACTTAGCAACTTTCTTTTGTCCATGTCAATGTGCCCCAGCTTGTGGTTTGTCTTAATAGGTGAAAAAAATCTCAACTTCGTATTTCTATGATGAAAGACAAGCAGGTGAACAGGTAAAAGGTGCTCTAGCGACTCTGATGTGAAGAAAGCATACTGTGTAAGAGGGCATAGGAGTCTTTCTTGATTTTAAATGCAATACAAAGTGTTGTACTCTGCCCTCAATTAAACAATAAAATGCAAAAGGGATTGCTTACATAGTTATTCCAATTACTTGGCATATTAAAACAAAATCACATGATAAGGCCCCACAGGAATAACTTAGTTCCTCAACAGGAATCTCCTCTGGACAACTGTCTCTTCTGACTTCACTTTCTAAGTGTTGCTCTTCTCCTATCCCTCCTTAGCACAAAATGTTCCTTGTCCTTCTCTCATACAGGTAATTCTCCAGTCTCCCCACCTGCCCTGCAGGTACGATTCTGGCTGAGCTCTCCCTTCCCATCTTGCCCAGACCACAGACTGCACTTAACCACTCTCTCCCAGCAGGCTGGAGGTCCATAGGCCTAGAAAATCTGTCCCAGATAGACTGTCCACCTAGGATTCCCCCTAGTTGATGACCCTCTGCCACTTAGGTACAATCTGGATGTGGACATTGAAGGAGCTCTCGATGTCTTCAGGAAACATCCTGTAAGTTCATAAGTGCTCTTCTGAGCTCACAACTCACCCACTTCCGAGTTTGACTCTAAGGTGGAGGTGGCAGGCACGTCATACCAGCACTGGTGGAGCACTGGGCAGCATCTCGCATCTCAGCAACCTCACCTTTTGCCGAACACCTGAGCTTTGCTGTTCACACTCAGGAATGCATGACCCTCTGGAGTCATCTCGTGTGTTGTTTCCGACACACAGGCTGGTGTATCTCTTTGGAACAAAGCAACACCCACCCCCAGTGACAGTCAAACCCAGACTACCAGTGACTTAAGACACATAAAATGATTTTTCTAGTTCATGTTGTGTCTAATATGCAAGAAGCAGTGCATAACTGGAAGCAGGGGCACTCCTCTGCTGTGGCTTCTATGTTTGTCTAAAGCTCTGACATCCTGCAACTGGGTGGGCTGGAGACAAAGAAATGGCTCACGGGGATCACGCTTGTGCTTTGAAGTGGTTTGCATCAGTGTCAGGCCTTGCGTAGTGACCAGGGTGACTGGAGAATACAGTCTTACTCTGTCCAGAAGTATAGAGCTGACTGGTCTCTAAACCCGTACTGCCTGTCACATCCAGAACAGTACTGTTGCCTTTGTTGTGAGTCGGTGCCAACTGGAAATGCCCCATACACAAACAACACCAAGAAAACAAAAATGTAAATATTTATTCTTAACCATCATGTATTTTACCCACTAAAATAATGTATATGTAGACAGAGAGAAAAAGAGGTGAGAGAAAAAGAGAGCCTCTCGTTTACTATCTGAAAAGAGTGAAGGGACGGTCGTCACAGGAGGAAGTGTTTTGAGTGCCGCACGTGAACTGTTTCCTTTCATCTTCTTCAATCTCTGGGAAATTGGCACAATTATTACCTCTATTTTTCTGAGTGATTGAAAAGCCTTGCTCTAGGTCTCAGGATCTTCCTTTCAGCTTGATTTCCTGAGGACCTAGTGTCTTGGTGGAACCTTCGGGCTAAGTATATCTTGTCTTACAGAGTCATCACAGTGTTGTATATCATAAGAAAAAAAATTGTATTTTATATGATCTAATGACGTTAACTTCAAAAAAATTGGTATAATAATGTTCAAAAGTAAAATTTTTGTCTTGTTTATTTTTGTCACGAATTGAGCTAATGTTTATTTTAGAATACTTACTTTATACTCAATTGAACAAATAAAGTATTAAGTACAATAGCATTAACTCTGGCATTTGCCCACAGGACTAACTAGAGTCAAGTCTGGGCGATAAAAACGAACACAATATACCAAACTAATGGAAAATAAAAGAAACATAGGATATAGCCTGAAATTTATTGCTCCAATTTTATTATATTCTACAAGGCTTATAATGATTAGGGAGATTTGTGTGAATGAGAGAACAGAAATAGGACAGAAAGGAAAAGCCAGATTAGCAAAATCAAAGAGACAAAGTAAGATGGCTGATGGGAAAAGAGAAAGTCCTTGAAGATACCATAAGAGAGCCATCAGAGAGGACAAAATGTGGACATCAGAAATGGAGGACAAGTTCAAACTGTGGAGTGGTAGGAGTCTATGTTTGACCTATAGAGAAAGATTTTGTGCTGAAGACTCTGGAACCAAGGTGAATAGACATGTGACAATGAAGACATTAGATAGGGTTTGTGTAAGAGCAGAGATTGAGACATATGGGTTATATCCATCTGCCTACAGTTTTCATTTTTGTGCTTAGATCCCCTCACTTGTTTTCCATTGGTTAAACCTCATCTACTGACTTTTCAAATTAGGTATCTCCTGTCCAAGGAGATGTTGTGAAACTAAGCTGTACTGATTTGTGTGAAAGTGTTTCTAAACACTGATGCTCTTTACCATACCAATGAACCCATTTTATCCATCAAACATATCTTGCATGTTTTTTTTTTTTTTTGCAAGGTAGTTAGAAATCTATGCAAATATAACTGACATCTGAGCAAAAAATGAGTTTGGATTTGAGAAATAATTTGACAAGAATTTTCATTTGCCTATTTCCACTTACTTGGAACATACCTCTGTCTTTAAAAATCCAACTATTTGAGGCTGGCAGGTGGCGTGGTGGTTAAAGGAGTTGGATTTCCACATGGCTGACTGTGGTCGAGTCCCAGACCTGGCAGCTTGCTTTCTCACTTTCTCCCTCTCTCTCTTTCACTCTGTCCTTCTCTAGTTAAATTGAAATAAACAAATAAATATATAAATCAATAAAGTTAAATAAAATAATTGTTTTAAAAAAAAGTCCAACTTTCCTGGGGCCAGCAGATGGCATAATGGTTACATCACTGGACTCCCACATGGCTGACTTCAATTCCAGTCCCAGATCAGATGGCTTGAAAATCATGCCAGGCACATGTGCATACATGTCTAAGATCTTAGGAGGAAAATGGAGAAAGGATTGTGGAATGGCCATCCCACTGGGGGGAGGGACTCTCTAGCTTTCTCTCTCTGTCTTTCTCTCTGGAGAATGGACATGCCTATAGCAAAAATCTCTTTAAAAAAACTCTAAATAAAGAAAAAGGAAAAAAAGAAATCCAAGTTTCCATTGACTACTGAAGCAGGACTTAACCCTTCTTCCCTCTACACTCGCACTGTGCTTCCCCGTTTGCATTTAGCACTTGCATAGAGACTTCAAGATTCCAAGTTTCATGTGTGCATGCCCCTTAGATCTGAGTCTGATATGTGAAGATGTCCCATCTGGTTTTTGAACTGCTCTTACTAGCACCGTCTCCAAGCTGTAGATCCCAGGGCAAATTGTTCATTTGTTTCTCTGATTTTGCCTGGAATGATATTTCCACGAACCTAAGGATTTAGTGGTTATGTTTACTGCTGTATATCCCTTGCACAGAACTGTCTAACACACAGGGGAACAAAAACAGAAAACAGTTGTTGAAAAGTACTTGCTTTCCCCAGTGTGTCCTGCTCACATCGCCAGGGTAGCTAGCCCAAAATGTCATGTTCCCTACCTCTCTGCAACAGTGTAGACCAGAAACGAGGGTAGATTGGATTCACTCACTTGATGGTTTGTCAAAAGCAGCAAGGAGATTGAAGGCTCTTTGGCCAGTAAGGGGTGATATTTGGAAGGCCATGGGATTCTGGAGATAGTAATGCTTTATTGGGAACACATGCATTGAGCAGCCAGGAAGGACAGCTAGTCCACCAGAGGGGATTTGAGGGCAATGGAGCTGCCACAGAATAAGGGCAGAGGAGACAGACTGCAGGATCTCAACGCTAAGGGAAGGAAGAGAAGACCCAGCCCTGTTGGAGCTGCTCAAGGTGCTGAGAGCTTCTTCGCACCAGTGGGAGACATTTGGGCCCAATGTACTTCGCACTTTCAGGACTCATGAACACCTTTCTCACAGTTTTCCTTTCACTTACACTACTTTGAGTGGCTATCTCTCTTTTTATGTCTCCATTTCTGCTTCTCTCTCTCTCTCTCTCTCTCTGGAGAAATTGGCAGCATAAATGTGAGGCATATCATTTATCATATAATTTCCACCCATGCTTTTCACAACTAACAAAAACAATTATGATTTAGTGTGTATCATCCCCTAACATTCTAATCCTGATTTGCAATAATCTGAGATCAATAGCTCTAGGAAAGGGATTGGCTGCCTCCATATCCTCAGCCGCCAACGGGAGTCATCTGCCTCTTTTCTCTAATCTCACACCTGATATAGCCCAGCCTCAGTTCTTCCAGACTAACCAAGCACTGCACTCCGGAGCGCAGGACACGAAGCGTGCCTTCACTGATGTTGAGCTGTGGTGCCTGCCCAGAGGCAAGGGCTCTTTCCCCAGTGGGTATCGACATGCACTGTTCAGTGGCTTAGATGATGGGGATCCTGCAGTGAGCCTGACCAGCAAGCTCTTGCCCTAGAGGAGTTGCATTCCAGTGGGAAAGTCGAGGTAAATTATTAAATATACTGTGCAAAAATGAGTCACACTGGAGATAGTGATGTCTTCAGTGAAGGGAAGGAACCAAGTAAAAAGGACCAGGTCGCTCGGCAGAAGGTGGAAGTCTGTGAAATGCTGGTAAGGTGATGTCTGAGTCAATACTAAGAAGATGATGAAGAAGGTGACAGAGGACACAAGAACTTTCAGAGGACAAACATACGATTCAGAACCAAAGAAATGGAACAGGAATCAGCATTGGGATATGTGTTGTGTGTGCAAGGAATCCGAAGGGTGGTAGTGTGGCAGGAGCAGAGTGAGCACAGGGGGGAAGGCTTATTAAGGGAACCTCGAGACCAGATCACATAGGACTTCGTAAACCACGGTGAGGACAGTGACCTGGAGAGTGTAGATAGTGAGCAGTGAAGGAATGGGATTTGACATATGCATAAATTTTGCTAGAGGGCATACATGCTCACTGGAGGATACAGAGAAAGAAAGAGAAGAAAGTGAGAAAGCACTCCCCTCACTGGGGATGGTCATACTGCAATCCCTTCTCCTCCATTTCTCCCACTCCCCAGGCCCCTGGACACTCATACTTACATGCCTCACATGTTTTTCAAGTCAGTGCGTCCAGGACTCAAACCATGCAGTAGCTATGTGGTATCCAGCTGCCTTAGCCACCACCAACTCTTAACATATACTTTAAAAAGTTCTCTCCAGAGAGAAAGGGTAAACCCAGGAGGAAACATTAGGAAGCAATAATAGCAATCCAGAGGGTTAAAAATATGATGGTGTCTCTTACTATGATGGAGTTCCTTATCTCACAGGCAAGACATTTGATTGAGATTTGGAAATTATACAATACTATCGAGAGTGTGTGGCTGAGCAACTGAAGAAGCTTTCATTTGGACAAGTTCACAACCAGTCTGGAATAATTTAGTTAGAAAAATCAAGGAAAACATTAAAGACGAAATCATATATTTAAGACAAAAGCCTTGGAAGAAGACAATGAACCCATAATCAAATATTAAAAAAGGTAAGAAAGATAGTCATTGATGTATGGAAATGCTGAATTAGGACAGATTGAGGATAAAGAAGAAAAGATGGGGAAAAAAGTGAACCCAATGTAAACTGAAAAAAAAAAAAATACAAAAGCATGGGACTAGCTAGCAGGTGGCATAGTAGTTACATCACTGAACTCCCACTTGACTGACCAGGGTTTGAGTCGTGGGCCCAGTGGCTTCGAACTCACACTGGGCACATGTGTGTGTGTGCTCAAAACCCCAAGAGGAAAATGGAGGAGAAGGGATTGCTGTATGGCTATCCCCCCTGTGGGGTGATTTCTTTCTTCTGTCTCTCTTTCTCTGTCTCTCCAGTGAGCAAACATGTTCTGTAACAAAAATCTCTCTCAAAAATAAAAAAAAAAATATATAAAAGCAGGCTGCAGTAGACATGGGTCTTAGCCACAGAGTCCCCCGCACTGGCCTGATGACCCTGAGAAAGGTCCTCTTCACAGTGAAGCATAATGCCCCCACTATTGCATAGAAATAATATTAATTCCATTTATTTACAAACAGTGTTTTTGTTAGTGTATGGGAACATGTGCAAAGCTACTTTGAAAATTGAAAGTACTGTGCCCTTGGAAAGAAATGTTTAAAGACTAGGGTCATTAAAAAATGAGTCATAACTAAACATACATATTCCTCTGTAATTCTTTTCTTTGTTCACTGTGGGGACACGTTTAAGAGAGAATCTGAGGTGTGGGGACATGCTCTGAGCAAACACCACATGCTCTTTTGGGGTTTGGCAGAGCCTTGTAACTTGTCTTTCCCTGACCTTGGCTACAGACAGAGCAAGGGTGGAAATTGCTAGGGGCGTTCCAACAGACACATCTGATGGACTTCAAGAAACATCTTGACCCCAATTAGTAAAGTCCAATCCCTGCTCTGCATCTGAAAGGTTCTTTAGCCTACTCTGGGTGTGGTGGTGCACTCCTTATGGAGAAGTTCTTTAGCTCCTTCCCCACACCTTACAGCTAGTTCTCTGCATTAGAAAGGAAGATGAGATTTTCTCTTGATGGGATTACCAAGGGATACACGTGGCCTGGTGTGACCAAGCCCTCATAGATTTGTTAACTGCTTCTTATTATCTGTAACCTGGCAACCAATGTATGAAGTATCGTAAAACATACATATGTAATGTCTCCTTGTTCTATAAATAAAGACGTCCAGTTCATCTGGGCGGCACAAGTTGCTTGGGTTACCTAGACTCAGGCTGCCTGTGTCCATTTCTACTCTATCCCTTTGTCTCATTCTTCCCAATTCCCAGGTCCTGGTAAGATGGAGGGCCTTCTCTTTCTTGTCCTCTTTCTCTTCCTCATCAGCAGCCCCCTGAACATGATTCAGCCAGACCCAAGCCCTGGGGCGGACGCCGACAGTTCACAGCACTTAATGGAGTAAGACATATAATATATGAATGATATATAAGTATGATATATTCTATGCAAATGGGGAAGACATACCTATATAATAATAAATAGGTATACAAATACACAACTGATAATATTTCAACGAGTCATAGTATTATGGAGAGAATAAAGCAGAATGAAAGAAGGTGTCAGAAGAGGGACACGTCTCCAGAAGGGATGGTCCTGTAACTCTTCCTGACTTGTGAGCTGAGACCTGCAAGAGAAGAGCCAGCAATATGGACTTTCTACATTTAGATAATTATAGCAATAAAATGAAATGGCTTTGAGGGAGGACAGATGATCAAGTATAAGGCATCAGAAAAAAAGAATGTTCCTGGTACTGTCTAAGGAAGGGGCGATGGCGTGCTGCCGATGTCAGAGATTCAGAATAAAATGCAGCACTTGGGCCACATAAGGTGGTTGGTTTTTTTATTCTAAATCCAATGGGAAGCTGTTGGAAGATATTCAGAAGAAGAGTAACATTGTCTGATATTATAAAAGCTCACTCTGTTGGGTAGAGGAAAAATTTGGAGGGGGCATGGTTCAAGGGAATAGAAGAAAGAGACAAAAAAAAATACTTAAAGAGGGTTTTAGTGGTCCAGGGAAGAGATGACTGTGGCATAGAGCAGGGTTTTAGTGGTGATGAAGGGAACTAGATGAGCATGGATTACATTTGAAGGATGAACTTGCAGAATTCACACGGATGGCTGGTTGGGGTCACTGGGTGAAAGACCACAGCGTGATGACTTTCTTTCATGTTGGCAACAGGTGGAAATGAAGCCACTGAGGGAACAGGGCTGGAGAGGGCATGGTGGTCAGCTGCATGGGAAATGATTGCTGGACACAGTTTAAACAGTAAATGTGAGAAAATCAAACATAACTTAGAGCCAGCCTTGGAAGGTCTCGGGAATGCTGCTGCCTCACTTCATCACGCTGCCTAGCTCAGCCCACACGTGGAATGTGGGCAATGTCTGCAGCCTTGGGGGAAAAAATCTAATTGGGAATATATTGAACTGTTTGCAGAGAATATGATAGTACACGTTTTTAAATAAGTAGGGGAAATGCAAGAAAACACACACATGCCATGATATACCAGGGAGCCTGTTGCCAATTTCACTTTTCTAGTGAAGTGCTGAACACGCAGGCGTCTGTATGTGTCTGCCCATTTGTTCACAGAAACAATTTCTCCATGGAAATTTAATTTTGAACCTATTCAACCTGAAGAATTTAGGAAAGCCACCTAATTGTTTGAAGCCCACATTTCAAAGTGAGTTTTTCACTTATTAGGTGTAAGTTTATTTTCTCTATTACTGCACTTTTATTGCAAAGGTTAGGTCTCTTAAAAACTATTCTACCCTTATAAATATCCTAGGCAGGTCCTAGCAGAGTAAGATGCAGGAGAGCTAGAGCAAACCCCTGGAGAATAAAGCAGATTTTGTTACTCAAAGATGATTGTCAAGAGTAATAATGTAAATAGTTTGCAGTGACTAAAACACAAAAACATCTAAGGCGATGTTTAGTCCAGCCCTGGACTTCTGGGAGGTTCCCACACTTCATACTCAGTGAAAAATTAGGTGGTGTGGTTACAAAGAAAATTCCTTCTGGTCTAGTACTACACATTTTAGGTGAACTGTAGGTCTCATTCTTCTAGGCAGTTACCATCATCCACCTCGATCTAATTGTAAGTGTTAGATCATCAATCTAGACTACAGGAGCATTTAAATTAATTGGATTACATTAGAGATTCCCATGATTTAAAATTGGAAGTCAGATTCTAGATGTTTTGTTAGCCACTCAATCTTATCAAGTAGGGTAACCCTAATGTTACCTTCATAAGATTTTAGTTTTAGATAATTGTTTCAATTGGTTTGTTTATATAGTTATAAGGGCAGAACTTGGGATCACTTATTTAGTGATAAAAATACATTTAGATTTACATGATTTTTAAAAATACAGCATTGCTTGAAGAACAGTAAGGAAAAGCATGATATATAACAGATAAAACATTTATGATTTAATACAGATAGGTATGGTTCACAAGAGACACATATGTGCACATGCAGATACACATATACAGTGTAGACTTATAATATACATCTCAAATCACACAGGGAACAAACAGGTTCAGAACAACCTTGGGAAAGTGACTACCTCCATGCAGATAAAACAAGAAAAAAGAAGAAATGAAGTGTAACAGTTCAGTTATTTATCACAATGCTTCACTTTAAGAAAAGATATAAAGTAAGGGGAAAAGGAGTCAATAAGTTACATTCAGGACTCCTGAAAATAAGGTAGAAATGCATGACAATAGAATTAAATCAATGTATTAGGGCACACCTATGCTACTTTGTTCATCGTATGATGTGGTTAACTGTAAGTCTTAGAGCTGAAACTAACTTAATTATTTTTCTTGAAATGCTATGTATTCTTATTATAAATATCAATCTCTGTTTAATAAGGTCCATGTGCCATCCTTAATACCTATTTACTATTCTAGATAATGAGATTATTTAGAAGTAAACATGACAACGTACAAGTTTAATATCAAAGATAACCTGAGCTTTGAGTGAATCTGCCAATAGATATATTGATTCTTATCCTGGTATAGAATCGAAAGTTTTATTTGTTCCAAATTAATGTATGAAAATTAAAAATATATCTTAAGATGTTTTTGTATAGGGTATTTTGTGGCCATAAAGATGAGCGGGGCTGAGAGGAGTGATTGAGGAGATCTAACACACAGATGCTAGCCTAGGCAAAGGAAGAATCAGTAAACACACCCATCTCTTAAATAAGCAGGAACCACTATACATTTTTGTCTTTTATTTATTCTCAAGGAAGCCCAGCTAGCCATAAGTAGTCAGGACTAAATGCTAGAGAGTTGTGAGGGGCATTTTCAGGGAAGATTTGCAGCTGTGGCTTGGCTCCCAGCTGCCAGTCTGCCTGCACGTAAGTTAGGAGACCGGTTCCGGACACGTCATCCTCGGCAATTTCTGGACTGTAACCTAAATCAAGACTGCTCTTTGTAATCACCAGCGGTGGTTATCAAGAAAGATGGTGGTGCCTGCTGTCTGGGGTGGAAAGTTATAGATTAATGTGTTGTTTTAAATTATGTAATGTGCCCGTAGGCTGTAGCAACAGGGACATAAATCATGTGATGGGGAGGGGTGCAGAAGGAGACTCAGGAATGCTTGGATGGGGGAAACACAACGTGTGAGTTGCCCAGGGAACAGGCGCTCTGATTAGTACGTGAAGTCTCATAACCTGTCCCACATAAATCTTCAGAGCCTTAGCAGGAAGCTTTCAAGTGAGAAGCAAAGTTATCTCACCAGTTCTCCTTGGCGCTCACTCTAAGATCTAAATGAAGCTGTTGATGATCCACGATAACTTGCTCCATGCCCTCAGAAGGCCATGGATATTTTCAAGTTTGAATTTAGCATACGATGGAAGAGTCCACATTTTTACTTGGGATATGTTTTCAAAATGAACTTCTAAAAGAGAGTAAAACATACTCCAATCAAATGAGGTTAGACAAACATAATGCCTTTTAAACTGTTTTGAAAGCATACACTTTCATAAAATAGACAGTTAGATTGAAGATCATAAGGTACAAAACATTGTGAGTAAGTGTAGTACAATTATAATGTGAGTTGCAATAAACTTCCTTAGCTTGTAGTAAATATGTGTATAATTTATAGCAATGTATTATTGATATAATGGATGTTTTCTAAGAAAACACAGAACCTGCTTAAAGAGGAAACGAGGTCACTAACATATTTCAGGATGAAAAAAAATACACTAGACATTTAGATGTGAAATTGGAAACAAAACTTTTATTTAAAGTATAACCAAACTATAAAAATAATTCTCTGCAACACAACGTATTGTTGTGTGTGGTAAAAATCAAGTGGCATATTCTCAACGGATACATATTCGGGAGTGGCAGGCAGGCAATGGTATTTCGCTCACGCTCAGTTCTTTTATGTACTTTTTCCACCAAGTGTGGTTTTAGAGCTTCAGTACTAACTGTTGGCATAGCGTGGAAGTTGCTTGACTGTGTGGGAGCCTGGGAGATGGGCTCTTTTATCCGCGAGTAAGTTTGGACATGTCTTTGTGTAACATGTTTTTTAGGAACGACTTTGTTGAAGTTCCCAGAAGGAGCCTTGGGGTAAATTTCCCTGCTTATTGCCACTATCCATCTGATGCGCAGGAAACGAGTTTGGATGTGACGAGGACATCTCTTCCCTAGAGACTAAATCAGAAAGGAAAATGATGACAGTTTGTGAAGCTAGCCAATCCCTGTAGGAAAAAAAAAAAACACAAAGAAAGAAAAAGAACGGATGGGCTCTGGGCAAACAGTGAAGCAATATCTGATAATGATGAGAAAGTAAGTGACACTCAGTGGTGTCCAGATTCCTGGGCTCGAAGAAGGAGCACGAATTAAAGTGCTCCTTCCTGCTGTTCAGGGACACTGCTCTGTCCTTAGGTAAGCTAAGGAAGACATCATGGTCTGGGATGGAGGGGAGCTTACATATATATTGGTGAGCTCTGAGCTTCCTAATCTCAGTTTCAGCTTTATTTCTCACCTCTTCATCTCCATGGATATGCAGAGCTACTCAAAGATAGGTGCTTTGTTGGACAATAAATTTTGGGAGAGAACAGCGCTTCTGTCACTTTGTGTTTCCTGCAGAGTTGAGGGTATCACACCGGGCAAGGTCGTAAAAGGTCTCCATTTATGTTGAAATAACTGGAATTCTTCTCTGTGATGGTAATTAAAAATAATGTCTAGGGGGCTAGTAGGTGGCCTGGTGGTTAAGATGCTGGACTCACACATGGCTGACAGAGGTTCGAGTCTGGACCTGGTGGCTTGAACATCATGCAGGGCACTTGTGTGTGCATGCTCAAAATTCAGAGACGAGAGGAGGGGGAAAAGGGATTGTGGCATGGCCATTGCTCCTAGGGGGTGATTCTCATTTTCCCTCTGTCTCTCTTCTCTCTGGTATGCACATGCCTATGAAAAAACAAAAAACCTTAAAAAAAAGTGTAAGTCAAAGCATCTGATGTCATTTTATTAACTCAGTTATCAGCTTCCTAAATTTCTTCTATCTCAAGGCAGCATTTTTTTCTTGGTAAGTGATCAACGCCTAATTTATTTTTCAGGAAAGTTACATGATTTGGAAATGTCTCAGAGAGCCTGAGAAATATAAACAGACATGTTATCAGAGAAATGCAAAAGCAGGTAAAAATTAATTGAAATAAATTAATTTTAATTCTAGTTTGAAATATCACATACATATTTTTAAAAAGAATAGTAAAAGAAGTGTCTACAGAAAGGACAGCAGATGCTTAAACTGTGTCTCCTGGTACCTACTCTTGCTCAGAATGTAAGGTGATTTTGAGCAATGTATGTTCATAGAAGCCAAGACTAAGCATTCCATTTCTACTTTTAAAAGCCATAATAATTTAGAGCACAGTATTGGTCACCTAGATGGTGTTTATTTAGGAAAAATAAAAAAGTTAATTTATCTTGACTTTAGCCTCTGGTATGATTTAAATCATAAATAAATAAACAGAATTGCTACACATTTCTAGGACATTGCAACCATCCAGAAATGGTTGAGTAGCCCCTCCCTCTGAGTTAGTACCTGCGTTTACAGGGTCAGTCTCTGCATGCAATATTTACAGGCCTGGTCTCAGTGTTCAAATGTTACATGTTAACCTCATTCAGCCTTGACTTAGATGCTAATACCCTGAGAGAATTTGGGAATTGGAGGTCACCAAATTGACAGATTATACAGGAAAAGGATGGTGTGGGGTGCAAGAATGGCAATTACCAGTCAAACTGGACACTTGCTAGCACTTTAAGGGAGCTTTTTCTGTCAACTATCACAGTGACTATCAGGTACTACTTTCTCAATCACTGGCAAATTTCTCTGAGTCACTTTTTGTCCTAAGTTTTTTTGTTTTACTCAGTGACAAGCATGTTTAACATTTTTAGGGATTGAGCATAACTGAAATCGATGTTCGATCTACCATGTTTCCTTAGAATTCCAAGATTTTGATAATAAAATGCACTCTTCACGATTGTTTCATGCATGTCCTACTCAGCCTATTCTTAGCTTTGCTGGTTTGCTTATAATTGTGCTAGATAATTTTGCATATAACTTCCTATCATCGATTATTCTTTCACTTTCTTTAATCTCATCAGATAGATCTAACTTCTCAGTACCTTTTAATTAAATTATCAAAATAAATAGATTAATAATGAATTAAGTCTTAAATTCAGTTGCAATCTATTTTAATTTACCATTTAAATTGAGGATCAAATTTTGAGCTTTTATTTTCAAGTTGCTTTACTTGAAAGAAATTAACATTTCATTTCCCATTGTTAGTTATGCTTCCATTGTTACATTTATTTATATATAACAAGATTGAATTTTGACTTGTCTTCCATTCTGATGATCTATCTTTTCAGGAGACTATATTATATTTTATATCGTGAAGAAATCATGAACATAAACTATTTTCTAGAGGGCTTATCTCCTTTTCAATTCATTTTCATAATTTTTATTTTCAATTTTTAAAAATTTACTGTGCAGCATATGCATTCACCAGACATAGAATGAGAAAGAAACAGAGAGAGAGAGAGAGAGAGAGAGAGAGAGAGAGAGAGAGAGAGAGAGAGAGAGAAGGAAGGAAAGTATAAAAGTGAGAAATTACCTCTCGGTGAGGATGACCATGCTGCAATCCTCTCTCTCAGGATTTTGGGCACATGCACACACATGCCTAGTGTGTCTTTCAAGCCGCCAGGTCTAGACTCTAACTGTGCAGTGGGCCATGTGATATCCAGCTGTCTTATCCAGCACATCACCAGCTGGCCCTACTCTTAAAATTTTATTGATCACATTCTTTTTTGGGAAACTTTCATACTTATTTTGACAACTTCACATTTAAATTTTATTATGGTTTTTATTTCAAACTTAATAATTAAATTGAAAACTTCTTTGAAGATTGAAAGTAACTATAAATTGTTGGCATATAAAAAGACAATCAGAAGTGTGGAAACTAGTAAAAAATACTTGAGATATGTGTCACATGTAAATTAATAACTACATGATGTTAAAATTATCTTATGTGTGTGTGTTTTATTCTTCTCATCTCAGAAAGGGGGAGCAGTCTCTATCTTCCATTTATTTCTGTCTTCTCTATATCTTTCTTTGTTTTGAAGTACTGTTATGTTATTTTTCCCTGCTGAAGAATTACATCAGCCCATGAGAATGACATTGCGGATATGGTTCTAAAGATTTACCACAAAGTTAAAGAAACTTAAATGTCAATCTTGTATTTACTAAGACTCTGATAGGAGTTCTAGGAAAGTTCTTACTAGAAATATCTTTTTGTAAAATACATGAGAGTGGGTCTGAGGCTTTTTTTGCTCAGAATATTTTCTCATACGGAGAAAATAAATTGGACACTTAAAATTTCTGGGCACGACTTAGAACTTCTTTACTAGTGGAATTGCCCTAGCTCCTTTTCCTCTGGACAGGAGCTCATGCTGCAGTGAGAACCAGGAGAGATACATTATGTAAAAACTGAACTAGATGGTGGAGCATATTGTGAGAATGCTAGTTATTACTTTTGATTATTAACAACTTATTTAATAAAATCAGAAAAAAATATATACTTGTTTTTTTGATGTAGCATGTAAGATGGGGTCGACTTATTGGAGGATGTGAAAACCAGTGGAGGGATGTCTGTGAGGTAAACAGGGCTGCCCTTTGCTGTTTGTTTCGTTAGAGTCACACAGATGTCATCACTATTGTTTGTAGACAGGATGTGCATATCCTTTGCTGTATGCAGATGTGGATGAGCTCTCAAAAAAAAACTCTGAAGTAACATTGTCATTTCTTTTAAAAAAAGAAGAAGCCAAGTGATAAAATTTTAAGTAATTTGCTCAACTAACTTGAGTTTTAATGCTCAACATTAAACTACATAAGTATTTATTAATCTTTCTTTAAAGCCCACAGTCCTTAGCATTATACACGCTTGCTTCCTCTTTGGTAACAAATGAAAATAGGATTAGGAGAATCATGGGTAACATATAGAAATACATTGCATTCAATCAAGAATAAGTGTACCTGGTGGTAGAATGAAGAAAATATACAAGACACATTTCAAGGTAAGTATTGACTAGGGCTAAGGATACATTTACTACATTGGTGAGGCAAAGAGATTAGTATAAATCCAACTTTTAGATTTCATTACTTATGAAGATGAGGGAATCATGCAAGATAAGGGCCTTGGACTAAAATGTTATGAATTCCACTTGTTTAATTTGTGTCTTTAGAGGGGACTCTCAGATATTTGGCAAAGACTAAGCTGATAAAAAAAGTCAGCCATGGAGAAAGTTTCATTAGCCTCAATGTAAGTGGTCAAAGTACTAGAACATAAGTTCTCCAAGCAGGGAGGAGGGAGAAAAAGCCTCAGGGTCTGCCAAAATAGGGACTAAGGAGGGAAGTATCCAATATGGCAGAGCAGAACAGGTGTCTCAACATCAGAACTGTGGTGGGGACCATAATTTTTGTTTTTAATCACCAGAATTTTCATGCACTTGTCAGAGAGAGAGAGACAGAGAGAGTGAGAGGGAGTGGGTAAAAGCACTCTACCATGGGCCATGCCATGCCACAGTCCCTTCTCCTACATTTCTGCATCTTGTTGGGATTTGGGGTGTTCACACATATGTGCCTGGTGTGTTTTACAAGCCCCTGGGGCTCGGATTCAAACCGTGATCAACCATATGGGATTCTATTCCCTTATCCTCCGTGCTAGGCAGCTGACTCAAGTTCAGTGCTACCTCATCCACTCACGTGGGTTGTGCCCAAGGCTGCTGTTTGAGCAAGCCCTTCCAGAAGTTTCTGGATGACTGAAATTCTGTGTCCTACTTTTTTCTAGGTGGGATCTCTTTAAGCTTAGTTTATATGAGTGAAGGCAATGACACTTGTGTCATAGGACCCAGGAGTAGGAAATGTAATAAAAAGTCATGATAGTAACCACCTCACTATGGAAGGCCTCTGCCTCAGTGTGTGCCCATTTTATTCAGTACAGAACTACTTAAGTATGCACATAGCTATTTAAAGAGGGAACAGCCTAAAGATTTAGTATCTGAGTACACACCCAAAGTAAGTTATTTATATGTTAGTGACATCCTTGTCAACACATTAGATATTTTTTTGTACTGTGGCTTTTTTTCTTCAGTTTAGCAGATATTTTGAGTTCTCCATTCTCTTAGTGAAAAAGAAAAGTGTAAGTACAGTATGTTTGAAGGGTAATCTTTAATAAATATGAGATTACCTGAGAAGTTATTGATAATAGATATTTTTAAGTAGTTCAACCTTCTCCTCTTCTATGAAGTGGTCAATAAACATAGATTACTGGACGCCATCCCCAAATAACGACCTTACATGTTGTGGAGGAGGCATGGGAAGTTATGCTTTCAGGGACCTGACTGCAGTGAAAGACTTTGCTGAATATGATAAAATACTGAGAAGTATGAATGTATAACACATACAGTAAGGCCAGTGACCAATGTAGCTAAAGCATCAAATCCCACATGGCAGACTGTGTGGTTCAAGTTCTGGACATGGCAGCTTAAAAATGAACAGAGTGTGTGTGGTCTTATGTGCCCCAAATCCCCAAAGGAGAACAGAGGAGAAGGGACAGTCGTAGCATGGTCACTCCCCCGAGGTGTTCTTTCTCACTTTGTCTCTCTGTCTCTCCAGCAACTACTTGTGCCCTATAGCAAATTTTTTAAAATACAGTTAAAATATAAAGAAAAAAATATATAACTTCACCTTTATCAGATTGGGAAAATATATATATATATAAAATCAGGTAAATGGTGTAGAAATGAAGAGGATAACATGCAAAGTGATGTATATTCATGTAAGGGGATATTCTGTGGCAATTAGATTCTGTGGACTGAAGTTGTATTTAGTCACACAAATTGATGCCCAACAAAAAATGTTGATAGAAAGAAGATTTGATTTATGAGTCATGCCAAGCAAACAAAAAATCTTATAGCCATGAATATTTTTAAAAAATGTACAAACTTAAAACAAATGAATAAAATCTGGATGGGAAGGGCATATTTTAATGATTTCAGAGTGGGTTTTTATAAGAGTAAAGACTATAAGATTGCAAATGTAGGATAAAGGAGAAAATCAAATGAAAACAGGTAATATACCAGGATTGCAGAGTAAAGGTCGTTCAGTGTGGTACTGGAAGATCTATAAGGAAATTACCCTCGTCATTTAAAAAAATATAGGAAACATATCTTTCATGTTACAGAGCTCTTCACTTTAAACATAATTTCAAACCCTTTAATTTATGTTTCATATGGGTTAACATGAAGCAAATGTATTTAGATATTAGGCTTATTTAATGGGAGTTAAATAGTAGGGCTCCTGTTAGACTGTATTTCTGAAAGACTATCAGTAGGCCAGCAAATACTTCTCAAATGGAAAGATTAATTTATAATAAGAAAAATGGCCACCGTGGGGATTCTCCATGAACAGCGTTCCTTCTTGTTATTGTCTAATTGGCCTTTCCTCAAATGGCATGCACACACACAAGAATTCAGGGAATGGTAATCAGTCTTTTCTCAAATATTCAGGTGTCCTTCCAGTGGAGGTAGAAAATTACACACACTTTTTTTCTTTAATTTGTTGGAGAGTATGCATTTCCTGGAGGGAGACACAGACACAGACACACACACACACACACATATACACACACAGGCAGAACCCCTTCCCTGGACAGGGGACCATCACAGTCAATCCCTTCTCCTCCATTTCTCCTTCAGGATTTGGCACTCACACATATGCAGCTCGGGGACTCCAAGCAGAGGGCCAGTCGGCCTTGTGGGATGCAGCTGCCTTAACCACCAGTCCATTGGCTGGCCTGGAAAGTGATATGTCTTGTGTCCTTTGGTTCCATGGGGGCCAGAGGTCAGTGAAAACCTGGAACTACAGGCTTCCTTTGCGGCTGTCAAGAAGCATCATGAGAGGACAGAACTGGACCAGCTATTGAGCAGCAGGTCACATCCTCCCCGGCTCTTCATTTCTTACTAGAGATGAATACAACCTGGGAACTGCTTAAAGGCACAACACACAAACCTTAATCCATAATCAGAAAAGTATCTCTCCCTGCCCACTTTAGGATCATTCCTAATCATGCTGTAAAATAGCCTAACTTTTCCTCTTATTTAAAAATTTCTTTCTTTCTTTCATGGAAGTGAAAGACAAAGACAGAGAGAGAATGAGAGAGAGAGAGAGATGAACACCTTCAAAAGGACCTGATGCCATGATGCACCCCCACCTCAACCTTCCCAGCCAGCTGGGATCGTGGGACATGTGCCTGGTGTGTAAGGGTAGAGGGGGAACCAAACCCACGATCTTCCATACGAGGGATCTGCCTTCCAGGAACAGCACATTATCACTGAGCCATTGAGCCAGTCTGTGACGTTTTCTTTAAGGTTCCCTTAACTTCAAGGAAGTCCTTCTACAATGTAAGCCCCTTTGAAATGTAAAAATCACTAAGGACTACTCAAGAAGTTGTGATAAATATGGCATTTAATACTTCACTGCCATCACTCTGAAATTATCATTGTAAATAAATGGAGTATGCTTTCAGAAAACATCTAGATAAACTTCTAGAATTTACTCTTTATGACTTGATTATAAAAAGTGGCTTTCTTAAAAGCATTGCAGGCATGAAGATTTACCTGATGGTCTAAAGCATTCTGAATACGGTTGAAGCATGGGGCCATGAGCTCCTAGTCTAAGGACTCTGTGCCTTGCCCCATTCACAAGTGAGTCTCATTCTCTGGCCTTTGCAGAGGGCCTCCTCTGACTCCCCGCCCTCTTGCTTCTACCTTATTGTTTCCTCTATTTCTGGCCCAGGGGCCTGAACAGTTTCCCTTCTGTTGAATATGACCACGTTCCCCAAGAAATTAAGGTCCAAACTTCTCTGGAATCTTTTCAATTTCTCAGTTTCCAGTGTTTCCAGGAAGCATTGGGGAAATTTAAATGCTAAGTTAACACTTCGTACCCTCATAAAAGTCCTAAATTAAAGTACAACACACACTGTGACAATTACTTGACTACTTTATTACCACAATCTCATTTGTCCAAAGAATGGATATTACTCTTATTTACGTACTTCAAACTTACTTGTCATGAGCTTTTTACCTTAGCCTTGTTGTACTTTGTATTTGTCATCTCTATTCCCTGGGCCATATTATACACCTTTCCTCGACTGGCTGATGATAAAAGATGCCAAGTCCCAAGTCCCTTTTCCTAATCTTCTAATTTCTCTTTCATTTTATAGAAATTGTGAGATATGGTTTTATAGGGGCTATTTGTGTCTGCACAGCTAGACTGGAAGAAGCATTATTTCATATCCATTTCTTAATTTTTTTTTCCACAGAGTCTACACTACTCACCAAGCACCTTCAATGTTCAGGCACTCGCTCTGTGTGTATGAGATATAAAACAACTAAAGCATGTGACCCATGGACCCCACAGAAACCTGCCAGCTTTGATCTACAGTTTTTCTGTAATAAAGCCATGCATGTTTTTACCAAAATGTATTTTTATGCATGATTACCACAGTGGAACTCATCATAATTTTCCTTTTATGAGAAATCTGCACACCATATTTTTTGAAGACAAAATCAATCTATAAACCAACTCTCTCAAATGCATTTCCCAAATGACAATTACAAGTGCCTAATTGGTTTAGTACAACTGAAGTGAAAAGCCAGAAATATCAGAAGATGGATCAAGAACTAGAGTCAACGTCCTCTGCTTTGCCTTGTGGTTTCTCTACATGAACTAACATTGCCAGCTTGCCAACACCAAGTGCAAATTAATTTAGATTACAATTGACATCTAGGTTTGGAGAGGGAGAATAAAAGAATCAATGCTATGTGAACACTGAAACCATAAATAGTAACAAGTGGAAATCCCAAACCTCAAATGCTTTTGAAGCATGTTGTAAAATCCTACAAAAACATATGCAAGGGTAAAATAGACAAAATAATCGTGGAAGATTGGTTTAGAGGACTCAAGCCACAGGGACCACTATTGGGCTTTTTGTTATCATTACTCTACTACTTCAATGTAATTTCTGGCATAGAAAAATATGCATGTGTTAAAAAGAAGAAAAATGTGCTTATTTTATTAGTCCTCACTATAGAAAAGAACAAAAAGCACTTGGAACTTTTTTTTTTTTTTTAATGAATTCATCTCATTCACCAAAATCAAGAGCCCAGAAATCTCTTGTAGCTTAAAAATGCATTTTTCCCCTAAGATCAGGGCACCAATTTGATGAATGTTCTCAAGTTAATCACCCATATAGGACTTCTTGAACATTACTCTGACATTGAGTGCTGTCTCTGTAACTTAATGTTATAAAACCTGGAAGGCATATTTATAGCCCAATCCAGATGGACCAAAACAAAGTACAATTATTCTTTCAAAAGTCGACCTTTGCATACAGATTAAAATGGATTGCTTCCAAGATTCAAATAGAGAAATGAACTCAGTTCTCCAATTGCCATGAATTCATTATGGCCCTATTGGACTTGGTTTGGGGCAGTGCTAATTAGTGGCATGTCTGTGTTAAAAGTTGGACTCACAGAGCCTGATTTGCAAAGTGGCAGCAGGAAGAGTTGTTATGAAACTAATTACAGCTATCAGAGATGGTGCTATTTTAAACAGGCTGTGAATTAAGTGCCTTCACAGAAGCAAATGAAAATCATCTTACTGTTGACAATTCCCATGCAATTCCCATACATATGCTTGGCCAGTTTTATATGGACACCAACCTATTCTATTCCTCATACATATTCAAAGGGAACTCCTTCATTTTGATTTCCATTGAGAATTAGGAGGCAAAGATAAATTTTGTTTTCTCCTTTCTTCTTTGTATAATTTTTAAATGAGTAAAGATATATATATATATATATATATATATATATATATATGTGTGTGTGTGTGTGTGTGTGTGTGTGTGTGTATAATTTCAATCTTAAGGACCTTATTGTTCTTATTTTGGGGTGCTTACAAATTAAGAGTTATTTATTTTCAATATCTTTATGTACTACTCATAGGTGCTATGAATTATTTTTAAATGTTAAAGATATAACTCAACACTCTTATCAGAAAGACTATATCCCAATATTTTCAGAGGAGGGACTAGGACTCATAGAGCTTAAAAATTGTTCCCAGTTCTCAGTCCATTTGGGATAATCTAGGGGTGCAAATTTACATATTTCTGGATTTAGAATCTTTTATTATTATTTTTCCCCTGAAGAGTCTATGTAGTTCTGTAGAGAAGGTAGCATAATTGTTGTGGAACAGATATTTGGAATGTGTAATAAATATTAACCCCATATATAACCCAGAAGATCAGGATGTAGGATAAAGCAGGGACTTGGTGTATTTCAAGTCTTTGAGGCGGTTATGTGAACTAACAGTTTTGTTTTCCAAGGAACAGTTCCTCACTGTGCTACACAGAGTTACTCTTCACACTATACATAGCAAATACTTTAATTACTTATTGACCAATACCTGAAACTTCTAGTCACTTCAGCCCATTAGAACAGTTTAATTCTGGTGTTCAATATCTATCCAGTTCATTTAAAAGAGTCATTATCCATGCAAGTTTTTTTTTTTCTTTTCCTTATACTATTCTAGTATGGGTACAGTGAACTGAAAGCATAGATAAGCTCTAAAGCATCTGATCATTTTCCCTCTTACAGAGATGAGTTCTTTCATCATAAAGGTAAGATAGAAGAAACAAAGAAAGGGGAAGAAGAAGGAGAAAGACTTAGATGAAATTGGAATAACTTCCTTTGTTGGCAATGCCTGTTTTTCCAACGCCTTGACCTATGGTCTTGTCGAGGCCAGAGACATTTTCTAATGTATCTTTATCAATTCCACATATATTTTCTGAGTCTCTGCTATGTAATAGCTGCTCAAAAGAGTCTAGATATGTGGAGATAACTAAAATATACCCACGTTGCTGTAGGACTCAAAATCAGAAAATTTAAATATTTTATTCTTTTGGAAAAATATCTGATAAAGCTTTAACGATGAATATGGAAGTATTTTAAACATGGCTAATATATAAACAACTATCACTACAGTGCTCTTTAAAGTTTAATATGCATTGAAATGATCTAGTGTCATGTTAAAATAGAGTATTCTTTTCAAAGGTGATGAAAAACATGTATTATGAAAAAACTATGCATGGATTTTTAAACTTTTGCACCAAAATAGACTTGTATTGTATTTTTAAAATCCCCTCAGAGTGATTCTGATCTTATTGAAATCCCCTCTACATAATTCTGAATCAGTAGATCTGGTAAAGGGTCTGAGATTCTGCATTTCTAATCATTTTGTGATGGTCCATGGAAGAAATTTTTGAGTAGCAAAGGCTTAGAAAATCTTATGAATTTGTTTCCAAGATTCACTGGAGGTACGTAGGAATTTCAGTCTAGAATGAATGTTATATCTATGACACCTGCTACCTATGGAAAATAAAAATATTTCTTTCTCTTTTTTAAATTTATTTTTAGGTTTTTCCATAGAAGGTGTGCACTTGCGAGAGAGAGAGAGAGAGATAGAGAGAGACAGAGAGAGGGAAAATGAGAAATCATTCCCCAGGGTGGATGGCCATGCTGCAATTCCTTCTCCTCTAGTCTCTTTTTGGGATTTTGGGCATAGGCACTTGGGTCTGATTTTCAAGTCTCAGGGTCTGGGACTCAAACCGCAGTCATGTAGGAGTCCAGTGCCTTAACCACTAAGCCACCTTTTGGCCCCAGGAAAAAGATTCTGACAGTCTGTGATTTTAAGACTTCTCATTGCTTGTTAAAAAATGAAATGCAATGATCTCAAACGTACAGGGAGGTTAGTGACATCCAGAGTGTTCAGTAAGCCGGTCAACATGGAGGATTGAACCTGACAACTAGAATGACCTTGCTACTTGATCTCAGGACTTGACTTTCACCCTTTTAGGGGCTGTTAACTGAAGTGTGGAGAAGCGAACTGACTCCCCCATCTCCGTGACGAATGGCCCGTGAGGGCCACTGACCATCCATCTGCCTCTGCAACCGGCAGACACATTTCCTTGTCTCTAAAGTAACTTGATGCAGACGCTCGTAAATCATAGCATTGGCATTTGGCCTCATTGGAGAGGAACTTAGAGGAGTGCCTGATTCTCTTTTATTTTAGCTTTCAATTTTCTTAATCCTGCCCCCAGTTATCCTTCTTTCTGAGAACGAAAAGAGTTTGGCCTCTCTGAGTGTAGCCATTCTGATGAATTCACACTCACCCTTTTAGCATATGCATGAATCCCAGGAAGTCTAATGAGTCTGTCCACATGGTAGTGAACATTACATCAGTCGCAGAGCTCTCCCCTGCTGTGCAAAGAGTACAAAGTCCAAGTTCCTGGGTGTGTTTAGCTGTTAAAGGATTTTACAATATGGAACAAAAAGGATGAAAACTCAATTGCCAGAATAATTTAAGAGCTCTTTACACCACTTGAGCTGAACACCCCCATCTTGCAATGATAAGCTCTAAGGCAGTTAATTAAAACTGTCACCTTTTCATTCTTGGATGGCATTGAATCCTAGAATATTTCTTTACTAAATGAATGAATTTTAAGGATGAGGGGGAACAAAAACAGAAAAGAAATCATATTATTGCTCAGCTTGTAAAAAATTAAATGTAGATTTTAGGCCCCAAAGAAAATTTCAAAATAAATCAGTGAGTTTAAGAAAACTATAGAGCAGGCATTATATGTCCCTGCTTAATATATACTGAGATTGCACTCCACAGCAGAAATTGGAAGATTGGAAGGTTTAATAGCTGGGAGGGCAACTCTAGAAACTAGAGACAGTATGGAAGAGGTGGGTAACAAGGTTGGGAGGAAGTAGGTGGGGAAAAAATAGATAAAATATTTAACGGACACAAAAATGAAGTAATCTGTTCTAATAATATATATGGTAGTGTTTCTGCCTTGACTACTATGCACTGTATTTATGTGAGGAAAGACATGTGGTACACTACAAATATGTACAGCGATTAAATGTAAACAAAAAATAAAATAATAAAACATTTTTTTAAAAGCTGTAGAACATACTTGTTACATCAGAGGAAAACTAGCTTGGTATTATCTGTGAGTTGAAATGCATAGCTTTAAGCCACCTCTAAAGTCACTGGCCTCCAACAAACTTTTATCCAGTAACTGCTTCTTTAGTGTTCAAACTTTTTTATGAGTTTGAAATGTATTCTATATGCTTAGTGATCCTAAGTCAAACTTCCCTGATTGCCACTTTATGTAAACTATGTGAAGTCTGAACCACCAATAAATCAAAATTCAATCCCTTTTTATAAGTGTCTGGACACGTCCATATTTCAGCTTCGTTCGAATCGATCACCTTCCTCAACATTTTGCCTCTATAATTTCTAGTACATTTAGCTTTCAGCCATGTCCAAATCCTGCTTCTAAAACCGACCCTCCCACTCAGTTCTTATGGTTGTTTTAGTTATTTTACACATTTGAGACTATTTTATAGAATGTGTAGTTTGCAAGGTCTTAGTCATAAAAAAGAAAGAAAAACCTAGGTTCCATATCAGATGTAGTTATTTTTAGAATATAGCACATTTTAAAGCTGTTTCATTCTTTGCTTTGTTTTACTATCACTTCTATAACCAGGTTAACATTATTATATGTAAATCACATAAAAAACTTTTTCACACAAGTGTTAAGAGATACGTAAACGCTGCCTATATTAATACATTAATGGAAATTTGGAATCATGCTTACGGTTCCTGAATTTATAGTCTGTCCCACAGGATCCTAAGACTCCCAAATCAGACACACATGACAGATTCCCAAGAGCAGTGAATACTACCATTTGAGGAGAATTGCTGGGTAAAGAAGAGAAACAAGAGGTATATTGTTTAAATGATGTTGCCGAGAACATGAGCATGCATCAGCAAGTCGAGAAGGTAGTTTGGAAAGTTTTGGATGTGTACATGGATATTTGGAAATGAACTTATCAGTGCATGCAGTGTGGGGAGCCTCACTTCAGAAAAGAGCTTGCAGGCATCTGCCCACGCAGTTCCCATTGTCATTCCGAAAACAAATGCCACAAATTCACTTCAGGTCAATGCAACACACAGGGGAGAGACGTGTGGCTTTAGAATTACCTTACAAAACCACAAACTTTTCAGTTACCAAAATTAATTTAATTTTGACTATAAACTCTCCTTTCTTGTAGCAAACAAATAAGAAACTTCATAAGCCATGCACCTGTCAGAATTTACTTTGATGATAAAGGGAAGAGTACGGTTGTAAATATGCCATCAAAGTCCATGTCCCAATTTGAAATTATGGAGCCTAGATCATGTATAGGGTAGAGAAAAGCACAGTAGAGCGAATAGTGTTGGGCTGGATGGTAGCACAGCTGTAAAACATGATGCTCTGCAAAGCTGACCCATATGACATGGTTCCTGGTTCAAACCTGGAGACTTTCCTGAGTATATCAAGTACACATTTGCCCTTTGTTTGGGGCTGGAGGAAGATAGGGGTAGATGGTGGTGTGCAGTCAGAAAGCACCTCCCCATGGGAAACAGTCATGCCACAATTCCTTCTCCTTCCGCTATCCCTCTTTTTGGGATTTTGGACATGCATGCACGTACACCCAACATGTGTCTCAATGTGCCACATCATCCTCAAAGTGCAGTTGGCCTTGTGTAATCCAGTCACATTAAGTACCCTGTCTTGGTTTGTCCCAGTTAAAACAGGTGCATAAAAATGCAATTTCTGTCAGGTAAGAACTAGTTAATCATTGTTGTGAATATTAATCCATAAATTCATTTTAACATGCCTAATGGCTGATATACATCTATCTGTTTTATAAATTTTTTGAATTAGTTTAAACATTTTTCTGGCTCTCTCCTTTACTAGTTAGTCAAATAATATCTTGGATATAGCTTCATTTTAGACTTAAGAGTTGTGATTTTACTGAAAAAGTATTTGTTAATAAAGATAATGGAAACTTCTCAGATCACATATTCTGCTAACATAATTTACCAGAATAGCAGCAGGGCAGTTCCCCACACTTCACCACTCTCAAGTCTCTAGGGGAATGAAGGCCACAGGAGAATTAGTGAGAAGGGTTTATGCTGTGATCAACAAATACCTTGTAAAACATGGGGCTTGCCAATGCACAGAACAAACACAAAAGCAAAATTTAGTTGTTAAACATTACAAGACTAGGGGACTAGCAGGTGGCTTAGTGGTTAAGGTGCTAGATTACCCATAATCGACAGTGGTTCGATTCCAAGACCAACAGGCTTGAAAATCACTCGGGGCACTTTGTGCATGTGTGCCCAAAATCTCAGGAGGAAAATGAAGAAAAAGGGATTATGGAATAGCCACTCCCCTAGGGAAAGATTTCCCACTTTCTCTCTCACTGTCTCTCTATTTCTCTACAGTGAGCACATGTGCTCTTTGGCAGTAACCTAAAAGTAAAATGAAATATAAAATAAAATTAAATTAAAAAGTTGTAAGCCCCATCAGTCAATCATCTCACTCAGTGATATAATTCATACGTCATAGTCTATATCAAACCATGAGTCAGCATTTCTCACTATCCCGTCTTTTGAAGATAGCAATTTCAATAAACTGAAACTAAGCCTCTAGCAGGTGCTTATTGCAACATTTTCAAGTAAATCAATAGGTTGTTTTCTGGTTGACAAATTTCTGACTAAAAATACAAAGTAAAACACTAAATGCAAAAAGCCGAGAAGGAGAAATGGAAAGGTGGGGCAAAGAAAGAGAGATGGAAAGAAATATATAAAAGAAGCATTAATAAAAAAAAAAAATCAATGCTCCATTTAACCTGTCCCCTCATTTAGTATAATTCTCCTTGGGGCATTGGAGAAGAGAAGATGTAATACTGGAATGTATATTATACGCTAATTAAGAAACTTGTTTTTTTATCCATTCAGCCTCTACATAACTAACACCAGAGCAATTCCTGGCCTTATCTTACTCATTATAGAGAAACTATTACTCATCAAACCTTATTTATTGTGTCCTCACCTCAACACACTGTTTTGTTGAACTGTCCTCAAATTTCCACCTGAGATTTTTTTGAGATTAGTAATCGAACCTTTTATTACTGAACTGTGACCATACTTTGTAGGCTTCTCCTGCAGTATTTTCTATCTGGGTTAAAATAATTACATTCTAACTGTCCAACCTTCTTTTATAAGACCATTGAATATTTTTTTTGCTGATTTAATTAATGAATGATGATTTGAATTTTCAGAAAACTGTATTGCCTAAATAATTGAAATGGGGTATTCACACCCTTATATCATCCAAGATATCTTTATTTCCTCCTTGAGGGTCCACAACTTTACTTGCAAGTATGCAATATACTCTGTCTATGAAGACATTCTTTAAAATTATTAGACAACTCTTAGGTCCTGAAAGAAACAGTTCCAAGTATGAAAATCCACTTGAGAAAACAATTACCAGACCAACAATCCAGAATCTACAACATTCCTTTTGGATGTCAGATTGGGATATACTAATAAATTTGATTAACATTTTCAAATTTGAACTTAAAAATTATAGCAAGTGAAATCCAAGTAGGGAATTTTA
Source organism: Tupaia tana (assembly GCA_026018925.1). Classification (NCBI taxonomy): domain Eukaryota; kingdom Metazoa; phylum Chordata; class Mammalia; order Scandentia; family Tupaiidae; genus Tupaia; species Tupaia tana. Next base: position 105,307,100 of record JAKSZU010000005.1, on the reverse strand, counting down.
TCACTACAATGAGGTGTTAAAGCTGATTTTTTTATGTAAAGAAAGTCTAGTAGATTTATGTTTTACTATAATCATTTTTATAAACTAGAGAAAATATAGGAGTAAATCTCAAATATTAATTTACAGTTAGGTTTTTCAAACACTTTATGTATTTTTCTTATTACAAAAATATTAATAGTATCCTGCAATAAAAGTCTGAAAAACTAAACAATTTTAAGAGAGTAAAAAGGGTCTTTAAAAGTTATGAGAGTGTGGGGGCTGGCATATGGCATGGTGGTTAAGGGCACTGGCTCCCATGAGGCTGACGATGGTTCAAGTCCTGGACATGGCGACTTTCTCAATTTCCCTCTCTCTCACTCTGTCCTTTTCCGATCAAATTAAGATAAATAAATAAAGTTAAAATAATTATTTTCAAAAAGAGTTTATGAGAGTACATATTATTAAAAATATCTATACAGGCATTTAATTTTTAGTTCTTTTTTTTTTTTTTTTTTTTTTTTTTTTTTTTTGGAGAGGTTTTCACTATAGGGCACGTGCACTTGCCAGACAGACAGAGACATAGAGACAGAAAGCGAGAAATCACCCTCCAGGGGGGATGGTCACGCCGCAATCCCTTCTCCTCCATTCTCCTCTCGGGATCCTGGGCACGCATGCACATGCGCCCAACGTGAGTTTTAAGCCACCTGGTTCGGGACGCGAACCGCGGTCGACTACGTGGGAGTCCAGCGACATAGCCATTACGCTAACTGCTGGTTCCCTACAGGCATTTAATTTTTCAGCTCACTTTGCTTTGCACCAAAATAATCTCAAACTTTAATGCTATTTTCCTCAATGATCTTTCTGAAGTCCCTTATATTAAAATACCCAGTAATCCCACTCATTGGAAATAATTATCACTAATATTGTGATTTATGTCCTGCAAGAGTGTTTCATAAACATACATTTTATATTTTTCAGCCTGCTTTTAATGTTAATAGTATAAACTTTTTTAGAAAAAAAATATGTGAAATGTAATTTTTGACTGCTATACTTTATCATCATGAAATTAATTCCATAGATGAATTATTATGATTCCCTTCAGTTTGAATATGCAGTTGTTCATCAGTAATTATTATAAAGAATACTTTGCTTAACTCTCATATATATTTATGTATGAAACGTATTATATATATGTCATATATATAATATAAACACCAGACCAACAACTCAGAAACTACTACATTCCTTGTAGATGTCAGATTGGAATACACTAAGGAATTCAAATATTTTCATATTTGAAGTTAAAGGTTATGACAAATGAAATCCAATTAGGGATTTTTTCTTACTACAATGAGGAGTTAAAATTAAAGCTGATATTTTACATAAAGATACACACACACACACACACACACACACACATAAAATGTATCTATCTATATTTGAACAGTTCTATATATTTTGTCATGATCCAATACCACAAGTAAAATTGTTTCATTCAAAGTTATTGGCATGTGCCAATCTATAGTTTTAGACAATTATAAAAATTCTGAGAATTTTTGCCCAAAGATTCTGAGTAACCTCCTACCCAGGGAGTCCACCTATGACCTCTTTGATACCATTCACGTCTACACTGCCATAGCTCTCAAGGGTAATTTTTGCACTTCATGCATGCACCAATAGAGAAACAGAATGGTAAGCATTTATAAATATTTTCTCTTGGCTAACAAGTACTTATTAGACATTTGTTATGAAAAGAACAACTGTATTTTAAAATATTTAATAAAGTATTCATATTGTTCTCTGAAAAATAATCTTAATACAGAAAGTTCATTACCATTCTGAAGTAAAATTATTCATCATTTGAACTGAAGGATAGCTCTAAAACTTAGCCTTTTAAAAATACTGAACTGAATATTGTTTTGGCTGAATTTTGAAAGTTTCTATCTGAAGTTGCATCTGACCTTGAAACTAGTCCTTAGATGTTGTTTACCAAGAAGGAGGGACTTGGAAGGAGAGCAGACAGGTGGTGGTTGTGGGCGGGGCCAGTGGTGGGCGGGGCCGGTGGTGGGCGGGGCCAGGGTGGTGGGCGGGGAAGTAGAGAGGAGGACCAATGTCAAACTCAAAGGCAACATCCGTTTTAGTTTTCACTATTGAGAAAGCAGGTTCTTCCCTTGTCTGTTTCTTTCCTACGTGCCTCCCATTTCTTAAAAATGGTGTTCTCAGATGAAGTGGGAATCAACTCCCTTGGGGAAGCTGCAGTTAAATGTCCAGCAAATGAAGCAAATATAAGGATTATTGCAAGCCACCCTAACAGTCTGGGCAATGGCAGATGCTGAAATGGCTAACAAAGCAATACTCCTCTGCCTCACAGACACAGTGAATCACAGACTCCTGGAGGAACTGCAGTCTGTGGTAACAGCCTGAAAACTTACTCCCATGGTGCTCAGTTTGGGAGTGTCTACTCTTACACTCCTCTCTACTGAGTTTATATTGCTGTGTTTAGGGAACATTAGGAAAGTCCTTTGACTGTGTGTGTGTGTGTGTGTGTGTGCATGCATGCTCAAGTATCACTGAGGACAAATAAGGTTGCCAAAAATACTGCAGTGAAACCTTCAGTTCTGAGGAGTTAGAGGTCAAAAGATTCTGAGCTATCTCCCCCTGATAAGGTCTAGTTATCATCTCTTAATATAAGCAACACAATATATAAATATACCATGTTTACATGATAAAAAGGGCTAATATACAGCATATTCATCTTAGGAAAATATACTTCACAGGCTGTAATGATATACTGTGGTGAGATGTACAAAAAATTGAAAAAAAAAACAAAAAAATTGCTGAGGACATTTTAAGTTATAGGACCCCCAGAGTCAGATGTGCGCTCTTGTCTGCATCTCCATTGGCGTTTAGAAAGCACCTGATTATCCAAGCAGATGACAGTCATGAGTGGGCAGGCAATCACAGAAGAGTATTCCTTTCCAGGGCCTCGCTAGTGTTGATTGATGTTTCTGTGACTGACTCCACCTCATCAGAGGTTGGGGTGGAGATAGCACCAGGTGGTGTTTATGACCTGGTTTTAAGTAAGTCTTCAAACACTGAGGCATTCTGACCACCTGAAATTTGCCTCCTGAGATAGAGAGTGAGCATTTCTTTCTTTGGAGATTCTATATATGGCTAACTTTAACAAAAAAAGAGAGAAATAATCAGCATAAAGAATTAAAACCAGAGACAGCTGGTGGCTTGGTGCTTTTGGTGGCTGAATCCCACATGGCCGTTTTGTGGTTCTAGTCCCAGATCCCGTGGCATGGAAACTTAACCGGTCAGGTGTGCGTGTGTGCTCTAAATCCTGAGAGGAGAAATGGAGGAGAAAGGATTGTGTCATATCTGTCCCCCATAAGGGACAATTATCTTTCTTGTTTTCTACCTTCTTCTCTCTCTCCAGTGAGTACACATACCCTAGCAAATTATAAAATAAATAAATAAAAATGAACACAGAAAAACTACATTACTTGAACCTGAAAATATTTTTCTGCTGATTATGACAAAAATGTAATCACTAATTTGAAGACTGTCACATGACTCCTTAACTTTTTTTTTTTTTTTTTTTTTTTTTTAAGGATTCTCTAAGAGTCACAGATTTTAAACCATAAAGAAGAGAAATGATGAGTGACTGGGATCAGGTGTCCTTGAATATTCTGAGAATACCCTGGAGTTCCATTTGTTCTTCAGTGAGCTCAGCAGCAAGGTGAGCTGTGCTGAGCACTTACTGAACTTAGAGTGAAGGTGCCAATATCTGCATATTCTGCTTTTTGGGCAACGCTTATTAACTAAATGCATTTTCTTTAAGAATCTGATAGTACTTATAAAAGAAATTGAAATAAAATTTTAAAAAGTAAAATAAAATTAAAAAGAAGAAAAAAAGACTCTGATAGTAAAGCCAAACAGCTTTAAATGAAACAAAAAGAATGAGCTAATGTGCTTCAACATGTTTAAAATCCCTTTATTTAGAATTGCCTTCATATACATCCCGAATTGCCACTGCACTAACAGGAAGCACTCCAGGCACCCTAGTTTTCTACGATCACTGTCCAAAACAGCAGAACTGTAATGATAAAGTGCAAAATGGATGTAATAGAAACAGTGAAAAATGACCAAGAGTCAAATTGCAAGTCATAATTCACTCAAGGGACCTGCTGATGTCATCGACGGGGAAAGCAGAGCTTGAGATATTTATATTTAGCAGAATTTTGAGAGTCAACTATCACGATATACCCAGCTTGAGGGTATCAATTGTCTTCTCTATTTCTATCCATCTTGAAAATTGGTAACCAAAGGGTAAAAAAAAAAAAAAAAAGCCAGTTAATAGAAAAAAAAAAAAAAAAGAAAAAAAAAACTGGACTATTCTTCTGAAGGTTCTGATCTTTTGTGAAATATAAGGAAAAAGTGTTATATAGTAAACTTTTTTCACCTATTTTTTTTTCTTTTTTATTTTGCTGTAGGGTACTTGAGCTCCAAAAGAGGGAGAGAGAGAGAGAAAGAGAGAGAGAGAAGAGAGAGAGAGAGAGAGAGAGAGGGGACGTAAAGTTAGAAATCACTGCCCCAGGGGGTGGGGTGGGAAGACCATGCTACAACCTCTTTTCTTCCATTCCCCTCTCAGGATTTTGGGCATGTAGGCACCTGCGCCCAATGTGATTTTTCAAGCTGGAATTCGAACCATGCTAGAGGCCATGTGGGATCCAGTTACCTTAATCTCCATGCCTCACATTGTGTACTTTAAAGCTAAAAATAAAAGCAGTGTATTCTCTCCCTGACATCCTCCATGTCTGATCACAGCAACCAATGTCTCCTCTAAGGAAAGGAAGCCTTTGGAAATGTTCCTCTCCTGGGAGCACGAGATCCATTCTTGTTTTAATCCCTTTTTAAAAACATTTATTTAACTTTATTTTAATATGACCACAGAGGGGCAAAGAGACAGAGAGAGAGAAAGTGAAAAACCAAGTCACCAGGTCCAGGACTTGAACCACAGTCAGCCATGTGGGAGTCTAGTGCCCTTAACCAACATGCCACCTGCCAGCCCCATTTGTCTTAATCCTACTAAGATTTAGACCAACAACTGAATAGCTCCTGCTATGAATGTAAGGACTTGCTCATCAGTCTTTCCTAATTCATTAAATATATAAAAAATGTTATACAGACTTTTCTTTGATCATTAGTTGAATGTACTCACATATTATTTTGGATGCAAGGAAGAATAAAATATTGCATTATCTAAGTTTTAATGCCAAATTAACCAATTATCACAATAACTGAGGTGTTAAACTAACTTAATCTCACAATAATTGTGTGTTAAACTAACTTAATCCCAGTTAGTTTAGTCTATAGAATAATAGCATGTAATTTTATAGACACCCTAAATTATTCTAGTATCACAAGTGGGAAGGTGATACAATGTCTAAATATATTATTAAAAATGTGTGGTCAGAAAAGTCGTGGTATATTTTTCTGTTTTTCTATGCAAAAATGCATCATAATTTTTCTAATGACCCAATATTAAATGATAGTAAAACACAAGTAATGTATGATAGACTTAACAGTTAATATATTAATATACCAACAAATTAAGAACCACATAATTTGGCAAGAAGTTTGCAAAGACTGTGTTTTTATTTTTGTAAAGTGACTATGTCACTAGAAAACATTATAAACTGCTGCTTCTTAATTAGGAACATGTCTTTATTTGTAATCGAAGTCAGTTTCTTTTTCTGATTAAGAACTGTGTATATAAAAGTCATGCCATAACTGTCTTATTACTCAAAAGTTAAAAATCACTGTACACTTTCTAATGTTAAGAATGTCTCATTACTACTCATAAAGGTTAACTTAAATTTTTTATATCTGCAGTTATTACTGTTCCATAACCAGAGTTATCTTTATTATTAGTTTCTCTAAAATTGGGATAGAAGTATTGAGAACGAAAGTGGAATGATAACCATTCTGATAAATACTGTGTGTTTCAGTTGGGGAATCCCATTGATCAAGGAGAGTCGTGCTGGAAGGATCATTAAGCAAGAACAATATTCAAAACATGATGTGGGTGGTTTGAAGAACTACCATCTCATTGAGTCTGTTCAGCTCATGGAATCTATTCAGTTTGCTGAATTATTTTTGTAATGAATAATATTATATTGACTGTTGGTTGTAGTGATGTCAATAGAATATATTATAAAGTCAGCACTGATATAAATCAATTCAAGGTTCTTGTATCTTTTTTGCCTTTCCATTTCTGAAGCAGTTTTGTACATTTAATAACATGCTCTCTGTGCCATTCTAACACTAAATCATCACTCCCGTTGATCTGTCTTCTTTTAGGGTAAAGATGCTGGACCACCGCACTTCTGGGGATATTTGCAGTGTGCTGAATGACAAGCCCTCAGGAGTTCTTGCATAAGTTTCCAGCAAGGTTTGGAAATTTTTTTGTTTGTTTCTGTATAAAACGGAACAAGTGATATGTGAACTTCTCTAACTCAAAGGACGGGACCGTCTTCCTGAGAGTGTGGCCTAAAAGATCCCATAGTCTCCTCCTGAGAAGGATCCCTCCTTTGTTTGAAAGTTCTTTAGCTGCCATCTTAAATTCTTAGTGTTTGAACAAAGAACCTTGCATTTCCATTTGCACTGGATCCTGTAAATTATATAACAGTCCCAGGACCAACAGATCACATAATATTTACTTTGTTGTACTCCCACTTGGCTGACTGCAGTTCAAGTCCTAGACCTGGCAGCTTGAAAATCACACTGGACATGTGTGAATACATGCCCTAAATCCTGAGAGGAGAGTGAGGGAGAAGGGACTGCAGGCAGTCATCCTCCCTGGGAGAGGTGATTTCTCACTTCCTGTCTCTCCGTCTCTCTCTGTTTGTCCAGTAAACACACACATCCTATAGCAAAAATCTCTCTAAAAAAAAACCCTCATGTAACAGTCCTAAGTTTTACATAAAGAACAAACAAAACAATATAATGTGTATGAATATCAAAGCCCTAGAATATCATTTCTTGTGCTGTCCTCATAAAAGCACTTAGTGAAATGTTTAAACACAGGAATAGGCAAATTATTTATCTTTGAGCCGTATTTCAAGGTCCTTTATGGAATATCACCTCCATTTTGAAGTTGCTTATGTTCTTTCAATTCAACGCTGTTAGCAGCAAGCATATTTAGTTGTAAACAGCAGAGTCATGAAGGTAGTTTTAGTAGACTTTTTTTTTTTTACCTCAACCCAGCTTCCATGGGAAAATTAAGCCCTAATCCTCTAAGGCGCCACTGTATGTTATAGATGAATTTCCGCTAATGCATGTGGAATGGTCCCATTAGGCACCATCATTGGGAAAACTGGGGAAATAAGCACTCTGATCATTTTTGTGTTGTGTGTTGTCTTGTCCAGAGCCAGGACAAGAATCCTAAATAGGAGATAAGAGGCTTAAATAGTAAGTCATTTCTGCTACAGACAATGGAGTTTACATCACAGATGTCCAGAAACCGGGCACCACAGCATGCCTGTACCATTGCCACTCCTCAAACGAGAAGCCTTCGCCATCACCCGGGATGGAAAGAGGACCACACACATTGGCTGTTTCTAGCCTTGCCCCATTCAGAATTCATATCTTACGCTGGTTACCCCTAAGGAGCCACCCAGGTCACATGTACATGGCCAGGTTTCAAGAGAGGCTAGAAAGTCACCTCTATGTCTCCTAAAATAGAAAATCAGAAGGTACAAAGTAGGAAATGGTGACTTCCATCATCACAGAACATGACCAATAGAAATGCAATCCATGTTCGGTCCCGTGGTTCTCAACTGCAGGTAATTTTGGCTTAGGAAAGATTTGACAATGTCTGAAGACAGTTTTGGTTTGGTCTGGTTCCAAAATCTGGGCAGAGGAAAGGGGTGGATTCTGGAAACTAGAGTAGAGAGGACAGGGATGCTGCTGAGCACTCCCTAATGCACAGGACAACTGCCACACCAAGGAAGATCAGCCCCAAACAAGCACAGCACAACGGTAGAGAAACACAGCCTTCACCCGGAATCCTCAGTAACTATGTGGAGGCACATGTCACAGTGAGCAGGACTGAAGCCCAGGACTCTGCCTTGCTTTTAGTACTTCTGGTGATATGATGTACCCAGGTTTTGCATTCAGCACGGAACTCTCCACTGTAAGGCACATGTGTATTTTTCAATCTAGAATAATAACTATTAAGACTTTTCTCTACTAAATGGCACATTTTTTATCTGGGTAATTTTTGTCAATGTCTAATCGTCATCTCCTATGACAATAATGTATACCTAGTAATTCTTAAACTGTATTTGTATCTTGGAAAGGGAAAGTATGTTATGTGACTAGTCTACATCAGACATTGTACTAAAAGCTTTTACTTTATAAACCCACTTAACCTTACAACAAAAATCTGTTATAGAATTTGTTCTTTCTATTTTGTAAACAAGAAAAAAAGTTTCAAATAATTATATAAATTGATCATGTGTACCATAGAAATGGCATTAAATCAAATCTCCTCAAGTTTCCTTTTCCTGTTTTCTTAATAATTTTACCAGAGAGCACATGAGTCTGTTGAACCAGGTGGATGGGGATGAGAAACCACCCCACATGGGGAAAGGTCACAGTGTAATCGGTTCTCTCCATTTCTCCCTCTTTTCAGGATTTGGGGCATGCAGACTTATGTGCCTGGAGGATTTTTCAAGCCACAGTTAGGAATTTGATCTGCAACATCCACCATTTGAGATGCAGCTGCCTTAACCATCATGCCATAGGTGAGTCCAGCCTCCATTTTAAAAAATCATTCTTGAGTTTTTTTTGTTTCATTTGTTTGTTTTCAGTGATTCAATAAATATTTACTTAGAAATAGTAAAAATGAAGAAATTCAAGCCTTTAAGTTTCTTCAGGATCATTGAGAAGATAGAAAAATAAAGAGGCTGTTTACATTTACTGTGTAATGAAAATGCTGTCACAGGTTGTAGAAATTCCTTATGGAAGTTGATACGAAGACCAGATGAGGTGGGTAAGAAAAGGTGCACTGGAGAAGGGCTTGTCTGCGCTGGGACTTAGCCTGAGAGCTGGCCAGCGCGGCCACGGAGGGCAGTCACTGTAGGACAGGGACAGACTGATCTCGGCTAAGGGATGTGCTTGTGCTCTTCAGATCATTTTTCAATGTCAAATGCCATGTTGATAGGAAATGGATCAGGCACTTCAGGCAAAAGTGGATTTAAGCAACTGCCGAATTCAGGCAAGAGCTACCCGTTATGAAAAGTTACTAAGTGGCAGGAGTAAGTGACGTACCATGATGGGAACAGAAAAGACTGTAAACAAATATGGCGTTGAGCTTTCAGCCGAGCATCTGGATGAATGTGAACAGAAGTGGGATCACGGGGGCGCAGCTGGAGAGGGGCGCCGAGCATGGCTTTCGGACTATTGTGAGTCTACTACGGGACACGGCCCTCTTCCAGGGAGTCTCTTGGATTTGTTCCGTTTACTGGTGGAGTATTTCCTCTAATGTTTATTCCAGATATACTGTTTATGGGTCAGAATATGAGTTTTTTATGTTAAAAGATATTTTTATTTGACCTTTTCATTTAAATATGAATGTAGCTGGATATAAAATGGCAGGCCCCATGTTTGTTTCCTCAGCTATTTGAAAATTTCTTTGTTTAATTTTTCAATTATTACTATTATTATTATACATTTAATCACTGTATATTATTTAGCTTGTACAGAGAATTTACCCAACATGAAATACACTTCAGACCAGTCCATTGAGAATACTATACACGTCAACACCAACAGGTCATAAACCATTTCTGTGTCCCACATATGTCTTCTCTTTCTGTTTATTCTCCCTAATTACTTTCCCTAGACTCATCCACTCTCCTGGTCACCTTGAGAATTTCTTTATCTTGCATATAGCATTGCTGTTACTATGACCAGTGTCAGTTTGATTCCCAGTACTTTGTACACAATTGTTCTTTTCGCCCTGGAGGATTCTGATATATTAAAAATTAATTCATATGTTTAGTGAATGGATTGTCTCCACAGTACAGTAAGAAAGTATGCTCAGGAGAAACTGTAACCTCCTTGGCTCTGCTACTGTATTCCTGGCCAGTCAGTTTAAAACTCCGTGTGAATGCGCAGGCTCCTATAGCCAGGAGACTGTGGAAGGGGACTGCAGTATGGGCGAATCCTAAGAAGGGTGTTTCTCTCTCTTTCTTTCTAATGATCATGAATAAAGAAAAAAAATATGCTGAGGCATGATTTTGTTTTGTCTTTCATAGGTATGACTGGGGAAAGTGAGAACTCATTCCCCTGCGGGATGGCCATGCCACAATCCACTCTCCTCTCCTCTCAGGATTTTGGGCATGCACATGGGCCCTGTGTGTTTTTCAAGTGGCCAAATTTGGGAATTGAACCAGAGTTGCCCGTGTGAGATCCAGTCACCTTAACCACCGTGCCACCAGGTGGCCCCAAATATGTGTTCTACTAAGGCTATTCTTTTCTAACTTCTGGGATATCTAGCTTGTAGATGTTAACTCGTCTTCTTGTGTCTACTCTACCATATTTGATTTTGAATCTCATTGTCCATGGGTCTCTTGGGAGGTTTCTCCCTCCTTCTTTTTCAGTGCTTTGTTCATTCAATAACATGGCCTATTTTGTTACTCTAACCCTCTGTTGGGTTATGTATTTGTGGTAATATATTTATCAGACCCAGAATCTTCTATTCATTCTTTTCCATTTCAGGTTATCAATATCTATATATTCAAATGTATTTATAATTGGGTTATATTATTTAATTTACAATCTATATGATCCATTAACTATGCTACCTCCCCTACAGATTGTCCATCTTCTCTTCATGTTGCATACATTACATAAGTATCTCATTAATTTTTTTTTTTTTTTTGAGAGGTTTTTCGCTATAGGGCGCGTGCGCTCGCCAGACAGACAGAGAGAGACATAGAGACAGAAAGCGAGAAATCACCCCCCAGGGGGGATGGTCACGCCGCAATCCCTTCTCCTCCATTCTCCTCTCAGGATCTTGGGCACGCACGCACACGCGCCCGGCGTGAGTTGTAAGCCACCGGGTCCGAGACGCGAACCGCGGTCAACTACGTGGGAGTCCAGTGACATAGCCATTACGCTAACTGCTGGTTCCCGTATCTCATTAATTTTTTAAGCTGTTATTATTTGGTATTATCTAGTGCCATTTTGGATTTGGATACCCACAGGACTGGTTAAAGTCCAGCATCCAGGTACAGACTCTGGTCTGATTGGAAATGTGAAAGAATTCCTGGGGAAGAAAGTTCTAGTGTGACATCAGGGACTCAGTTATTGTGCATCTCTTCCCCACATACACCACACACACAAACACACACAAACACACAAGCACACAAGCGCACACACACACACACACACACATAGCCTGTTTCTTCCCCTCAGATACCACCATCAAATCTCTATCCCGAATTTCTTTACAGATGGCCCCTACAGTTTGGGAAAGAAGAACAATACATGTTACCTTTTTGCTCTCTATTTCTTTCCCATCCACATGGGGTTTCCATACTGACTTTTAATATTGTCTCTCTTTAGCACTATCTCTGTGCAACTATATTCCTACCTCATGAAGACAACTTCCTTTCAGGTCAACGTTGACTAAAATCATGGGACAATTCATGTTGCTGGACTCTCTGCACTCGTTGCTATTATCTCTTCCCCTTATTAATAGTCCTGTCCCCATTATCCCCTGCACACTCCCAGCTCCCCCTGGAACCTTTTGCCTCTGTTTTTTAATGGCTTTTTTTCATAGAACGCTATGATAGATTGGACATTCACTCACACTCCTTCTCTTTGGTGTGATCTTTCCTGGGATAATTCCACTGGAAACTGTTGGTTTCCTATCTTCTCCAGAACTGGAATTTTCAGTCCATCAGTTTGGTTTTATGCTTTCCTAAGATGCTGGTCTCGGGACCAGCAGTTAGCGTAATGGCTATGTCGCTGGACTCCCACGTAGTTGACCGCGGTTCGCGTCTCGGACCCGGTGGCTTAAAACTCACGCCGGGCTCATGTGCGTGCGTGCCCAAGATCCCGAGAGGAGAATGGAGGAGAAGGGATTGCAGCGTGGCCATCCCCCCGGGGGTGATTTCCTGCTTTCTATCTCTCTGTCTCTCTCTGTCTGTCCGGCGAGCGCACGTGCCCTATAGCAAAAACCTCTCCAAAAAAAGAAAAAAAAAAAAAAAAAAAGATGCTGGTCTCACTTTGTGGTCTTGGTGATAATCCTCTGTTAATGCTATTCTACTTCAGAGATAATTACAAGTGATAATTACACTGGAAGTTCTTTGAGGCAATTATCATGAGCCATTCTATTATTTTATTTTAAAGAACTAAAAAGCATCAAATGAAATATTTTTTGTAAATGTTTTTTTGCTGAAATGTTCCAGTTAATATAAACTTCTCCGAGGACTCTGATTATTCACATTTACATGCATAATATCTAACTCAGGGTTTATAATGCATTACAAAATTTATGCTCAAGTATCGCCTACTGTATTAAGATGCTCATAAAGAGGGCCTATATCCTGGTGATTAAGGGATCTGAATCCCACATGGCCAACTGGCTCAACTCCTGGCCCAGACAGCTTGACAAACATACTGGGAACATGTACATACACCCCAAATCTAGCTGGACAAATGGAGGAGAAGGGATTGCAGTGTGACCAAACCACATTGGGGTGCTTTCTCTGTCTCTCTATCTCTCTCTCTGTCTCTCTCTGGAAAGTGCACACACCTTCTGGCAATTTAAAAAAATGCTGGATGGGGCCGGCAGGTGGCACGGTGATTAAGGCACAAACTCCCACATGACTGACCACAATTTGAGTCCCAGACCTGGTGGTTTGCTTTCTGACTCTCCCTTTCTCTCTGGTCAAATTGGAAGTAATAATAAACAAATAAAGTCAAATAAATAATTATTTCTTTTTAAATGCTGAAAAGCAAAGAGGCATAGTACTTGATATCAGATACAATATAAATATATATATATAAATCCCAGCAGAAGAGCTAACTCAGCTGTTTGCTCTTGTAACACTCACTTCATTGTTCTAAGATAAAAGGATAGTATTGCCTGTTTTGAAATATTGCAAAAACAAAATATATTAATATGGTTAAAATACTTAGTAAGTAGTGTCTGGCACTTACTAAAATTCTAATAAACTTTATTACATTTTTTCTTGGTATAATAATTATAGTAAGTTGTATTTAGACATATATAACTTTTCCAAATCTGATTCTTCGCATAATAAACCTCTGAGCTGGCTAGCACGACTCTAGGATCTTCTAATTGATCTTGAATACTGCTGCTAGATTCCTCTTTCTGAAAACTACTTTGATCACATCAGGTTCCTACTGAAATGCTTTGATGGTGTCTTTTCCTATTACATCTAAACACAATCTCTCTGCTTGACTTTCTCAACACTCCATGACTTGGTTTCATTTCGTATATTGGGCTAGTCAAGATTCTTCAGTTACAAAAAACAGGAAACCACTTAAGAAAATCGAAGTGAAGTGCAAGGGAAACAACTATTTTCATGCTGAAATATCCCCTGTAATGCATACGAGAGCTAAACAACCAAGCTCAATAAAAATGGAGCTGAGACACAGCTGGCAAGCAAACCTCTTCTTGCGGTTCAGGAATGGCATGCTTTCTTCTCTCTCTGCTTTAGAAACCCTTCTGCTTGACAATGACAGTGCATAACCACAATAGCCAAGTGATTTTGATTTCATAGAGCCAAAAATTCTGCACAACTAGCTATAGGTTTCTACATATCCTCAGACAGGGCAACCTGATGTGGACTGGACATCTATTTTGGGTCTAGTCTTCTGGAGAAGTGGCAGAGTTGAGTAAGTGTCGGGTGGGGAGGGGTACTTTCGATGGAACATTTGCTAATTTAGCTTCTTGAAATGAGTATTCAGTGCAGTTCAAGTAGAGTAGTCCATATAATTTTCTCTCTACTTTGTTCAGGGGTATCCTCAAGAAAAAAACATGTTCATACCTTCCTCACTGTGCTTGGTGCTGATACTGAAGCTAATCATGCCAATGGCACTTCCTCCTTTACGTGACGAACTGGCAAGGGTGTCCTTTTGAAATAGTTACTGAGCAAAGATGTATACCTTAGTAAGTGAGTAAAATAGTGACTGCATAACACCTTCTGGGTTGTTCTATTTTCTGTTGATTTTCTATTTTGCACTTCCACAGATTTTTCTGTCTACTTCAACACACTTGACACATGATGGTATGTTTTATAAAAATTAATTTCTGGGAACCAGCAGTTAGTGTAATGGCTATGTCTCTGGACTCCCACGTAGTCGACTGTGGTTCGCGTCCTGGACCCGGTGGCTTAAACTCACGCTGGGTGCGTGTGTGTGCGTGCCCAGGATCCCGAGAGGAGAAAGGAGGAGAAGGGATTGCCGCGTGACCATCCCCTCTGGGGGGTGATTTCTCGCTTTCTGTCTCTATGTCTCTCTCTGTCTGTCTGGCGAGTGCACGTGCCCTATAGCAAAAACCTCTCAAAAAAAAAAATTAATTTCTTTCAGTTCTTCTGCTATGGAGTCCCTGTTGTTCGATGTATGTTCATTTGATTGTCTTCTTTGTGTTTTACATATTTTAAGGAGAACTCATTTCTAAATTTCTATCATATGCCCTTGAAATCTACATTATAGCACTAAGATCATGATTCATAGATGATAAACTACTGTTAGTCCAGGCCAATCTTTGATCAAAGCTAGATGAACCAGATTTTTAAGAATTTGGTTTGTTTTTACATTTCAAATAGGAATAGTGACATGAAAACATTTAGGAAATAATATTTAATTTTTCAAAATTTTAAATAGTAGCTATTGCTCACTACTAACAAAATACTTGTACCTCAATAATACTGATTCTATTTTATTGTTTGATTTTCTTTTTAATGTCTTTAATATGGTAAAATAGAAGCATGGTATTATGCAAGGGTAAGAAAATTAACCAAATGACAACGTTAAATTTAGTCAACACAAGAATGGAAAAGCAGGAATTGAGTGAGCTCCATCTTACACATTCACATCAGAGTATTTGATACTACCCCTCATAGCCTGAAACGGCATTATTGTCACTGCTGCTGCTGATGAACAAAGAGTTCTAACTGTTCTTGTTTTTAAATATCTCAAAGTAATTGAAGATAAGGTTCGAGGCATGTATTCACATGTCTACAACAACAGCAATAACAGCAGCTATTTTTATGGAGCCTTCATTATTTGTCCGACATTGCACTAATTAGTTAACATAGATTATCTATCTTATCATCATAATGTGTGAGGGTTTGCTAATATTTTACCCCATGAAATCGAGGCAAAGTACGTTGAGTAACTTGCCCAAGGATATAGTCAACTGCTGGCAGGGCTGTATTTCAAAGGCATTCTGGCTGCAATCTGTGTTAGCTTCAAGCAAAAGACAATTGAGGATAACTGATGGCACCAAGTAGGATTTTGGCCGAGTGCAGTTAATGTTGAGTGCAGTTATCTTTCAGAATATAGAAATGAAAATACAAGCATTGCGTTGAACCCTTACCAATGCCAACCATAAATTATTGGCAAAACAGTTCAGCAAAAGAATCATTTCTTTGAAAAAACTATCAAATATGGGAAGAACTATTTTAAGTTTATTTATTCATGATAGAGAATGCGTGCATGCAAGAGAAAGAAGAATAGAGAGAAATACAGGAACTCCCTCAACAGGGTTTTGCCATGCTGCGATCCCATTCCTCTTCCCTCCAACCCAGGATCAAGGCATCCCCAAACGCATGGTTTGTTCCAGGCTGATCAAGTATGCAAATCTTCAGTCAGCACTGTGGCTCCCAACACTGCAGTTTAGCATGGCACCTACTGCCTGAGCTACTGAGGCTGGGCCCAGGAAGAACTATTTTAAAAGAATAGTTCTTCTTCCATTGTTTATTGTTCAGTGTTTTTCTTCTTTTTTTTATTATTAAATGTAATAGTTCATAGGGCTAATGACTTGGAATATGTAATGGATTTAGTAGAGAATGCAGTATTTCTGTAATTTTTTGGAGTTTTTTAATTCTTTTAAATCAAATTTTATATTATAAAATGCCTTTTGAATTATAATGTCACATAATTGCAGTATGTTACATCACAACTGACTACTTGCTTCTGTTGATCTCTATGGAGTGTAATGATACAGAGGATAGATGCTATGCTGTCTTACGGTTTTCCCGTTTTTTTGTTTTTTTGTGTGTTTTTCCTAATGACGAATGACATTGGAAAGAGGGTGAATTTCTATGTTGCTAAAAGAAATAGCTGAGACTAGGCAAATTTAAGATAATAAAGCTTTATTTACAAAACTTATGATTCTGGTGGCTGGAAAATCCAAACGAAGAGGCCTACTGCATGGCAGACAGAGCGCAGATGAGGGCTGGTTCGTGAGGAGGGAGAGCTGACTGCAGGCAGCTTTCTCTCTTTCATGGAAAAAAGCTTTCTGGAGAGCTAACCGCTTCTTACTAGAGCTAGAACACACTGGGTCTTGAAAAATATTACTAATGTATTCAGAGAAGTGTTGCCTTCATTATCTCATCACTATGATCTAATCATCGCCAACTAGGCCTCACTATGTCCTATCATCAAATTCTAACACATGAAACTTTGGAGGACAAACCATTATTCAAACCATATCACATGGTCAACTCTTTTGAGTAGAAATCATTCAGAAGCAATTGCCTGCTCTTATAGAAAATGAAGCAGATATTTAGTTAAATAAAGTTTCAGCCTATGGAAAAAAAAAAGCCTGACATACAATCCAGTCAAGCTGAATGAATTCATTTATGCTAAAATGAGGATGATTCTCTACACACATAACATTGAAGTTGGCTTGAATGATGTTTATTGAGGTCTTACAGAATTCAGGGTAGATTTGAAGTCAAAAAGTTGCACATGGGTAGGGAACAAGTAAAGAAGTCTCTGAAGCCTCATATGGGTTAAAAGCTACACAAGGAGTCCTTTGCAGCCGTGATGAGTTAAATTTTTTGATAAGGGAGGATGACCTCATACTCATTTGGGGTCATCTTGGGAGTTGATATTGTAAAATGGTTTAAAAGGAAAAAAATGAGTCTAATGCTCAGACAAATAATTCTCTTTGGCAGCAGGATGGGCATTCCTCAATCTTCCTTCCTGAGTTCAGTTGATGACAGTTGAGGAAAGGGATGGATGTCTTCCTTCGTAGTTTTGGTGTACAGACTGATAATGGAGTATTACAACCAAGGCCTTTCTTGTATTTTGGGAGAGAAAGGGGACTAAAGACGGTTGCACATTCCATGATCAGTCACCTTTAGTATGCCTGGGTCTAGCCTCTGAAGCTACCTTCCAGCTTTATTTTGGAAGTAATGGCCTCGTTTTATTTACTTTCCCCCACAGTAGTAAATGTCTTTTCTCAGTACCCCAGAACAGACTGTTTTGACTATCAGATGAGGGATGATAAGAATCAATAGCTTTTCATGGATACATCTAGAAAACAACAAATAGTTTTCAAAAGTTATTATTTTTAAGAAATTCAGGTAACTACTTACAGTTTTATTATAATAAAGTAGTAGCAAGGGTTCAATAAACTGAAATGTATCTGTGGAACAGGCGGATGACATGAAAGTCTGACCAAGTCTGAATAAAGAGTCAAGACCTTAGCTCTTTGTTATCGTATGCCTTGTCCTGGATAGGATTCTAAGGTAACTCTCAGGGTGTCAGACTTTCATATAATCTCTCGATGAGTGTGGGCAGGAGATTGAACTTTCTACAGATCAAGAGAATGTGGCAAAGAGGAGATTACATATCCCTCTCTGCCAGAATTTTTTCTTTGGCAAAGCTTAAGGGATTTTGTAACTGCAACGAATGGCCCTAACGGATTGACTTAGGTCTTCAAAAAGAAGATTGTCCTGGAAGGGTCTGACTTACTCAGACCTTCTGAAGTCCTTCAGAAAACTAAGGGGCCAGCAGGTGATGTGATTAAGGTGCTGAACTCCCACATGGCTGACTACTGTGACAGTCCCGTATCTGACAGCTTAAAAATCGTGGCAGGCACGTGTTCATGCATGCCCAGAATTCCAAAAGGAAAATGGAGGAGTGGGCCATTTCCCCTGGGGGGGATTTCTTACTTTCCACTTTCCCTCTTTCTGTCTCTCTCTCCAGTAAATGCACACCCGTATGGAAAAAACAAAAACAAAAACAAACAAACAAACAAACAAAACCTAGGGAAATAATAATTAGAAAAAAAAAAGAGTCAAAACTCACACCTCCTAGAAGTGAGAGAAACTCCTCTGCTTGTTATAAAGAAACAAACTAGCATGGTATGGAGACTCAATGCAGGAACCTATGGACAGCCGCTGGATGCTAAGGGCCTCCATTCTACAACTGCCAAATACTAAATTAGCCAAGAGAAGCTCCTAGCATAACTGCAGCCTGGTGAGTCATGTGCAGAGAACCAGTTGTCCCTCACCAGGACCCTGACCTAAGATCACTGTGAACTGTGAGACAGTGAATGTGTGTCATTTTGTCGCTCACTTTGTATAAATTCTTATAAGATAGAAATACTAGAAGAAGATTAATACAGCATAATATCTCCTTATTTAAGTTGTACTTTGAAAACATATGCAGGCCACAAGAACTAATGCACACAAATTCCCTCTGACACACAAACATGCATACGTGTCCATGTGGCACAAACCTCCCTTATGCAATGCTTCTCAAGGCCTCAGACTTCACAGAGTTGTTTATAATTTGCTTTTAAATTAGCTCATGGACTGGCTGTAGTTGTTAATCTTGTGGAGCTTTGGTTCTCTTATTCTGCAGAATGAAGACTGTGAGGTCACTTTCTTAGCATTGCTGAGTCCAGGCAAGAGAGAATCCCAGACTCCGCTGTACAGGATAAAGCAGTCCTGTCCCAGCTTCTGTGCCACCATGCACTAACGGCAGAGACAGTTCCAGAACCTAGAGAGATCCTGGCTTTATCTTTGATGCTGGTTTACTTCTTACACTCAAGGGCTCTGACAATACCTGCTGTGATGTATCCCGTGAGTCAATCACTGCGTGCACACTGTGCCAGCTGAAGTCACTCACCGAAGAGGAAGAGGTCTCGTCATCCCTTGTTCTTTTAGTTCTAACCTCCAAACAGCCATGAAGTCAGGGAGGAAAACTTCTCCAAGTACTTCATCCCTTTCTCTTAATTCACTGCTCACTGGACGTGTACCTCCACCTGCCTGTATATCCTCTATCCACTATCTCGCAAGTACCTGTGGCCCATCTATCACTGATTCATCACCCATCTCTCGTTCAGATATCATTTATTATTACACCTCATCATTCATCTGCCACCCCTCATCCATCTACCATCTATCCACTGCCATCTATCAATCATCTATCATCCAAGCATCTATCACCTATTTATCATCTATTCTCCAGCTATCACCTATTACATGTCTGTCACTTATCAATTAATCATCCATTATCTCTCATTTGTCATCCCTCATCTGTCATCCATCATTTCTCATCTCTCTTTCTCATATCACTCATTTATTCTTTCTCATCTCTCTCTCTCTTCCTCTCTCTCTCTCTCCCTTTATTTATCTCTTCATAGCTATCTATCTCTGTCTCTTTCTACCCACCCATCTATTTATCTACCTATCCAATTTCTAGTGCAGTGTACTTGCCTCTTATGTGATCACTAAAGGTGAATTTTTTTTCTCATTTCACCCCTGTAGTTGTGGGAATTACATTAGGTGATTCGTATATTAGTGATTTGTACAGACAGAACATTCTAAATATTTTTTTCTTTCTTAACCATTGAAAAAACAAATGTTAAAGTACTGGTAAATTTAATTAATTATAAAGATAATGATTGATGTTATATCAGGACCAAATCCATTATAGGATCCATACCAAATGTAGATATATGTTCAGCTGTAATCTACCATTGAGGTCAAAGTTCATTTGCAATTTACATGAAATAACATCTACATTTAACTAAATTGCATTCATACATATTAAAAGCCTAAAAACTTGAAATTTAGAAATGATTTGTGCCTACATAAATATCTTGTACTCTAAAAAATATTTTTCATATAATTGTTACATCAACATAAGCTTGGAAATACAAGTCATTGAATTGTACAATATGAATTCCATGAAATTATGATGGTAATTTTATCACCATTAATTTTCTGAATATTTCTAAGAATCCTCAGGTTTCTCATTGTCATTTACACTGGTCAACAGCAATCATTATTTTGTTTTCTCCCCTCAAATGTAGCCATTCACTTAAAATTGTTTTACTACTGCAATGTGCTAGGCACTATTCTTTTTTTTTTTTATTTTTTAAAAGAGGTTTTGGCCTTAGGGTGCATGTGTTCATTGAGGGGAGAGAGAGAGATACAGTGAGAGAGAAAGTGAGAAATTACCTCCCAGGGGGGGTGGTCACACTACAATCCCTTCTCCTCCATTCTCTTCTCAGGGATTTTGGGCATGCACACATTCATGTCTAATGTGAGTTTCAACCACCGGGTCTGGGATTCAAACTGTCGTCTGCCATGTGGGAGTCCAGTGACGTAATTGCTACATCATCTGCTGCCCCTGCCAGGAGCAATTCTAGACACCAAGGACATAGCATGGTATAAAAACATGATGATGAGCCACGTGAGCCTGTTCTATTAGAGATTTACCATATGGTTTATAACCGAGAGAACAAGGTATAATTTATGAAGGAGATTGGAAAGAAGAATAGAAAATCCTAAGATTTTCATGGATGAAAAAAGTACTTTAATATTAATAGGTATAGAAATCTGCATACTAAAATCAAAAAGAGATCAATAGTTAAGTGTGTATCTCAATATTTTGTGTAACTTTGAGACACACGCACAACTATTAGTCACAATAGCATTAAAAAGTCTCTATTTAAATTTTTTAAGAACTATTTTGTTTGTTTATTTATTTATTTATCTGTTTATTTTAATTTGATCAGAAAGGGACAGAGTGAGAGAGAGAAAGATCGAGAAAGTAGGAAAGCAAGCTGCCAGGTCCAGGACTTGAACCGCAATCAACCATGTGGGAGTTCAGTGCCCTTAACCACCAAGCCACCTGCTGGCTCCTCCATTTAAATTCTTAAGCTATTTTAGATAAAACTTTTTTTTCCCCTACAGTAAATGATCTCAAACTGATAGCATGTAGTTCTCTACTACATGGGTCTTAATGGATTTTTTCCAAAAAACTGTCAAACTAAACATTTGTCAGTAAGGTCTTGCGGTTCTCGGGGAGATCAAAGGGAGCTTTGTTAATGCTTCAAACATGTAGGTTTGTAATATATCATAAACATTCAAATGGCTGTGACTACAACACATTTAGATCCTTAATAAGGCTGTAGAGTGTAAGTTAAATGATTTGGTTTAATTTCCACTTTTGATCTGAAGCATTCTAACTTGGATTTTGCCCTTTTGCCAGGCTGAACATTGTTTTAAATCTAACAGGAGCACTGGGTACTTTCCTTAGTACTCTGTTCTTTTCCTGCCATATTTTGACCTACAGCGCAACCTCACTGAATGCCAAAGCACTGAAGAGATTAAGAGATTCTCAATCAGTTGACAGAATGCCATCAGCTTCATGGTAATTTTCAATTCTTATGCATGGATTTCATAGCAGACCATAAATATATTTATTGAAAAGATGTAATATCCCTTCTTCTAAAAAACGCAAAATATATGACTCAAGTTAAAGCAGATGAGGTCTTTAGTCAGGAAATCAATTTTCTTTTGTTCTATGGAAACCACACACCCAAACTTGACAGAAATTTCTTACGAATTACTAATGGAGTTTTAATCCTGACAAGGCTTTATTTGTTTAAGAGTCAAATCCCAGGTCTGGTTGGTCAAAAGCCAATTATCAAAAAATATTCTCTGTTGCCGCTATCATTCGGAGATGTTGCTGATGACATTTTGGCCGGGTTCAGAGCTGCTCCCAAGTCACAGCTGCTGGCCAGACAGAGCAGCGACCACTGGAAAAGGCAGGGTGGCCTGTTGCCCTGGGGGTAGTTGAGGTTATGGAAAGGCTCTTGTTCTCAGAGCTCTGAATGAGCGCCTCTCCTAGCGGGACCCATGGACCCTGGTTGAGGGCAGACCCACTGAGCCACTAAACTGGCCGGAACCTCAGCTCTGGATGGTTCTGAGGTCAGGGCAAGAAACAAATGGCCAGGAAGAGACAAGGAAAACCTTACAATGACACTTGGGACGGAGCTGGGGTTCTTGGCTTTGGCTCTTTTTCATCTGTTCTGGCCAAAATGAAGCAGGGAAACTGAAACCTGTTAGCACTTTCCCCCGTGTCATGTGGAAACCTCCTCCTGACTTTCGGCCACCTTGTGAGTAAAAGCAAAGGAATGGTTGCAGGACAGAGCTAATGGGCGCTGAGGTTGCAGTGCTCTGCACCCTGGGTCTGGCAGTAGCTCCGAGTATTAACCCTAAACGCTCTTCTCTTCCTGTAATCGCCATTACCATCAGGTGAGAGTGAACATGAGCATGGTCAAGTCAAATAAGGGTAATTATCCCAATCAAACGACTTGCACAACAGCATTTTCAGAAAAGCATCTCCCATCAATTACTTAGGCTATGACCCATGATGGTGCTATAGAATAGTTTTTAAATTGGTAACAAAACTTACTGAGAAGGAAAATTATTGATAGCTCAGCGTACTTGGAAGGTCAAGATCATGACTGGATGTTGGTGCAATGGTAACAACTGAACTCACATAGGAAGGTCTCAGTCTGGGGCCAGACCAGGCTGTGTGTGCCACGACCCAGGCTGGCTGAGCCTGAGGTGAACTGCTGCATGAAGGCCTTGTTTGAGGTAACCTCTTTCTCTCTCATGGACTACATAAATAAAGACATTTAAAAATAAATAAATAAAGATCAAGGTCAAATAAATATGCTTGTCTTTAAATATAAGAATATGTACGTAGCTATCTATGGATACTGTGTGTGTGTGTGTGTGTGTTGTGTGTGTGTGCATTTTTTACAGAAATGAAGAATAAACACTGAGTTGTCAGAAAAGTCATGATGCATTTTTGCATCGGAAAACAGAAAAACACATCATGATCTTTCCGACAATCTAATATTTTACAATTATATTCCAAGCAGGTGAGTGTTTTATATTTAAAATAAAAATATGAATATATGTGTACATAGTAGAAAAAGAAGGGAATGGTGTTTTCATTCATTCATCCAATATTTACAGTGCTTCTAAGTATATTTTAAGCCACGAATGGAGGACCAGAGAAGAAAAATTAGGAGCACTCAGAAATAAGCAGTACAACTATGGAGCTTACCTTCCAGAGGATTGTAAATGTAGTGAGTGTTTAACAATCATTTTGGTGTTGTTTAAGATTTGACAAGTTAAAATACAACCAGGATAAACAAAGTAACATGGGACACGCAGTTGGCGTAATGGCTATGTTGCCGGACTGCCATGAAGTCAACCGTGGTTCACATCCTAGACTGGGTGGCTTGAACTCATGCCAGGCGCGTGTGTGTGCACACCCAGGATCCCAAGAGGAGAATGGAGGAGAAGAGATTGTGGCATGGCCATCTCCCCTGGGGGGTGTTTTCTTGCTTTCTGTCTCTCTGACTTTCTCTGTCTTTCTGGAGAGTGCACGTGCCCTATAGCAAAAACCTCTCCAAAAAAAAAAAAAAAAAAAAAAAAGTAACAAGAAGTAAAGAATGGTTTCCCATTCCCCTCTGGAAGTCATTTTTAGACTCAGAACAATATTCCATCAGTAAGATTATACTTCTAACAGGAAGCTTTCACTATACTCACGTCATGTCTAATAGTGTTTACACTATACTCATGTCATGTCTAATAGTGTTTAATAGTCGTATCTTTTTTTTTTTTTTTTTTTTAGAGGTTTTCGCTATAGGGCGCGTGCGCTCGCCAGACAGACAGAGAGAGACAGAGAGACAGAAAGCAGGAAATCACCCCCCAGGGGGGATGGCCACGCCGCAATCCCTTCTCCTCCATTCTCCTCTCGGGATCCTGGGCACGCACGCACACGCGCCCGGCGTGAGTTTAAGCCACCGGGTCCAGGACGCGAACCGCGGTCGACTACGTGGGAGTCCAGTGACATAGCCATGTCGCTAACTGCTGGTCCCAATAGTCGTATCTTTTTTAAAAAAATAATTATTTTATTTAACTTTACTTATTTATTTATTTATTTTCATTTTACCAGAGAGGAGCAGAGTGAGAGTGAGAGAGAGAAAGAGATAGAGAGGGAAAGTGAGAAAGCAAGCCACCAGGTCTGGGACTCGAACCATGGTCAACTATGTGGGAGTCCAGTGCCCTTAACCACCACATCACCTGCTGGCGCCAACAGTCACATATTTTAATAATGTCCGGTTATAGTTACACTTATTTCTAGCTCCCCTTCTCCCTTGGGGATACCTCTGAGGTCAAGGAGCACATGGATTAACTTGGTTACCTTCATAATTTTTTCATGAGCTCGCTAGGGAATTTTAATAAAATCTAGGGTTTATTTATCCAATTTTGGATAAGAACTCAAAGGCAGTGCAGCCTTGCACACTACTAAGACACGGTGCTCCACTTCAAGCACATGAGAGGCTGAGATCTGACAGCTGATGCAACAGGAAGGACAAGTACGGTGGCCTGTACTTCAGTCCCAGGGACTCCGGGGGCTGACATGGGCAGGAAGATTGTGACTTCTCGGCTGATCTAGGCAACCCAGGTAGACCCTGTCAAAAAATGAGAGTATAGAAGCCAACAAGTGGCATCCGTACCCACATGGTTAAGGTATTGGACTCCTATTTGGTTGACCATGATTCTAGTCCCAGACTTGGCAACTTGAAACTCATGCTAGGCACATGCACACACATGCCCAAAATCCTGAGAAGAGAATGGAGGAAAAGGGATTGCTGCATGGCCATTCCCCCTGGAATGGTTTCTCACTTTCTGTCTCTCTGTGTCTCTGGTGAGTGCATGTGTCCTACAGCAAAATCTCTTAAGAAGAAAAATAGATGATGACATGTTCCTGAAGTCCTAGCTGGGAAACTGACAAGGAAAATTGCAATGTAGCATAAGCCTGCCAAGAAATAAAAGTAAAAAATAACTCAAGGGCCCAGGAAAGCATTGTAGTTCATAGTATGCTGAGCTGCAGTGCTGGAAGCCACACAGCAACCATAGTTCAAATCCCCGGCCAGTTGGCCTGAGACATATACAGTGTGTAAGGGGGCTACCAAGATAATTCCATCAAACCAGAGACTGGAGGAAGGAGACCACAGGGCGACCAGACACTGCAGATGGTGGTGCTCTCTTTCTCTTGTTCGTTGCCACATTCATACATACACTCCCTCATAAAAAAAGAAAAATGTAAAACAAAGGATTCAAAGAATTTCGTGGGAGTCTAAGTTAAAGTTGACCTCAAAATATGACAGGATTTCTAATGGATTTTTATTTAACACATTGAAGTAGCTGGTGGTTTTAACAGTTACAAAGCACTTAGTTTAAAATAGTACTAATCTAGAGACCTGGTAAGCTGATCTGATTGCAAAATTGTTTGTGTCACTTTTTCTATTCATTTGTTTTTCCTCTACTTTTATGTGAAATTAACTTCTCAGACTGTACTAACATTTTGAAGTTGTGTGTGTGTGTGTGTGTGTGTGTGTGTGTGTATCATAGTACATATGTAGCAGGATAGGCACGAAGTGAGGTAAGTAAACAGGTAATGTGAAACTAGTGTAATATTCCCTAGAAAAGTGTGGGACAATATAAATCAAGCATCTTTGGATTTTAAAACAACACAATATATAGTAAATTTGCAGATTTTTAAAAAGTTGGGAACCAGCAGTTAGCATAATGGCTATGTCGCTGGACTCTCACGTAGTTGACCGCGGTTCGTGTCCTGGACTCGGTGACTTAAAACTCACGCCGGGCACATGTGCGTGCGTGCCCAAGATCCTGAGAGGAGAATGGAGGAGAAGGGATTGCGACGTGACCATCCCCACTGGGGGGTGATTTCTCGCTTTCTATCTCTACGTCTCTCTCTGTCTGTCTGGCGAGCTCACGCGCCCTATAGCGAATACCTTTCCAAAAAAAAAAAAAAAAAAAAAAGCCAAACTTATTTTTTTCTTATAGATTAATTTGAATTGTGCATGTTATTATGTAGTGAGAAAATTAAATATTATACAGAAGATGCTATAAGATTGTAGTGTCTAAAATCTAAATCAGTGTTACTTCTTTCAAACTCTAATTCTTATTTTATGGAGGCTGATTGCAGCATAGTTAATAAAAGACGACTTTACTGTTAGTATGTATTTATTCTGGAATATTTCCTTGCATTGTGATTTAGTCATAATTAATATTAGAACCAAATACTAGTTCAATAAGAATGATTGTCAGTTTAAATATCAGATGTATAGAATGGATTATAAAATGTTTTGCTTTCTGAGAAAAAGCAGAATGTTTACTTGAAGGAAAAAAGGTGCTATGTATTGGAGAAGTGAGTTCTCCTTCCTAGCTTCGTCTATTGAGATCATTATGATTGCTAATATAAACTTTGTACCCACCTCTGTAGGCAATGACAGTCTGGGACACCAACTTAATTAAGCAGAAAATTGGTAGGGGTAACATCACAAATCTTACATAGAGGTCCTAGAAAGCTGAAAATCTTAAACTCCCATGAATTTTATACTTTACACAATGTTACAAATGGAAAAAGTGGTTTTGAGATGGTAACTTGTATATGTAAAATTATTGTTTAATCCCTTCAGTATCTATTATAATTACCACATATCTGAATTTAAGAATGACATCAAAAGATTGATTGATACCAATGATAATGACCTCATGAGTTTTCAAAACCAATGGGACACAGAAAAGCAATCATAAGAGAGAAGTTCATAGCAGTTAGTGACCATAAGAAAAAAACTGAAAGATTTTCTTATGTTTTCAGAAAATAGACAACCTAACAACATACCTTAGGGAACTGGAAAAATAACAAGAAAACCAAAAATACCAGGTAAAGAGAAATAATAAAGATTAAAACAGAAATAAATAAAATAGAGGATAAAAGAACTGTGCAAAATAAATGCTTTTTGAGACAATAAAACTGGCACACTGTTAGCTACACTAACCAAGAAAAACAGAGAAATGAACTAGATAAATCAAATTAGCAAGGAAATGGGTAATATACAACAGACATTACAGAAATACAAAGGATTGTGAGAGAATATTATGAGTGACTATACGCCAACAAACAAGAAAACTTAGATGAGATGGACAAATTTCTGGACTTATATAGCTTACCAATACTGAACCAGTAAGAAATAGAAAGTTGGAGTAGACCAATAACAAGCAATGAGATTGAATCAGTAATAGTAAACTCAACAAAGAAAAGTCCAGGTCCTGATGGCTTAATTTCTTTTTTTTTTTTTTTTTTTTGAGAGATTTTTGCTATAGGGCGCGTGCGCTTGCCAGAGAGACAGAGAGACAGAGAGACAGAAAGCAGGAAATCACCCCCAAGGGGGGATGGCCACGCCGCAATCCCTTCTCCTCCATTCTCCTCTCGGGATCTTGGGCACACACGCACACGCGTCCGGCGTGAGTTTTAAGCCACCGGGTCCGGGACACGAACCGTGGTCGACTACGTGGGAGTCCAGCGACATAGCCATTACGCTAACTGCTGGTCCCGTGATGGCTTAATTTCTGAATTCTACAAAATTTTACAGAAGAGTTAAATTCAATACTCTTCAAACAATTTCTAAAGTTCTTAAAGAAAAAAACCCTCCCAAATTCATTCTATAAAATCTTCATTATTCTGATCCCAAAACTAGACAATAACAAAAAATAAATAAAATTATAGACTAATATCCCTGATGAGCACAGGCACAAAATTCTCAACAAGATACTAGCAGATTATATCCAACAACACATTAAGAGTATTACACATTGGGCCAGCAGGTGGTGTGGTGATTACATTACCTGACTCCCACATGATCAACCATGGTATGAGTCCCAAACCTGGTGGCTCGAGATCCACGCTAGGCATGTGTGCATGTGTGCCTAAGATTCCAGGAGAACGGAGGAGACGGACTGCAGTATGGTCACCCTCCCAAGCAGTGATTTCTCACTTTTCCTCTCACTGTCTGTTTTTCTCTGTCTCCAGTGAGCACACATACCCTCTGGCAAAAACCTCTGAAAAATAAATGAATAGATAAATAAATAAATAAAAATATTATACACCATGACCAGCTAGTTTTTATTCCAGGGATGCAAGGGCGGTTCAACCTATGCAAAAATAATAAATGTAATACAGCACATTAGCAGAAGAAAAGATAAAAACCATATGATCATATCAATCAATGCAGGAAAAGCATTTGAAAAATACATTTCTTCATGATTAAGACTCTCAAAAAAATTAACAAAGAAGGGACATTTCTCAACACAGTAAGGACCGTGTATGACAGACCCATAGCTGACATCATACGGAGTCGGGGAAAGCTGAAAGCTTTCCTGTCAAAAACTGGAGCAAGATAAGGCTAATCCATCTTCTCCACTCATTCTCAACATGGGACTGGACGTCCTAGCCAAGACAATCAGACACGAAAGGAAAATGGAAGGGATACAAATAGGAAAAGAAGAAGTAAAATGATCTCTATTTGTAGATAACATAATTATGTACATAGAAAATTCAAAATAATCTGAAAACTTGTAGAAGTGGTAGTATACAAAACTGGCATACAAAAATCTATAGAATTTTATACACCAACAATTAACAGACTGAGGTAAAATTGAAGGAAGTAATCCCATTCAGAATAGCTACACAGCAAAAGGAGATACCGGGACCAGCAGTTAGCATAATGGCTATGTCACTGGACTCCCACGTAGTCGACTGCGGTTCGAGTCCCGGACCCGGTGGCTTGAACTCACGCTGGGTGCCTGTGCGTGCGTGTCCAAGATCCCGAGAGGAGACTGGAGGAGAAGGGATTGCGGTGTGGCCATCCTCCTTGGGAGGTGATTTCTCGCTTTCTGTCTCTCTGTCTGTCTGGCGAACGCATGCGCCCTAGAGCAAAAAACATCTCCAAAAGAAAAGAAAAAGAAGATACCTATAAATAAACCTAACCAATGAAGTGAAAGACCTCAACAAGAAAAAACTGTGAAAAACTAAAAGAAAAAAATTGAAAATGATACATGAAAGTGGAAAAATACCCCACTTTTTGTGTTGGTAAGATTAGTATAATTAATGCTACCCAAATTAATTTATAAATTCAATTCAATTCTAATCATATTACCAGGACTATTCTTCATAGAAATAGAAAAAAAAGGGACAAGCAGTTAGCATAATGGCTATGTTGCTGGACTCCAACGTAGTCGACCGCGGTTCGCTTCCTGGACCCGGTGGCTTAAAACTCACACCGGGCACGTGTGCGTGCGTGCCCAAGATCCCGAGAGGAGAATGGAGGAGAAGGGATTGTGGTGTGGCCATCCCCCTGGGGGGGTGATTTCTCGCTTTCTATCTCTGTCTCTGTCTGTCTTTCTGGTGAGTGCACGCGCCCTATGGCAAAAACCTCTCCAAAAAAAAAAAAAAAAAAGAAATAGAAAAAAAAGTCATCAATTTGTCTGGTTCCATATCACCAAAGCAATATTATGGAAAAAGAATAAAGTAGGAAGCACCTCATTTACTGACTTCAAAACATATTGCAATTCTGTTGTAACCAAAACAGCAAGGTAGTGACCCCAAAACAGGCCTGTGGATCAATGGAACAGAATAGAGAACCATGAAGTTAACCCCAAAACATACAGTCAACTGATTTTTTTACAAAGGGCAGAAAACAATCCACTGGGCGAAAGAACATCTCTTTTAGAAAATGGTAAAGGAAAAACTGCATAATTGAGTGCAGAAAAATGTACCCCTATCTTTCAGCACTAACAAAAATGAACTCAAATTGGACTCAAAACTTAAATGTAAAACTGCAAACTATAAAACTCCTGTTGGAAAACACTGGGGGAACTTTTGGAGACATCAGAGTAGGCAAATAATTCTTTTTTTTTTTTTTTTTGGAGGGGTTTTCACTATAGGGCGCGTGCGCTCGCCAGACAGACAGAGAGAGACATAGAGACAGAAAGCGAGAAATCACCCCCCAGGGGGGATGGTCACGCCGCAATCCCTTCTCCTCCATTCTCCTCTCGGGATCTTGGGCACGCACGCACATGAGCCTGGCGTGAGTTTTAAGCCACCGGGTCCGAGACGCGAACCGCAGTCAACTATGTGGGAGTCCAGCGACATAGCCATTATGCTAACTGCTGGTTCCCAGCAAATAATTCTTAAATAAGATCCTCAAAACACAGGTGATAATCCAGAAAACCGACACATGGGACCATATCTGGCTAAAAAGCTACTGCACAGCAAAAGAAACAATAATTATAATGTGGATATAATCCTCAGAATTGGAGAATATTTGCAAACTATGCCTCAGATGAGGGGCTGATAACCAGAGTATTTAGAGAACTCAAGCAGTTTATCTATGGAAAATAATCCAATTAAAAAGTGGGCAAATGAGCTGGAGGAATAATTCTCCAAGGAACACTTATTAAAAGCCAAAAAGCATAATAAGAAGTGCACAACATCTCTTATTATAATGGAAATTCATATCAAAAACCACAATGAGGAGGCCAGCAGATTGTGTAGTGGTTATGGGGCTGGATTTCCTCACAATTGACTGTTGTTAAAGTCCCAGATCCAGTGACTTGGAACTCACGCCAGGCATGTGTGTGTGCATGCCCCAAATTCTGAGACAGAATGGAGGAGAAGGGATTCTGGCATGGCCATCTTCCCTGGAGGGTGAGTTCTCACTTTCTCCCTCTGTCTCCCTGACAAGGACACAAGTGCTATAACAAAAATCTCAAAAGTCAAAATAATACAAAAACAAAACAAAAACCCCACAATAATATACCACTCAACCCCAGTCAGAATGACTAAGATTAAAAAAATAAAGAAAGATCAATATCCTTGAGGATTTGGAGAAAAGGAACCCTCCTACACCACTGATGGGAATGTTAATATAACCACTGTGGAGAATAACATGGAGGTTCCTCAGAGACCTACAAATAGAACTATGGTACAATTCGGTAATTCTACTCCTGGGTATCTACCCAAAGAATAGGAAACGCTCAGTTGGAAAAACACACATCCATGTTTATTTCACCATTATTCATGATTGCTAAGACATGGAATAAATCCAAATATCCAAGAATAGATGGATGGTTTGAAAAAAAATGTAACAAATTTATACTATGGAGTATTACTCAGTCAAAAAAACCCCAAAAAAACAAAAACATGAACCAGTAAGACTATAAAGGAAAGAAGAGATTAGGGAAAACTGGCATTGTATATCCCTGTTTAATATATTTTGATTGTCTGCACTCTGTGGCAGAAAGATAGGAAGGTATAATATCCTCAGTTGCCCTGAAGATACTATAGTCAGTATAGCAAGCGGTGGGTAATACAGGGTGAGAGAGGGGATCAGGGAAATGAAGAACATTTAACAGAAACAAGCATGAAAATTTATCTTTTGATGATAATGTATATGGTAATATCTATGAATTGATTAATATGCTCTGTATTTATGCTGAGAAAAAACATTATGTTCCCTATAAAGATACATAGTGATTAAAAGTAGGTTTTTTTTGAAATAATGATATATTTAATTGTATTTATTCATTCATTTATTTTCATTTGACCAGAGTGAGATATAAAGAGGGAAAGTTAGAAAGCAAGCCACCAGGTCCAGGACTCAAACAGTGGTTGGCCATGTAGGAGTGTCCAGCACCTTAACTACCAAGCCACCTGCTGGCAACATAGGTAAATTTTAAAAGCTTAATAATGTGATTGAATATAAAAGAGAATATGAAATAAAAAAATGTTAAAAAAAGGCTTGAATTAAAAAAAATATTACCACAGATCAGCTAAAGGTTATGTCTGTGATTAAATGAGAAGTATGAGAATAAGTTGAATAATTAAAATTTTCTTAACATTGAAATGTCATTTGAATTTTGTTTTATTGAATTTATGTGCAATACATTGAGCGGATATTAAAACCTAACAGGACCTTGATTTAAAATGAAATACACACACACACACACACACACACACACACACTCACACAGACATACACACACATATATATGTATGTGTATGTGTATATATATATATACACACACACACACAGACACATATAATGTGTGTGTGTGTTTGGGTACTTTATATGTGAGAAAATTGTGCAGAAAAAATGAGAGGCTCAGAGACAGAAGAGTGTGATATGAGAATAATAGTCACTGGCAACATTTTAGATCATCTTCATAAACACTCCAAACATATTGCCTTCTCCTTTGTTAAACGTTGAAACAAGAAACACATCCCTGATTTTTCTCCTACTGCTTGATACCAGCTTACACTTTAAAAGGCTTTGCAGGAAATCATGAATGAAAAGATAAAACAGTGGATTTCAACTGCCTGAGTAAAACATCCCTACTGCCAACATTTTTGTCACCACTAATTCTCCCATAAACATGGGTCTCTCCTCTCATTATGCAGACTGTCATGCTTTATTGAACCACATAATTTCACCTAATTAAAATAAGCAGTATGTCGTTTCCTCCCCCATTCCTTTTTTCCTGTAGCTGGACAAATGCCAGTAATTATATTTAGAGTATCCTAAATGGACACCACATTAAATATTCATTTTGGTGCTCCTCTGCACAATCAAATAAAACTCCTGCTGCTCTTTTAAATATTAATATTCATTTTATTTAGGAGATCTGAAAAAAAAATGTGCACATTTTAAAACCCAAAATGAATTAGATTCATCGAGATGTTCGTTATGCCAGCAAAGTAGCTGTGTTAGCTGGCTGCCATCAAGTTGTGGTGTGACTTGTAACAAAGCTCTCATAAGGAATTAGTTCCCAAATTGTTTAATTTTTTTAAATGAACCCAAGTTTTACTCAGCTAGCCAGTCTTACATGTGAAAATCTTTTCCTCTCTGTCTTTCTTCCCCTTAAATAAAAGCAGTCGCTCTTTAACCTTATCAGTTTCTGTGCTAAAATTACACAGCAGCTACCCAGGGTAGTTTTGGAAAGAACCTCTAATATAATTCAGCAGAGGTGGTAGTCGATACACAACTGAAATTGTACTCAACTGCAGCTAGTCTGAGTTAAAATACAGCCTAAGAGACTACGGTAGTGGTATAGTGGTTAAGTTCTGTGTATTGGGAGCCAGAATCCATGTTGCTGACAGGACCCCCCATGGCTTAAAAAGACAAACACCAACAACAATAAAAAAAAATAAAAAAATAAAAAACATGTCAGGCACATACACATACATGCCTCAAATCCTCACAGGCTGTAGAAATGGAGAAAAAAAAGGATTGCAGTATGACTATGTCCAGTTGCAAGGTGTTTTCTCTCTATTTTCTTCTTTGTCTCTCTCATGTGCACGAACGCTCCCACCCTCCGGTAATTAAAAGAGGATGAAGGTAGTTTTCTTTTGAGTTTTAAATTAACGTGTGATTTTCTAGCATAGGAGATGTACTTCTCAGCAGTATGTTCCTTCTTGAGTTGCAAAAGGTAAAGATGTGTAGCCTAGTGCCTGCTAACAATTCTGTCACCTTAGCCGTGACCTCAGGCACACCTGGTTTTGCATAAGGCCTTACCAATTTCAGAACTCACAGGTAAATGAGACACACAAAAGCACTTATTTTATGAGAATGTAGGTTAATTTCATATTAAAATGAGTTATTTGTGTGAAGTAGGCTTCCAATTTATTGTATCAACACCTTTTTGTTGCATTTGTTCATTCTCTTAACAGTTCTTACCTTGCAACTGAATTTCATTTCCAGGCAGATTTACAATCACACTGAATCCCATTTGCACAGATGGATAGGCAGACATGGAGAGCAGGCAGCTTCTGAATGGCAGAAGGCCAACTGAGTCCCAGCTACCACCCCCAGAGAGACAGTGAGGCTGCAGGGGTCCAGGAAGGGGTCTCCCTTACCTGAGTGACTGCTGTTCTTCCTGACAGCCTCCTCTGTTTGGATCTTGGGTCAGGAGGCAGCATGATCATTTTCACGTCAATTCTTACGTAATGCTAGGGTATGTACCATGATCGGTTTTGGGGCTCACAAGCTGATACTGCAGCCTGGTTTATATAAAACCTTCAGAATCAGCATGGTGTGTCAATCTGACCTTTTTATTCTTTACCTTATATTAACTATTGTCAACCCCACGCTGTTTGGGAAGTAGATAAGATTTATAAAGCCATCCTGTTTAACAGTGTGTTTACATTCTTTACCTCTGTTATGTTTTGTTTAATTATTAAAAGAAATGAGAAAACTATGCATGTCACAGAAATAGTTTCTTGGTGAATAAACTCAGTACATAAAAAATGGTGCCAGTTTTTACAACAGAAGAAATATCTGCCCTCGCCCTCCCCACATTTGTGTGTGTGTATGTGTATGTGTGTGTGTGTGTGTGTATGTGTGTGTATGTATGTGTGTGTTTTTATTTTTTATGCGTGTGATAACATGCTTTTTATTTTTGCTATTATGCAAAGCAGACTTTAATGGCAGTTTTGAACCATTCCCAAAGTATTAGCTATTCAGACACTTTCTGTTGTGTCTACTTCTGAAACTGCCAATGGCATATTTCTGAGATTAATTATTTCCTGCTTCATCTGTTGCATTAAACAGCAAGAAACATGTTTTCTAAGTGACAAAAATTACTGGAATTTTTGACAAGTTGCTTACACTATAACTTTTATCTTTTTAACAATGATAAAATAAATTGTTCGAGGGGAGATAATGCTTTGTAAAATATGTGCTTATATTTTTTCTTTGTTTTGCAATTTCGTGTAATTTTAGTTATCTTTATAACTGTTACTTTCTACTGATCAGAGTAGAGATGGAAGAGTGAAAAAAATGGTTAGGTTTTAGAAAAGTTAGCATGATGTAAACACAACATGTCCAGGAATAGCATGTAAACTGGAATTTGAACACAAAGTCGTATTCAATAAAGTTCTGCTCAAAGATGTAACTCTGTAATATTAATTCTGATAGATCTAACAAAAAGAATCTTCAAAGAAAGAAGCAAATAGGCTCATGTAAAGACTAATTTTTTGAGAACAAAAATAATTTGTAAGAATGATGTTTTTCACTTTCTATTTCAAAATTGAACCTGGGAATACCCTTTCTCCCACTTTGGCCACAACCTTCATACATAAGAAGAAGAGAAATTAATTTCCAGGCAGAATAATGCTAAACAAAAGATAGTTATGGTACTTCATACATTACATTGTGCTACTTATTTATTTATTTTTTAAAAGGTTTTTGCTATAGGGCATGTGCACTCACCAGAAAGAGAGAGACAGAGAGACAGAAAGCAAGAAATTACCCCCTCACCCCCGTGCAATGTCCACGCCACAATCCCTTTCCTCTATTCTCTTCTCGGGATCTTGTGCACACACGAGCACTTGCCCAGCGTGAGCTTAAGCCACCGGGTCCGGAACTCAAACTCTGGTCGAGTACATGGGAGTCCAACGATATAGCCATTATGCCACCTGCTGGTCCCTGTGCTATTTACTTTTTTTTTTTTTTTGGAGAGGTTTTTCGCTATAGGGCGCGTGCACTCGCCAGACAGACAGAGAGAGACATAGAGACAGAAAGCGAGAAATCACCCCCAAGGGGGGATGGTCACGCCGCAATCCCTTCTCCTCTATTCTCCTCTAGGGATCTTGGGCACGCACGCACATGTGCCCGGCGTGAGTTGTAAGCCACCGGGTCCGGGACGCGAACCATGGTCGACTACGTGGGAGTCCAGTGACATAGCCATTACGCTAACTGCTGGTTCCCTGTGCTATTTACTTTTGAGATGTTAAAAGCTGAGATCATTTCATCTATTTGTTCTTTATACAAACATTAGATTTTGCTGCCTACCTTGAATAATAGTGCTATGTAATAGCAGTAGGTTCAAAAAATATGTAAGGCATAATTTTTATTTTTTAAGGAAGGTACAGACCCCTAGAAGAAGATATACTGTCAGTCAGTCACAGAATAAGACACAACGAAGCAGGCCAGCTTGAGGCTTTGCAGGACTGAACCAGTGTTGAAATGAAGAAGATCCTCTGATGAGAGCCATCTAGCCAACTTCTGAATATGTGCAGGTCTAAGTAAGAGATGGTTAGATGAGAGGCCAGGAACAGTAATTGAGAAAAACAAAACAGAACAAAAATAGGAACCAGATCATTGCTAAGAGGAAAGTGGCTGAACTTGGTAGATTATAGTAAAGGATGATTTGCACACACTCCTATCCTGAGTCTGTATTAGGACTACGTTGTCCTTCTCACGACAGTTTGGTGGTGTTTATTAGCTGTCTCCCTGTAACCAGTTCTAGAAATAAACCTTCTTCTTCTCCAACCTCTGCAACTTGTTTCATAGAGTGTGAGAAGAAAGAGCCAAACGTAGTTTACCAGTCACAACAATGTGTTATAGAAAGGAAGAGAACAGAAGAGAAGAATGTTTTTCAGTTGCTGCTATGTAAAATTATTCTCTTACTTTTCTGGTGATCAGAAGTATGAGATTGGTCTCATCTGACTAAAATCAAGGTGCTGGCAAGAGTGTATTCTTTTTGGGAGCCTCTATAGGAGAAGTCATTGTCTTGTTGGCATGGTTTAGAAATTTGCTTTTACCCCCAACGATTCATGTTTTAAATTTGGTCACCAGTGTGATGTAGTTTTAGAGGGTGAAGATCTAGTGGGGACAATTGGAGCAGTTTCACTCTCATGAATAGATTAATGATGGCTTGTGAGACCAAGTGAGTTCCAGTTCCCTTGAGAAAGGATTAGTTTCCATAACAGGAGTTTGTTGTGAAAGAGAGAGCTAGAAATGCCTCATACCTGGTAGTTAAGGGAGCCAGATCCCACATGGCCAGCTGCAACTTGAATCCTAATTTCCTCAGTTTTCCTCTCTCTCTCTCTCTCTCTCTCTCTCTCTCTCTCTCTCTCTCTCTCTCTCTCTCTCTCTCTCTCCAGTACACATGCACTATAGCAAAAATAAGAAAATAATTAATTAAAAATATAAATTTAAACAGAGAAATAGTTCTGGTGACTGAGAAGTCCAAAGTTATCACAAAATCGTGGAAGGCAGAACTTGGAGCAGAATGGAGCAGGCATGGTTGGTCTGTATTCAGGAGGCCTCTGCTGCTTTTTCTTTCTTGGTGAATCTAGCAGAACTCAATCAAAAAGGTCTCACCTTAATAATCTTATCACACCCGAGAGCCCCATCTCATGATACTATGCTTTAATTAATTTTTTACTTAACAACTTTATATTACAACTGTTGTAGGAATGAATGCCTATGTAAGCTAAGTTGGTTTTTATATATAGAAGTACTTAACATTGCTCTACTTCTGACCTCTATCCCAATGAGTAAAGAAGGGAAATATGAAATTTTCAATATCACTTTAGGCAACTTTCATATTAATCTCATTCAAAGCAACAAATAATTGTGGCTATCCACAGCATACAGCCACCAGAAAAGACACTAGGACAATTAAAACCCCTTCCTATCTTCTACTCAACAGAGAAGCAGACGCGTATAAGGCAAAGCACATAAAGTGCAGGCAATAATACTTGAGTAACCGACCAAACATAGCAGCAGGAAATTAGTCTTGTTACTGTTCAGTTAATCTTCTCCCAGTAAACGAAGTAAATGAAAATAAGCTGAATTTACCTTTAGGGACCTTCATGAGAGCTGTGGTCCTAGAAATCAAAATAAGCCATTCGAGTAGCAATTGTGACATTCACTCTATCTTTCCATCAAGTGTCTTCCCCTTTATCCCATTACCCTTCTTTTGAGTGATGTTGGAAAGGCCAGGGACATTAGGGAGAGCCAGCGAGGAGGAAGTTGGGTCAGAAGTACATTTCCCTTTAGCTTAGTTGGGTATAGTTACCTGGAGTGCAGTTTCCCTTATGTGAAATTAACTTATTGGTAGCCTTTCCTATATAGAAATAAATGCCACTGTCAGTCACTTGGGGGCTTGACACACACGTACATTAGAGAGTTGTTTGGCAAGGTAAGTATGTCCCCAAGAATGGACTCCCCAAGGCATGTGTGCAGGGATGGGCAACTTCTTGTAATGGAGTGAGGCTGAACGTCATCTACGGAAAAATTTCACACATGGGCCAGCTTAGATGTGAAAGAGACTGGTGATAAAACTTATCCCAAATTTGACAATAATTCTACTATTTTTCATGATATTGACAACAAGTTTCTAAGCTGAAGGAAATTCTAAGTTATTAATCATCTAAAAAACATTTTGATCAATCATGCCAAAGGAATACTATATTATGTTTAAATTCTCTATGACAGAAATATTATAAAATCACTAGTATTATAGAAATCTAACAGCTAGGTCATGATTACAGATTTAACATAACATAACTTGGTTATTATTATTTTTCTTTTTATGAGAACTCAAGTCGATTACATCGGCAGACCCAGAGGAGTTCACACTCCAAAAATCTGGGCCCTGAGCAGAGGAGGGGTAGGAGTTTATACAGCATTTTTTCCTTATTTATTTAAGTTTATTTTATACATTCAGTCACTATACATCACTCAGCTTATAAAGTGAATTTACCCACCATAAATACACTTCACACCAACCCAGTTGAGGGTTTTTTTTTTTGTCAGTTTTTTAAAAATATGATGGGTCTTCTTCAAAAAGTTTATGAAAAATGCATATTATGGAAAAATTATACGTGCATTTAAATGTTTTTCATAAAATAAACTCACGCTTTAATTCTTTTTTATTGTACAATCTTTGTGAAATCTTCCATTATGTATGTATGTTGAGATTTCTTTCCCTAACATAATAACTATTCACTTACACACCGAAAGATTTAGCTCATGCTTTTCTATCTTTTTTTTTTTTCAATTCCAGGAATTCAAACATTCTAAGAACTTACATAAACCTGGATTTGCCTAACTTTTTGAGAAAAGAGAAGAAGAAATTACTTTATGTTAGTTTACTAGTGAGATAAAGGAAATCGTCAGTGGGAAAAATAAGCAGAGCATTGAAATATAGAAAAGGCGGATAAACGCATCTTTTCAGGTGACAGGAACTTGATCAGGAACATGTCTGTGTGAAGTCACTGCATGGTCTGAAGTAGTACGTAAAGTACAGAAGAAAGATATGACTGGAGTCAGAGATAGGGCCATGTATCACAGAACGCCGGATGCCATTGTGACCTATAGCCTATCAACCATGGTGAGTCATTGGACTTCTTCGAACAGATAAGTGACTTGATATAATCTGTGTTTTATTAAGAAAAATCTGGCAGCAGAGTGAAAGATATAAAAAGCAATAGATTATATCCAAGGATACCATTGCAAAGAAACTGAAATTGTTCATGTAAAAGATGATAAGCGTTTGACCCCAGGTGATGGCCATAGGGATAGAATTGGATAAGACTGAGAGCCAGTATGAGTTACAGTTTCCCGGGCGGTATAAGGGGAGCTTGGCAGGTAAGAGCAAAATGACGCTGGGAGGACATAAATATAACATCAAATACACAAAGCAGGAGAAGCTGGGAGAAACAGAGATAATGCATCTAATAGCAGGTAGAACAGGCTTGGGCAAGAAAATAACAAAAACATGAAGGGCGTTGAGTTGGATAGACGCCTGAGATATTTAGCAGTGCCCAGTGTTCAGACTTGTGAAGAGCATAACTCAGGGATCTGAACTGGGGGGGGGGGGGATGATTTAGAATGGAAAGAAAAGGACAATGCTGGAAAATAAATTAAAAATGCCTATTTAAAAGATTTCTAGGGGGAAAAAAAAGAACAAAAAAATTGAAATTTACACTAGCACTTGTTCTGCCAGGTAGTTAATGTTAGTTTTTAAAATATACATTGGACAAAATCATAAGAAAATAATGTGTCCTTAATTTTGGATTGGTAGCTGTAGCATAGATTATTGACAACATGAAGCAAACATATTGTCGTAACTTTTAATTTTGGATCAATAATAACATTTATTTATTGAGGATTACTATGTGCCAAGCATTATTTCAAGAGGTTTTATGTCCATTTCCTCAATTATCATAACAATCCATGACTAAATAGTGCTATAATTATTCCGTCTTGCAAATAAAGAAACAGTGGCACAGAGATAAAGTTCTTTGTCCAAGATGACAGTGTATAAACAGGAGCCTGGATTTCTGGCTTCAGAATTCATTATCTCAACCATAGCAACGAACATAATTTACTCATAGGTTTAGCATGGCTGTATTATTTCAAAGGACAGTTGGCCCAGTAGAGGGTCTGATTATTCATTTCAGAAACTTCCTGTCAACTATTCAGTGAAAAAAATCAATGGACAGTGTGTGTCCTTTTAACCCCTTTCTCCAAAATTCTTCATTGTTTCCCTCAATTCTCACACAGTTGTATGTTCATATTCACCTACTACTAAGCAACCCCTTTGTTGAAGAAACCTGAAACTAAACCTCAAGTTTACCTAAATCCGCACGTTCTCTCTCTGCCACAGACACACTGTCAGAGCACAGATTGATTCTCACCTTACTTAAGTAAGGGATTGACTCAATTCTGTCTAATCAAGAGGCTACTTAGTGATATCAGGGCATTGGCATACAGTAGTGTATCTGTTGCTAGTACTCTGGCAAAATGGTAGAAATTCAAAGTAAGAATGTACGTTTTCAAGAAAAATAGAAATGCAGCCTTACAGAAATGAAAATTAACAATAGAACAGAACATTGAATGAACAAAGGAGATTCCAAAAAAATACATTTCCTAAAGTCACATACCTATTAAATGATAATTCAGAAATGAAATTTCTAGAACATGTTTCTAATGACAATTTTGCCCATCATATTTAGATGAGAGCATTTTTATGGCACTTACTGTGTGCTAAGAGTTTCTAACCCTTGACAAGGATTAACACACTTAACCTTCATCATATCTCTATTGGGCAGGTTCTGGTATTATGCCCACTTTGCAGAGGTACAGAGCAGTTACATAGCTTGCCCAAGGACACACATCTTCTAAAGTTGAACGCAGGACTTAATCAGTCATTCTATACCAGAAGTGCAGTTTGGTATGTCATTTCTGGCAATGCTGCAAACATCCATTGATTACGGCCTTCAGCCATAATGAGCTTGCACATTTAGACTTCCGCAGAAGACATCTATGGCTTTAAGTACCAGTGTCTATGAATTGTCCTTTCAACATTTACCCATCTGGAACAAACCGTGATCTTTCA
Organism: Tupaia tana; assembly: GCA_026018925.1. Classification (NCBI taxonomy): domain Eukaryota; kingdom Metazoa; phylum Chordata; class Mammalia; order Scandentia; family Tupaiidae; genus Tupaia; species Tupaia tana. The sequence goes on along the minus strand of JAKSZU010000005.1, from coordinate 105,265,671 downwards.
AAGACAGAATGAAGTGTTTCCTCTCTGAGAAACCTCTCCTAGTTTGGGTCTAGAAAGGTAGAATCGGCAGTCTTTGGCTCTGGCTGCCACTGCATCTGGGCGTCCTTCTAATGGTTATTTTGTGTTTGTAGTTCCTATCTCTGGGACATGATAACTGAAAATTGACTAGATGGCCACCTATGTCTCTAAAGGTGGATCTTTATCCACCACACTTGAGAATGTATGAGAAAAATGTATCTGACTCCACCGGCATATGAAAAGTCATGGGTATTCTTTTCTTGCCTCTCCAAATAGTCTCCAAGTGTGAACCCTGGAATGTCTTACATTACTCTGAACTCTTTTTTTCTAGGTTTCCATATTTCATTCTGAACTTTTTTTTCAGCACACAAGTTTTATGTGCTTCAGTCACTTCACCCAAGGACCTGAACTCCTTGTTGAAGGGACTGGTCCAGTGGTCCTGAGAGCTCCCTTTATTGGCCATTTCAGACTCAAGTTCTTCCCCAAATGGACTTTGATCTCAATTAATTTTGTCAGAGTCCTATAGCAGAAAGAGCCTGGAACCAACTCCTGACAGCTATTAACAACGCAATATGAAGGTCAAATCACCCTTTCTTATGACCAGAATAAACAAAATAAATGAGTCTTACTCATTAGAAAGGCTGAGTAAAAATTCAAGCTTTGAGAATTTTGACTTGGAAAGGTCTAAATACATAGTAGAATTTTCTTTATTCTGCTTAGGTCACAGTAAAGAAAATATTCTAAGATTTAAAGTCATTTAAGTGTTTTTTTTGTGTGAGTTAAGTTAGCATTCATTCTGAAGTTAGCATTCATTCTGGTATTTATAATTAAGATATCCTTTTGGATATGAATAATTTTGCATGAGCAATAATCAAACTCCTGGATACTGTAGTTTTATTTACAAATTTGTAGCTGACAAATGCTAAAAAAAATTAAGTAAGTATTTTAGAGTAGAGTGTAAGGGTACATGGTTCTACCATGCCATTTGGAAAAATTACTAACTTTTCTCAGTCTCAATGTTGTCATCACTAAATGTGTGTGTGTTTCTGTGTGTGAGAGAGTATGTACACGCTACCTCTTAGTCATTGCAAATATTCAAAAAAGCCACACATATTTGCACTAAGATGGTTATCAAAAATCATGTGCATTATAATTTTCTATAATAAAATAGCAAGTATGAAATAACATGCATTTAAATGCTTACTTTTACTCCAGCCATTATTAGAATCAAAATTTGATTCTCATTATATCGACCTTGACATACAAACCTACTCTTGAATTGAATTTACTGCTCTCTTTTTCAAATTATCCACAATCCTGTTTTATATACTTGGAATTATACTTGGGTAATTTGCTCAAGGAAAAGATACTAAAAGAAGCAGAACTGGGAACCAGCAGTTAGCATAATGGCTATGTCACTGGACTCCCACATAGTCGACCCCGGTTCACGTCCTGGACCCAGTGGCTTAGAACTCACGCCGGGTGCATGTGCGTGCGTGCCCAAGATCCTGAGAGGAGAATGGAGGAGAAGGGATTGCGGCGTGACCATCCCCCCTGGGGGGTGATTTCTCACTTTCTGTCTCTCTGTCTCTCTCTGTGTGGCGAGCGCAAGTGCCCTATAGCGAAAACCTCTCAAAAAAAAAAAAAAAAAAAAGAAGCAGAACTGCTTCAAGTAACCTATGCAGACATGATTTATTTCTGTCTTGTGCATAGAATGGTGACCTAATAGTCCAGTGTTATAATCTGTGAGGCTGACCTGCATGGGAAGATTCTAAGATCACATTCAGAGACCTCCCTGAGTACCCTAGGCATCAAGGCACCCAGGAGCCCAGCTGGCCGAGGCAGGGAATGTCTCTCTGTCTAATTTCTGTCCCTCCCTGTCTCTTTTGTTTACAGAAGAAATAAACTTTGAAAATGTCTAGACTTGGAGATACATTTTACAAAAGAATAAAATACACAAAATAGGCCTATTTTTATAGACAAGTATGGTGGTTTTTGTTTTTGATTTATTTTTTTTAGGTAGATTTTCCATTTGCTATAGAGCATTTGTGCCTGCCAGAGAGACAGAGCAAGAAATCACCCCACGGGGGGATAGCCACACGCCTCGACACAACCCTTTTCTTCCCTTCCCTGGAGATACTGGGCACGCACAGTCTCAGACTTGGCGTGAGTTTTAAGCTGCTGGGTCCGGGACTTAAATCTCGTTGACTATGTTGGGGTCCAGCGATGTAGCTCTTGCCCCGTCTGCAGTTCCCAGTATGGTGTTGTTTTTAATCTTATGTTTCAGCCAATCTGCAAGAGTCAATGTTCTACATAAAAATTCTGGCCAAACAGTACAGGAAAGTCTGTGATTCACAAAAGGTATGAACATTTATTTTGAGTTTATTAAAGTATATTACCTTTCTTTATGGTTTATATAAATCAGTTATACATTTTTAAATTAGTTATATATCCCACAAATATGAAAACAAAAATATCAATGTCCGAAGTTTTAAATCTATCTGTAGGTCACAACGCAACATGTGAATTGATGAAGTTCAGGAAAAACAGCCAATTCAGTAGCTTCATGATATAGACAAAAATCAATACGTTTTTTGTCACTAATGAACATTTTTTTTTCTGTAGAGGAAGGAAATAAAGGACATAAACATACTAGTTATGCTAAAAGTTCAATATCTAGAGTTGGCTTCAACATAGCAGCAGTTTCAACACCATCTCTGAATTACGGATTCAGCTTCTCTGATACTATGTTGAAGAACTCTAACACATATAATTAAGCAAAAGAGCATAAGGAATGACCGTTGGAATACAAGACACACTCTATTCTTGGTTTGATTGGCTGTTTTCACTAGGCCAATTTTTTATTGTATTTTTTAATAGAGATGAAATTTAAATACCATTAAATTCACCATCTTAACTATAGTGAATTATGCAGCGGTGTGGCTTTTAAGTACAATGAAAATGTAAAACCATCACCACTTCGTAATTCCAGGACATTTTTTATCAACACAAAATGAAACTCAGTTTATTAACCCAAATCATCCTATCTTCCTATCTTCCCCAACCCGAGTAACCCTGACTCTAGTAACCTCTATTCCACTCTACTTCTATGAGGTTAGTTTTTTTTTTTTTTTTTCTTTTTGCTTTCATTTCTGTTTGATACATTTTAATATCAGAAATGTAATAACTTGGAGCATGTTTGGCTGGTTGGCTTACTTTAATATAGTTAAAATTATATTCTGAAATGTTACAGTCTTATAAGCATCATTTGAATTTTTTATACATTTTATTTTGCTTATATCATTTTTTTCTTCATCCACATCTGAGCCAAACTTGACATTGTCATCTTTGTTTAGCTGCATGATCGAGAGTGTTTAATGGGAAATATGTGAAGAAATTAATTAATTTATTTTATAAATAAGTAAGAATGCCTACTTGTATCGATAGTGCAAAGCATGTGAATTCCTTGGGGATCCAAGGACTTCGTTTAGAACCAAACATCACTATTTCTTATGGGAACTTCAGCTCAACTTCTTCCTGGTGTGTCCTTTAATTTCTTTCTCTGGGCACCCAGCAAACTCCACCCCAAGGGGGATCACCGCATTTATCCGACACACTAGATATACAATGCCCAGTTTGCTGTATGGAAAATATAAGGAGAGAACTGAACTACAGTTCCCCTTTCTTCTTTTTTTCTTCCACTTTAATCTTTATTTCGACACTGCTTTATAAAATAGAAGTCATAAATTGATATTCTGAATCCAAAACTCTTTTCCTATCTTTCAGTCAACTCAATGTGTATTTTTAAAAATTACTTCCCATTCACTCCAATTCAATAGTTTTTCCTACCTTCTCATATTGAAAGAAAATTTAGCAGTGCATAAGGGAGCATATAGAATTTTCAGGTAAGTAGTTTTGTATGCAATATGCTGGCTGACTGATCCTGCAAAAGCTACTTAACCTTCTAAGGGCTCAATTTCTTTTTTTAAAAAAAGGGGGGAGGGAGAGGAAATAATAATGCCTAACAGGCAGGTTTGTAGAACAAATTAGATAAAGATCTTAGCATGGTGTCCGGCACGGCATATGTGCTTAATTTAAGTTTTATGAAAGGCAAAATAATAATAGTGATGATCAAATTTGCTATTCACTGGCCCCTGCTTTCTGCGCAGCATGCTCAGATTAGTGTACTTTTAAATGATCTGAATAAAACATAGAGATTGAGCATCTAATTGATTTATTAGTCAGACTTGGCAAACCCTTCAAATAGCTAACAGCAGAAGCATGAGGTCTGGAGTTCTTCGCTTTGTCTTAAACTTACAATGTTAAATCACTAGAGTATTTCACTGACTCTTTTTTATTTTTTGAAAGGAAAGACCAATTGGATGAGGAGTGTTCTTTTTCTCTGTGACTTAATAAATTAGGACACCATCTGGAATTTCTGAGACCCAACTTCCAATATATCGATGATTAGAAAATACCTAACATATTTGCTATTTTCAGAAACCTTGCTAAATGTCCTCTTTGATACATGTAGTCCCATCAATACAAGATGAAGAACAGTTTTTCTATGGCCTTATTTTATACCTTCCCCTCCCTGTCCTTGTACTAAGCCAGTGGAGCATGTGCTATCCAGGTGGTGTTGGATGAGGTAATGGAGCAAATTTCAGAAAACATCCAGGGAAAATGCCACTGACACCATGGGAGTAATTAAAATATTTAGAGCCTGGTATCTTAGGTAAAATATCACTTTTTCTACGTGATAGAATTTACAAAAAGTACGAAATAGCTACAGTATAAGGTTGATGAAAGAAAAATTAATCTGGTGAACACATAAATCTTTAGGATAGTGTAAAGATTATTTTAGTCAATTTTTTTTTATATCTTAATCTTCCGTTTTATGCTTTTGGTTTGACTTGAAAGTATTATTAACAATTGGTTGAAACAGTATTTATTCAGAGACTTCATATATTTTGGGAGGAGAAGAAAATATTTCCTGTGAGCACTCACACCGCCATCCCTTCTTCTCCTCCAGTCTCCTCTCTGGAGTTTAGGCATGTGCCCAAGTGAGTTGAAGCTGCCGGGTCTGGGCTCTGTCCATGGTCGGCTATGTGTGAGTCCAGCAGCGTAACCATTATGACATCCACTAGTCCCAGTGTGGCTTTTTTATATTTAATCAAATCTATGGATGAGTAAAACTGAAGAATTGAAATAGGTATTGATGCCGTTAGAGAATTCTTGTTGATATTTGTGACTCAACAACTTCGATTTGGGTAGTGACAAAAGACCATTCATAGAAAGAATATGAGTAATACGTTGTTATTAAAATCTTATATTGGGATATATTTAAAAAAAACACAAAAAACTTGTGTTTTGCAAAGTGCAGGTGTTAACCGTACACTAGAAGTGTGTGTAGTGTGTGTACAAATGTATGTGTGTTATATATGTACATATATGCTTCGTTATGTGTTTATTTATGACATTTGCATGTTTCTAGGTGTGCAGCTCTCTGAATATCAAATCAAATACGTTTCTAAAATCGTAAGGGAAAAGGAAACATTCCCAATGGAATTTTCCGTTTAAAGTCTCTCCACGTTGGTGACTGGGCGTCTGAGGTGGCAGCTGCAGCATATCCCACGGGCAGCTCGTGCTGCCAGACAAGGGGCAGGCTCCCTGCAGAAGTCCAGGCAGTGCCCACGCCCACGGCCTCTGTAATGTGGCACGGCAGGCCTCGCCCTTCAGCAGATGCTCCAACAACAACATGGTGAATAACCCAGGAGGGAGGCCTTGTGTGTTGCCTTGAGTGAGAACTGTCTTCCTGTCCTGGAATTGGTTTCAGGATGAGACGAGGAAGGACAGGCAGAAGCCAAGGAGTCGCAGCCTCCCCCTAGAGCAGCCTGTGCATCCAGAGACCAGAGCAGCCAGGCAAATGCCCAGCTGAGCTGCACCAAGATGACCTCAGCAATGCTTTGGAAGCACTTTGTACTCTCCCAGCATCCCACAGGAATAACACTGCTGCTTTGACACGCTGAGCGGCAGCCTGGTTGTGGTAGTGCTTAGAAAGGTTTAAATTTTCCCGTGGTCCTCTGGCACACATCATTTCAGCAAAAAATAAAGTAGTACAAGTTTCCGAAGCAAACAAAGAGACTTATGTTAGTAAATCCAGATTTTCATACTCTATTGAGGTTTGCAAAAAGTTACCTAAAGGGGCCTAGCCAGTAGCGTGGCAGTTAAGGTGACTGGATCCCACATGGCCAACTGAGTGGTTCAAGTACTAGACCCAGCAGCTTGAAAACAATGCTAGGCATGTGTGTGTGTATGCCCAAAACAGAAGAGAAGAGTGGAGGAAAAGGATTTTAGTGTGGTCATCCCCCCGGGCACCAGGATGTGGAGCGATTTCTCACTTTCCCTCTCTGTGTCTCTGTCTGGTGAGTTCACCTGCCCTATAGCAAAAACTGAAAACAAACAAATAAAACCCTAAAGGTTTACCAAGTTTTAGGAAAAGGCTCCCCAAACCAGATGCTCTAAAATGGTTTATTATTGAGTTTTATGTAATAATTTACAGACACATATAGATATATTTTCCAAAAGTACATCTTGATTTATGTGTTCCTATTTATAAGCATATTTGTGTTTGTGCATATGTATAATGCTTGTCCTTTAAAATTAAATAACAACAATAATAAAATTTGCAACTTGAATTTAAAAACAAAATAAGAAATAAAAAACTACCTCTTTAACAGAATTTATACACTTTCAGGTCAATATCTCATTTAAATAGTTAATATCTTTATTTTGTTACAGTTATGAGCTTGTATGAAAAAAATTGAGAGAGATAGACAGAACACCCTTGACAGAGTCTCACCATGCCAAAATCCCTTTCCATAGCCCTCCAGCTTCTCACGGTCCTGGGTGCTTGCATGCACATCTTTCATGTTTACAGGATTCAAACTCGCCGTCAGGCCTGTGGCTTCCAGCCTACTGGCCACTTGCCCTGCTGCCATGCCACAGTGTCTGGACCCAAAATACTTAACCCTTTAATACTAAACGAGGGCATAGAGGGTTGCAGTTTTCTGTTTGGCTAAGATGAGTCTTAACACTACATTGGACCACAGTCAACAATGTAGATTCAGCAAAAGTTAAGGTTTACTTGCAAGCATAAAATGCTGAGATGGCCAAATAACTCTGCAAAGCCCTTGTGTGCAACCAATGGCTCACTAGCAAATCCAGCAAATCTCAGTCTAGAAAGCAATTGAGAGTAATGCAAAGAAATATTGGTGTTTACCTGGACACTACTAGAATGCTGGATCAGGTATGAATCTGGATTTTAGTACTTATTATGGAACAATGCACACAGTTCTTCCCAACTAGGACATGTTTAAGCAATACTTTTCATTCATTCCATTACCACCAAGAATGTTGGTTTTTACAAAACACTGAAGTAGTAAGAGCAGAAGAAAAGAAATTTATTTTGCCCCATTCTTTCATTCTGCATACAGCCCACACAGCATTTTGTTGCGATTTTGAGATCTACCGTTGTATTTTTTCCTGGAGGTAGAAGAGTTTCTGTGGAAGTTTCATCTCCAGTACAAGCTCTGAGACCTCCCTCTTGTTAATAAGTGGGCAGGCATCTACACACACAATAAGAAGATTGCTCCAAGAAATGGCTGCTTCTGTGAACGTCTTCCAAAACCAAACCTCTCAATGAAGCCACAGCGTGCCAGGCCCAGTGTTTTGGAATGTCTACCTGCGTTTGTACCTGCACGGCTGTGCATCACCTGCTTTTCTCTCTGTTACAACATCTGGTGGTTTCTGAAAAAGGCCTTTGGCATCGGTTGGCAAGTTTATAGGGAGGATGCTCTTTAATAACCATATGGAGTCACTGGTGCTGTTTTATCTCAATCCTTCCTCTTATCTTATTTCCCCTCAGCAAAGATAATTTTATGTTACAATAACTTCATGCAGTTAAAGTTCATTCTTCATAGAGAGAGTTCTAAAGATGGAGGGAAAAAGAGAGTTTGTTTCAGTGAACGGTTTCCTCAGACTCATAAGACTTCAATTATAGTTCAGCTGTAATTGAAAAAAAATGAACACAAAATATCATTAAAAATAAAAGCAGCAAAAAAAATAAAAGTGTAAGGATCTCGGAAAATGAAACTGCCCCCAGAGTTTTTTTTTTTTTTTTTTTTTTTTGAAAGCGTGTTCAGCGGCATTTCCATGCTTTATTTCTGAATGTGCCCATTTCCTTCATCCTAATCAGTAATCCAGTTCTTGAGAACAGTCTTTCTTCCCTCCTCCACCCTGTCTATGTCTATAGAACCAACTAGCTGGAACTAATGGGCAAATACAAAAGGACCCACATTATGTAGAATCTAGTGACTCCATTCACAGAACCCTCCTAGTAGATGCTCTGTTATCATGAATATAAATGAACTGGTCGAACAATGAGAGCTACCAATTTGGTTGAGTAGTTTTCATTGGTATGCATTTGCCAAATGTATGGTATTTGGAACCTCATTGATCACCATCATGGCTTCTTGTAGCCAAAAGAGGGAAAGGAGGGAAAGTGAAAAAACAAAACCCAACACAACAACAAAAAAAACCCTTGCTTCCTTTGGTAGCCTATTATTTTACTTATAAGTGGTTGGAAACATTTTACATCCTATGTAAGTAATGAGATCTCCTGTGAACACAGCAATGTAAATATCTGTATTTTCTTTCTGGGACATGACGCATCCTGTTTCTTGTTCAGAGAGCACCAGGATTCTGACCATCTCGTTTAAGGTCGAATGATACACCATTGAATCTCAGTCTTTTTCAGTTAATTTCATATTGCTCAGAGGTTAAATATTTCAAGGAATATGAATCAGTCTTGTAGAATAGTTGCTCTTCTTTATTCTTTTTTAACAAAAGCAGGTTCAGAGACAGGAAAAAGAAGGGGGAAGACTTTAATGAAGAAAATCTCTGCTGAGAATAGACCAGTGAGCCAATAAAAAGCCTCAATTAATTGACAAGCAGCTGCCTGAGCTTCGAAAGCATTGATTCAAGTGTTTTCTTGCTCATAAAGTAAACGGTTAAGAAAATACAGAGACTCCCATATTTTCCATGGTAAATCAAGGTACAGAAACCATGAAAACAACTTTAAATCACCCATTGCATGAATGACACATGGGAAATAATATCGTAATGTTTAAAAGGTCCAGACAAAGAAAATACTACCTGCAACTTCATTTGAGTTGAAAAGGACTTTCTGGAATTGACCTGGTAATTAATTCTCTTTTTTGAATGAGGAGTTCATGCCACCCTCTCCTTTGAGATATGATCCCTCTGTCCCTCCCCAGGACGGCCCCAGTGCTCTGGGAATTTAAATAAAGTAAAATAAAGGAACCATTAAATTCCATTAGAGACTTGCTAAGACCTAAGACTGAATAGCTGAATTATTACATAACATTATATATTTTCCTAAATCCGCAAGTTCCACTTCTGTTTCTGCCAAGCATAGGGAGCTTGAAATGTAAAGACTTCGTAATTTTATTCACGTGTACTTCCTGAGGATGCATATTTCTCAGTTTTGTTTGTTTCTATGCTTTTTTCCCATAGAGATGCTGATTAAAACAAAATTGAGTCAGAATATTTCAGAAGTAATCTTTCTAGTTCACAGGGAAAATGATGTTAAATTTGACCAGTTAGCATTTATGAATTATTCCGTAATACTAATGGTTTGCCAAAGAATTGCAAAAATAATAGATGACAATTTTCAACGTTTAATTAAGGGAATCAGACAGAAAATGCAAGAAGAATAAGTATAATCATATATTGTGTTAAATGCACATACATAAATACAATAATATAGATAATATACATTTTATTTTGAGGTGGCAAAAAAACTCAACCTTTAACTACTTTACAGTGACAGCAAGTGCTACAGGTAATTAATTTGATGAGTTAAGTATAAAAGACCATTGATATAGACTTGGGTGGAAATTCAAGTATAGCCATGAAATTACAAGACAAAATTTAAAAACAACCAAGCAGAAGGAAGTAAAATAGCAAAACCCAGCTTCTAAATTAAAACAGAAAGTAATTGCTTGATAATGTATCCTCAGCCTACAGCATTTGTGACTTTCTCCTCAGTAATCTCTGTGGAAATTAAAAAGGTGTTTCTGAATCAAATAATCTAATCTACTTAAGAAAAGGTACCACAACTATTTAGTTACTTAATAAAATGTCACAGTCCTTTGTTCTCCCACATTTGGCTATTGGCATCATTTTTTAGTCAATTAATTGCCCCTAAATTGCACTCAAAAATATCTCCTGCTTCCCCTCAGTAAGTAAAGCAAATGACACGCACCATCTGGTAACCAAAGAAATAACAGCTGTATGTTTATGTAATTGGACCTCATGTGTCTTCTTGGTTAAAATGATGGCGTATCAGGTATACTGATTTTTTTTTCTCTTCCAAAGAACTATGCAGACAGAAAAAAAAATATTTTTTAAGAACTTTTTCAACTAGGGGAGGGCATTCTGACTTGGATGTAAAGCATCATTTAGGAATACCTTTGATCAAGGCATATTTTACCTATATTTCATTTACCTGTATTTCACTCTACTCGTTGCTTACATATATGTGAGTTTCTGTGAGTATGCAAAATGCTACAGTGACAGAGTAAGAGAGAAACAGAATACTTTCGAGAAAGAATAAGAAATAAAGAAGGAGAGGAGGAAATGAGAGAGGGAAGACCGTAAAACATGGTACAAAGTGACAGAGACAGAGACAGAGACAGAGGTAAGCGGACCCTTCCTGCACATGTGTCCACATACACAGAAACCACGCCTACTTTTAGGTTAGCACTGTGCGTGTGATGAGATCCCCGCAGTGTGGTTTCGTGACACTGCAGTAGAATATACTGTGGAATGCTTAGGAGCAGTCATGCATGAAGCCCAGGGATGCCATTCCTTTGAGGGCAATGGGATGTGTTGCTTCAGTAATGCCTAAAGCACAATGCGCCCTCAACACAGGATTTGGGGGCCACCTTCTCAATCCTGGCTCTGCCTGGGATCACAGTCCCCTACTGGAAATGTGCTCTGGTTCTCCTGGGGTGTGCTTCCTGCCTTGAAGGACATGCCAAGAAGGAGCCAGCATTTTCTCCTCTGAGCTGGTCTCTGGCCACTCAGGACTCCAAAATTCCCAGACCAAAAGGTCCACTCCTGCTTCTAGTATCCACTGGGTCCCTGTCCTGTGTTTATCCTTGCAAGTACAAACTGTCATCTGTCCAGTATGCTCACTCCCTGTGTCCAGGGATGTCCAACAGGGCATGGGGCTCCTACACACGGGGGGTGGGGGGGCTCCTACACACTGGAGGGGCTGCAGTGTTTATACACTGGTGTCACAGAGCAGGACAGAGCTGGAGGTAAGAAGAGGGATGGTGATGATGGGGTTCAATGGGGGACAGTCGGACTCACTGGATGATGTCATGTTCCTGTGAGAAACTCCCAGGAGACTTTGGATTCAAAATTTGAACCTTGCCCATCAATGTCTTTGTTATCCAGGCGGGATGATAAGGCATCCTTTACGCAGAACTGGATAACATGGTATTGGACTCTACAACAATTGAGCATGGTGCACATGGGCTTTTTATTTTTTTATTTTTTGTACTAAACCAAGATATGTTACTGGTGGGTCTGTTCTGAGAATTAAACTAAGCTCCATTTCAGACATTGCCCTGAGAAATTAGTTTTGATTTTTGGGATTGGAGAGATTCTGCTAGGTAGTTTAGTTTGAGAAAGGGAGGGGGGGTGTCATAGTGATGGCAAAGTCATGCCTTGCAACCACCTACTCACCAACGAGGGGAAAAAAGTATGGCATACCCAGTTTAATTCCCTAATATCTGGGTCTGGAAAGCAGGATTATAAACATGCACTTCTTTAAAAACAACTCACTGACCAATCTACTCCAAACATTTCTTACACTGCTGTATGTATGAACGTATTGAGAAATGAAAAATTGCATTAATATTGAACATAGCTTCCTTAATTTAATTTCACAAGAGAAGACAGTACTTTAAAAACAAAAGACGCCCACATTAGATCTGCTCTTTCATTGTTCTATAAAAGCCACTGCTCAATTTGGAAAAAAAAAAAAATGTTCACACTATTTCTAAGCAAGTGAGAATCCCAAGGAAGAAAAAGAATCATTATCTCAATGCCTAATTAATTTTAAAAAATATTGTAATGCAGACAACTGCTCAAATATAATGGCTCTACCTCAAATATAAAGATGCTACCTCAAATTGGGAAATTTAATGGCAACTGAAAAAGCAGCAATTGCAATAAAGAGAAAAAAAAATGAAAGGTAAAATGTGCAGCTTAAGAAGTAATATCCTTAACAAAATCTCAATCAGTTGCCAAATAACTGAGAGGAACGATATTACTCTTTAACACTTTCAAAACACTGGTACTGAAAAACGAATATTTTTAGTAACCAACTTATCAGTTGCAGGCTTATTATCCTTCTTGGAATCTTGTCTTCCTTAATTGAGGTATTTGCATTTGGAAGTTCCTTTGAATCATCTTATGTTAGTGATCATTTGCAAATAACATAACAGATAAAGCTTTTTGGAATGTATTCAGTCATCCTAATTAGGAGATGCCAAGATCTTCTCTCAGAAATTATGAGACCAGGTGTCCTTCTCTAAATGCTTTCTTGCTCTGGCCTATGGGAAAGACACTTCATGACTAATCAGAATTCTTGCTTTCAAATATCAATGAAAACTTCAAACAGTTATCTTTTTCTTGGGTGAAGCTCTCATGCGTTAATATCAATGTGCGCTTTTCAGTCTACATTAGTAAAAGGAAAGATTTCTGTGCCTTGCTTTCCTGAAAAAGATAAAAGGTATGATGAATTTTAAACGTTGCCCCATCTTTAGCTGCTGGCATCAAACAGATCATCCCCCAAATGTAGAAAGATAGGAAATCCCCCTTCGATAACACTGAGCACCACTGAACGTGCTTTGGGTCTAGTTTATCAGCACTCCACCCCTTTCATTTCGGACACTCAGTTTTACTCAAGTCCAGCTCTTGAAAGCCCGGTTAATTGGTGACAATTTCACTGTTTTATTTTATATGAGATTCTGAGTTCTGAACTATTACTTGCTAACCCTTTGGACTAGCATGTGTTCCTACCTTTACACTTAATCTTAGGGTTAATTACATGCCTGAACATTTTTGATCACTAGTTCCTAACGAGATGAGCTGAATTAACACGTACATTACACGTGCCTGCGGCGCCTTTGCCCATTAGGGTCTCTCTTCCTCATCTCCTTTTTACTTTTTGGTTTCACTTCTTTTCTTCCTCCTTCCCTTCATTCCTTTCCTTCCTATTTTTCTTCCTTCTTCCCTCTATCATTCCCTTCTGCTCTCTGTTCTTTCCTTTGTTTCTCCATCCATCTTTTCTTTTTCCTCTCTGCTTCCTGCCAATCCTTCCTTTTTATTCTTTCTACTTAATTGTGATATACTCCCTTTCTCATTCCACTTAGTCTTCAACTCCAGGAAAATGGAATCTTTTCTCGCTAATTCACAAATTTATCTTCAACACTTATACACTTCTTGGTAGAGAATCATAATATTTAAATGCTACTTAAAAAATGATTGAAAGAAAATGTATAAATAATGTCTTTAAATCTTTAGGACATGGCTTAAAGTAGTTTATAAAGGTCACTGTTAGATATGGGAATAAATATAAAACATAATATTCTCATATTTTTATAAGGTAACTGTTTTGGATAAACATTTCAAAAAATAATTTTACATCATAAAAATCTATGAGAATGAAAAGTAATATTCTCCAAATACTATATAAAATATTAAATTTAGAAATAATCATGTATGAAATAGAAATGAAGTACATTGGGATACTGATAGCAAATGAAGAGTACTTTGTAGCCATCAATACCACGTTTATAGGGCCAGATGGTGGCACAAGGGTAATGCGACTGGACTGGCATAGAAAGGCCCTGGGTCTCCGTCCTGGGCCTCCCTGTGTGTGCTGAATATTCACGCACCAGCTCACGTCTGGGCTGGCAGAGGCTGCAGGGGAGGGTGGCCGAGGAACCTGCTCTCACTCTTTCTTCTTCTCCTTCTCTGTCTATTGTAATGAATAAATAAACAAACAAATGAATAAATAAATTAAATAATGGAGCTTTTTTTTCTGTTATATGAATAAAAAAGACCATAGAATTATATTTACTGACTGGTTGCAAGTATGAACTGAAATTTACATAGAGAGATTTAGATGCCATTAAATAAAATATAAATATAAATGGTTTGCTGATGATGTTTTTAAGAAATTCTAAAGGCGTTAGGAGACTAAGTTTTCAAAGTTTTCAAAGGTAACACAGACAGAAAGTATAATACTAAAGAAAACGGTGATCTCAGCTTGGCTGGACGGAGCTGTATATCATGCCAGGGAAAGTCTCTTCACTATCGAAATGATGTATGGCAATTTAATGTATGAATAATAATAAGTTTTTAAAAATAAAAAAGAAAAAGAAAAAAAAAACTAATTCTAGATTTTTTAAGTTAATCCAAAGTCTAGACTTTTATTTTTATTTTTAAGTTTATTTATTTCATGAGAGAGAGATACAGCCAGAAAGACAGAGAGAAAGAAGCTTGCCACGGTCTCACCATGATGCAGCCCCCTCTCCCTAAACCAACCAGGATTACAGGTGCACCTCGTTCCTGGCAACTTCGGGTTGACCTGGGATCCAAAACTAGGACTCTCATGTGACTCTGGTATTGCACAGTGGTGCACTACTGCCTGCACCACTGGGGCTGGGCAAAATATTCAGGATTTTTTACTATTATCTTCTAAGGTCTTGCTCTTAAGAACACTGGTTTTACTCAAAATTCACGTGCAGTGGAAAAGGACTGGATCAGGAGTGAAGTGAATGGAGAAGGGTCACCAATCTTCTCTAGGATGTCATGGAGGGCCCTGGGAGTAGCTGTTTCCATTATGGGGGGGGGGTGGGCACTAAAGCACCATAACTTAACCTTAGAACTGACAACTGTCCTCCAGAACAGGCAAAGGCCATTACTTACAGTTTCTTCTCAAGTCTTGAGGAGTACATAAACTGGCATATTCCATAGCCTATGACTCCATCTCTAATATTTGCTGTTTGTTTTAATAATACCTTAATGTTACAGTGGTCAAACTTAACCCTAGATTTTTGTGATTTGCTGTGGTTCTTGTCTGGAACCCACGGGCATGTAAAGGCATAGTCACACATCCTCATTCTCAATTCAGAGAGGCTCACCCAGGAGGAACTGGGAATGCCACTTCAAAATAGCCGGTCTTCATCGTGGAGAAATCAAGAGAAGTTTGTGACTCACAGTCAGTGGGAGATGCTAGAGGTAAAGCCCAGTTTTATGAGAACCTCTCTGGTTACCCGAGAAACATGGAGTGGGTAGGAGGGCTTGCAGAGGGAGGAGCAAGGACACGTTTCTGAAGTTATGCACATCACCCCTGCTACAGTCACATGTGAGCAACACAATAAAACCTGTGAGGGAACTTCAACCCACTCACTGGTTGTTTGCCACAGGTCCCCACCCTTGGCTTACCCTTCTCTTTCATGATTTTCAAAAATTATTATTATTTAACTGCACCTACCTTCTTCTAACTCCAAAGTTGTTTTCCTACTGAGACTTTTAATATATAATATTAATATATAATTTAATATAAATATAATTTATATATATGTGGGTGTGTGTGTATTTCAGTAGAAAGAAATAATCAGAGAAATTTGATATTTGATTCTAAAGATGAAAGAAGACTGATTTCTATTAACAACTATTATATTACTAGATATCACATAGTGGCATAGACTACAAATGTGCAGTGTGTTTATGTGTGTGTGTACTGAGAGGGATGTATATTATGTATACAGGTGTGTGTGTGAGTGTGTGTGTGATTCATTGTCTCCAGACAGCTGTCACTGCCGCACAGATACAATCATGGTGGTCAGCTCCAGAAAAACACCTGAAGACCTTGGTTTACCTGTGGAGTTAAAGCTCTCAGGCCCCGAGCAGTGAAGAACTGATATGCTGCTACTCTGCGGACAAGCCCACACCTCCAGGCTGGACTGACATCCATGTCTCCCCACAAGCCAAGCTCATTTGTTCTTTCCCCTTTCCTCTCTCCCCTAGTCTACACGTTCAGTACAATCTCTCGCTTCTGAGGAAGTGTTCATTGTGATGCTCTCTTAATATATATATTACATGTACATATACAGTACGATATGACTGCATCCTTTCCTGACTTTCACAACAAGCATTTTCAATGGGGTTGAGTCATAGAAACCAAGACTACTTTAAATAGTCTCTTATCATACTTTTAAAATGTATACAAGATGGAAATTTCTTTCCATGTCCCTGGATGAAAATTCAGTCTCTTGGTTTTTTTGTTTTTTTTTTTTTTTCTGATTACTTTTACTTGGCTAAACTACTTTTGATCATCTTAAGAAACAGTCACAAAAACTTCACATTGGTTCTTGGATTTCCCACTCTTATTATGTAGTCAAAACTAATCTTTCTTCCTTCCTTTCTTTCTTTCTCTCTTTCTTTTATTTTTACTTATTTATTTTTTTTATTTGAAGCTGTTCTACTTCCCCAAATCCTGGCTGTGGGTGGGTAGCCTGGAGCTGGGAATGGGCTGGACTTACCTGTCTTCCCCGGCCACACACATACTCATTGCCTCCTCCACACTCAGGAATTGCATCTTTCACTACTTAGGTGTTAAGGAGCATCAGCTCAGACAAAGGGCAAAAAGAACGTCCTACTTTGCTGGTTACTACTAATGTTCATAGCTGCCTTTTTCTAATGGGGACTTTGGGGACCCTAAGGCTCTCTCACCTCCAGCGCTACCCTGACTTTAGTCCTTGGTACATTTGTGTGAGATTCTCTGGTTCATCCTTTATTTACTTCTCATCCTCTAGGGATCCTGGGATGCCTTCAGCCGTTCTGAGATGAGGACTGCACCTGTGTTTAGTTGGAAACATCCAACAGAATTTCAGATGACTTATGTTTGGAGCTCTCTTGGGTACATGGAGGATCACACATTCTGTGTCCTGGTAAACTCTGGGGAGACAGACATACCCTAAGGAGCATCAGCCTTTCATTCACAGTCAGCATCATGTCTGACAGTGTAGTTTGCCTTTCTGATTTATCTAGCAGTTATTCAGACATACCCTGTGATGGAAAGTTTTGTATGTCAACTTGACTATGTTATGTGCCCAGTTATTCAATCAAACACTTATCTAGCTATTGCTGTGAAGGTATTCTATAGACACTAATGACTTCTAGAATCAATTCACTTTAAATGAAAGAGATTACACTGGATTATGTGGGTGGTCTTCTGTCTGTTGAGAGTCCTTAAGAGCAAATCAGAGAATCTTTGAAAACGAGATATTTTACCTCAACACTACAGCGTCAGCTCTGTCTGAGTTCCCAGCCTGCCAAACTACCCTATACAAGCGTGTTTATACCGCATTGCGTGAGTCAATTCTCATCTCTTCTTCTGTTAGTCTGTATCTATCATCATCTATATATCTATCTTTCTATATGTATGTCCTTATATAATATCCCATCAGAAGACCCACCCTGGCACATCATGTCCTCTTCCCCAGGTGTAGGAAATATGTTATTTGTGTGTGTGTTTTAAAGACAAAGTCTCACTATATTGCCCAGGCCCACCTTGAGTTTGAAATTCTGCCTCAGCTTGTGTGAGTTGCTGTGATTACAGAAGACATCACTGTGCCAGGCTTTAGGTTAGGCAGGGGATTACACCCAGGCCTCCCAAGTGGCCCAAGACTGGAGCACAGTGTCTAAGCAGCGAGTGTCATGAGGGCAGTGTCAGCAGCAGGTTTTAAGCTTCACAGATCCAATCAAAGCATCTCTCATTGACTTGAATGCAGAAACCAAAACCCATTTGAGTGGGCTTGGACATAACACACATGAATTATTTTGAAGCATCCTCGGAGATGTTCCCTTGGCCCTTTTGTGTCTTATTTGTAGATTATTGGTTCCAATTTGCTGTAAGATTGTGCTATGGCCCATCCCTGACATAGAGAAGTTAATGTCAGAACTAAGGTTAGATCATTATGGAGATTTTTAGGCATGGGTGATTAGGTCATTGTTTTAGTGTAATTGCGCTTATCCAAAATGGCTTACAGCTACCCTTACTTCTTATTTTTAAGGTTTTTACATTGTGCACATGCACTCTTCAGAGAGAGAAAGGAGAGAGAGAATGAAAGAGACAAAATGAGAGAGAGAAAGTGAAAAATGACTCCCCCTGGGGGCGGGGAATGGCCATGCCACAATTCCTTCTCCATTTCCTCCTGGAGTTTTCAGCATGCACTCACATATGCCTCGTGTAATTTTCAGGCCACCAGGTCCAACACATGAACAGAGGTCAGCCACGTGGAAGTCCAGCGACTTAACCATCATGCCATCTGCTAGCTCCAAACTAATCTTACCTCTGACATAAAATACATTCTCCCAAATGTCATGCAGAAGTATTGGTGTTATGTACACTCTCCAAAAATACTCGAGGTCAACATGTTTGATAACGTATGATAGTCAAGCAGAAGTGCTTTTATTTCCTTATGACCCATTAAAGGTGTTTTACTGTCAACTCAGTTTTTTTTTTCTTTTCTCTTTAATTTATGTGTCTACAAATTAACCCAAACAATATGTTGCTAAGATCAAAAGAAAAAGTAAACCATAATGCTTGAATGTAACTCTGGGTGCTAGTTGTATTTTATTCTATTTTATGTTTTTTTATGTTCTCAGCTGGTCTTTTCTATTCTTTGTGAAATTTTGGCAGTTGAAATACCAAGTTCTAAGAAGAAGGATGAGTGGGTACATTGCTTTAAGGAGTGCTTTGGAAATAGGCATTTAAGGTTTTTGAGAAGTTATTTACAGGAATAGATTGGATAAAATAGCAGCATACAACACCAAAGTGGCTGCCACTGCAACTTCCTTTCTTGTGCTCAGTGGTGGGAGCACTTAGGATAATTGCTAGACAAGTGGAAAACTCGGTTGGAAGTATGAGATTGATTTCCACTCCACCCCACCCTGGGTATTTTATTTTTTTGTAATTGTACCAAGTTTTGATTATTTCTTTTGGTGCATTAAAAATTAAAACAACAGTGTTTTTTAAGACTTTCAAAAGTTTAAAAAGTTCATAAATTCACTATATATTTAAACAGAACTTTGATTTAACAAACTATCAACAAAGTGTTAGTATTTTAATGATATGTATGTGAAAATGTCTACCTAGAATGTAGTAACTGTATAGTATATATTTGTTGAAATAATAAATGAAGATTTAACCTAATATGCCCAGAAGGTTTTTCTATCTTGTTTACAAGTAAAAACATGTTCATACATGTAAAAAGAAATATGTGTTTAGAGTGCCACCCTTTTTCACTTGGCTTTCTTTCATTTTGCTTGATAGTCTTTCATAATTTTTCCAGCATTCAATAATTATGTAAGGACTGATTTGACTCTCATGTTTGTATTCTGAAATGACATAAAAATTATATAGTTTGAGACATAAGATAGAATTTTTGAAAATGGCATTTTGGAAGATTCAGTTTTGATTCCAGAACCATGGGGCTTGTAAGTCATGGAACTGGAAGCAATCCAGCATCTGGAATTGAACAGAGAATTGAAAGAGTTTGCCAATGTTGTTTCATTCAAGATGTCTGAATGTAGAAATAAATACACACACTATCTATTCTCATTATTGTAGCTCATCTGGGATCCAAGTCTCACAATGTATGACTTCTTTGGCAGAAGTTATTTTCAGTACATGAATTCCCTTTTAGAATTCACTCATGTCAGGTATAATTTTACACTCTTGTAGAAATTTGGAACAATTTCTAATCATTTCTCAAAGACTCTCAACTGGAGATGTTTCTACAATTCTTACCAATTGTATT
The DNA here is from genome assembly GCA_026018925.1 of Tupaia tana. Classification (NCBI taxonomy): domain Eukaryota; kingdom Metazoa; phylum Chordata; class Mammalia; order Scandentia; family Tupaiidae; genus Tupaia; species Tupaia tana. The sequence goes on along the minus strand of JAKSZU010000005.1, from coordinate 105,245,659 downwards.
AGGCAGATAACTTTCAGAAGACCAAAACTCCCATCGGAAACTGAAAAACAATCAAACAAACAAACTAAACCAAATACCAACAAACAAAACATAACTGAGTATATCAGAGAACTATTGATTCAACCAGGAATGAAGTCACCAAGCTCTTAAAGGCTCTTTCAGAGAAATAAACCAACACTTTCTAAGCTGCTTTCTCTTAGTGTCAAGTACCGTCTTCGGTGTGGGATGAAAAGCTAAGAGTTCAGGCAAAGAGTTGGTCCAAACATTCAGAAAAGCGAAATATGTTTTTGTTAATTTAAGATGAATACAAAGGAAAAAAAAAAGTGCAGTATGTAATTCAAGGCGAGTAGGAATTAAGAGGCTAACATCTCAGTGAAAAAGAAGGTATACAAAAGTGAACTCTAGACTGAGAAATTGCCCATTAAAAGTATTCATCAATTTTAAAGTTATGCTAGGAAAGAAACTAAGTGGTTTAACAAAACACAAATTAAAGTAGTTCAATTATTTTGCTTAATGGGTTGCCAGTATCAAATAATGTAGGTATGCTCTGATTCAGTCAGTCCATAGTTTTATGACCATAGAAGGGTGTGCATCAGTAATGTGCATGTGTACAAACAATATCTTTAATAATGTTCAGAATATCAACATCTATAATTAGCAAAATTTGAGATAATCTCAAATGCCCATTAAAATATGTATAAATAATGTGCTATGTTATGTAGTGACAGCAATTGTAATGAATGTGCAAGTATAAGAAGAAATTCCAAAGGCTAAACCTCAAATTATAGAAACAAAAACAATGCAGACTGTATACATAGACTCAAAACTAATATCCAGTGTCAGATATAAATAAAACGTTTACTGGTATGGTAAAAGATGGGGGCCAATAATACTCATTTCCTCCTTGACATGGGTGATGATCACAGGTAGAAACTTGATTTTTACACTTATTGCTGGTGAATTTTACAATATTAATTTTATATTCAGTTAATGTTTTCTCTAAACTATGTTAGGGAAATTTTCTCTTGAACAGTAGAGATAAGGAATCCCAAAATTGTCATTGCTGGCACACGACCCTGCCGTATGCATATTAGAATTCAGCTGAAAGCTTCCCCCTCTTTCTCAGTGTTCTAATTCCAAGCTAAGATGCTTCTGATTTTTGTGTTAAGGTTGGGAAAAAAATGTAAGATAAGATGACCCTAATTTACTATGCAGCACAAAGTAGGAAAAAAGTAGGAAAAAGACATTACAGAGATTAAAGCAAATGTTAACATGTTAGGTATACCCCAGAGGATCACAATAAAAATTGTGCTAAAGAGAAGTGATAGGACTAATATGAGAAGGAGCCTAGTCTTGATGTGGAAACTGAACTTCAAATAAAATGAAACAGTGCTGGAAGGCATCTTTATTGTGCTAAGACAATGTAGGGGAAGGAAGGCACAGAACAGGCAAAAGGTGACTGAGGTAGCAATGTGGAAAGCCCAGATGACCAGTATGATGAAGGGAGTAATTGAAAACATTAATAACATAACTGGGATGCTGAAAATCCAAGAATTTAGAGGAACTAGAAATTAGGACACAAGTTTACAATAGTAAATGTAGTTTGGACCAGATATCAAGGTATAAATATAGACATCTACATAAATGCCAATATTGGTGCGAGAAACATCCTTGCGAAAGGAGGTAGGAAACACTAAGTGATGTAGAAAATGTGTAGTTGATTGAACTTAATTTGCATTAGTACATTCAAGCTTTCTACTACTTGGTGGAACTGAACACTCAAAATAGAAATAATCTTGAAGTGAAAAACAACATGAGCAGTGCATGTCATAAAATCTAAACCTACTAAAATTTCACAAGGAATCAAGGCCAGGAAGTCCATGTAAATGAAGCAGCAACAAGAATATAAGGAGTAAATTCTGTTGATACAGAGGGTAAGAGGATACAGCTGTATGATGAGAATTGTCAGAAGATATTTTTGGATTCAGAAGACCAATGCAAATATCATACTCCAATGTTTTCTCCATTATGCTATACAGCATTAGAATTTAAAAAGTTATTGTGCAACAAATTAGGAGAAACCAAGAAGTAAAAATATAACTCAGACCATTTATGGGTATAACCTAACTGGAAAAAGGCCTATTGAACACAGATAACCATAGCACACATCAGTTGACAAGCAATAAATGAGTTATATCACAAAGACATTGCTAACAAGAAATGAATAATGGAGAAGTTGAGTAATTAGACAACTATTCATAGAAAATCCATTTTGTATTTGCACTTGGATGAAAAGAACAAATTTCTAGGTATTAGAACTTAGGGATACAGATATCTGCAAGGTTGTGAGAAAAGCAGAATTCATGTCTATGTGTGGGAACAGATTTGCAGGAAGGATAAAATTGTAGCATGATACGGAACACACACACACACACACACACACAAACACACACACACATATGTAATTGGTAATGAAGAAGTCAACCAGTTGGTCAATGAATACTTACACTGCTTTCCTTTTGAAACACAGAAATTAGATAACTTTTAGAAATTGATTTGTCAAGCATATTAATAAAATCATGAAGGGCTATGCTGTGGTTCAGTTATCAACCCCAAATCCTTGCACTGAAATTTTGTTGCATTGTAAAGATGTTATGTAAAAATTTAGTGCCTATATGGTGTCCTAGGTTGGGCCCTTTGGTCATAAGTGAGTCATTAGTGTGGGGTCCCTATGATTGAGTTCTACTGAGTTTAAAAGAAGGGAAAGGAGACCAGATCAGGTAGAAACATACCAACAGTCACTCTGCTCAAGATCTCTACTTTGTAACGCCTTTCTTCCACATGGTCATAACTGCAAGTCAAATAAACCCTATCCTCTTGAATTTACCTGATCTTGGGTCTTTCTGTAAGCAATGGCTTAATGGAATGAGAGAAACTGACACAAAGCTAATATATTTTTTTGGCAAAGTGATAAAAGCCTAGAATATTATGATAGTAGCTGAAATGGAAATGATGGGACCATTATGAAGGGAGGATCACTTACAGCTGTTGTTCAACTGGATGCATATGGTTAAGATGAGAGAACTAGAGATGGACCCAGAAATATTGAACAAAGTGATGATAGTATCAACAGAAAAAGAATTGTTGAGAGAAAGAAGTTGGGAATTACAATAAACTTTGTCTGAAGTGTTATGAGCATAAATCTCTAGAAGAGAATTAGAATTTGGAAGAATCGTACTGATCTCAACCACCTAGCATAAAGGAATGTGAACACCATGCTAGTATAAAAAGATAGAAGGTTGGGACCAGCAGTTGGCATAATGGCTATATCATTGGACTCCCATGTGGTCTACCATAGTTCGAGTCCCATACTCGGTTCCTTAAACTCATGGCGGGCACGTGTGCATGCGTGACCAAGATCCTGAGAGAGAATGGAGGAGAAAGTATTATAGTGTGGCCATCCCCCAGGGGTGTGATTTCTTGCTTTCTGTTTCTCTCTGTTTTTCTAGTGAGCGCATGTGCCCTATAGCAAAAACCTCTCAAAAAATAAAAATAAAAAAATAAAGAAGGTTGAAGAAAAAGGAAAACAACCATTCAAGTGCTCTTATTTGAAGGAGTGGTGGAAATTTAAGTCCAAGCCTAGGCTAGCAATTGTATAAGTAGGGAAAGACAAGCTAGTGTTTCAAATGGCAAAGCCAAGGGCCACAAGCATACAAACAGTAGGGGGCCACCATTTTGATTTCTCAGTGTCAGGAAAATTGAGACTCAGAAAAATCTTTGGATTTAGTAGCTATGGTATTATTGATTTCCTTCAACATATGTGAAGAGAATTAAATGGAAAGTGTGATGAAAAGAGTGATTTTCCACATTTTTACACCTTTTTTTCTTTTATGATTTCATTATAAAAGAAGAGGCAGAAATTTGTTGTTTTTCTGAATTAGCAGAAATTTCACTGTGGGGAAGCATAAAATCTCCTTCATGTATGACAGTTGTTTTTCATATAGAAGGGAACTGATTTACTGTTAAGCATCATTCATTGTTTTACACAATAGGAAACACAAAAATGCTAAGATACCAATTATTATATACTTCATGTATCTTCACCCAGAAGGAGAAATGCTGGGGTGAACTCGTTGAAAAGGAAATAAACTCACTATGCTTTGCTCCACTATAAACTTCTTTATTGGTAAAGTTAAATCACTTTTTTATTTTTTTGAGAGGTTTTTGCTATAGGGCGTGTGTGCTCGCCAGAAAGACAGAGAGAGACAGAGAGACAGAAAGCGAGAAATCACCCCCCAGGGGTGATGGCCATGCCGCAATCCCTTCTCCTCCATTCTCCTCTCAAGATCTTGGGCATGAACACACAAGTGCCCTGTGTGAGTTTAAGCCACTGCGTCCGGGACTCGAACCACAGTTGACTACATGGAACTCCAGCAACATAGCCATTACGCTAACTGCTAGTCCGCTAAACCACTCTTCATACTAAGAATGGTTATGATTCTTGCCTCACATACTTCTTAGGAAGAATAACTGCAAGATTAAGAGCACAAAGAAGTAACACAATTTTAATAATGAATAATGAGGAAAGGAAGAGGTGCCCTATCATGCATAAGAATGCATTATAAAACTAAAATAATTAATAGAGACAGAGAGAGGCAAAGTGTGAAGGCATCCCTGTCTCCTCAACCAGGAGCACGGCCACACTTCAGTCTCTTGTCCTCCATTTTTCTCCTGGAACTTTGAGCTCACCTGCACATGTGTATGTTGTGTTTTTCTGACCACCGGTCCAGAACTTGAACCACAGAATTTGCCATGTGGAATCCAGTGCCTTAACTACCACATTACCTACTAGCCTAGCCCAATCTGGCATAGTTTTTAAGCCATGGGGTCTGGGACTGGAACCAAGCATTTGACCATGTAAGATCCAGGCACCTTAAACCCCATGCTATCTGCAAACCCAGGGTCTGTTATTTTTAAAATGTGTATAGACTGTGCTTAGGAATTACACTTTCCAGAATTGATCCTGCAAATGTATTTCTATAAGGACATAAAGTTATTTATATGAGTTTTTTTTTTTTTTTTTAAATCAGAGCATTCCAAATAACAATAATGATGGAATCATTATAATTAAATGAAATGATATGAGGTTGGCCCATGGCCTGGTGGTTATGAGGACAATATTCCAAATGGCCAACCATGTAGTTTGAGTACTGGACACAATGGCTGGAGAAATATGCCAGCTACGTGTATGTGCATGCTCAAAATCTGAAAAGGAGGGAGAAATTGAGAAGAGATTGTGGCATGATCATGGTGTGGCATGATCATGGCCAATGTAGAAGGGGGGGGGCTTCTCACTTTCTGTCTCTCTTCCTCTCTCATTCTCTGTCCCTCTCCAGAGACTGCACATGTACAAATACATACAGATACAGGAAAACATCAAGATGTTAGAAAACAAATATTTCTTCTTAGTATCTTAATCTTATGTTGGATAGATGGGTGCTCCTGGAATAGAAGAGTAATGGAAGACTAATGACAACTGAGTGCAGGACTATGGAAAGCTTTGGGGGCAGCAAGTATTGTATCGAGTGGGAGATATGAAAAGGAGGAAGCAAATTGTCTAAACTCAGAAAATAACCGGAGCTAAAAAGAGGCTCCCATAGAGGGGGAGGATGAGTGGGACTCCTCTCCAAAGCTCTTAGCTCTCTTTTTCCATATCAGACCCCAGTGCTTCCTATAGTCAGGAAGTACTGAGATGGTCACAGACATAGTTTATCTTGAGGAGTTGCAAGGATCTGCCAAGCCAGAAAGAATAGCACACTCTCCACCCAAGCACCCGGCTGAGGTGCCTTCTCAGGTACTGAACCTAGACATTCCCTCCTTACGGCTGGAAGGACTGTTCTCCTGTTCTCCCTCCATTTTCCCAAAGGTCGGTGCTCCAGGAACCCTCCCTGTGTCCTGCAGTTCAGTTTCTCAGGACTTCCCTGAATTGTGGGTGTGAGTGGAGAACTAGGAAAGAAAAACTAATGAAAAGGAGAATGCTGTAGGTCTCCCTCTGGGATAGAGGAGCAGACAGGGCATCACTCTGCCTGCTTTCCAGCCCCAAAACCCCACAATCTCACAGGCCAGTGTGGACAGCTCCTGTCTCACTTCCCAGTCCCACAAGCAGTCACACACACACACACACACACACACACACACACACACAGCTCCACCCAAGCCCCACAGCTGTACAGATTGACAGGCTGTGCACAGGTACACAAGTTGTACCCCATGAGGGTCACAGCCTCTCTGATGGGTGTGCATATTGCCCTCAACCCTACAGATGGGGCATCGGGTATGCACCATGCACTTCTACCCTCTCCCCCAGCTTGGGCCACAGCCATGCTAAAGAGGACTCACAGTGCCCTCCTGTACCAACACTAATTCGGCCTCACATGACAATAAGAAACTGCCTGCCAATGAGTGCTATGACTTTGAGGTTAGGCACTGGAGTCGACAGTTTCCTCCATTCCAGGGACTGCCCACAAATGACTAACTAAAAACACTAGTCATCCCCTGAGTCACAAGTTCCTAACCAACACCTAAGTCCCTCATCTTAAGTACAACCCACTCAAGACAGAGGATATTATTTATTGACAGCTGATATCTTCACTTGGTTACCTCCACAGAGAAGAATCCTGCTCCCTAAACAGGGTGTGAGGACTCAGGTGAACACACTGTTGGAAAGCAGATGACTTTGGATCAAGTGTACACACACCCTCCACAAGTGGAACCCCAGTATACCACACTAACCTCACCTTGAACCTGAATACATAGACCCAGCAGTTCCTATGGTCCCCATTTGTGTCTCTGAAAATATACAAATTCATCTATAATGAATTCAACTGGAGCAAAGCTGGTATGATTCAATAAACCAACACTAAAGGATGCAGCAATAGGGAAGAAAAATAAAGGATCAATTTTAAAAATAATGAAATGCTATCACTATAAAACCTAATCCATGAATTTGGAATAATTGAGTACTCCACAAGATGCTGAACAATCGTCAAGGCAGAGATATAGGAAACATGAAAAAACAGGAAAATATTTCTTCCCAAAAGGAACACATTGACTCCTGATTAACAATGTACAAATTGCAGGAAATCACAGCAATATCAAAAATGGATTTTGGAATATTGATTATAACAAAGCTCAAGGAAATGCAAGACAACACACACAAATTTAGGTGATGAGAAAAACAATGTATGACATGTAAGAAAGATTAAATAAAGAGAGCACTTAAAAAATAGCACTACTGGAGAAAAACACAGTAGAAACATTTCAAACAAAACTCCAAGGTAAGGGCCATAACACAAAATACAGTTGATAAGTGGGAATATTTCAAGATAAAAAGTTTTTGCATTTCAAAGGAAACAGAGAAAACCCACAGAATGGGAGAAAACAATTGCAAACAATGCTGTTTTTTTTTTTTTTTTTTTGGAGAGGTTTTTGCAATAGGGCATGTGCGCTCACCAGAGAGGCAGAGAGACAGAAAGCGAGAAATCACACCCCAGGGGAAATGGCCATGCTGCAATCCCTTGTCCTCCATTATCCTCTCAGGATTTTGGGCCCACACACACACATGGGCCTGGTGTGAGTTTTAAGTCACTGGGTCCAGGACTTGAACTGCGGTCGACTACATGGGAGTTCAGCCACATAGCTATTATGCTAACTGCTGGTCCTGCAAACGATGCTTTTAATAAGTAATTGACAACAAGAATATGTAAAGAATTCAAAATAGCCCACTTGCAAAAACAAAAGTACTGAAACAAAAACCTGGCAATGCAATGAGAAAATAGACAATCAATTGGCAGTCCTTGAGTGCCCATTTTCTGATTGGATTGCTAGAGTATTGTGCTTTCTTTTTTTTTTTTTAGAGAGATTTTTGTTATAGGGTGCTTGCTCTCGCCAGAGAGGTCACGCCTCCATCCCTTGTCCTCAATTCTCCTCTCAGGATCTTGGGCATACAGTCACAAGCTCTCAGCGTGAGTTTTAAGCCACCGGGTCCAGGACTTGAACCATGGTCAACTACATAGGCATCCAGTGATGTAACCATTACGGCATCTGCTGGTCCCATAATCTTTAACTGGACTGGTGTACAGTGTGTTCATGCAAGTAAAATTCATTGCACAAGCTGTATTGATGTACAGCATTTAAATGTACAAAATAAATTTAAAAATTAAAAATAAAATGACAAACTAAAAAATAAATTTAAAGAGAAAAAATGAGAAATCGATCTGCACAGGCAACTCTTAATGGAAAATGTGCAAATAATTAAAAAGCGCATTAAAACATGTTTACCATCTCTTATCATAAGAAAATGCAGAGAAACACCACAATGAGATATCACTTAAGCACAGTCAGAATGGGTATAAACAAGAAAAAAAAAGAAGAATGATGATGATGTTGCAGACCAAAGAAACCAATGTGTACTGCTGGTAGGAATGTATATTAGAATATGCCCTGTGGAAAACAGTATGGCGGTAGAGATTACGGAATGGTTTGCCACAGCAGAGTAAGAAATATAAACAATTAATGCATCTTTCAAAAAAAAAAACAGAAAAAATTTAATAGAACTACTATCAAATATGCATAGCATAATGGAAAGTTCAATGTTGAAGACAAATATGTATGTATGCTTGATTTGATTAGTACACACAATATGCATGCTTTAAAATCCTTACTGTACACTACAAAGATATACTTTAAATATATGTGAACCAGAAATCATAATAAAAAAGCGTTTATTTTTATGATAACATGAAAAAATAGTTTAAAATTTCATATTTACTATAAATAGTAATTTATCAATAACCTCAGGGCTGCTTAGAATCAAGATATATTATATGAGGAAATTCCATCTTACCAGTTAAGAAAATCCAGGTTGAAAGGATATCCTCTGTATCAACATGTCTTAATGGGACCAGGAGTTGGCATAATGGCTGTGTCGCTGGACTCCCATGTAGTCCACCATGGTTGGAGTCCTGGACCCGGTGGCTTAAACTCATGATGTGTGTGTTTGCATGCTTGCCCAAGATCCCGAGAGGAAAATGGAGGAGAAGGTATTGCGGCGTGGCCATCATCCCCACTGGGGGGTGATTTCTCACTTTCTGTCTCTCGGTCTTTCTGGCGAGCGCACACACCCTATATCAAAAACCTCTCAAAAAAATAAAACATAAAACAAATAAACAATAAACATGTACTAATATTAGAAGTATTGGAGTTGGATATTTGCATTTTAGAAACTATATTGTTACAAATTAAGCTTGCATTTATAATTTTATTAAACACTTTTAGCAAACCAAATATGTGACCTTTGTTTTGTCAGCTCAATGCTGTGAATGTCAAAATCTTTCACTATACCACGTACCTATAGAGAATTTATTTACTACAGAAATAAGAACACTAACTTGATATACCAGTTACAGAACACAAATTTTGTATGGGAAGCAAATTAAATATTACTTTAGTTTAGGGTGATAACAAGGAGGTTCAAAGTTCTTAAGAGATTTCTCTGAAATTTATAACTCTTGGCTCGGGTGTTCCAACTAGGTTCCAAGGGCTCACATAAAGTTACTGCTGTTAAATCTTTTGCTATTTGACTCAAAACATTGTTGTGCACCTTTATTAGGCAGTGCAACATTGCACCTAACTCTGAATGGCATTTGTTTAATTTCTAAAATTGAATTTGATTTCCGAAGATTCAGATTTATCTTCAATAATGCTATTTACGAATTTGAAAAACTTTTGAAAACAATTACAACAGAAAGAGACTTTAGGCTACATGAATAAATAGAAGCATGGCAAAATAAAATATTTCATTTCAGAGCTTGATATGGAAAAGACCTAATGCTTTTGACCTTGCATGCTCTGATCTGTTAAAAAAAATCAACAGTAAAAATATACAGCTGCTACTTGTGTTTCTCCACATTATTTGTGCACGTTCTCACACTGTCTAGAATAGAGCAGCATGTTGAATGACACCCAAGTGACCCGGTATGTTAATTTATCTACATTAATGTCTAAGTTAAAACTAGGAGGTGATTTAGAGTTTGACAAGAATAAATACCAATATGCGCTCTATATATCAATTCACTAAAGCTCTAAGTAATATAATTCCCCACTCTTTTAAAAATTTATAAGATAACTATTCTTTCTGACTATATAAGGAATGTGAATGTTCAAAAATTAAAATAAATATCTTTCAATTTCCTGTATTAGAACCACATGGGAAAAACCATGATTAACATTTTGGTGTACTTGTGGAAAAATTGATATAAGGACTATTTTTTTAATTGATATAAAAGCCTCTTATTTCTCTTTTTCTTTTTTTTTTTTTTTTTGTTCATTTGTATTTGCCAATCATGTTATCTGGAGATAATCATCTTTAGCTCTTCCAAAATTTATTTCATTATTTTGTTATTATTGTGGTTTTTATTATTGAGGGACAATATAAATTTTCAGAATATACCAGAAACTCTAGTAGATGTCATACTTCAAAATACACTAATTTTGGGTCATTAGGTGGTAAGGTAGTTGAGGTGCTGGACTCCCACATGACCAACCATGTTTGGAGTCCGAACCTGGCTACTTGAGGATTATAATAGGCACACGTACATGCACGTCCCAAATCCCGGGAGCAGAATGGAGGAGAAGGGATTGTGGCATGGCAATCCCCTCTGGGACAGATGATTTCACACTTTCTGTTCTGGCAAATGCATGCATCCTATAGTAAAAGGCTCTGTAAACAAACAAACCGACATACAAACAAACAAAAAAAAAACCCCAACCTATTCTATAACTTACAGCATTCTTTAAGTCTAAATGCTGATAAATTGTATCCCAGCCTTCTTGGTATTCCAAGGACATAGGCTTTGCTTGAGTTTCTTTTTTGTTGTTTGCTTGTTTTGTCTTCAGATTCTGTTAGGGGTTTGATCTTGCTTCCTTGACCCCACAAGTGTGATATTTATAAAAGGAAAAGAGGAAGTCTTTGCAGCATATAAGCCACTCAGTGACACTATAGGATTTGTCACATAAGAAGATAACTGGGTACACAGTGGAATACTGACCAGCAGAGTTTGAAAGCAAGGGCGGATGCCAAAACGATAGTTTGTCAGTTCAGTAATTCAGAAGATAATGTTGTTACCTTTAATCTAGTGTTTTAATCTAGTGTTAGTGTTCAGGTAAGAGAAAATGACACCCTAGTTATAAACTATGGAGGAGTTGGGTAGATGAACATGTTTTTAAATATTTTAAGAAAAATGTATTCTTTTTTTTCAAAATAGTATTTAAATGAGAAAGAATAGAGAAAAGCACTCACTCTGGCCTCATGTTGTGAACCCCTCCCCATCCCTGCCAGCCCTTCTAGCCATCCAGGGTCGTGGGCCTGCACACACAGCAGGCACAGGCTGACCAGGGAGCCAAGGCATAATCTCCCGTAAGACCCAGCGCCACGTGAGCAGTGTGTTGCAACTGAGCCAACGCAAGATGAGCACTATTGGTCATTCTGGTTCAAGTAATTCCGTTGTTATGGGCCATTCACTGAGACAAGCTGTTCAGAGGAGACGATCAGGAATTGAATTTTGGATGCCTAGGCAGAGACTGCACTGATCGCTAGTCGCTCTTCCTTTGACTGAGGCCATCTTGATTTTATAAGACTGTGGCAGTGTAGACGAGTGAAAACTGAATTTTCTGTACTTGTTTACATTAGCAGTGGCTTTGGACTATATTTCTAGTCAATCAGATGGAAATTGAGGCTTGCTGGGTGGGGTCTCCAGAATATCTATTACTCTCCTAAAAAATTAGCACACTGTATTCACACGTCTTTTGTCTTTTCTCACTTCCCCTTATTCGCAATTGAAAAATGATTCTTTAAAGAAATAGTAGTTATCTTCTAACCATCTAGAAGGAAGCCACAAATTAAGGACAGAGAGAGACAGAGAGTGTGAAAGTGGGAAATCAGCCCTGGCAGGGGTGGACAGGCAGCCATGCTGCAATCCCTTCTCCTCCATTTTCCTCCTAGGATTTTGAGCATGCACAGCTAGCATGAATTTCAAGCCAGGTCCAGTATTTGAACCATGGCCAGTCATGAGGGAGTCTATAGCCTTAACCATTATACCACCTACTGTCCCTTGCCATAATTGAATGAAGCTCAATGGTTTTAAGTTCCCTCTTTAATCTTATGACATTTTTTACTCTGCTTTCTTAATATGTTTGTTGTTTTCCATCATCCTATGCTTTTTGTGTCTTTTCTTACATCCTGCATGTTTGTATTGCTCTCTTACCTGGAGTATATTATTTACTTTACTCTTCAGAATAGTACTCGTAAGTCTTTGCTCAAATCCCAGTTCCTCTATAAACCTTTCTTCGATTACTGTGAGCTAGACTTCTCCCTCTCCTAAGGCCTACGATACTAAAGAGTTTTCATCACACTCACAGGAGAGTTAATGATATGTGTTGTTCTCTCACGGTTTCATGAATATTTATCAGAACTCCCAAGTAGATTTTTCAGCACTCTATCTTTTATTTGTCTTTTGTATTACTAAGAGTGTTTAACAAAATTTTACCCAAAGGATGCTGGCTCTGCTAGGTTAGAAAAATGTTGACATTGAAATTCCCCTGCACTGCTTTCCATGGGGTCCCCTCCCTCCTAATGTTTGACTCCTCCCAGAGCATTTTTCTGTGTCTCTGAAGGCAAGTACCTTACGCAGTGACGGACTCACTTACATCACTTTCCCTCAGAGGATAGCCATGCATGTCTCATAGAAAAACAGGGAGAACTTCATATTGCTAACACTTAAGCTGTGCTTAGATAATAGACTGGACACGGGACCAGCAGTTGGCGTAATGGCTATGTCGCTGGACTCCCATGTATTCGACCGCGGTTCGTGTCCTGAACCCGGTGGCTTAAAACTCACACCAGGTGCATGTGTGTGCGTGCCCAAGATCCCGAGAGGAGAACGGAGGAGAAGGGATTGCAGCGTGGCCATCCCCCCTGGGGGGTGATTTCTCACTTTCTGTCTCTCTGTCTCTGTCTGTCTGTCTGGTGAGCGTACGCGCTCTATAGCAAATACCTCTCCAAAATAAATAAATAAATAAATAAATAAATAAATAAATAAATAAATAAATAAAAGAAACCTTGGAAAGACACATGAAGGATGATATGAAAGTCATTCTGAGGTGGAATGCTTTAAAAAAATGATATAGACTGGACTAAAGTGAGTGATTCTTTTTAATGATGAGGGTAAAGATAATGCTTTTACCAGTTTATTAGGAGCTAACCAAGTGTCCAAATTTGTGGTGATAGTCTACCCAACACAGGAGCTGAGCTGGTTAGTCCTCAAATGTACATAGCGCTTTATCACTTGCAGGAAATACTTGGATTTTTCATGCTCAAACCAAGTTAGTTGAGCGGGTATTTGATGGGAACCACCACTCCTATACACCTGAAATCTCTGATTTGTCCTGATCTCTACAGCTTTTCTGACATGCAGATTTTCTACAATTTTATCATCGTGGCCAGGGGCGGGCAGCCTCAGGGATGATTTTTTTTCCCTTTTTGTCATAGAGTGTATATGCTTGCTGGAGAGAGACAGAAGTTAAGAAATCACCCTCCAGGGGGGATAGACATGTTGCAATCCCTTCCCCTTCATTCTCTTCTTGGGATTTTGGGCACACGTACATGTGTCCAGAGTGATTTTTAAGCCATCAGGTCTGAGACTCGAACCACAGTCAGCCATGTGGGAATCTAGCTCTTTAATCACTACACCATCTGCTGGCCTCCAAGGATAACCATTTCACCTTCTCACTGTATCAAGTAACACAGGTCAGCGGAACTAACAGGAGTGCATCATTTTCAGAATGCAGCTCCTCAGTCAGTGGCTAGAATATCTGTCATGATGGTGTATTCAAGGCCAGGGAAATGACTACAGCATGTGCCTAGGGTCCTACGGGGCTTTCTTTAAGTCACCTTTAGCCAGGGTTCAGTGATGGTTGCCCTCCTCACTGGGATGTTTTGCACTGTCACAGTAAAGTGAGTGACCACAGGGTTTTCAGTAACTATGGTCACAGTGGGTTCTCTGGTCTCAAGTAATGCATAAAAACTAACCACAACTCTCTACCTCCTGAGCACTGGCTCAGTGACTTGCTACAATGTCTCAGCATCCCTTCCTCCTTTCCTCTAGGTCAGTCATGTCTAAATTTCAAGAAAAAAATAATATGATCTGATGAGGATCTACTCCAAGTGCCCTGGCCAGGGCAATGAAGCCCGGCTCAGTAACTGACACCCCGGCCCCACACCAGTGCTTTCTACTTCCTTTAGCTTTATATTCTACCCTTTCTGCTTTAACAGCCCCCAAATCATTCCACAGTGTGTTTCCCCAGCTCCTGCTGGTTCATATTCACTATATCCAGTGAGTTGGTTATGTTTTGTCCTCCCAGAACTGGGTCTATATTCCTTTAAATAGGTGGAAGGTTACTCTATCAGTCTAGAGCACTGAGTTTCCGATGAGGACCACCTGGGAACTTACCAGCACAGCAAATTCTCAGCCTCCCAAAGAACTACTACTGAATCAGAAAAGGAAGCCCGATCGTAGGAAAGGTCTAAAGTCCTGTACGAGATTCTGCTGAATTCTGAATTCATGTAACTAGCAAGTGGAGATCAGCAGTGATCAAACTGCAGTCCAGGAGAGAATCCATCTCTAACCTGTTTTGGTGTGGTCTTCTACCCAAATATGTATGCACCATGTTTACCTGACTACGTTCAAAACGGTTATGTAAATACCCACATAATGCCCTTGACTTAGGTCCATAAAGCCTAAAACAATGATTATTTTGCTGCTTACAGGTAATTTGCCCACTCTGCCTTAGCCAACAAGGGAAATTGGAACAAACCAAAGGAGAACAAACAGAATCTGTGAGACATCCATCCAGAAAATGTGCTCATGTGGTCATCAACTGAGAAGACCATGTTCTTTTCCACCAGGTGAGGGGGAGCCACTTGTAGTCTTTAGTGTGTAAGTGACAGTAGGAGGCAACTGAAGATTCTAAGCCCTTAGCAGAATACACACATCGAGTGTTACATTTAGTCTACTTGTAGCTCTGCTCTCCTAATAATTAAATACTGGGCCTCGGCAGAGCTATTGTGGCTCAGACACTAGGAGCACCACTTAGACTACATGGGGTAGTTCCAGGTGCATATCTTGTTCTTCATCAATGCACTGGCTATGCCCATGATCCTGGCTGAATAGAGGGATGGGAGAGAATTGTGACAAAAAGACTTTTTTGAGGGTGTACCTCTCTTTCTCTCTCTCTCAGTTTAAATATACTTTAAAATAAATCACCTTTAAATAAAATTTAAAGTTTAAATCGACATTAAAAATACATAGATATTGGGCCTGATTTTCAGCACAGTCTACAAGATTGCTGCAGGAGATAAAGATTCTTTTGAGTGTGGCCATAAAAGTTTTCTGACATTCATTACATACTTTGAATTGAAAGCAAATTGAGCATGTCATTTTCTATTTTGAAGGCATCAAAAGCCATTTTATGAAGCTGGTTCACTCCATAGTCCTTATAATTATTATGGCCACCTCACTAGGGTGATCTACCTGACCTAGTCTCAAACCTCCACTGAGAAGAATCTTGTATTGTTGTGTTACTGAAAGCTGGGAGGTGCCCTGATACTGCTGTCACCATCCGTGGGTGTGTACTACTTCTGATAGGACTAGGGACAGTGTAAAGATATTTTATTTCGGAAAATAATGTCATGGAAGAGAAGAGATAAATTAGCAAAGCAAAATGAATGGGGAAGGATCTGCTATTGAACTGTTTCCTACTATGGACACCTGGACCACATATCCACAGGGCTTCTCCGAGGAGTAGGGTGGGCCCAGAATTTTCTGCCTCAAATATGAGAAAGTAGGACATTTATACCCTGACTCCCATCACCCATTGGTCAGAAAATGCTAAGCCAGGTGTATAGCTCTGAGTCCTGGATTTGAACAAGGGCCAGGTGACAAGAACTTCTGGAGGGGAGAGAAGTCCTGAGGGGCAGCAGATGCAGCTGAGGTGAGGTTTCGGGCAGTGCCAACTAGCCTCTACACAGTGGGCCTCTACAATGCAGGAACAGGTGTAGGCAAAGAGAAAGTGACATGAAGGAGAAAAGAATTCTATATATGGCAGAGAAAATGTTTTTAGGCTTAAAGAAGCTGAATATGTTTCAGAATACTGCTGCTCCAGAAAGAATGCAGTGGTATGTTAAACTGTCTGGCATTTTTTTCTGCATTTGAGGTTCCTGTGGCTGATGTAACAAACTCTGTGGCTTAAAACAACAGAAGTCTGTTCTTTCACAATCTTGCTATCCTGAAGTCCAAGTTGGCATCACTGAGCCAAAACCAAAGTGATAGACTTGGGTCAGTCTGTAGTGCGGTGGTAAAGGAAGCTAAATCCTATGTGGCCGACTGCCCAGTTCAAGTCCTGGACCTGGTAGCTTGAAAATCATTCCAGGCATGGGACCAACTGAGAGCATAGCAGTTATGTCGCTGGACTCCCATACGACTGACTGCAGTTAGAGTCCCGGACCCGGTGAATTAAAAGTCATGTGGGCACATATGCGTGTGTGCTCAAGATCTCAGGAGGAGAATGGGGAAAAGGGATTGCACTGTGGCCATCCCCCCAGGGGACTGATTTCTCACTTTCCCTCTCACTGTCTCTGTCTCTCTTTCTGTCTACAGAGTACACGTGCCCTAAGGGAGGGAAAATAACTCCTAAAAAAAGAAAGAAAGAAAAAGGAAAAACATTCCAGGCACATATGTGTGTATGTGCCCAAAATCCCCAAAGAAGGAAGAAATACAAAAGATTGTGGCATGACTATGCCTCATGGGGTCGGGGGGATGCTTCTCACTTTGCTTCTTTCTCACTCTTAAGTGAGTACATGCATGAGAGAGAGAGAGAGAGAAAGAGAGAATGGGAGAGGGAGAGAGAGAGAGAGAGAGAGAATGGGAGAGGGAGAGAGAGAAAGAGAGAGAGAGAGGATAAAAGAAAAAAATGATAGACCCAAACTTCATCTGAAGGTCACAGAGAGATTCTTTCTCTCTTGTTCCGGTTTCTGGTGGCAGTCAGCATTCCCTAGTATGAGGCTGATCCACTGCAATGTTCAAGGCCAACAGCTACCAGGCTCTCTGATATGAAGTCCTGTCACTTATTCCTGTGTGTGTGTGTGTGTGTGTGTGTGTGTGAGAGAGAGAGAGAGAGAGAGAGAGAGAGAGGAGAGATAGGGAGAGAGAGATAAAGAGAGATATATGTCTTTCTGTCTTCCTCTTAAGAAGCATTTATGTGATTACATTTAGGGCCCACCTAGATAATGCATAGTAATGCTCACATGTGAAGATCCTTAGTTTAACCATACCTGCTCTCACGCTTTTTCCATGTAAGGTAACATTTACAACTTCCAGGAATTAGGACTTTATATCTTTGGGAACTATTTTTGGTTTCAACTTCTTTCCTTCCTTCTTCCTTCCTTCCTTCCTTCCTTCCTTCCTTCCTTCCTTCCTTCCTTCCTTCCTTCCTTCCTTCCTTCCTTCCTCTCTCTCTCTCTCTCTCTCTCTCTCTCTCTCTTTCTTTCTTTCTTTCTTTCTTCTTCTCTTTCTTTCCCTTTTCTTTCCTTATTTCTTTCTTGACAAAAGGCACATGCTCTTACAGAGAGAGAGGAGAGAGAAAAACTCCCAACAGGGTGTGGTCACCCACAAGATTTTTTCTTCCATTTCTCCTTCCTGTCAAGATTTTGGTCATTCATGCCCACATGCATGCCATATTTTGCAAGCAGATGGGGCTCTGGGTTCAAAGGCTCTGGCTCCCAATGCACAGCACAAAAGAGCACTTGATGGGAGTGGTGCTTTGATAACGACTTTTTAGCCTTCTACACTGTCCCATCCAAAACAATCGCCAGCATCTAATGTGAGATTTGAGCAAAATGTAGACATAATCCATGTTGAATGATCATTTTATTTTTTAAAATTTTCAACTTTATCTTGGTGTTCACCATTTAGGTGATTTTGAAATTAAGCATATCAGAATGCTCATAAATATTTCTAGGATTCTCATTTGTCCTTTTTAAGACAGACAAATAGGAGGTGAGTTTTGTTCTTACCACATACTGATGTTAGGTGAACAACATTGTCATGTGACAGAAATTTTATTACTTTATTCAATAAAAAATGTCAAATTAGGAGAATAAAGAAATGATAAAATACTATACAAATATTTCATAGTATAAACATAGATCTAAAAAAAGGCATAAAAAACTCCAAACGACCACAGTAAAAAGTTGCTCTCTATTCTCTAGACTGTGGCAGATTTCTTTTTATCTAGAAAAACCCTATTAGATTGTTCACCATTTGCAGGTACATATGCATATCCCAGAATTATGGTAAAAACCTGAACATGAAGTTATACTGAAAATAACTAAATCATGAAGGAATATTTCTTAGTAATTAGTAACAGAATTATTTGAATGGGTCTAATACTGAAAATCATGTAGTGGAAATTATTTTTCTTTGAAAACCTTTGTAAAGGAAAGAAAATTTTTCTCCTGAATAAATTCTTTTTAATGTCAGAAAAATATTATTTTCAAATATCTTTCTCCTTGTTGTACTTCTTAGAATAACTGTGTATACATATTTTGCTGGTGTGTTTCTTGATGAAGGTGCTTTTTCTTTGCAAATTGATAATCTTAGGTATCATCATAATCATAAAGACAAGCTTATGTTTTTAATAAATAAATGTGCAAAAGTCCACATGAATTGTTATATTTGCCATAAATATTAGAAATCACTTTCCAGCAGATTTTTTCAAGTATCCAGATTACTATAAATTTTCTACATATTATATATTTATTAATATTATATACATCCTAGAGTCTTTTATTCTACTATGAATTTAGTGCAATGATGCTAAAACAGTAAAATTACAGACAGTACAATTAAAGCTATTTCATTTTAAACTATAAAGATAACTATGAATTAAATTTCAAAGATAAATTAATAAATAATTATAAGTGTCAAGTTAATATAAAAATAGGGGGTCTTTAAATTACTTTTAAGCTTACGTTTAAAAGTCATAAGCACAATAATACATATTTAATGCAAATTTTTCCCACATTTGGTTCAGTTATAACTATTACTGCACAGCACAATTTTGTGTTTATTAGATTAAAAGATGGTGTATAGTGGTAATTAAAGAGTACTTACGAAGCCTGAATAATTGAACATCCAGCTGTTGTGTTTGGCTTTTGATATGGGTCTAGGGAAAGGGGAGATGGTGTTGTTGTAATATTACAAAGGACCATTTCCAGACGGTGGAAGGCAGCCTCCACCCTTTGGGCATTTCCAGGACATCTGGCTTGCCATCTGAATCCAGACAAGATTGAGGGGAAGAAGGGAGATGCTTGCATACCAAGGGCTTCTGACTGAGTCAAAATTTCCTTATTAAGCTCAAAGACTGGCTAGGATTCTTTTAAAGATGACCTCCCCTGTTGAACAGAACATTATCAAAGGAGAACATTAAAAAGGAGGGACATTTAAGGGCATGTAATCCCTGATGTTATATTTTATCATGAGTACTGGGGTCAACACTGACAACAGCATATTGTACTATCTTATCCTGTCTTATTTTTATTTATGCCTGACACATAGAAAATGTCCTGCAATTATTGGTACATTTGCATTATTAAATAACTGAAAAATAAACTACATCATATCTGAAGTTCATTCCAATCAAACAATCTCTCCTTTCTCTCTCTCTCTCTCTCTCTCTCTCTCTCTCTCTCTCTCTCTATATATATATATATATATATATATATATATATATCTTGCTGGAGGGCATATGCACTTTCCAAAGAGAGAGTGCTTTCACCCCCCAGTAGGGCACAATTATGCTCAATTCCTTTTTCTTCACTTTGCTCATCGAGATTTTGGGCATGCATGCATATGTTCCTAGATTGTTTTCCACGCCACCAGGAACAGGATTCAAACCATGGCTGGCCATGAGGTCCAGATCTCTATGCACAGGGCTTAACTGCTATGCTGTGGGGCCAGCCCCAGACCAAATGATTTCTGATTGAAAGTACATATATAATAGATGCTATGAATAGTCTCTAGAAGTTCTTCTATTGTTTACCCAAGAAATGAGAGATGTTTGAGAACCTGAGAAGGGAGAATTTCAGGTTGAAACAAAAATAATGGGGATAATAAAGGAAGATTTTTCCCTACTTCGGTCTTTGCATTGGGTGTGACACAAGTTACCTTGGGGAGGAATTGCATCCCAAAGTAATTTCAAATTTGGGAAGCCAATACCTTACTAAAATTGAGATAAAACACTTAAATTTTATTTGAAGTTTGTTGTTTCTATGAGCAAGAGATAGAGAGCCAGAGATAGCATCTTCACCAAGATTTTGTTGTTGTGATCCACTCAGAATGCGATCAGGGCAAGCATGTGCCACAGGTACTCAGAGAGTTCTCTGGACTTGAATTGGGATCCTTTCCATGTAGGACAGCCTCATAGAGAATTGCATTTTCTGCTGTGCCACAGCCTGTACTCAGAGACACTTTTCTACTATCCCAGGTCAAGAACAGTTACATTATTCTTGGAGGAGTTACTAGACAGTGGATAGAGGACATAATTCTTAGTGAGAAGAGAGAGAGATTTGAAGCCAGCACTTCTATCAGATAACATTACATAATAGTCTCCTAAAGACTTAAGACTGTGGGTGCTTTAGTTCTCTCAATCTCGATTTTTTCTGCTTATTTATTGTCATTATAATAAAATATACTTCATAAGAATGCTGTGAGAACTACCTTATATTTTAAAGCACTTTAAAAGGCAAAATGCAGGCCAGACTTTGTGAGGCAGTGGTAAGGCAGCACTCCAAGATGCTAAAACCAAGAGAAGATTCTGGGTTTTCATCCTGAGGTCTACTCAACTGGCTGAGGCTGGAGATTGTATTGTGCCAGGAAGAATATGCTGGGAGGATTTGTCTCTCATTTTCTGTACCCTCCCTCTTTTTTTTTTTTTTTTGAGAGGTTTTTGGCTATAGGGTGCGTGCACTCGGCAGATAGACAGAGAGAGAGAGAGAGAGAGAGAGAGAGAGAGAGAGAGAGGCTTTCTAGCACCTTGGACAGTTCCTGCTTCATAGTAGGTGCTCTGTAAACATTTAAATGAATGAAAAATGTAGAGCTCGATATTTTAGGACAGTTCAACCCTTATGCTCTTGTTCATAATCACTTCTGTCCACTGCTCCTAGCAGATATAGGGAATTAAATAAAATACTTTAAATGCAGATATTCTCAGAAGGAAGAAAGTATGCATTGTTTGCTATGATATGGTGTTGTCACGTTACAATTTCCATTTATATATTCATCCAATTAATTACATGACAACTCAGATAAATGGATATAGCCATCTGTCTCCTAACTTTGCAGTCTTTCTTGGCATTGATATTGAAAAATAAGACATAACTATTCTAGTTCTATCAATGAGCAATTTCTAAAAAATGTTATTTCAGTTTTTTGATTATGGAATTTTATGTCTTTGATTACCTATATTAAATATCCTGAGATTTAAAAATTTGTATATTTAAACCTATTCAATAGTTAGAAATGAAGCTAATTTTTGTGCTCCAGAAAGTGATAAAGTAGCTTTTACATTTAAAAACTTCAAATTATATTTGTTTTTAGTTTTGCCAAAATACCAGCATATTAAATAAAAACTTATGAAGAATTGTGTTAGATATAATTGGGTTGCCCTAACTTACCCTTCCATAAAATACTACTTTATTAGCTATGTTTCTAAACAGCATGATAATTTTTTAGTTAAAATATATTCAATCAGTTGAAATGACAACTAGAAGCAGGTAGGAACAAGGGAAGAGATGGATATTAATATATAATTTTTTAATAAAATTGCACTTAAGTGGTCAAAATGTACTTTCTAGAGATGGCCCCGTAGTCCAATGGTTAATCTCTGTGCATAAGAAGCCAGATCCCACATGCCTGATTACAGTTCAAGCCCCAGTCCCTGCTGCTTAACATGAGGGAATGCATGCCCTGAACCTTAATGAGGTGGAGAAATGGAGAAGGAGGAATTGCAGCCTGACCACATGCATTGAGAAGTGCTTTCTTCCTCTCTCTCTCTCTCTCTCTCTGGAGAGCACATATGCCTTCTAATCATTTTTTTTTTTTTAAATGTACGTTCCAAGCCAGTCAAAGACATGGATGACTGTGCAGTTTGAGTCCTGAATCTGGAAGTTTGAAAAACACACCAAGCATGTGTGCATGTGTGACCAAGATCTGGAAAGAATTCTTAGAGGAGAAAGGATTGTGGCATGACTGTCCCCCATGGAGAGTGCTTTCTCACTCTCTCTCTCCAGCAAGTGCACATACCCTCCAGCAAATAAAAACCAAAAAAAAAAAAAAAAAAAAGTACTTTTAAAGTCAATATAGGCCATGAAATCTTACTGTTAGCAATTACTGGTTCTAATTCAAAAATGTAGTTTCCTTTGTTGTTATTGATCTTAAAACCCACTATTTTGGTTCAAGATCAGTGACTGCATTTGAAAAAGCAACTAGAGAATAATCTAATTATGCAATTTTTCCAGAAGAAACTATACTTATTACCTCACAAAGATAATCACAATGAAGTCTGGAATGTTTTAGTGTGTATACAAAGAGCTGTCCAATACACAAACACCTTTTTTATTTAGAATTAGGTGAGATTCCCCAAAACAGGTTGTCTATTTCACTAGTTCCTAAATCACTTATCGACAAAGTACTTTAGGCATACGATCCCATATACTACTCATCTTTGAAATAAGCATGCTGGGGCCAGCAGGTGGCGTGGTGGTTAGGGACACTAGATTTCCACATGGCTGACTGTGATTTGAGTCCTGAACTTGGTGGCTTGCTTTCTCACTTTCTCTCTCTCTCACTCTCTCTCTCTTTCACACAAACACACATGCATGCGCGCACACACACACACACACACACACACACACACACACACAGAGTCTTTCTCTGGTCAAAATTAAATAAATAAATAAAGTTAAAGAAAATAATTCTTTTTTTAATAAATAAGTATGCAGCCTAGCTATGGTGGCACATGCTACTGTGATGCTGTGCTCCACAGGCTGAAACTACATGGGAGGTCTGGCTTCAATTCTCAGTCCAACCTGTAGGCCAAGCATGGTGATGTGTACCTGTAGTCCTAGCGACTGGGGAGGCCAGGCAGGAGTAGAGCACGTTGGATGCTGACCTGGGCAGTACGGCAAGGCACTGTTTGCCTAAAAGGGGCTGTGTGTTGGTGATTCACACTGGCCATAGTCCAGTTGGAAGCGTGAGGCAGGAGGTTTGCAGTATGGCAGTATTTTGTCTTTAAAAATGATATATAGATATTTTTTAATTAAAAATTTGAAATAGGCATGACGTTTAGTCCTTCAAAGCACATAAGCCAAGATTATTCTTTTTCTGTTTTCATTAGGCATCTTTATTCAATAGAGCATTCTGACCAGTTTGGTGTACTTGGAAAATCTTTGGATGGCACAGGATCTGTCCCTTTCTCTAAGAACACTAAAACTCCGTGGGTATGTTATCATCCATGTTGTTCTATGAAAACTGAACAATCCTTAAATGTAGTGAAATTACACTATTTTGAGTGAGAAGGAAAACAAAGCAAACGAAAATCATCCGGAAGTTTTACCAAGCATGATTTGTGAGTTTTCAGCCAACGAGAGCCTTTTCCTAAGCTAATACAGGATAGATGAGCATCCAGTCTGTTGCTTCTTTCTAGCACACTTTCAGTATCTTAAATTCATGACCTGACTTTTCTCTCCTTTCTCAATCATTAGTAATTACAGCACTAGGGACCAGCAGTTAGCATAATGGCTATGTCGTTGGACTCCCATGTAGCTGACCGCGGTTCGAATCCTGGACCTGGTGGCTTAAACTCTTGCCGTGCGCGTGTGCGTGCATGCCCAAGATCCCAAGAGGAGAATGGAGGAGAAGGGATTGCAGCGTGGCCATCTCCCCTGGGGGGTGATTTCTGGCTTTCTGTCTCTGTCTCTGTCTGTCTGGCGAGCACATGCGCCCTATAGCAAAAAATCCTCTCCAAAAAAAATTAGTAATAATTACAACACTAGTCCTAATTTACATTATTTTATTATCTCTTTGGGATTTCTTGCACTGTAAATTATACTATATATCCAGTAGGCCTTAGCATTATTTTGTATTGCTTTCAATTTCATTTATGTTTATATAAAAAATACATAATGTCTGCAAACCTTGGGCCATACATTTAGGTATAAAACAAATATGACTTAACTTTAAATATATGTAATGATTTGGAAAATCAGATTTTCCAGAGATAATATTAAAAAACATTTACATAGAAAATAAATTGTACAACATTTAACACTCTGGTAGTTTAGATTTTGATTGTCTGTACTTCACTAAAGTAACTAATCATATATAAAAAGCACAAGAACAACTTTTTTTTTTTTTTTTGGAGAGGTTTTTCGCTATAGGGCGCGTGCGCTCGCCAGACAGACAGAGACATAGAGACAGAAAGCGAGAAATCACCCCCCAGGGGGGATGGTCACGCCGCAATCCCTTCTCCTCCATTCTCCTCTCGGGATCTTGGGCAAGCACACACACGTGCCCGGCGTGAGTTGTAAGCCACCGGGTCCAAGACGCGAACCGCGGTGGACTACGTGGGAGTCCAGCGACATAGCCATTACGCTAACTGCTGGTTCCCGAGAACAACATATTTTATCTGCCATTTTTCTTATAAAAAATGTAGACTAGCCAGCTCTCATTGGTTTAACTGATAACCAGTTTACAGGCATTATTAATGGTATTATCTGGTTAAATCCCAGTAAATGAAGAAAACAATAAAATGTTTTAAAGAGTCATTATTCATCCTTCTCATTATTCTAATAACTATATGCAAAAATGAAAAACATTTAAATATTTGGAGAAATACAATTCCCAAAATAAATAGGAAAGATATTTTATTCATAGATTTCTCTATATTAAATCTTATTTTCATATTACTAGACTTTCTAAAAGCAAATTTCACTGATGTTGTGCAAATTTTATTAAAGTTGCTAATTGAATAATGTATTTCTCTATTTGAGTAAAATATTATACAGAAATTTTGATGCATTCCCCACGAGTCCCATTTTTTTCTATGCTAGCTATTTAAGCCTGTACCAGTTAGTGCCATAAATCACCTCCTACTAGAATAAAATTATCCTGAATACATTTACTGATACATCTTTTAAAATGGCATTTTAATGGATAAGAATGGATTAATAATGAAATATGCATTAGAGTTGATGTTGAGGAAACAACTTTAAATAGTCTCATCCTATTATGAATATAGTGTGTGCAACTTCATCACTAACGGACTGTAAGAAATCATAAAGCAAACATACCATCTATTTCACATAGAAAAGGTCACAGCTGAGCATTGATCAAATTACTCCCTAGAGATTTACCAATGATAACTCTGTCTCTAATGCTTTAATATGAAAAATGAAGTCGTCTCATCTCTTTCTCTCCTCTTTGCAATGTAGGCTTTGCACACTGCCGTCTCCTTGTGACAGTATCTGTTTCACTTGGAGAGCTGTCCATTACAGTCTTCTTTAGGACGTGTAAATGAAGCTCTCACTACCCAAACCTCCTGCTAAAGGGAATTCTTTTCCTTGACAATATGTTCATCTCTTTGCCTTTCAAAATGCTCAATGCCCCTCACAGAACACATTTTTTTAGAAATGCACTTTGCGTTAAATTGAACACAGTTCATGTTTAACGTTGGTGTATCTAATAAAATACCCCAAATGGCAGCTTCTAAAGATAGAGACCCTGGTCAGGCGCAGTTATGTCTGGAAACTATCACTGTTAGTGAATGTTGCAACATTTGAAAGCCACAGCCAAGACTATATTTGGGTAGCACATTTACATGCATATTTTAGTTTATGGACTTGGGACAAATTGCTGGCTGTCCCTCAGTTTCAGGTCTCTCTTTCTTTGTTGTGATAGATGTGTCTGTGACCCGAGCCCATGGCAGCCTGAAATTGCATTTGTATTTCTCAGCTTCTGTTTACCTAGACAGGACTTGAGAATGTTCTGGTCAATGACATGTAAGCAGAAACTGTCTAAACAACTTCCATTATGTGTCCTATACAAGGAGGTAGGCCATAGCATCTTGCATTATTAGAAAAAATTTACTCTTCCTTGTTTCTTCTGAATTAGGTTTTGTGTTAATCATCTAAATTCATTTGGTGGACAATTCCTAATCTAGTTTTAACAACTACAAGGTTTTAGTCTATGCACATTTATCTTCTTAATTACTATAATAATATAGAAAACTTTATAAGAATAAATATGTATTTATCTAGATGTTTATTTGTCTAATTAGTCAACTGAGATACTCCCTGCTTTATTAGTAAAACAATCTAGGCTGACCCTCTCGAGTGTTTCCTCACTTTCCCCTGACTTTCTGACAACCCTGGTTCTTCTGGAATCAAACAGGAGAGAGTGGGCATGTGGGCAGAAGAGCTGTCACAGCCTGATGGGCATCACCAGGATCTGAATCTCTCCTCTGCCATCCTGCTGGCCTTGACCTGCACCTTTTGCTGTGACTCGAGGATTCCTGTGGTTCTACCCTGATTCCTTGAGGCTAAGTTCCCTTTAGAATAGCCCCTTGTAGGGCTTTGAAAATTAATTTCCTGGCTGTGGGTATCCTGGTTCATTTGTCCTCCATCTTTACTATGGGAACCGTCAGCGAGCTTGACCAAGTCCCATCTGGTGCCAGGTATGTGCTCCTTAGACACTGAGAAGCACCATCCCCTTCGTCTCGTCAGTGAGTCACACCTGATCTTAGAAAATGGACTTCACTTTAGAATTCTCAGAATCTTCGAAGTCTATTAACTGGTTTCTGTAAAAATTTTCTCCAGCTGGCTCACCATCATTGAGAGGAGTCCTTTGGAACTGTATGATGCTTACATTCTAAGGGGGTAACTCAACTGTGACTTACTTTCTTTCTTTTCTTTTTTTTTTTTTTTTTTTTTTTTTGAGAGATTTTTGCTATAGGGCATGTGTGCTCGCCAGAAAGACAGAGAGAGACAGCAAGAAATCACCCCCAAGGGAAGATGGCCCTTTCCCATTCTCTCGGGGTCTTGGGCACGCATGCACACGTGCCCAGCAAGTTTAAGTCACTGAGTCCAGAACTCGAACCATGGTCAACTACATGGGAATCCAGCAACATAGCCATTGCACCAACTGTGACTTACTTTCTATGGGCAACTTATTAAGTGCTTCCCAAGCACCCAAATGTGTGAACAGTGTTAGGGGAGAGCTACTGAGCTATTCTTAGGGTTTCCATGGTGATTGTAGTAGTTGAGACACAGAACCAATAGGATCAATACACATATAATATGTATATTCTAAAAATGCACGCATACGCATGCACGCACTGACACACAGATATATAGAGAGATTTTCAGGTCAATTTTTTGTTCTGTCCAGATCTTTGGTGGATTGGATGACATCATTCCCTATCCCCATGGGCGAGGGGGAATTTTCTTCATGCATTCAATTGATTTAAACACTTACTTCTTCTGGAATGTCTGCATAAACTCAGTAATGCCTGACCAGATATTTCGACATTCCTTAGACCCCTGAAGTTAACATGTAAAATTAACCATCGCATGATTTTTCTGGCTTAATGATTTCAAAGTGAGAAATAATGACTTATATTCAATCTCAGGGAGGCATGTCACTCTATAAAAAATATTTGAAACATGATGCTTTCCAGAATGTAAAGGGGAAAAACATGTTAAAAGTTAACTTCGTAAAACGGGGTAGAAAATGTTGCACCAAACTGCCCCAGAGGGCTTCCCTGCCTTAGGTCACTACCATAGTGGAAAAGTTGGACTCTAAATTTCTCCTTTAAAATCTCTACCTGTCAGAATGGGAAGACATAATCTTTACCCAAAGGAACTCATGTGCTCTCAGGGTCCATCTTAAGCTTCTTCAATCTATATTTCTCAAGTAAGTATTTTTTTCTGCTTATTGAACTTGATGAATTTGCTAGAGAAATTCTGGCATAATAATCACTAATTCACTAATAGACGAAGAGTGTGCACGTGTGTGTGTGTGTGTGTGTGTATGATGAGGGTAGCTTGGGGGTGTGTATGACAAGGGTAGCTTGGGGAGTTCGTTCCCCAAATCTCACAGGTTTGTCCAGAGGAGGCTATCTTTCTCATTCACCACAACAGGGTAAATAAATGATATACCAGTATGTCTTCCCGTATCAATTATTATAATTCATCTATCTATCTATTTTCTAGGGATATATGTGCTTAACAGAGAGACAGAGAGGGAGAGGGAGAAGGAGAAGGAGAAAACATTCCCCACTGGGGTGTAGTCATGTTGCAATCTCTTCTCCGTTTCTCCATCCTGTCAGGATTAGGGGCATGCATGCACACAGTCCTGGTCCTGGCATGTTTTTTAATCTGCCAGAACTGGGATTTGAACTCTGGTTGGCCACGTGATGTGTGCCTTTCTTAGCCACTAGGTTATGAGACTGGTTCTTTCATTGTAATTTATAATTGATAAGCACACACACACACACACAAGTCTGTCATTCATTCTCACTTAAAAATCTTAGGTCTCCAAGGTAATATAATTTATACATTTAGGAAAACAGTATTTCCCTAAATCCATCATTCTCTCTAAGGAGTGAATATGTATTATTAACACACAGAATCATGTTCTGATATTTTTATTCTTATTGTAGCCTTCTGTTCCAATCTGTGGCAGTTTGAGACCTTTGCTTATCTATTGGAAAGGCCTTTTGCCAGAATGCATTCCACTAGGGAATCAGTAGTTAGAGTAATGGCTTTGTCGCTGGACTCCCACGTAGTTGATCGCGGTTTGCGTCCCGGACCCGGTGGCTTAAAACTCACGCCGGGCGCGTGTGTGTGCGTGCCCAAGATCCCGAGAGGAGAATGGAGGAGAAGGGATTGCGGCATGACCCATCCCCCCTGGGGGGTGATTTCTCGCTTTCTGTCTTTCTGTTTCTCTCTGTCTGTCTGGCGAGCGCACGCGCCCTATAGCGAAAACCTCTCCCCCCAAAAAAACAAACAAAAAAACAAAACAAACAAACAAAAAAAAGAATGCATTCCACTAAACATCTTCTCTCTGTGTTACATGAAAAACAGACACTTTGACACATCAATCCTTTTAAGAAAGTGTTTTCAAATGAGGTCTCTTATTCTGAGTAACTATCATCTGGAGGAACTAAGGAGAAGTTTGATTGCTTATTTGTTTATGTTTTGTTTTATTTGTTAGGTTTGGCTGAGTTTATCTTTCAGTTATATAAAATAGGAATTTTCCACTCATGTCAGTTTATTGCCATAGACTTTCATG
The DNA here is from genome assembly GCA_026018925.1 of Tupaia tana. Lineage (NCBI taxonomy): Eukaryota > Metazoa > Chordata > Mammalia > Scandentia > Tupaiidae > Tupaia > Tupaia tana. Next base: position 105,216,137 of record JAKSZU010000005.1, on the reverse strand, counting down.
GTATTTTATGCTAATTAACACTCTATAGTGGTATGGAGGTCCGGAGTGGAATTCCAGCTGATAGTAATGATCCTTTGCTTTGATCTACCTTTTCCATTTAATTGTGTCTCTTCCTACAAAAATCTCCAGAGAAACTGAAGCTATTTGAGGACAACTTATTTAGTTTTCCTGGTTCTGTTGTTCCATATACAACCACAATTCACTGATAAGGACATCACCAAATGATAAAAATGACTTCTCATTTTTAGTCTTATATTGTAATACATATTTCCTAATATAATTAGGAAAATGTAATTTTAATGGATTATTTCTCAAGATAGATATTTTAATCACAACAAATCTGTTAAAACTTAATATATACTAAAAAACTCTCCTGAAATTATGACATTCTCGAGGAAATATTAGTTACTTCAAAATCCAAAATCTAATTAGGTCTTGGTGTGGGGAGTAGATGCAGAGTTTATGAAACAGGGACAACTTGAGCCTTACTCAAAGAAATAAAGAAAGATTCCCAAAGAAAACAAGAACCACATAGCTAAGTCCCTACTCATATCATTGCTTTCATTGATAAATGATTTTCAAAACTTGTCAGAATATTATCTACATTTAGGATAGTTGTTTCAGGTTGAATTATGTGCCTACAGAAGATATTAATGTCTTAAATCCCAGTATTTTAGATGTGACCTTATTTGGAGATAGGGTCTTTGCTGATCAGGTAACATGAGATTATTAAGTGGCCACTGATCTAATAAGACTATTGTCCTGAAGAATGGGGACATTTGGACATGCAGGCACACAGAATGCCACATAGAGGTGAAGGCAGAGATTTGGATGGTGTGTTTCCAAGCCAAAGAATGTGAAGGATGACCTAAAAACTCCAGAAGCTTGGGAGGAGAAATAGAAGTGATGTCTTGAAGCTTCAGAAAGAGTCAGCCCTGTGGACACCTTCATTTTGGACTTCTTGCGTTTCCAGAACTTTGAAACAATGAATATCTGTTATTTAAATTGCCCAATTTTTAGTACTTTGTCATGGCATCCCTGTGAAATGAGCACAAGAATACTGTGCTTATCCTTAAATGTAAATTATGAAAGGTAATTTGCTGTCTGCTGCTCCTTTGTAATAATTGAATTCTTGATCAAATGTAGGCACTTCCTTCCTATTACTTGATACAAAGTGGATGGATATAGAAGAGTTCATGCCAAGTGAAGTAAGCCAATCTAGGAATGACAAACATTACATGTCCCAGCTCAACATACACTGAATGCCTGCCCTCTATGACAGAAGTAGAGAGACCCAAAGATGTAATGGTAGGGAAGACAAGTGTGGGTATCACAGTCTACAGGGCAGGGGGTGGATAACCAAGGGTGGTGGGAGGGTCTCAGGAAGGAAGTACTTGGCATATGTAAGAATGTAAATGTCTCTGATGGAAAGTATGTATATGGTAATATCCTTGATTTCATGGTCATGTAATATATGCATGCTTTAGAAAACCATAGTATGTGCTATGGAAATGTACAACAATTAAATATGAATTTTTAAAAATAGAGGCAGTTTTTAGTATGTCATATTCTGAGCAAGGTATCTGCATTCCCTTTTTTTGGCTTTAATCAATGGGTATTGGGTATTATAGATCTATACCTCATATTATTCAAAGATTCTATGTATTTTCAAGTGAATATGAGCTAAAGATGAATCAATGTGATGCAAAGAAAATGAGATACAGGTTATTTATAATCTTACAATCTATTAGATATTGGAGATTCAAAATCAGTATTATTTTAGTATGTAAGTGTAGACTTTGGGAGTATAAACAATGAAGATTTTACTTTTATATTCCCTCAGTTATTTTTGAAATAATGTATTGTATATAATTATGTTTTCAAGTTTATTATAGATGTAATATTTTAAAGCAATTCAAACACAAGTTGCAAATAGTCTCCTGATAACTGTGAATTGTGATTTCATTATAACTCTCCACTACTGAATGTTGTTATTAAATATTAAATGATCAATTAAAGGAATATGCTAAATAAAAATCAAGAAATAAGCCAGGAAAATATCCTAAAGAATTAATTTATCAGTTAATAATGTACTTACGCATTTAAAAATGCATAGATATTAACTAATTAACTATTCCCTGAACACTTGCATTCATATGAGTTAAGCACTTAACAAACCACTTTGTTTCAGTGGTTTTGATCTGTACTATTTTCATCTTCTAAATACATTTACCGAGTCTAAATCTAAACTAGGTTTCTAAAGGGACACCAAAGAAGAAAAGGCTTTAAATAACCTATGAGTAATATTTTTTAAATCTATTATCAGACTGGCTCAATATCTCTATGTACCTCCATATCAAAGCTGCATGTAACTGTCAAGAAGGATAAGATTACGTATCAGATACTGTCATACTTCTGCCCTGCCTGGAGATGCGATCCTATCAAGGTGAAGTTCTTCAGTTTTTCTCTCTCCATCTCTCTCTTTTTATTGTAAGGGAAAAATACATTACAAGGTCTTTAGGCTATAAGCAGTGTTTTATTTAAAAAATAGAAAAGGAGAAAAATAGTTTTCTAGGTATTTTATTCAGACTCATGAAGTTTCATATCTTTTCTTTAAAACCAAATGAAAATAACCTGACCAATCAGCATGGAAGCAATGAGAAGGTGGCTGCTGTTAAGTTGAAAGCACAACCTTTGGCATAAGCATGTTATATCTCATCATGAACAGAACAGAGACAAGTAATTATGGTCCTGTTTTACACCTTTGCATTAGGAAAATACATCTGGTGATGTATCTTTGATGATTGCTTTATTCTTATTCATTCAGAAGGGTGAGAGGACCTCAGATATCCGTCAACACAAGTGTTTCCTGGGAGTAGCACAGTGATATCATCTCCCAGTTGACTTTTTTTTTTCCATTTTGACTGTGGGATATAGTATCATAACAGTCTAGAAATGTGGATATTGAGTTTACAAGTCCATGCTTCAAAGCTCACCCAATTTTTACTGAAAAGAATCAATTTTTTTATTTCATTGTAGATAATCCATGATGGAGAAACAAACAAACACATAAAACAAAAGCAAATACCAAGCAGCTTTTATGTTGATTTAAAAAGTGGGGACTTATCCATATGAGTCCTAAAGAACATGAAAAGGATTTAAGAAACAGAATGGTTGGCAGTTGTGGTTTTAAGGTCCTTCCAGCAACACCTTTTACTCAGGTTAAAAAAAAAAAAAATCCAATAGAGGAGTCTGAATGAACTAATTAAGAAGGAACTCCCAAAATCATACCTATATACTACTGTATCGGTAATCCATTTATCAGATATTTCGAATTCCACATGTTATTTTTTAAAACTTTCTTTACGCCTATTTTCCAAATGTGTTCCTCCTCCTCCTCTATTCCTACTTACATCATACATTTTATCAGGGTCATACAATGATAAAAAATACATATTATTAGCGCTCTGGATTTCTTCTTCGCCTTCATTTTCTGCAGCCAACGAAATTCAAAGATTATATTTATTCCATCACTGCAATACACATGTTCTTCCTTGGTCTGTTGTAATAGACTCCAAATGTGCAGATCTGTACAAAGTGCTTTCACTCTAATTAATTCCTAACACTGTTGCCAAGATTCGTCTGTTTATTTCCTCCTTGTAATTTCCTAGCATAAAGAACTTCTATCCTGTCCTAAAGGTCCATTCTCCATCTGCCAACAATATTTTTTCCTGGATCCAGGTTCATGTACTCTGTTTAACATCAGGCCTCAAACAAACCCAGAGCATGTGGCAGTATTCTTCCTATCTCCAGGTCTTCTTCATAGAGTTTCTTCTCTTTGGCTTATGCTTCACCACCTTTTCCATGTTGTAAAATGATTCTACACAAGGAAACTCAAAAGTCATTTATTTCCTGAAGACTTTTGGTCATTCCAATATACAGTCCACATAATTATGGCCCCACAAAAATGTCAAAGTACTTATCCTCAAACTTACGCATTACATGGCAATGGAGAATTAAGATTGCATGTGGCATGAAGGTTGCTAATTCATTGACCTTGACATGGGAAGGTTCTCCTTGATTATCGCAGTGTGGTTAATGTAATAACAAAGGTCTTTATAAGGTAGAAAAGCAAGACAGAAATGGAGTCAGAGAGATGACAGTGTGAGAAGTCTTTGGCTAGGTGTTCCTGGCTACAAAGGTGAGGAAATGGCCCACAGGGTAAAGCACATAGGAAACCCTAGAAGCTGAAAGCAGAAACTAAACAGATTCTCTCCAAAGGGCTACCAGAAGTAAAGCTGCCATCTTAGCTTTAGCCTAGTGAGAATCATCTCAAACTTCTGACCTCCATAACTAAAAGAACGTGAATTTGTGTTCGTATATTTTTAAGTCACTAAGTTTGTGGGAAATTTTTACAGAAGCAATAGAAAACTGCTATGGAATACTGCTCAGCCATAAAAAAAAAAAAAAAAAAAAAAAAAAAAAAAAAAAAAAAAAAAAAAAAAAAGACCCTGGCATTTGATAGAAAGTGGTCAGATATGGAGGATCTATTGCTGAGTGAAGTAAGTCAAGATCTGAAAAAAGATATTGTATGTATCCACTTAATATATACCGACTATCCGCACTTCATGGTAGAGATTGAAATACTGGAGGACATTAAAGCAGTAAAAATACTTAACTAGGATAAGACAGTGTGGAATGGGGCAGGAGAAGAGAAGAGTATAGAGAAAGACAGCAAGAGAACAAATAGAGAGGCATGACATTAGTAGGACACAGGTATGGTTTATTACCTGTTGATGACATGTATAATATCATCAACTGGATTGGTCTGAGAAATATTTTATGTTGGATAAAGTCTTTTTTTTTTCTTTTTTGGAGAGAATTTTGCTATAGGGTGTGTGCGCTCACCAGACAGGCAGAGAGAGACAGAGAGATAAAAAGCGAGAAATCACCCCCCAGGGGGGAAGGCCATGCCGCAATCCCTTTTCCTCCATTCTCCTCTTGGGATCTTGGGCACGCACGCACACGCGCCCGGCGTGAGTTTAAGCCACCGGGTCTGGGACGCGAACCGCGCTCGACTACGAGGGAGTCCAGCGACATAGCCATTATGCTAACTGCTGGTCCCGGATAAAGTCTTTTTACAAGCAAAATGAGAAATAGTGATTGACTATTTAAAAAAAATAATTGGAATAATAATAATGATGACAATGATCAGGAAAAATAATGAAAAGCTATTGGATGATGAAATGGGGATTTTAATGTCTCTGTATTGACTGATATGCATGGTATTCCTTCTGGAAAAAGAAATGTAATACACTGTAAAGTTATATGTAATTCGATGCAATATAAACAAGATTATGATGATAATAAAGAAAGAAAGAAAGAAAGAATATTAGAAAACTGTTAACTAAAGTTAACTTATCTCCTTCAAAATGATGAAGATAGCTATATAAAAATTATAATACCTGCCTGTCACTGTTTTAGTTAGCCCTTCATTTAGCCTGTGCAATCCAAATATATAGATACAGTTATTCTCACTTTCAAGGGAAGAAAACTATCACTCAGGAAGTGTCAGTCATTGGTCAACATCCAGAAACTAGAGGGTAGAGCAGAGCCAGGAACAAAGTTGGATGAGAGGTGGAGAGTAGGTACCAGCCTAAGTTGCCCTGATTCCAAATGCAATACTCTTTCTTTATGCCATCATGGCTCAATCATACTGCATATTTTCCATTTGCCCACTTTTCTTCAATGGTCACGATTACTGAGGCTGAGACAAACTTGGTGATCTTTTTAAGATTCTACAGCCGATTGTTCTGAATCCAGACACCAAGGTTCTTCTACCCTGCTCTACTGCCAGAATAGGGTACCAACCAATATCTCTAGAGCTGCCTGTATATCTATGGCATGGCTGCCTCATTCTGGCAGAACCACATAGGGAAATGGAGAGCACAGATCTGTTTCCCATCATCTTGGTGGAAAACGGTTGAAAGAAACACCATTGGCATTCATCCCTTACTTCTCCATCATGAAGCAATAGCTGGGCTTTGAATTATTTTAAAGGCAGGCAAAAATCATTTAATGGTTGCCCAAGTTTATTCTACTAGCTGTGAAACATTATAGTGCAGCTGCTAAAACATTTGGGAAATGTGCAATTGTGTGTCCTTCATTTGGGTATAATGTATTACAGATGCATCAGAAGGCCTTGTCTACGTACTTGAGCAATCATTTCACCATTTTCACTTTGCCTGCATTTTGAAAGGAAGGAGACACCTATAATAATTGTATAATATTTGTATTCAAAAAGAAAACAGTGGTGGAATAATTATCCATTCAAACTCCACGTTTTTTACGTGTAACTTTCTTCTAGAATTATTTGGTCAGTGGACTATTTAGTATAATCATATTTATTAAAATATATGCATAAATTAAATATAAAGAATTGTATTAGCTTCAACTATGAAGAAGAGATAATTCATATTATTCATAATAGAAAAGGAAAATGAGTAAAGTTTGAAAACTGTTGCATTTGAGAATACTCAGACATTGAGAAATTCTTGCATTTCTAAGAATGAGAGAGAGAGAGACATGTGAAGAGGGAATTCCATAATTGAGATTGAGCTGCAAGTGAAGAAAAACACTACAGTTGAAAAAATAAAACTTTAGAATGTCACATTCTAAGAGGAATATGCTCTTTGTAGTCCAAAGAGAACTTACCAGCTGAAAGAGGTTTTGTAATGAGTTATTTTTTTAATTTTAATTTTTATAGAGCAAAATTATAGAACTTTTCTTTTAACAGAGAACTTTCCGTTCTTGTCAGTTAAATATTTTTACCCTTTGTCCATCTGACCCATGCCCTACCACCTACTCTCTACTACCCACCTCCCTCACTTGTAGATTCTGATATTTGTGCTTATTCACTCTACTATCAGATCTTCATACATTTCAATTTCTTCCATAGAGTGAAGACATATTGTACATATTGACTGGGGATATGCAGTGTGTCTCTTTTGAAGTCTGGCTCATTTAGCTTAATATTAAGTTCTCTATATCATCCACTATGAATTGAATGACAGTCTCATTGTCTCTTATGACTCAGTTATATTCCATACTATACATGTGTCATACTTTATCAACCTAGTCATCAGGTTTTGGACACTTTAGTTGATTCCATGCCTTAGCAATTGTGAATAATGCTGCAATAAATGCAAATGTGCAAATGTGTTTCTGACTGAGTGTTTTACTATTTGTAGGTTTGTATTTGTTCTTTTTGTAGTTTTTTTAGGAAACACTACTTTTTGTTTGTTTGTTTGTTTGTTTGTTTTTTTCAGAGTTTTTTGCCATAGAGTGTGTGCACTCGCCAGACAGACAGAGAGACAGAAAGCGAGAAATCACCCCCTAGGGGGGAGAACTCCCACTGTTTTCGCCGTGGTGATAGTGATTTATATTCCCATCAACAACACAAGAGGGTTACCTTCTTACCACAGCCTCACCAGCATTTGTCATTCTTTATTTTTTAGAGTCTAGCCATTCTAACTAGGATTAAATGGTATCTCATTGTGGTTTTAATTGAATTTCTCTTATGACAACATAAATTAAGATGAGAGAAAATTAGATTATGCAAAATGAAGCTGATCAGCATGTCACCTAATCGCAACTCAGAATGGTATGGAGGACTGATAGAGATGATCTTTCCTAGTGTCTGAAGACACTGTAAACTTGTGCTTCTGTGAGGAACTCTGAATAATCAGATGACCTTGGATCCACAGCACTTTGGAGTACACCTTTCATTCCATTTTCCCACAAAGCATAGAACCAACGGCCCTGAAAAACTAAGAGGAAACAGGACCTTCAGCTTGACCTTATGACACTCCTGAAGGTCCGTCCCCAGGATCTCCAAGAGCCATGTGGCTGATCAGCTGCTTTCTGACCTGGAAATGCCAAAACAGAAGCCAGAACTTAACTCATATTAATTTATTTATTTATTTTACAACTATAGAGATTATCAGTAATCTCATTCCTAAATAATGGAGAGTAAATGAAAGAAAAAGATACTTGAGTAACATTTTAGAATTGGAACAACATATTCGTATCTCTATTGATAAAACTCAGAAAAAGTCCATGGGTACTGACTTTAAATAAGAGAGATTTAAATGTTAAAATAAAATCTGTGCTGAGAAATTAACTACAGTTAATTTCTAACTTGTATGGCATATTTGCAGTATGAGAGGACACGATTGCATGTGCTAAGTTTTCTAATCATCTTTAAGGTACATACTACCATTCACACAAATTTTACCAAACTGAGAAAATGAGATCACAATAAATAAAATAATTCATACCTAGCCCAACAATTGGTAAGCTGGGATTTTAATTGTACTAACCTGACTCCTTAAACTTACTTATTGTGCTTTATTTTGATTCTTCTAAAAGTCTTTAGTTTATGATAAGCAAGAAAATAAAATCTATGAGATGGATAACAGTAGTCTTACTTCGATGTTTTTATGAATGCACATATACACACTCAAATTAAAATTAACATTAATCTCTGATAAAGCTTTTTAAACTTTCTAATTAAAAATAAACATATTGAAAAGAACACACAGCAGTATAATCAATCCCATGTAGCTTTCAGCCAACTTCAATAATTATCAAATCATGGCTAATCTTGTTTCACCTATACCCACTTCCCACCCCCAGATTTTTTTCAAGCAATTCCCTGATATTTGCTCACATCTGAAGATGTCATTAATGGTAAATTTCAACAGAGATCCAGGTGTAAGATATCTGGAGGAATGAAGGTTTGCATACACTGAAAAGAACAAAAGAGAGAAGACAGGACTTCTGGGAGGATTTAGACACTTGTATTTCAGAAGGCATACGTATGGCAAAGTTGAAAGTTACTGTGTCCAAATAGGTCTGGTGGAGACTCTAGGGCAGAAGCAACTTGAACCAAAACGTGAAGTCAAGTGATCCAATGATTTAAAAAAAAGTGGTGTTAATACTCCACCAATAAATTAGAAATAAAAAAGTGACCACTCTGCAAAAAGGCTTGAGCATATGAGAAAATAAAGCCTCATTTCTCACACATGCTATCTTCTTACCTGAGGCTGATTTTCCCACCGTGGATTTTCAGATTAGCAGATGGCACTAGGAGATGCATCTGTGGAACTGGAACTCAACTTCAGAAGTGAAACTGGCTATGCTTAATAGCATAATGAGATATGTGCCCACCTTCGGGGCTTGTCACTCTTGCTCAGTGCTGCTGCACTGGTAGAAATAAAGGTGATAATCGTTCTCCATAAAATTCTTTCTGACACAGAGGACAAGATGAACTTTGGTGTGAGAAAAGGTTTCACCCTTTACTAATTCTGACATAAATTCGAGTGTTATATAGCAGGAAGTGTTTGACACTGTAATTTAAAATGACAAAGGAAGTGAGCTGTGAGATCCGCCTGAAAGTGATATTCCCTTGAACCTTACCATCCCAATATCATCATCTCTAACTTGCATTGCGTGAGGTGGCAAATGGAGATTAAGGCAGGGCAAACACAGTTGCACCACAGATAAATACACAGAGTTCTGGGACTAGAGCCCATGTGTAAACTAAGTCTTGGGACTCAGCCTGTTGATCTATATAGGCACTGGTAGTTTCCAGCTTACTGACTACCCAAAACACATGGTTGGAGGAAACTATTGAAGATTTAGCTACGTTCGAGCGGAGTGTGTAACTAAGATGTAGGCATTTGAGGGTGTGAGTCTCAAATTAGGGTGCTGTTTTGTTGTTGCTGTTGTTTGTTATAGGGCACGTGCATCCACCAGAGACAGAGTGAGAATTCATCCCCCAGGGTGGTTGGCCATACTGCAATCTCTTCTCCTCTATTTTCCTCTCAGGATTTGGGGCCTGCACCTAGGTGACGACAATGATTTTCAAGCATCCCAGGTCCACGAATCAAACTCCTCCTTGTGGAATCCAGTTGTTTTAACTATTATACCACCTGGCTGGCCTAGGATCTTGTTAAGGCTGAAATACTCTTCAAAGATAAAAGGAAATATAACCATTTTCCACGTGAAATAATTAAATAATGAAAACAATAATAAAAGTCTTAATTCAAATACATTTAAATAGGAATCATAAAGAGGATTAAAGTGAAAAGACAAGGTTATTAAAACACGCAAATACAAATACACATTTCATTGGCTATGATGATTATCTCATTTTCAAAAATTCATCCTCATTATTTTATGAGTTTTTTTTTTTTTGGTTGTCTGATTTTTAACCAGGTTGTTTTTCTTCAGAAATGCACTGCACAGTAAAGAACATCATTGACAATTCATTATATATTTCCAAAATAACCAGTAGAGAGAATTTCGAATGTTCACAGCATAACATAATGTTAAATATTTAAGGTGGTGAATATGTTTATAAATTTTATTTGGTTATTACATGCCACATACATAATTTTAAAACCATACTGTACATACTTTATTTCTACAAAGATATACATCATAAATTACAATAAATAATCAAAGAAAAGCATGCCAATATGACATAGATGTTTATTATAGCAACATCATACCAATCATCGCTGTACTACTTTAACAGTTTTTCATATTAAACCAATTTCAAAATACAACTACTATTTTAAATTTGATGCCTATTTTGAAAAGGGAAAAGACGAAAACCAGTGGGGAGATATTTACCAATGGACGAATTAAATCCTGGACCTGCCCCATGGTCTGGTTATTAAGGTAGCCAGATCCCATAGGGCCAACTGCACAGTTCAAAACCTGGTCCCTGCAGCTCTAAGATCACACCAGGTACACCTGACTGTGTTCCCAAATCTTGACAGTGTGGAGAGATGGGGGAGAACAGACGGCAGTGTGAGCAGCCCCAGGGGGTGGGGTGTTCTTGCCCTCCCCCTTTCTTTCTGTCTCTCTCTCTGGCAAATTGAAAACAGCAACAAACATTGGATCCTAAGAAATAGACGAAACCTTTCTTTTGTTAATAAAAGGAAGAGTAATGATCTAAATAATTTAAAATTATGAGCAGATTAATGTGAAGGAAATGTAGTTTGTGAGTCGACACTGAGGATAATGACAATGACAATTCTGATGGTGATAGTGGTGGTGTTGGGGAAATAAATGTATTTTGTTATTGGTTATAACTATTTCTAAATTTCAGAATCTTGTAGATCATCTAATTAATACATTTCATTTTACAGTTGATAAGTATTGCTAAATTAATTTTGTGTCTTTTAAATGTCCTGCTATTTAGTATAAATAGTTCATCTAATATTGTTAGTCTTCTTGGGAAAATCTTATATTGCTGAATGGAACACTTTAAAAACACAGCACAGTGGAAATGGTTGATTTTATACCGTTCACCAAAGACTGTGCTCATTCTTGGTATATCTTCGAAATGGGGTCTCCACATGGCTTTGTTTCTTGTTGTGATGTCACACATGCTACTAAATGATTTTGGAAAACTTCACGGATGCAAAACATAGTGCTTCCTTTTGGAAGGCACTGCTGAGTCCAAGATAAATGAGTTGTAATAGAAATTCCTGGAGAGCTTTAAAACTTATGTTAACAACCACAAATGCAGTATCAATAGAAATTTGCCATCCATAAGCCTAAAAATTTTGTAACTAATTAGAGATTTGTTAGTGCATTGGGTTGAATGATTCTGGGTGCAATATACTATTCTAATTGATAATTTGATACTGTGATATAAAGCACATTTCCATCATGATCCAAATTTGTGTTACTCTTCTAAGGTGTTCAATGTTTAGGTTATTGGTACCAATATATGAAAAGAAGACACTTGATATGCTGCTAGTATTTTTTTTTAATTTTTGAGAGATTATTACTATAGGGTACATGAGCTTGCTGCAGAGACAGAGAGACAAGAAAAAGAAATCACTCCCCAGGGGAAATGACCATGCTGCAAAACCTTCTCTTTCATCCTTCTCCTGGGATCTTGGGGACACACTCACATGTTCCCAGTATGAGTTTGAAGCCACTGGATCGGGGACTTGAACTGTGGTTGGCCATGCAGGAGTCCAGCAATGTAACTGCTACATCATCTACTGGTCCCCAATTTGCTGCTAATTTCATTGTAGTTCTTCCATTTTATGGGCTTTGCTAGTTTCCATGCAAAAACAGCCTAGGATTTGTGCACTACTGAAAACCTAGCAGCAGTACTTTCATGCCATAAAATATTTTCAACAAATCTCTTTTATATTTCTTGTTCATGTCACAATCAGTGGCCTGCAGTCAACAGAGCAGGGTTACCCATTCACTTGGGTGGTGATTTGTAATCTAGGCATCTCCAAATCTGCTCTTACTTGGCCCTTCGACTAGTATTTCTTGTTTGTTTTTTGAGAGTTTTTTTGCTATAGGGTGCGTGCACTCACCAAAGAGACAGAGAGAGACACACAGAGACAGAAAGCGAGAAATCACTCTCCAGGAGTACGGCTACGCAACAATCCCTTCTCCTCCATTCTCCTCTCAGGATCTTGGGCACACACGCACATGTGCTTGGTATGAGTTTAAGCCACCAGGTTCGGGACTTGAGAACCACAGTTGACTACATGGGAATCCAGCGACATAGCCATTACTCCATCTGCTGGTCTCTCAACTAGTATTTCTGTGAAGATATTAAGAGTAACGGGAACCAGCAGTTAGTGTAATGGCTATGTCGCTGGACTCCCACGTAGTCAACAATGGTTTGCGTCTCGGACCCAGTGGCTTAAAACTCACGCTGGGCGCGTGTGCATGCGTGCCCAAGATCCCGAGAGGAGAATGGAGGGGAAGAGATTGCGGCGTGACCATCCCCCCTGGGGGGTGATTTCTCGCTTTCTGTCTCTATGTCTCTCTCTGTCTGTCTGGCGAGCGTACACGCCCTATAGTGAAAACCTCTCCAAAAAAAAAAAAAAAAAAAGAGTAAGTAACAAATTCAATTCACTTTGATATCTCACTTTTTAAACAAAGTTCTTTAATTTTTTAAAGTCTATTTTTTAACTTTATTTTTTCTATGAAAGTGAAGGCATGACAGAGAATGAGTGAGAGAGAACAAGAGAGCAAGAGAGAGAGAACCTCCATAGGGTCTTGGCATGCTAAGGCGCCTCTCCCTCACTCTCCAGCTGTAAGGATCTTCTGTGCACACACGTTTCCTGTGTATTTCAGGTTGACTCCGGATCTGAGCCTGTGATCAGCCATGTGGCTCCCAGCACTGCAGGTTAGTATGTAATCCTAGGCCACCTCACTTAGACCATGCCCTCCCCTGAACATAAATAGGATTGATTTGGAGTTTGCCCAAATATTGAACAGTATTGGAAATTGTCTTTATACTTGGGAGTCTTTTGATTAGTCATGACTAGACAGTTTTCTCAAGCTGCTAATTTGACCATTTTCTCCATCCATTTCCTTTCATTTCTTATGCATATATTTAAAGAAAGAAAGGCTTCCAACATGAGTGAAATAGAAACGTATTCAAGTTCCAATGAACACAGTTCTCTTGGGGCTGAATTTAGTGTAAGGTAGATCACCTTAAATCAGTTCAAAGAATTTGTATTATTGGAATCAACAGAAAGATTTAATTATAGGATTGTCCTGTGGTCTGGACCCTGAGGCCAGTTTCATAGTGAGATTCCACCGAAATATGAAATCAGAAGTAGAATACACCTTTATGAGAGCAATTTTATTAATCTTATTGGCACGGAAAAACTTTTTTTAGCTTCTACTGTGTCTTACTTCAATTAGCAGAAATGACCTTTTTTGACACAATGAAGATTTCTCGTATGAATTTCTTATTAAATCAAGATAAATGAAAACCATGTAAATGTCATATCTATTTTGTCCATCAAATATGAAAGGTAGTACATCTATAGTTCAGTAAAATATGTCTTAATATTAAAGGTATTTTTCTTTTACTTTTATTCTTGTGTAGCTATAAGTAGGATTTTTTTTTTTAAAGTGAGAGATTTTTTGTTTTAGGGCATGTATACTCGCTGGAGAGACAGAGAGAGAGAGAGAGAGAAAGTGAGAAATCACTCCTCGGGGGAGTGGCAAAGCCACAATCCCTTTTGCTCTATTCTTCCCTCAGGATCTTGGGCATGCACACACATGCGCCTGGTGTGAGATTCAAGGTGCCGGGTCTGGGACTCTAACCGTGGTCGACTACATGGAAGTCCAGTGACATAACCATTATGCCATTTGCTGGTCCCAAGATAATTAGTTTTATGAGAAGCCAAGCAACAACAGTATCATTAAGCTAATTTTGTAGCCACAACAAGACTGTGCTTAGCCTTCTCCGTGTAGCACCCCATCTTAATGTGGGTATGTCTTAGAATACCTTCAGTTATTGGAAGAAGAGTCATGGAATTCTATAGCTAAGCTCAGACCAGAGAAAACAATATGCCTTAAATATTCTGTCACATCACACAGTAATAAATATCCAGGAAAAAAATACAGTTAAAACAGGAGATGTGTATTCCAACTTAAAACTGAAGATTGTGATGTTGCCAGCATTTCAATATGTCTGATTCCTCACAGCCTTGATCTTGCCCCTTGGCCTACTGCACAATTGTGTGTGTGTGTGAGAGCCATATACACACCTCATCATTGCATACTGTTCAAAACAACCCTTTTGTAGTATCTAAGAGCTCTTCATTTAGCAGTTTCCCTTTTTGCTGCATTTCTTGTCTTGTGTTGATTGCATTGCACTTCAGATGTTTGCAGTAGATCAAAGGGTAAGTAGGTGTAAGAAATCAGACACATTGAAGTGCTTGCAACATTATAATCCTCTAAGTGAGGAAAAGCTGGTCTTGGAATTGGTGTCTATGTTACCACATCCTCTCTTTCTATGCCCAATCTTTCACATGAACCTGACACAAGCTTGGCCCATAGCCCACCCTGCTCAGACACTTCTGCTTGTGTCCCTTCTGGCTCTACCAGGTCCAGGAGTGCAGGAGCCTCAGGGATGTGGGAGCTGAGGCCACCATGGGAGAGGAGGAGGCACAGGAATCACCCCATCTCCTTTCTGGCCTCACACCTTACCTCACTGTCAGGTGAAGTGAGAGGCAGCAGCTCAGTTTTTGTACTTCATGTCTAAATAATTGCCTTCAGAGAGATTCCAGGACATTCAACAATAGGAAGTGCTTGACTTCATTTTCACGAAGAACAGGATAAAATTGACCTCCAGCAATCAGATTTATATTGCATAACTACATAATTTCATATACAAAATCTCAAAAAGTATGATTCGCAGAGAAACTAAATCATGCTATATGAGGCTCTGGGAGAAGCAATGTCAAAAATCACTGTTTAACTTTTCCTACATGAGTCAACACTTAAGGTCCATTTACACCTATGGTCAATTGAGGCATTTTTCCTACAGGAGAGTCACATAAACACATATTTTCCGTGTCTATGATTTACACAATAGAAATATTCGGTATGAATGTTGATAATCTCTCAGTTAGTGATCATGTTAAAACCCTGCAAACAACTCCTTTTTTAAAAAAAGTATTTGTTATTATTTAAAAAGTGTTCTATAGGGAACTTGCATTCACTGGAGAGAGGCAGAAAGAGAGAGAGAGAGAGAGAGAGAGAGAGAGAGAGAGAGAGAAAACAAACTGTCAGGTCTGAGACTTGAACTGCAGTCAGCCATGCAGGAGTCCAGTGCCCCAACCACTGTCAGCTGCTGGCCCCTACATGCAGCTTTTTTAAAATTAATTTTTTAAATTATTATTCATACATTAAATCACTACATATCATTTAGATTGTGAAGAGACTTTACCCAGAATGATATACACCTCAGTCCAGCCCAGTTGAGACTATTATACTTCTTAAAGAGCAATGCTTTTGTGGGTAATGTTTTGTTTTACTATATTTTGTCTTTTGCTTTTCTCCAGGAATGGGCAGCTTATTCTTATTTGGATAGGCACTGGGTTTAGTAGTGGTTTACATTGCATTTATGGCCTGCAACAAACCCAAAGCACCTGTTTTAAAAAAGGCGAATTCCATTTGGCCCTGTCAGCTGGTCGCTGTGAGAGTCAGCAGGTAACTGAGTGTGACAGAAGCTGGGTCCTGCCTCCCATCCCAGCATAACCCGGGGCATAGTGCGTGCAGGAGAAAGTTCCACCAAATCAGCCCAACTGTCCCAGTTGTTTTTCGCTTTCTCTCTTGTTCTTTCACAGGCCTTCAATCTCACTCCCGTTCTAACTCACTCTCGTTCTAGGAGCGTGGCATCTATTTGAATGTTTATGTAATGCAATATCACCGTTTGGATATTTGAACATCAATCATGAGTTCTCTTTCCTGAGTACGTTTTACCTAGGTGATAAATCATATATAATTTCTAAATCACCAGGTTTAGATATGTGGTTGTGATAAATAGTGTTCATGCATTATTTAGGTTTTCATAATAATCCCATAAATAAGATATAATTAGGGTTGTTTTTCCAGATGAAGAATCAGAAAACATAAGCCACTTCTCAAAGTCCAAGTGATGGAGCTAATATCCAGGTTTGGTCTGGCTGAAACAAATATTTGTTGTGGCTTTGTCTTATTTTGTTTTGCTTTTAACGAATAGCAATAGCTTAAAAATAGCAGTGCATGCATTACTGATAAATCATAAATTCAATAGTAACAATAACACACTTTAAGGATGTGAAGTCTGTTGGAAATGATGTATACAATAATATCTTGATTTGATTGTCACATACTGCATGAAACTTTGAGAAAAGCATATCATTGCACTATAGAGATGTACATTGGCTGAACATAAATAAGAAACCATTAAAAAATTAGAGCAGGCACTGTGGCATAGTGGCTAAGCCTTGTGCAAAGGACTGGAGCCCCCATGGCCAACCTTGCTTAGAATCCCAGCCCTGCCACTTGGGAAACATTCCAGGCAGACGTCCACATGCCCAGGACCTGATAGTATGGAAAAATGCCCCCTAAGTCCCCCCCAAAACAAAAAGGATTGCAGCATACCAGGCCCCATTGGAGGGGTGTTTTCTATATTGTCTTTCTCTCTTCTTCGTGCACCCACACACACTTCTGGCATTAAAAAGAAGTATTTAATATATTTGGCTATGCGCCAGATTTTTATTTATTATTTTTTTCCATGAGTAAGAGAAACAGAGAAAGCACTCCTGAAGTCTTGACACCACGTAAAACCCACCCCAGCTTCAGCCGGGATCACAGGCACAGGCACCCCAGTGTCCTCGGGAACTCCTCTACACACAAACCCAGCACCGTCTCGTAGGCCGACCTCATAAAGCTTCATGTTTGTTTCACGGTGTGCCACGACTTGTCCTGGTCTACCATGTTTTAAATGCTAGATGTACAGTTACAAAAGAAACGTATTTCTGTATTCACATAATTTAAGTTCTCCTAGTAGGAGGCAAGTAATAAACCAATGAGCAAAAGTCTAAGTTGTTTGATTGTATGCGTGCTATGGGAAAGAACGGAGGTGGAATGAGCGTGAGTACTGGTGTGTCTAGGACACTTCAGAGTTGATTAGATACAAAGGAAGGAACAGCGTTCACTAGTAAGCAAAGGACCTAGCCTTGGATGGGCTGCTTCCCACGGAGCGGTTCATTAACACAAATGCCCTGAAAGAGAGTGGGCTGTGTGTTTGTGGGAAAGGACCAAGGAGTGGATAGAAAATTGTGCTCCAGGGAGCAACAGGAGGAGGAGGAGTCGGGAAGTTAAGAAAGGCCATTGTAAGGACTGGGGCTTTTATGCTGAATGAAGTGAGAAGCTACAAAGGTTATGGTTGTGACTGAGTGGAGGAGTAACGCAATCTTTCTATGTTAAAGGGCTGTCTCTGGCTGCAATGTTGAAAACTGACTGAAACCAGGAGTAAAATGAAGCAGGATGCTATTTCAAAATCGCCATAGAAGATGATGACTTCCTGGATGAAAGCAGAGGCTGGAAGGACCCCGCAACAGCAGGGCAGAATGGAACCAAGGGAGCAGATACCGGGGGGCTGTCTAAATGGACCTCAAATCACCCCAAACCGTGGCAGGAAAAACAGTGAAGAATGAAACAGGGATCCAGGTAGTAAATTTGGAAATGACAGGGGCAGTTGAGCTAAAGGACTCAGAACAGTCACAGCTGGCCCTTCCGTGTTGCTCAGGGCATGGGTGGTAACCACCTCAGGGGCCTCAGAGCGGGCCGCGTCTGCACGAACTGCACACGCTGCCGCTTCCGGATCCTTTACTAGGAGCTGCGCCTCCGTTTTGCCTGGGCTGAAGTGCCGGTGCAGTTTCTGGAGTGTTCCCGATCTGACAGTGTGTCCGCAGCCATGTCGTCGTCGCTGCTCTGGGTGGCCGTGGGGTGCTCCAGCACCCAGAACTGGAGCGTAGTTAGGAAAGACAGACAACCCTATACACAGAATGGCATCTCACGCATGTTGGGCAGAAACATGAGATCAAGCCTCAGCCAGAAAGCTTGTAGAGCTGCAAAGATCTGCTGGATCTACCCTTACTTGTGTAGAGAGAATCTCCCACCAGGAAGTGGAAGATCTGACTCCAGAGACCGGGAGACCTGCCAGCCCGTGCACGTGGCCCCGGTGGACAGCCAGGACAACCACGTGGAGGTCACCCTGGCCGCCTCCCTCACCTGCGCTCTGCCTGTGTACTCGGCATGGAGAGCGCGGAGAGTGAGACCCACCAGGTGCTGCAGGACTTGGAGGAGAAGAGCGGCAGGAGTTTCTGCGCACGTTCTGCAGAAGGTCCCGTGACCTTGGCCGGGCTCTGCACTCCGCCAGCTTCCAGAAGACGTCTTCCTCTCGTTAATAGCTTTTCCTTCCTGCTACGTGTTGCTACTCTCAGGCTTTCTGCCAGTGGATGGTAGTATCGCCAAATTAACTGTACATATTAAATGAGAAGCCGTATATAAATTCCAGATGAAAAACTATCAAGTTTTCCTATCCCACTTTTACTAATCTAATCAGTGGGATAGTAAAGTTTTTTTTTCCCCTTTTACTAAAAATAAATAAATAAATAAATAAACAAATAAGATATAGAGTATATTTTACCACCATGTTGTCTCTTTAGTTGCATCTGCCATTCCCTTAATTTGCTACCCAAATGAAGCAATAGCCTATATTTTATTAGGAAAAAACCTAAAGTTGTCCAATAAATAGATAATGCTAGTCAATAAAAAAAAAAGAAAAGGAATGAAAAAAGAGATTATAACAAGAGAGCAAATAGTGAGAGTTTAAGGGCGTGAGCTTATGTTGGAAACTTCTAGATGAAGTGGAAATGTCCTGTTTCTTCATATTTTCAGCTTCAGTAGGGTATTCTGGACCCTTGGAATCTGTTATTTCACAAGAATGTTTCTGGACTGATGGCCAGTTCCTATAACCTGTTTTCCTTTGCTTCAAATTTATTTTCCATTAGCTTTTCCATTTGGCAAAATTTCGACTTCGTATCCTTTCTCTTTTCTGAAATTTCACCCTTTGGTTCTGCTAATGGGACATATGTTTCTTCAGTAATGTTCTTATGGTATTTACTTTATTCTGGGCTTCTTTCTCCAAAATATGTTACACTTATTTTCATTGGAGTCAACATGTGTTTTCATTCTGCACAAGCTCTGATTTCTGCAAAAAGACTTGTTTTTGGTTTCTTCATTACTTATTTAGGTAATAATAAATTGGAATGTACCAATGAGGAGAAACAAATGGTGCTGCATTCGGAAGTAAATAGGCAATTTAGAGCTTTGTTTCCCTTTTCTATTCCTTTTGTCCCCCAGACCCTGTCTTCCTCTGTAATGGCTCTACTTATGCTAGTAATTCACTCAAATAGGTCTTTTCACTCTCATTCCAGGTGGTCTGAACCATTCCTGTTTTCTCGTACTTGTATCTACCTTGATTTTCTTCACTACTCTTCAAAAATATACATCGTGGGGGGGACAGGGGCAGATGGTGGCATAGCAATAAAATAGAGTGTACTGGAAAGCAGTCCCACATGCGAACGTACGCGGTTCCATCCAGAGACCTTTCTGTGATTAGCAGGCACAGATGTCCCTGTGATCAGAGAAGGCCAAGACTGGGAGCAGATGTCCACACTGAGACCCTCCTGGGGGTGTCTCTCTGACTCTCTTTCCCCTTGTTCTCTGTGTCTAGCCTTCTTACTCAGGGAAGAAATACACTTTAAAAAGATAGATCATAAACATCGACATTCTTATTTAAAATAAATCTTAAGGACTTAAGTCGGGTTATTTGCTATGTAGTAAAATACCACAAATCTTGTTTTATGAAGATAGTAAATTACAAAAAGCAAAAGGCAGCCAGGTAATTCTAATTTTCCAACTTGTTTTTTGACTTGGGGCAAGTTTCTTCATATTTCTAAGACTAGGTTTCTGCATGCATAAAATGCAGAGGCATTGGCAGAATGTGCCCCCTGTTTTCCAGGTTCTGCTCTGGCATGTTGAAGGTGGAGGGCTGCAGAGAGCCTAACAGGAAAGGGTGGGCACTGTAGTCCATCAAACTGACCACGACTGGCTCTGCCTCAGAGGACAGGACCAGCGAGGCTGCCATGGACAGCTGGCTGTCCGGGGATCTCCTTGGCCGAAGCCTGGATGTGACCAGAGGGGCACACTTCCATCCCCGTCTGCTCAGGCAACTGGGTGTCACCTTCGCTGACTGCTCCGCGTCCTCCTGCTGCTCTGTAAGCTCTGTGCTCCTTCCAAGGGGAGCCCACCTGCTGGGCCTGGTTCATTCTCACCTCCTGGTCACTGGGAATTGGAGGCAGAACCTTGAATGACAAACTGAAGTTCTGCCTACTGATTGCCCTCCCCACAGACAGGTGCCCACATTCTAGATTCAGGATCATGTAGAAAGTATTCTCTCTTTGGGGTTCAAATCAAATTCACCTATTCGCTTGGTCCCAGAGACACCTTGTACTGAAGCAAAGTATTAGCTCTATTTCAGGCACTCAGTAAACCTGATATTTTTGTTACAGCCTTTTTTTGTAACAGTTTAATCCAATATATCTGAGCACAGCGGGAGGAAAAAATCTTGCTAGTACATCAGTTCAAAGGTCCTGCTTTATTCCAGTGAGAAAATACATCTGACTTAGACCAAGGTAGTGTTTGACTTTTATCGATTAGAATTTTGTATTGTAGATGGAAGACTGCTGGCTTCCCATCACATTTTTGCTTTGTTTTTAAATACATTTTGTATTCTAGGAAGGTTGTATATTTATAGAAAACTTATGAACGCAATAGAGTTACTGTTACCCACCCAGTTTTCCCACTAACATTTACATCACTACGGTTCGTTTGTTATAATTGGGGATGCACAGTGAATAAATGCAAAAAATAACAAAGTAATAATTTCATATTATTACAATTTTATTGACTAATATCTGTACTTTATTCAGACATCCTTAGTTGTGACCTACCATGTCGTTTAGGTTCTAGGAGACCATCTGGAATAAGATATTATATTTGTTCATATCTTCTTGGGTACCTTTTGGTTTTGAGAGTTTCTCAGACTGTTTTTTGTTTTGGTGACCCTGACAGGTTTGTAGATTGTCCTTCAGTTGAGATTTGTCAGGTGATTAGACTGAGGTAATACGTTTTTTGGGGAGGAGCACGCTAGTACAGTGTCTTTTTTATCACAGTACATCAGGGTTATGTACTACTGACATGACTTCTCACTGCTGGTGTTAACTTTGATCACCTGGCTCAGGTAGTCAACTCTCCACTGTCAGGTTACTCTTTTATCCCATTTTTCATACCAGACTCTTTGAATAGTAATTCCCTATGCATAGGGCATGTTGAAGAAGAGAGGTTATATTGAGGGTGAGGATTTACTCACATTATTTGGAATTCTTTTGCATTAAAGATTTGTTAATTTTCACCATTTATTTGTTTATCTAGTCATTTATCTATGTTACTATGTACCCGTGAATATTTATTATATACTTCGGGTTATAAACAAATATTGTTTTTTTTATATTTTTACTCAAACTATTCTTATATTGTCATTATAGGTGTTCTTTCAATTGACTTCTGTGTGTCTTTAAAATATCATTTGGGACCAGCATAAGGCATAATGGTTAAATTGCTGGATTTCCACATAGTCAACCACAGTTTGAGTCTCAGACCTGTTGGCTTAAAACTCAGGGGGGAAGTGTGTGTGTGTGTGTGTGTGTGTGTGTGTGTGTGTGTATGCCCAAAATCTCAAGTGGAGAATGGAGGAGAGAGAACTGTGCATGACCATCCCCCCGGGAAGTGATTTCTTGCTTATTGTCACTTGGGAAGCAGATGTGCCCTATTGCAAAATACTCTCTCTCAAAAAAAAAAAAAAAAAAAAAAAAAAAAAAAAAGAAAAAGAAAATCCTGTCTTCTTTTTTTTTTTTTAACATTTCCTTACTTTTTAGCACTATAAGAAGCTCCAAGCTCCTCTTGGGCATTTCCTACCCCTGTTCTAGAACCAGCAATTTCATCAATAAACCTATTATGTTCTGTTGGAGAATAATAGAAACCAAGTTAGGAACACTAACTGTACTCATTTTTTTCTGGATTGCCATTGCTTCTAGGTACTAAAATAATGCAAAATAAAATATTTTGTCCTTATCCTTAATTAATCTTATAGATAGCTCTTTGTTGTAAGTAGTACTGTTAACAATGTATCCAATGGTTATAGCACCTGGATAAGTGAAATATCTGACAGCAATGTTATCAGAGTTAGGAGAAGGAATTAGGAACACGCTGTTTTAAGGTACCTACACTTACCAGGAAACAGCAGAATATCATTTGACGGTAGACAATGATTAGTTGTAAACGAATATTGTAAATTCAGAGGCAATCACACACACACAGAAAGTAGTGATACATAATTAAAATGTTAAGAAAGAATAAAACTAGAATAATATAAACTATTTAAATAAAATCTGAGGAAACATAAGAAGAGAAGAAATAAAAAAAACTCAAGTGTCACAAATAGACAAGATTTATAAACATGGTAGATATTAGCTCAATTATATCATTGCCATCATTACATAAATCACTATAAATGTAATTAGTCTACCTGTAATAACTAGATGGTCATGTTGAATTAGAAAAAACATCATCTGTATGCTGTTTATAAGAAGCACATTTTAAAGTTAATGACAGAGGTTAAATATAATGGGATTGTATTAAATATAAGATGATAATGCTATAGAAAATGTGATATTATACATGACATATAATGAATATATGACATTCTAGAACAGAAAAAGGATATTAAGTAAAAACTGAGGCAGTCTGAAGAAATATGAGTGTTACTTAATAACAACATATCAAAATTGAATCATTGATATTTTTTAATGTGGCATATAAGGAAAGATGTTAATAAAAGAGAGATGGCTTGTAATAGAACTTTCTGTGCTATCTTGACAACTTTTCCATTTTCTAAACTATTCCACCATAAGACATTTATTGAAATATATCACCAGGAAGAAACCTTACTAACTAATCAGTCCCAGAAATGAGTATAAGAAATGATCAGGTGGTATATCTGACAAAAGGCCTGTGCTGTAAATGTACTATATTATATTTCATATAGGGATTAGGTCTGTACTATACATCTCATTGGAGAAATACTTACCATTTAATAACTAAGATCTACATAGAAAATCATGTCCCTTGCAGCACCAAAATCTAACTGTAATTTCTATAAAGAGCTGTGCTGCATTTACACTGAAAGGCACATGAATATCCTGGTCTGTGGAGTAACAAAAGCCCCGAGATCAAACCTGAGAATAATCAGAAAATTGTCAACTTCTTTTACATTTGAATGATATAAATTTTATAATTATTAAGAGATTCAAGACATAAAATCTGATAGTAAAATGAGCAAAAATATATGAAAAACTATTCACTAATAGAAGTAAAAAGTAGCCTTCATATGTGTATGGAGGCATTTCAAGTGCACTCATAATTACAGAAATTCACCATAACACAACACTGCAATGTCTTGTCTCTTTATACATCAGCAAAGTTAAAAGAATATGGCAAAGAAAAGTATGACAATCCACTTTGTTCGTGAGGCTATTGGAAAGAGTTCATACCTCTGAGCATGAACATGGCATGATATCTCTGGAGGTAAATTTGATAACACTTACCAAAGTACATAGGCACTTGTATTTTTACTCATCAATCCTACTTCTAAGTCTACCCTGAAGACATCCCTCACATAACACAAAAGCACACATGCACACATTTACTTATGTTTCTAACTGCACTATATTGGAGCAAACTAAGTAACAACTGCATAAGAGAGTAGGTGAGTCAATTTGGTACAACCATATAATAGCGGGCGTCATTCTTCAAGAATTAGGGGGGCCAGCAGTTAGCGTAATGGCTATGTGGCTGGACTCCCACGTAGTCGACCATGGTTCGCGTCCCAAACCCGGTGGCTTAAAACTCATGCTGGGCGCGTGTGCATGCGTGCCCAAGATCCCGAGAGGAGAATGGAGGAGAAGGGATTGCGGCGTGGCCACCCCCCTGGGGGGGGTGATTTCTCACTTTCTGTCTCTCTGGCTCTCTCTGTCTGTCTGGCGAGCGCACGCGCCCTATCGCCAAAAAAAAAAAAAAAAAAAAAAAAAAAAGAATCTCTCCAAAAAACAAAAGAATTAGGAAGGTAAGAGTGAATTCATGTGAAGTGATTTCCACGTGGAAGACATGCAGGCAAGGCAAAATACCAAGGTATGTGTAATATGCTATCCTTCGTCTAGGAAAGAAAGGCATTTAAGAAAATATGCATGTATCTAGATCTATCTGTAGTTCAAAAATCAATTAGAAAGTAAAGAGATTGTTTATATGCAGAGGGCAGTGGCAGAAAGTGCAAGAAGGGGAGAATGAATACGAAAATACTAATAAGAGTTGGAGAAAAAACTGGATATTTGCACAGTATCAAAGTATTTCCCCAAAATATGTAAGATCTTAAAAAGTGGGAGGAAAAAAGGAAAATAGTACAAGAGAGACCCAGTAGATACCAGCTTTCGAGTAATAAAGACGGGAAAGTCAAAGAGCTCCTGGATTTTAATGGGACCAGCCATTGGCATAATGGCTATGTCGCTGGACTCCCATGTACTCAACTCTGGTTCGAGTCCCAGACTCGGTGGCTTAAGTTCATGCCGGGCACTTGTGTGCGTGCGTGCCCAAGATCCCAAGAGGAGCATGGAGGAGAAGGGATAGCGGTGTGGCCATCCTCCCTGAGGGGGTGATTTCTCACTTTCCGTCTCTCTGTCTCTCTCTCTCTCTGTCTTTCTGGCGAGCGTATGTGCCCTATAGCAAAACCCTCTCAAAAAAAAAAAAAAAAAATCCAAAAAGCTCCTGGATTTTAGGTTTCTGTTAAAGCCCCAATCCTCCTTCTATGGTAACAGATTGCTGTCTCTGATGTTGGAAAGAGATAAGACACTGTGTTCAGGAGCCCAAGGGATCTATCTGGTCTGGAAGTCTGGCGATGCCACGCAGGAGCTCAGAGACAGCAGGCGAATTACAAATTCCTTAAGAGTCCCAGCTTAGCTAGTTTAAGACTACAATAGCAAGAACACCCTTAAAGGCACCTTGTCAACATTAGATGAGATAATATAGAGCTCCTATTTTCTTGCACAACCCTGTGAGCATTTACAGAGAGCCAATGTAGTCAGCACTTCACTCATATATGGTGTGTTCATGTTCATAATAACCCTCTATGGAAGGTACTACCATTGGGACCTGCATTAACATGAGGACAGTGAAGCTCAGAGAACTTAAATAACTTGCCCAGGGTTGGAAGACAATCAACAAAAATCAATGACAAACTTGAAGACAAGCAAACAAAGCAATAACTTAAGATCTCATGCAATGCATTTTTTATTCCAGAGCTGGTACTTTCAATTGCCACTGAGAGGACATAGTAAATACTCTGTAAAGGCTTGTAGTTTGACATCAGGTTTAAGACCTTGAAATTCTACAGGAAGAATGACAGGGCTTGCATCAGGGTTCTGCCATTTACATGCTGAGGACTATGGGCAACTCACTTAACCTCTGTGGGTTTAACTTATTCATCTACAATTAAAGAACAATATAAGAAAGAGTATTAAGTGGCCAGATAATATTACAGAAATGTTGCTACTGGGCTTACCTGGGAAAACCCCAGGCCTGTGCCCATGGTCCTCCGAGTACACACAGCGTGTGTACGTGCCTGTGAGTCAGGCTGACTGAGCATGGGCACGGATCGTGGTGTGAGACTCTGTTGGGCATCTCTCTTTCTTGCTGTCCCCCTTCCTCTCTCTCTGTACCTCATGGAAATATGAAATAAACTTGGAAAATAAAAATAGAGTATTAAATTAATGGGGCTGCTAGAAGAATGAGTTACTATATTTATCACTTAGGACAGCCACTCATTTATTGAGTAATAAATCTGTACTACTTATTGTGTTTCTTGCTTTCATTTCTGCTTCCCTTCACATATTTTTTAATACTTCTTTTTAGTAACAGCTAGATGAAATGAATCATATAATACAACATGAATGCACTATTTGGCTAAAGTATTCTTCAGTATTATTAGTCTAATACCTCTGATTCTGGGCCTCTGGACACATCTGGGACTTCACTGTCTGTTTATGTTTTACAGGGTGGGAGAGCACATGATTAATTCTGGCAAATGAACTGTTGACAAACATTGGCCTGCACATTAATTACCAATGAAAAACTCTTGTGACCTACTGACTGACTGTTTGATTTGCCTGGGATCCTGAGTGTCTACAGTGGATAAGGTCCCCCTGCCATATCACTCAGTAACTGAGCATTTGTGGAGTGTAATTTTATTTATTTATTTATTGATTTTGAGAGGTTTTTGCTATAGGCATGTGTGTTTGCCAGAAAGACAGAGAGAGACAGAGAGACAGAAAGCGAGAAATCACCCCCAAGGGGGATGGCCACACTGCAATCCCTTCTCCTCCATTCTCTTCTTGGGATCTTGGGTATGCATGTACATACGCCCAGCATGAATTTAAGCCACTGGGTCTGGGATGCAAACTGCGGTCAACTACGTGGGAGTCCAGCGACATAGCCATTATGCCAACTGCTGGTCCCTAATTTTATTTATTTATTAAGACTTTGAAGTTTGGAGGTTGCTTCAGCATTCTCTCTTGACTTATCACCTGACAGTGACTGACCTGTTAAACGTAGCGCAGTCTAGCTTTATCTGACTGATACATTTAACAAGTCAGAACAGAAGAACCACCGTCACGAGAAAGCAGCACTGTTGAACGTGGCTTCAGAGGAGATGAAAACTGCAATCTGCACATTATGCTTTAAAAGACCACATTCATTTACATTGAGGCTGCTCATTTGCAAAACATAAATGTGTAGCAGTATGAGTTTGGGGACAAATATGTAAACTAAACCTTCACACAGTTTTCATTGAATTTTAAGGAGTATAAATAGTGTAAAGTAATGTGAGAATTCAGAGACTCGGGAAGCCACGGTATGTAAACATAACTTTGCAAACATACCTGAACCCCGCCAATCAGCCCTTTGCTTCCAGGGCTGAGAATCTGTGTGGAGGCTCATTTTTCCCCTCCACATTCCTGCACACTACATGAAGTTATGATACTGGGACAGCAAAATGTGGGTTTCAAACCAACCTCACCATTCTGAAGTTCATAAATACAAAACTGCGTAAGCAGTAAAGTATATATTTTTAACCATAGGACATTTTTGGAACTTACAATACTGCTATAAATCCAGAGGCTACTTTACTACTACTCACATACACACCCCCCCACACACACACATGCGCACACACACACACACACACACACACACACA
This sequence comes from Tupaia tana, assembly GCA_026018925.1. NCBI lineage: Eukaryota > Metazoa > Chordata > Mammalia > Scandentia > Tupaiidae > Tupaia > Tupaia tana. The sequence goes on along the minus strand of JAKSZU010000005.1, from coordinate 105,188,306 downwards.
CACACAAAGTGGGTCCTTGATAGCTGTGATAAGATTAATACAGAAAAATATTTTCTTTCCATTAATTACCTACTTCTCATTACCCATATAGGTGCTGTTGGCTTTAGAACAGAAGGGCTGCAAAGTGTGATCCCTTCCCTCCCAACTGTAAGAGTCATGACAATACTCCTATAACAAAAATGGTTAACAAGAGAAAGGACAGGGGAAAATCAGGGAGACCTTGGTTCTGAGGCCCTCCCACCGCCTTTAGATCAAAGTTCTTAGCATGCCAAAGAGGCATGTTTGGTTTACTTAATGAGTATTTCTTTAAAAAAATAACTTTAAGTTACTCTGCACTTATTTCAAAATTGTTTTCTATTAAAAGGTACTATATGCTGTAAGAGGTCAGTCCAACCATACTTTTTAATGAGCGTGGTGAAATACTACCCTCTGTTAATTGAGGATATGGCCACAGCTGAGTGAAATTACAGGCTAACACCTATGGGCTTCCTATCGGGTCAGTCATATGAAACAAAATGAAAGCTACTTTACCACAGGCTTATAAAAGTCATATAAAACCCCAATACCAGTAGGGAATTAGAGGTCTGTAAATGAGGAATCCAACTACATCAATTGTAGAATATTAATTTTATTTACTCTTTTCAGTACATCATAAGAGCCTTGGGAGTTCTGATTTCAGTCTAAGTCTTTCTTACTATGACTTTCCAAAAAATTCTACTTGAGTGATTCTTGAATTCCCTAGGTCAATACAAGGTCATGGCATCATACTTTAGGTCAGAAAACTTTAATCCTGTTTGTAGATCTACCTTCACCTGTTGAATGGTCACAAGGTCATTAACTCTCTCAGGATTTCAGGTCCTTTTTCGGTAAAGTGGGAATCTGAGATTAGATGATTGCTAAAGACACATCACACTCCATAGCTACAAATGAAGTTCTTCTTTGAACTCGCATTCCTTCACTACTGGTCTTCCCTTTCAAACAGATGTAAGTGTGACTCCATGTTCTTCTGATCAGAATTTTTGGGTTAAAATGTGACTTGCAGGAAAGTATCTTTTTTTAATTGCCGGAGGGTGGAGAGAGACAGGTAGGAAGGAGAGTGAAAAAGCACACCGTCCCATGGAGCACGGTCACACCATAATTGGTTCTTACCTCCTCTCAGGATATTAGAGCACGCATGTACACTTTCCTGTTGTGTTTCTTTAGCGATGAGGCCTGGGACTCAAACAGCACGTCCAGCTATGTGGGATCCTGCCACTTCAATTACCATGCTATTGGCTGGCTTGGAAGGTGATCTTTAATGGACATATTAGTAATGCACTGGCCAGCTGATAAAGATTGAGATCCACTGGTTCATACAGAATTGCCACATCCCAGGGTAGACTTAAGCCAGCCACACATGCCGTGCACAGGACCTGAACAATGCAAAGGGGGAAACCAATGCAAAGGTGTAACTCCAACAGTTACTCTCTTAGTCATACGCTCACCAGGGAGCAGGACTCTGAGGTTGACTTCAGGTGGCCCAGCACTATGGCCTAGCCGGGGGCTCCACACGGAGCAGCAGATCCAATGCCCAGTTCCACCAAAGGCTTCATGAGACGTTGTGCACCTTTAATCTCAGCAGTTTGGGAGGCTGAGACAGGAGGATTGTGAACTGTGTCAAAAATAGATAAATAAATAAATAAATAAAGCTAGTATCAAAATCGCACAGAAAGCTTTGTTATTTGTTGCATATATTCCTATTGTATTTATTTATTCATTTATTTTAGAGACAGAATTTTGCTGTTTCCTAGGCTGATCTCAAATCTGAAATCTTGCCTCAGCCTCTCAAATTGTTGGACTAACAGATTCACTGCTATGCCCAGCTTTTAGTTCATTTTAATTACATCAAAGAGTGCATGTACTTCTGAATTTTCAGTCTGATTTCAGTTATTCTTGTTTAATCATTGCAGTCTGCTTTCTGGTTGCACATAGTGTTTGTTGTCACCTCTTTGGTTTCTGCCACCACCAGAATTTAGACCTTTAGCAATTCTGTTCAAACTACAGATTATTCTTGTTCTTCTGTCTAGCTATCCTCCATATTGTCAGTATTCATAAGGCAAGCAAACATGACTAACGTGTCATATTCCAGATGAAAACTTTTCTCTCCCCAATCCTCACATAAGATGAATAAAAGCACCTGCAGAGTGGGTTCTGTGCACCCTGCCACTCCATGTTCTTCCTACTCTCCCCCACTCTGTGGTCATGTCCTACTCAACCACATGAGTCCCCATCCTTCCCATCAACATTCTTGGCTAAAGGTCTACTTAAGACTTCATCAAGAATTTATCTCTGCCTAGAGCGTTCACTTTCCTGAACACTGCTGTCCTTACAAGCTAAGCTCTGAATAGTGTCCCTTTTGCTATGAGAAGATTGCTTATCTGTGTTTTTTTTCCACTTCCTCTTTTATATCCAGCATTACAGCAATGTCTGCCATACACGTTTAAGTTTGTAACACATATACATTTAGTATACCTAACCTATTAGTCCCAGAAATAAGAAAATACTTCTTGAACAAATGCTTTTGCATTCTCAATACCCAACAAAGCACCTGAAACATATCAGGGCTTCAAAACTCCTGAATATTTGAGAGGTCTTCAGAAACTTCATGGAAAATGCATATTGTGATTTGTAATATTTTTTAAATTTTTTGCACCAAAACAGATCTGTACTTTAATTGTTTTTTTCTATGAACTTTTTGAAGTCTCCCCATATTTAATAAGTTTATTACCTTTAGTATATTGTAAAGGAAAAAGTTAAATCAAGTTGGGGAGACCAGGAAATGTACAACAAATCATCCTGTTGCAGCGGCTGAGTTCAAAGTGGCATCAGACTAAGTGGTTTCTGACCACACTTCTAGCTGTGCTCCTGGACACACTCACTGTTGAAGAGGTCCCTGGGCAGTCCTTTGTGTTTTCTACAGGGACAAAGCACCACATCCTGGAGAGGGCCTGAGATCTGCAAGAAGAAATTCTATTCAAATCCTGGTTTTATGCTTAGTATTTCTGTGTCCTTTGATAGGTTGTGACTTCACCAAGTTTTAGTGTCATCTTCCAAATCTTAATAGTTCCCCAATATTAATTAGCAATGCTAATGTTACAGAATTTGAAAAAGATAGCCCTAAGTGAAGGTTTGGCAATTCTCAGTTACTAAAATATAATAGCTACTACTTTTTCCAAAAAAAAAAAAAAAACACAAAATACAGTGTGTTCCTTAAATAAATGGGACGCAAAAGAGAGGAGTAGAAATAATGTTATGAAATAATTTTTGCTTGTCATTCTTTTCTTCTTCTATCTATTATTTTTCCTCCTTCTTACATTATTAATATTTATTCCTCTAAAAGCTAACTTGACAGAACATACTTGTACTTAACCTTTATAGGTATGTATCAATTCACGTGAAAAATTGTCTAAATAAATATTAGATTGGGGTTGTTAAGATTGTAAACTTTAAAGGAAAAGCACGTTACAGATTTATTTTCTGTTTGATGTGCACTTTGTACTTCATTCAACATTTAATCACTATCCAATAATTATTTCCTATAGTAAATTGTTTAAACATACCGCTATGTTAGAATGTTCCTGCATGCATACTTATAGAAGTGTGTAACTACATTTTATGGTAGATTGCATCTCCTCAGAGTTATAGAGATCATTTTTCTATCATTTTTTCAACATACATTTCCAATGGGACTTTTTGGCATTGTGTGAATGGATTACTTATGATTATTGCACAGCCAAAACAAATTCTCCATATTTTAATCTTGCTATTATCCAGACAGAAAAATATTCATTATTTTGAGAAGTAAGGATTAACAACACACCTCCTGAAGACCACCACTTTGGAAATTCTCTGTAAGTGGGATCTGTAGATCCTACTAAGCTTACTTTTCTTGAGCCAAAAATACAATTCATATATGAAAAGCAAAAGTGATACACCTTAGTAACCCACTCCCTCATTGCAAATTTATACTTTAAAAAGATAAATACAATTTTATTTACAGAGATAAATGTATTCATGACCATCTACATTAAAAATATCTGAAAGGTAATATTATTTGATTACAATAAAAAATTAGATTCTTAAAATCTGGTTTGTGTTCTGTTAAGAATTCACTCTGTGACCCTGCCCATGTCACCTCTGACCTTCCTTTGTGTGGCCTTTCTTTAGCAAAATGGGGCATAAAGGCAGGCTGCTTGGCAAAGCAGTGGTCAGAATACATTAACATTTGGAAAGTGCTTTAGATCTGTCTTTTAAAATGTTTTCAGTATGCAAAAATGACAACAGCATTGCTAAAATATTTTATTCATTCTTGTATGCTCTGCATCTTTATTTTAGACTGTATTTTTTCTATTTCCATGACAACCTGAATTGCCCTGTTTAATGATTCTTTGGTTACAAAAATGGTTCCATTGGTCTGTGATTTAGTCCATTACAGATGTAAACACATTTATCTGGCAATTCGCAGTTTTCTCGGCACTTGGAAGTGGCGAGGGAGTCTCAGCCTCTGCACTATTGACTTGGGGAGCTGTGTGTCTCTGGGAGCTGAGTGTCTCTGGGTTCTTTTCTTTTCTTTTCTTTTCTTTTCTTTTCTTTTCTTTTCTTTTCTTTTCTTTTCTTTTCTTTTTCTTTATTTTGAGAGGTTTTTGCTATAGGGCGCGTGCGCTCACCAGACAGACAGAGAGAGAGAGAGAGAGACAGAAAGTGAGAAATCACCCCCCCAGGGGGGATGGCCACGCCACAATTCCTTCTCCTCCATTCTCCCCTCGGGATCTTGGGCACACACGCACACTTGCCCGGCGTAAGTTTTAAGCGACTGGGTCTGGGTCGCGAACTGCGGTCGACTACGTGGGGGTCCAGCGACATAGCCATTACACTAACTGCTGGTCCCTCTCTGGGTTCTTGAGGATGGTCCTCTGCACTGTGGAGTGTTCAGCAGCACCCCTGTCCTCCACTCACTCCAGGCCAGCATTCCTCCGCCCACTTACCACCATGAAAAATAACTTCATGTTATTTCCAGGTGTCCCTGCAGCATCGAGGAACTACTGATTTCTTTCATATATTCAAAGTTTTCAAATAATATTTTATTGAAATCTCAAAGATATTTGTAAACACAGTAATGAAAGAATAATTCTTGTTCTAAAACATGAAATCAATGAACAACAAGTGAAAAATTTTTTACTGTATTTTTATTTCATATGCTTCAATGAATAATTTTGTTCATGACGAAGTATGTTTACAATACGATTAAAACAAAAACAAAAAAGACACGATCCCCTTTCTGTGTGTTTTTCATATACCTTTTTCAGAAGAGGGATCTTGTAGATCTCAGTGAAGCATATATCAAACTAAATCAAAGAGTATGTGTACCAATTGCAACATTAATTCAAACCCCTCCTTTAAAATGATCATAAGAATATTTTTATTTAGTTACCTTTGTAGTAATTCATTATAATTTTCTAATAACAATGATTCAGAGGAAACATCACAGCAAAAATCGTAATGTAGAGTCCAGTGATGGCCATAAACACATTGGAACGAGTCAGCACATCGATTACATTATTTACCAGCCATTACAAGTCTGTGTAGCAGAAACTAGTTGTCCCCGAAACTCCAACCGCAACACCATTTTATCCTTCCCCTGTAGCTAACTACTTACTCAATAACTTAGATCACTCAACACAAATAACTATACATTTACATATTTAAACTATTCCTTCTTCGTTTGAAGATAATTCTATTAGGGGAAGTGTCATCCTATGACTACATTTTCCAGGCATTTTGTTATTGTTTCAAAACTTCCCATGCTCATTACACCACGACATTTTTATTTCTGGGATTGCCTCTCCTTTCCTTCTGGTGCTCTCCTTCTACCTATGCAAATTCACAAATGCTCATGATTGTGATAAAATCTGAGGTTAGCTTTGAAGGATGGTCTACTGTTACATCAGTCTTCATTAATCTTGTCTACCGGCCAAAACAACCAGTGCACCTCATTGAATGAGTACTCAAAATGTTCTATTGCTTTTCTTTCCTTTGCAAGTCTCTCCATTTTTTTTTCAGTATTTCATTGTTTTGTTTTGTACTAAACTGCTGAGGTTGTTTGTACTAAAAAGCTGACGCATGAAATATGTTTATTAGATAATAGTATTTTATATTCTACCCATTCTCTTTTCATATCTCTATTTTTCTTTATTGAAATAAAACTGAAAAAACAAAAGTTATATATATTATGGTGCACAATGATGTTTTGATATATGTATATATTGTGAATTAGTTGCTATAATCAAGCTGGTTAATATATACATTATGTCAAATATTTATCTTTTTTAATAGTGAGAACATTTACTATCTACTCTCTTAACGTATTTTAAGAATATATTACTATTAACCATAGTCACCATGATATACAGAAGGTCTCCAGAACTTAGTCATCCTGCATACCTGAAATGTTACACTCTTTGACCAGTGAATTCTCCCTTCCCTCTATTTTCCCCTAGCAGTTGCTAGCCTATTCTGTACTACTGTGAGTTCAACTTTATTAGAATTTCACATCTAAGGGAGGTCATGCTGCACTAGCCTTTCTCTGCTGGTCTTATTTCACTTAACGTTATGCCCTCCAGATTAATCTGCATTGTTACAAATAACAGAATTTCTTCTTTTTTTTAAATTTTATTTGGGGAGAGGTTTTTGCTATAGGGCACGTGTGCTCGCCAGACAGAGAGAGACAGAGAGACAGAAAGCGAGAAATCACCCCCTGGGGGGATGGCCACACTGCAATCTCTTCTCCTCCATTCTCCTCTCAGGATCTTGGACACGCACGCACACGCGCCCGGCATGAGTTTTAAACCACTGGGTCCGGGACGCAAACCGCGGTCAACTACATGGGAGTCTAGCGCCATAGCCATTACGCTAACTGCTGGTCCCAGAATTTCTTCTTTTTAAAGACTGAATAATATCAGTTGGGTGTGTGGGGGGTATTTTTTAAAGGATTTCATCCATTGATGGGCACTTAGATTGATTCTATGTCCTAGCTATTGTAAATAATCCTTCAATAAACATGGAAGTTTAGATATACATCTCTTTGACATGATGCTTTCTTTCCTTCAAATATATAACTAGAAGTGGGATTATTGGCTCAAATAGTTCTATTTTTGAACTTTTAAGGAACTTTCCTGTCATTTCCATAATGGTTATATTAATTTTGATTCCTACCAACAGTATATAAGGGTTTCCTTTTTTCTACATCTTCACCAAAACTAGTTTTATTTTGGCTTTTTGGTTTGTTTGTCTTTTCAATAGTAGTCATTCTAATGGGTGTGAAATGATATCTCATTATAGTTTTAATTTGTACTTCTCTGATGTTTATTAACGTTAAGCATTGTTTTATATACCTGTCGTTCATTTATATGTCTTCTTTCAAGATCTATTTAGATCCTTTGTCCACTTTTCAATTCAGTTACTTGTTTTCTTATCACTGAGTTATTGAGTTCTTTAGGATATTAACACCTTATCAAATATATGGTTTGCCAATATATTCTAGCATTCTTTAGGTTGTCTCTTCACTCTCTTGATGGTCTTCTTTCCTATGCTGATGCTTTTTTACTGTAGTTCCATTGGCCATATCCAAACAATCATTGCTGACACCAAAGTCAAGAGATTTTCCCTATGTTTTTGTATATATTCATGTCTTATGTCTAAGTTGTTCATCCTGGGGCCAGCATGTTTTGTAGTGGTTAAGATGCTGAACTCCTACTTGGCCGACTGTGGCTTGAGTCCCAGACTGGGCAGCTTGAGACTCACACAAGTTCATGTGTGTGAGTATTCAAAATCTGGAGCGGAGAATAAACTGAGTTGTGGCAATCCTCCCAGAGGGTGATTTCTCACTTTCTCTCTCTCCATCTCTCTTTTAGTCTCTCTGATGAGCATATACACCCTATAGGAAAAATTTATCAAAAAACATATTGTTAATTCTCTTGAAGTTGATTTTGGTGTATAGTGTGACACATGAGTTGAATTTCATTTTTCTGCAAATTCATATTTATTTTTCATGACACCATTTATTGAAAAGGTTGTCTTTTATGAGTTGTAGGTGCTTGTTATCTTTGTCAAAGTCTTACTTACCCAAATGTCTGGGTTCGTTTCTGGTCTTTCTATTCTGTTTCATTGGTCTCTGTTTTGTGTCAGCACCATATTGCTTTGTTAATTATAACTTTGCAGTGGATTTTGAAATCAGGTAGTGCCATGCCTCCAGCTTTATTATTTTGTGCAAAATTCTTTTGGTTATTTCAAGAATTCAGTGTCCCCATATACATTTTAGGACTGCTTTTTTATTTTTGCAATAATTGTCAGGTTAGCATGTGGCCTGATGGTTATGGCAGCTGGATCTCATATGGCCAACTTCATGATTTGAGTTTCAGACCTGTCAGCAGAAGAAACATGCTAAGTGCATGTGTGTGCATGGCCAAACTCTAGAAAGGATGAATAAATAAAGGAAAAGGGACTGAGGCATGACTATGTTCCTTGATGGGTGCTTTCTCACTTTCCCTCTCTTTCACTCTTTGTCTCTCTCTGGAAAATTAAAAACAGAAAAAAAATATTGATAGAGATTAAAATGAATGTGTAGATTGTTAACATGTACTGTGGGCTGGAATTTTAACTATATTAATTTTTCCACTACATGAACAAAAACTATATTTCTATTTTTATTTTCAATTTTTTTCATTACTGTTTGAGAGTATTCAATGTACATATTCCAAAGCATTTTTCTGTTATTGTAAATGAAATTGTTGTAGATGACTTAACATATGCAAATCAGATTAGCAGATTGAAGAATAAAAAGTATATGATTATCTCAATAAATACAGATGAAGCAGTTAATGAAATCCAACATTGTTTCAGGATTAAAATCTCAGCTACTTAGATAAGGAAGAATTTCCCTCAACTTGTTAAAGGTCATATCCAAGATGTCCACCGTTAACATAGCCAGTGGTGAAAAGATGAAATCTTTTCTTCTAAAGACAGGAACAAGATAAGGATGGCTACTCTTCCCACTTCTGTTGAAATAGTCCTGAAGGTCCTAGCCAGAGATTAGGCAACAAAAATAAATAAAAGCTTATGCACAGGAAAAATAAATTAAAGTTTTTTCTCTTTGCTGATGACATAATCTTGTGTATGAAAAACTCTAAAGACTTCACCAAAAATAAGTTAGACTAAATAAATTCAGTTCTGTTGCAGGATATAAAATCAACATACAAAATTCATACTATTTTTATACATTAACAAAATACTGTCTTTAAAAAGAAATCTCATAAAGAATGTCCTACAACATTTCAGTGTCTCAATGGTAGACAATGGTCTCAGAATTCCATGAGCCAAGTAATACTCAATAAAGTTTGAGGCACTTAAGAATTCCCTTAGGCTGGGTTATGTCGGGAGGAAACTAAAATTACACTGAAGGAACGAAATACATAACAAAGTAATATAGTGTGTCTTTCTACTTGGTCAAGAATTAGCACCTAGGTAAGTAAGAAATCAGTGAGGACTGAAATAATGAAGAAAAATTGCAAGACAGATTTTAGTTATTTTTAATTTTATTTTACTATTTTAATTTATTTTATACATTCAATCAATGTACATTACTACAGCTTATAAAATGAATTTACCCAACATAAATACACTTCACACCAGTCCAGTTGAAGATATCATACATGTTACCATCATGTCATTTAACTGAGACAGTTAAATGACTTTTCTATCTATTTTTCACCTTGGTTCCTTTCTTCTCACTCTCCCCTATCTCCCACCCTCTTACAACACTGCCTCCTTTATCTGTAACCATATTTCATGCTTCTGTATTCTCTAGTATTTCAGTTTCCATCACAGAGTGTGGTCAGTTGGTACATATTAAGTGAAGACTTACAATGTCTCTTCTTCATAGCTTGGTTTGCTTCACTCAGCAGTAAATCTTCCACATTTGTCCACTTGGTATCAAATGCCAGGGACTTGCTTTTTAAAGACTGAGTAGTATTCTATAGTATACATGTGCCAAACTTTACGTCCATTTATTTGTTCAAGGACATTTAGGTTGGTTCTATGTCTTAGCAACTGTGAATAATGCTGCAATAAAAACAGATGTGCAAACAATTTTCTGGCTGAGAGTGTTCCTATCCTCTGGTCAGATACCCAGGGGTGGGTTTTCTGGATCATATGGTAGTAGTTCTATTTGTAGATCTTTTAGGAAGCTCTATATTGATCTCCACAGTGCTGTACTAATTTACATTCCTACCAGTGGTGTAGGAGAGTTCCTGTTTCACCATAGACTTGCTAGCACTTACCATTCTTTATTTTTTTAATCTTAGCCATTCTATCTGGGTTTAGGTGGTATCACATTTTGGTTTTGATTTATATCTTCCTTCTACTTGTTGTTAAAGAAGGTTTATTTAAATAATTTTTACTTAAAACTAGAGTGTGTATTATATTCAGGTAATGGGAGGGAAGAACACATTCCCCATTACTTCATTTAAGAAAAATTAAGAGGACTAGCAGATGACTTAATGGTTACATTGCTGGAGTTCGAGTCCCAGACGTGGTGGCTTTAAACTCATGCTTGGTGCCTGTGTGTGCTTGCCCAAAATCCTGAGAAGGGAATGAAGAAGGAATTTCATCATGGCCATCCTTCTTAGGGAGTGATTCCTACCTTTCTGTCTCTCTGTCTCTCTCTGGCAAGCACACATTCCCTATATCAAAAAATCTTTCTCAAAAAAAAATTAAGAAGGTTTAAGTTTGCTGAGTAGAAATTTCTATTAAAAATTCTGAACAAAATACACTCTGAAGTATATTTTGACTGAAGTGAAAAACTCTAGGCAAAGTTGTCATGGCCAATTTAAGAAGGGCTGTTGAAAGAAGTAAAGAAAGATGAAAGAAAGGAAGAAGGGAGTAACAAAGGAAGGAAGGTTGGTTGTCTTTAATCTCAATATTGCTGTGTGTGAAAATTAGCTCTTACGCACTGGGACTTACTTATAGTTGGTTTATGTTTTATGGTTGTTCTGATAAGGTGCTGCCTATACCATACCAAGTGTCTAATATTATTTTTTGGAAAGGATTTTTGCTATAGGGTAGGTGCGCCCACCAGAAAGACAGAGAGAGACAGACATCCCCAGGAGGGATGGCCACGTCGCAGTTCATTCTCTTCTCGGGATCTTGGGCAAGCATGCACACTTGCCCGGCATGATTTTATGCCACCAAGTCCTGGACTCGAACCACAGTTGACTACATGGGAGTCCAGCAACATAGCAGTTATGCCAACTGCTGGTCCCAAGTGTTTAATACTTTAATCAATCATTTTAAAAAGTTTTTTGCATAGAATGTATGTGTTTTCCAGAAAGACAAAGAGAGGCAGTGAGAGGGGAAGTGAGAAATCACTCCCTCCAGGGAGTGATTGAGGCATGATTGAGGTCATGCCTCAATCCCTTCTCCTCCACTCTCCTCCTGAGATTTTGGACACACACACACGTGTGCCCACTATGAGTTTCAAGCCGCCAGATCCAGGACTTGAACAGTCAGCCATGTGGGAGTTCAGTGCCTAAGTACTGTGCAGCCTGCTGACCATTTAATCGATATAATATTGCCCTGTATATAGCTGATCCCACTAGATACCTCTCAGCCTCTTTTAGCAAATACCACAACCTATAAATAATCATTGACAGAATAGAATATACTTTTCTACTACATGTACTTTTAGTAATATATAGAAAAAAAGTTCTGCTACTTATTACATAAAATAGTTTATGTAAGTAATATACTTGAGGGAAAAATATTCTCCCCTCAGGTACATTATTTATGTAAACTAAATGGTTATTCATAATGTACGTTGTGGGGCACAGTGACTTTGTTCACCTTTAAATAAAATTATTTTTCCCACATATGTGGTTATTAACTTCTTTTAAGTGTTGTGTGGCATTGATATTATGTCACTTTTAACAGTGTCATTCACTAAAGTGATTTTTTATCCATGGCTCCTTCTGAGCATAATGTCTGTGTGAGCTTAGTAGGTGACAGTGTGTGCCTGTAGTTATCACATGCACTTGTTCTTGTTGGGGATTATGTTGATATGAGTGATGCATGAATGATTCTGTTCTCTCTTCCCTACATTTAGTGAAAAAATAACCAACTCGCTCAGTAAATCATGTTTTGAGCTTGTTATGAAGGAATATAAAACAATTGGTTTAGCACAAAGGACAGTGCATTTTAATAAAGAGGTCAATGTGTTTCAGTCATAGAGTGCAGACATTCAGTATATATTAAGTGGGGATTGATCTAAGATTGTACAAACACAAGAGATGGGGGTTAGTGCCAGAAGTGGAGTGTGTGGAGAAGTGGGACCTAAGGAAGGACATTTGGAGGAGGGATGCAGAGACAGAGCATTGACGGGATGGGGAGGTGTGGTGTTATTGGTGGAAGATCAACTGGACTGAGGAGAAATGTTCACATATTGAAATGTTCACTTTGTAAGCTAAATAATATGATTAAATGTATATAAAAATTAAAATAAAAAAATAAAGAGGTTAATGTATCAGGGGCATCAGAAGGCCATTTAGAGAAGCTTAATAATGGGTCACACACATATTGGGGGAAAGGTGCAAATGGGTCATCAATTCAATGAGAGCCATTTTCTCATGTTCATAATTGTTTTCTGCACATTTTTGTTGTCTGCATCCGAGAAATCACTACACTTATATATCACTTGTCAGTGCACATGCAGATTCATATGGTTTTTTGCCCTGGAATTTGTCCTTTTTGTGTTTATGATGTTTGACAGAGTCGTGGTACTTATGCTACAATTGTCACCATTATTTTTCTGCAGTGATGATCCATGTGTGAGCCGCTCATCCAATTCTTGTGGTTCAGAAATGTAATGCAACATAACAGTAAAAAAAAATCAAATTTAAAAGACAATAACACACAAATCATGTTTAAATGTGAAAATGTGTTTCCTAAGACAAATAGCATATTGCTTAAACAAAATACAATATATAACAATGCAAAGGCTGCAGTGTTTGTGGTATATGTTCTACCTTAAGGCAATGATTATTATGATACAAGCAAAAGAGTAATGTACCATCTTGTTTTACAGTCTTTCTATGTTAAATAACAAAAGTACTATCAAGGTTCTCATATTTCCAGAAACATTTCCTTAGAAGAAAAGATAAAGGAGGAATGGAAATTGATTCTTACAGCATCCACTGTAGGGGAAATAATCGAACAAGGAGAGTTCTTTTCTGGGTGTGTGTATGTTTTTACTTTTCACAGAAAAAATCAAAATAAGAGTTGAAAAAAGTGGCAGATCTTTGTAAGATGGTAACAAAATTTCCTCTGTAAAGAAAACTGCATTTTTAAAGATAGCAACAAAACGCGTCCTTCTCCTGTAACTCTGTAGCTCCTCTCCTTCGAGAATGAGAGGCCATTTTCTCAATCCCTTATTGAGATTGGTTTTGTGACTTGTTTTGATCATGGAAATGTACTGTAGTGTGTGTTGGGTGATTCTAAATCTAAGCTTTAAGATGCACTGCAGCTGGGACCAGCATCTGGCTTAATGGTTAAGTCTCTGGACTCCCATGTGGTTGGCCATGGTTTGACTCTCGGACCTGGAAGTTTAAAACTCATTCTGGGTGTGTGTGCATGTGTGCCCCAGATTCTGAGAGGAGAATGGAGGAGAAGATATTGCAGCATGGCCATCCCCCTGGGGAGTGATTTCTTGATTTCTGTCTCTCTGTCTCTCTTTGTCTCTCTGATCAGCACATCTGCCCTATAAAAACAACAACAAAAAATCTTTCAAAAGAATCTCAAACTTTTGTGCTCTCTGAACACAGTGCTACCAAGTGAGAACGAAAATCTAGTCTATGGAGAACAAGCCCACGTGGAGCAGAGCCCAGCCAACCCTTAAACCTCCTAGGACTGCTGGCTCCTCCTTGAACCTCCAGGTGACTGCAGCCATGTGAGTGATCTCAGGGAAGCCAGCAGTGCTTAGCTGAGTCCAGCCCAAGTTAGAAGTGAGTGTGGGAATGTGCGTCTCACGTAGGAAGGAAGGATAAACATTGTTGAGGGACGAAGGAGGAGTCCCTCCCTGTGGTGCTGGCAAGATACTTGAGTCAACCCATGGCCTTTCCAATCAAGGCATCAAGGCTGATTCTGGGCCAGCTTTAGAATTTGGTTTGTCCAATTAAAGGCAGTGAAAATTACATCCCTCAAAAAGCTTCCATTTTAGCATTCTGGGAATACAGACCTGCCATTTGAGAAACAAGAGGCTGAGACTAATTAAAATAGGAACAACTATCCTAGCAGAAGCCCCTAAAATATTAATCTTATTCAAGCCTCAAATGATCATAGTCCAGTCACATGAAGGCTACCATTAGCAGAACCCCCACGTGAGCCCAGCCCAAATTGCTGACCCCTCAAAATTGTGAACAAAACAAATGTCACAGTTTTGAGCTAAACATAATGTAGGTAAATACTATAGCTGTAGACTAAAGTATGACATTATTAGACAACAACAGAAGCATTTTTTTTCCATTGTGAGTCCGCTTTATATACACTCGATACACATCTTTGTGAGTAATGCTAGCATTCATTTTCTTAGCATTGAACACCACACCATGTTGCTCACATTCAATAATGTTTTACTGTTTTTTTTTTTTTTTAAGGGGAATTATATATCAAATTGTTTTTACTTTTTGGTTGTTTATTTGCTATAGGACATGTGTTCTTGTTGTAGAGAAACAGAGATAGAGGGTAAGTGATAAATCATCCCTAGGGGTCATGGCCACACCACAGTCCCTTCTCTTCCATTCTCCTTCCAGGATTTGGACATGCACACACAGGTGTCCAGCATATTTTTCCAGCCACCTGATCCAGGATTGAACTGTATAGTCGGCCATGTGTGATTCAGCTGCCTTAACTACCATATCACTAGATGACGCAAGCTGTCTCTCTCTCTCTCTCTCTCTCTCTCTCTCTCTCTCTCTCTCTCTCTCTTCGGTTAGTTTTTTGCCATAGGGCATGTGTGATCACTGGAGAGTAACAGAGAGAGGGAAAGTGAGAAATCACCCCCAGGGAAGATGACCATGCCATAATCACTTCACTTCCATTCTCTCAGGATTTGAGGCACACATGCACAAGCACCCAGCTTGATGTTCAAGCTGCTGGTTCTGGGACTTGAACCACAGTAAACTATGTGGAAGTTCAGTGCCTTAACTACCATGCCACCTGCTGTGTGTGATTGTCCCTACTTTGTACTTACTGTGGTACATTGCTCCATAATCACTTCCTTTCACTTACATGCATGTTTTTGTTTCTTAAAGATATTTGCTCCCGTCCTCTCCCTCCCTAACTGCCGCTTCTGGTATCTACCGGTCCTCTCTCCATCCCCGTGCTTTCGAGATCTTCAGTTAACTTTGTAGGGGAGTTGGGTTATAATTGTTGCTTTGGGTGTGGTCTGAAGCCAGACGGAAGTTTGGGAACTCTTTCTCCCATCATTCTTACCTTTATGAGTTCTTCTTTCTGGCCAAGTAGGCCCTTTGTTGAGAATTCTAGAGCAGTCTAACGGCTCTGAATTACTCAGAGAGTGAGCACCTGGGATTGACTGCTTCTACGAGGAAAAGAGGTTCAGTCTTCATTCAGCCGGGAAGTTAGAGGAGAAGTAGCCCAACCAAGAAATCCGTAGGATGGAGCCAGCAGGTAGCGTGGCGGTTAATGAGCTGGATCCCAAAAGGTCAACGGTGTGGTTTGAGTTCTAGCCCCAAAAGCTTAAAAAAAAATACTGGGCACATGTATGTGAATGCCCAATATCCTAAGAGGAGAATGGAGGAGATGGGATTATGGGATGGTCATCTCTCCTGGGAAGTGATTTCTCACTTTACTTCTTTCTCTGTCTCTCCAGCCCAGTGAGTACAAATACACCGTAGCAAGAAACAAACAAACAAAAAATCTATAGAGCTTATCAATCATATTTGAATGAATGTTCTGTGGGAGAAGCTTCTGAGAAACTGAAGTGGCATGTCAGTTGGGTGTCTTTATTATGGAGAAAAGAGAATTCAGAGGGAGGTATTAATGTGTTTACTTCATATGTACAGTAGGACATTTTCTAAAATTCATGTAATTTCATAAAGATGTCTCTCATTCTGTGATTTCAAATAATTACACTCCATTATATTTTTCACCAGCTTTTCTCATATATTAATACATGTGTTAAGCATAATCTCCTGTAGGGAAGCAGATATTATATTTTTAATGTCTTACTCTTCTGTGAAGGCACTGTGAATATATTCCACTAATAATCTAGGAAGACATTCTAGATGAGATTGACTGTGCTAGATTCTAGAAAACTGATACACTTCAGGCTCTGGGTTGCACTCTTCTTCCTTACCATATTTCTTCCTCACAGCACATGAAGACATTTCATTTCCCTTTCCCCTGAAGCAGTATTGATACTATGCTTTTTATTTATAGCAGGCAAAGAAATAGGTGGAAACAGTATTGGTGACAAATGATAACAATTATGTCCACTTTTCTCCATTGAGATTTACAATATGTATTCAGTTCAGGCTGCCTGAGTGTTTTGGATCTACGTGAAATTGCCTGCATCTACATTTTGCTCCAAAATTGTGAACCTCATCACCTCAGTCACTCTCAAGTTGGTTCGGTGAGTGCCAAAGACCCTTTTCCTGGGAGAAACATTATTCCCTATACAGCATTCTGATTGTCAAGGTTACCAAAAGCAATTTCATGGCAAAACTAAGGACTTTATCCCATAGAACTTTGTAGAGTGTACCTCTAATGACTTGACTCTTTCACAACCTTCAGCAACAAACCACTACCTGATCAGGTGGCATATCATAATTAAAACTGCAGGATAAAAAAAATTATAATAATGAGCATGGTAAATAGCATGCTTGCATGTGTAATTTTCTCTCCAAATTTATTTTACTCTAGTAATAACAAGCCTATTTTATAAAAGAAAATTTGACTAATAATAGATATTACATACTAAGAGTCTCTGTTGGAAATGGAGTATGTTTTATCTAATTTTTAGCTTCTTATATAAGTCTGCAGGATACATAGCGCAGTATAACAATGCAAATACTAATCATTATGCATTTGGAAACCAGTTGCCCGACCTCCACCACGTTGGGATTGAACTTTACTTTGTTCCTTTGGCTTCCAAAATCATTCTCTATTATTCATTAACCAAGCTTAGTTTCTGATCATAAAATTGCTCAGCATTACCCTTTTTTAAAAAAAATATTTATTTAATTTTATTTATTATTATTTAAACTTGCCATAAGGCATATGTGCTCACCAGAGAGAGAGAGAGAGAGAGTGAGACAGCAAGCTTCCAGGTCTGGGACTTGAACTGCTGTCGACCATGTGGGAGTCCAGAGCCCTAAGCACCATGCAACAATCCTGATCCCACAGTATTGCTCTTTATTGTTATATATTTACAGAATTAGTTCTTCTCCCTCTACTGAAATCAGTCAAAAATAAGGACAAGCTAGGACTGGATAGAGGTAATGCAGGACACCCTGCTGAGAAGTTTCTAGGTTTGCATCTGGAGATCTCTTTGAGTGCACAGGGCATAAATGTGCCTATAATCTGGGATGGTTGAGGCTGTGGGTGAATCATGCTTCAAGACTCTGTTGGTGATGCTGTCTCTTTCTCACTCTTTCTGTCTCTATCACTCATAGAATAAATAAACTTTAAAAGTGCTTTAAAAAGAGTAAAGTCAAAGGTAGTAAGCAGAGATATAAGGTGGTCCCCAAAATTTCAGCTCTTGATCTGCCTACCCTGTATATTATCTTCCCCTTGACTGTGGAAGTAGTCATCCTTTGATTGAACTGTTTTTGACAAAATTGAGAAATAGTCTCTATTATGATGACAGTACATTATAATAGCTTCTGTTGTAGCCAGCTGCATGAGATTGTCCTGCTGGCTTTGCAGAGGTAGGATATCCTATTGGGAAAGGGTCACTGGCTAGGACAGTGACATCGAAATCGAGGAACAAGTGAGATGCCCATTCTAAAACTCTAGGACCTAAATTCTCCCAACAAAGCTTGAAAGAGGCCCTTGAGCCATATATGTAATCCCAGCTACAGCCAACATCTTGCTTTTAGGATTTTAGTCTGGTAAATCACAGAGCAGAGGCCTTAGGTAACTCCTGTTTATATTCCTTATTTATAGTATTAGGAAGAGTAAAGTTGTTTTGTTTTGAGATGCTAAATTTGTGTTACTCAGCAATAAAAAACAAATACAGCAATTTTCATTTCCTCTCTTCTCATCCTCCCTTTTCTTCCTTTCAAATACACATAGTGCCTAGAAAAATGGAAGATGTATTAAACACTCAAGATGCTCAATGTCCTCTTTTTGGTTCTAATTGTCAGAGAGTGTGTGAGCATGTATGAGGGTTGAGGGAAAGAGAAGAGAGAGAGAAAGCACCCCATCCCAATAGGACATGGTCATGCCATCATCCCTTCTCCTCCATTTCTCCACCCTGGCAGAATTTTGGGAATGCACACATATGCACGGAGTATGATTTGCAAGCCTCCAGAGCCAGGATTTGCCCCAGGGTCAGACTGTGGAATCCAGGTCCCCCAACCACCAGCCCTGCA
The DNA here is from genome assembly GCA_026018925.1 of Tupaia tana. Lineage (NCBI taxonomy): Eukaryota > Metazoa > Chordata > Mammalia > Scandentia > Tupaiidae > Tupaia > Tupaia tana. The sequence continues at coordinate 105,169,608 of JAKSZU010000005.1, read as the reverse complement.
GTCTGCCCACTCAACCATTTTATCAAGTAAATGTCACTCAGGCTGGGCATTTCTTTGTTTAAATCAAAGACATTTCATTTTCTTTTTTGGAGAGGTTTTTGCTATAGGGCGCGTGAGCTCGCCAGACAGACAGAGAGAGACAGAGAGATAGAAAGTGAGAAATCACCCCCCAGTGGGGCTGGCAACGCCGCAATCCTTTCTCCTCCATTCTCCTCTCGGGATCTTAGGCACACGCGCCTGGCGTGAGTTTTAAGCCACCGGGACATGAATTGTGGTTGACTACATGGGAGTCCAGAGACATAGCCATAAGGCTAACTGCTGGTCCCTTCTTTTTCTTATATTGATAGTAAATAAACTTCCAATTGAAAAATATGTACTAGATCTACTTAAACTCTCAAGCTGCCGTCATATTTGTTTTCATATTTATAAAATGAAGGGACTCTGCCTACGAGAGAGGAGACAGGAAGATAGGCTGGATACATAAGCATCATGATTCTGCCAAACCTGGAAAACAGAATAATCATTTTGTCATTGGTGAGTGACAACAACAGGGTGGGACTTGTTTCAGAAAACGCCGGAGTGGAGTGAATGAGGAGAGAGGACAAAAAGAACCAAACCAGTGGAAAACATTAAACATGGATTTGCAAGTTTAAGGTTTCAGTACAAAATTATTTTATTTTTATTACCTTGAGGAAAGAAGGTTTTCTAAAGATATTGGACCTATATCAGAAACCTCAGAGCGACATCTGCGTCAGAGAGATAAAATTATACAGAAGAAATAGGTATCCCCTGAGTACTAAACTATTCGTTGGGGGCTAGATGAGCTTGAAATGAATTTCAGAAAATGTGGCCCCATTCTTACTTTGTAATTAGAAATAATTTATACATAGCTATTAAACATACACACAAAAACACATCTTTTAATTACTACCTACTTTATCCAATATACATAAAATATTTCAGCTGAATTCTGCTTTCCTGACTTAACCTTCACTATCCTTCTACTGTGTTTCATGAGTAAAATGAGATAATTACTAAAACACACCCTGGAGAATATTTCCTGCAACGATTTTATGTTTTGGGTTTTCTATGTTTTGCTATTGAGGCTTGCACCTGCAGATGAAGACAGAAGGAAATTGCTGTCTTGGTATTACTTCTGAATGTTGTGAGAGTTTAGATCAAAGTTTGACATTCTGAGCTGTTAAATTCTCTCAAGGGAAAGAGTTTTCCCAGTTGAGAAGCTTCAGAAGTAAACCCCTACATTGCAAGTCTTTTTGAAACAAATCTAGTCTTTATAAGATTATTTTCAGTACATTAGTACTTGTATGAAGATAATGAATAAATTGTTTAAATAAGGGCCCTGCATAAGGATTATAGCCCAGAGTTTTTATTGGATTCTTGTTTAGAAAACAGTATAAAAGCTGTTATTATAGTGCAAAACATCTTCTTTACATGTTTCTAAAAAGTGTATAATTTTTATGTATACATTTCTGTGTGAACATTATTATAATTATTATTATTTTTTTCTTTTTGTCACTGACGCAGTATTAGACAACATTTTGCCTTTTGCTACTTGTTGATCTTTCATTTCCGGGGGCATTTATGCTTCACCACATTTGCGTGCATATTGCTTTCCGATTAGCTGTTTTACAGATGGTGGAAACGGAACTCAGCACACTGCAATGACTGTCCATCCTGTGGGAGGTGTGGGGAGGTAGGAAGCTAGGTCTAGTCTGATGTCGGTTGAAATGAAGACAGTGCTGCTCACAATTACAATGTGGCAGCTATGGTGGCGCAATGGTAACTACCGCCTGCAACGCAGAAACCACGTGGCAGGTCCTGGGTTCACAACTTGAAATTTCCTTGTATACACCAGGTGCACAAGTGCTGTGATCTTGGTTGGCTAAAGCTGGGAGTGATTGCAGTTTGAAGACCGTGTTGATAGTATTTCTTTTTTTCCTCTCTCTGTGTCTCTTTTTTTGTCCTTCATAGAAAGAAAAACTAAATTAACTTTAAAAAGGAAAAGAAAATCCATTAAAAAAATTATATTTGCTATGTCAGGACTAAGAAATGTACTAAGGTAAACGTTGCCTGAGATGTTTGAAAAATGTGCTTTGTCATATAAAACACTATCTATCTTTTAGGAACATATTTGCATTGTTCTCAATAACATTGATTTAAAAACAGACAAAATCACATTAACTTATCAATTAATAGTCATTGATATTTAATAATTCCAACATATGTAAAAAACGTATGTGAAAAACACTTTAGAAATTGTAAAAATTATTCTTATGATAAAATATTAAATCTTTAAAGGTTTTATAATATTGGGCTTTTTAAAACCAGTGCTTTATCATTACTTTCTTTTATTTTTAATTTTGCTAGAGTGTGCATGCACTTGCCAGAGAGAAACAGAAAGAAAGAGAAAGTGAGAAATCATCCCTCAAGAGGGATGGCCACTCCACAATTCCTTCTCTCCTAGTGTTCTTTCAGGAATTTGAACACAATTTGAACACATATGCACATGTGCCCAGCACATTTTCAACTCACCAGGTGTGGGATTCAAACTGTGCAATTGTCCATGGGAGATCCAGTACATTAACCTCCGCACCACCTGTTGGTTCCGCTTTATCTTTTATCCTCACTCTATTAGTGACTAATGCCATGTAGCAATCAAATAGCAATCTAAATTTAGCTGTAAGGAAATCAGAAGCACAGTTCTAACTAAATACCATTCATCTATCTTGGGCTACTTTAAATTAGAAAAGCTTCCAGTCAGAATTATAGACCTTGAGAACAATATATATGTTAAAAAGAGAAATGGATGAATATCTGCACATATAATTCTTTTTATTGAATGCAAGCAAAACGTCAATGAAAAAAGGCATCGACTTGACAAATCTCTTTAAAATATTTTTATCAGCTTGAAAATCATATTATGTTAAATAATTTCTTAGTCTCATCTTTTCTTCTATGAATAATCACTATCGTTCTACCCTTTCATCATTTTTTATTGCCATTAACTGAACAAATACAAATTCTCCTTCTCTGGTCATTGCTCATTCAGTCACTGTAGGTCTATATTCTGTGTAACATTAAATGATAGGGACCAAACAATGGGTATGGTCTTTACAATATGGTGCAAGCCAAAAGTTATGTTCTCGAATTCTGCACCATTAAAATAGCAGCTATTTCTTCTCAAATGCAGGTATTAAACTGGCATGATGACATGGTGAAGCTCCCACCACTGTCATTTGCTTAACTATCTTGCTTCAGTTCACACACAACTGGCACGTTTATGAGCTCTGCCACTTGTCTGCTGTCATCAAGTTCAGTGATGGTAAGCCAAAAGAACAACAGTGTATTTATTATTAAAATAAAATAGTATTTAAATTTATTTATTTGCAATAAAAAATGGATAAAGCTCCATATTCTTTTAAACAGCATTTGCTTCTTCCAATATATTTTATTTCATGTGGCTACTTCTTTGTGTGGAAGCTAGTATAAGAAGGTATATAATCAGCAAAGAGGACATTTCAATGCTTGTAAATTTTCATTTTGATATTAAGTATTTTGAAGATCGTTTCTCTTCAAAAATATTGGAACTTAATATACCTTAAAAATTTGCCAAAAAATGAGCCCCCAGTAAATTTATTAATGGCTAATGACTGATTCTTTATTTATGGTAAGAATGACTATTGGTGATGTTTCTTCTGAAATTTTACTAACTCAGGCATTTAAGATGATAAATTTGGAATCTGTAGTACTCTAGTTTTAATTTCTAAGCCTAAAACTGTAAGGATCCATATTATGTTCACATTTACATCTGCAGGAAGCCTGGTCTTTATTTTACTTACAGAGACAGAAAGAGGAGAAAGCTATATACAGGACTCTAAGTGGATACTGTCAGTAGAAAATGATGCATAATATACAGGTCATAAGTCTGATTCCAGCTGACTTATGACTTGAACTGGCTAACCCATTACAATGTACTATGATCAAATAAGCTAATGATAAATCAAATAAACAATGTATTATTTTTCAAACTCCAATTGAAATACTATAATACAGAGATAGTTTAAATAGCAACTTTGCATTTAACATTAAAAAATTGTGGTGATGATGATCATTTAACCCATAAATAATTGCTCATTTTACACATGAAAATAATTGACTGTCAGCAATTTTCTATAGCTTAATCTATAAAAGCAAGACAATTTAATGTCTTAATCAATAAGATGTCAGATGTCAAACTGCCTGAACAAAATCTTAGTCTCTCTGCTTCCTGGCTATGATATCTTCAGCAAATTACCAAAGCTCTCTATTCCTCAGTTTTGTGAACTATAAACTGTGGATTATAATCTTGCCTACTTCATATGACCTTTGTAAGGATTCAAAGACTTACTAAGTATAAAAAATATGTAAGATATATGGAATAGGACATGTTATTATTTTCACATAAGATAAACAGAATTGCATAAATATCTTACACTGATTGCTCACCAAAAACCTGGAGAATATTGAGCTTTTTCAATACAGTATTCAATAGTTTACTAATTAATTTTCAAAAGGATTTTTCTACATCTAACTAGTCTCTTTAATCCTTATCATCTTAAAATCCCTGGATATAAATGTTCCTCCAATCCATTCTCTACTAAGTAATAACCCCATTCTTTGAAAAGGATGATTTTAATATCTTTTTCCATATTACATAATTATGACAAAAATTTTGACCATAAACTTTTCTAATGTAAAATGGTCTAAGATAGTTAAATGGTATTTAGTTAGAATTGTGCTTTTAAATTTCTAAAAACTAAATTTGGATTGCTGTTTGATTGTTACATGACATTTAATCACTAATACAGTGAAGACAAAATGATAAGGTACTGATAAAAGCTCAGTATTATAAGACTTTTAATGGAATATCACGTTTCTAAAATATAAGAACAATTTTACAAGGTCTAAAGTGTTTTGCATCTATGTTGGAATTATCAAATATCAATGGTTGTTAGTTATAAGCTAATGTAATTTTAAAATCAATGTTAAGAACAAAGCAAATACGTTTCTCAAAAGTACATAGTATTTTCTATGACAAAACATGCCTTTCAAACATTTTAAGCAAAAGCAAAATATAAACATGGTTAAAAAAATAGAATACCAACTCCTTAAAACCTCATTAAAATTCCAGAATGTTCTAAGATACCTAAAATGTTATAGAGAAATAGGAATCATTTCTGTAAAAGTTAATTAGCAATATAAGAACATGAATAATCAATCACATATTATTGTCAAAGATACTTGTAGATAACATGTACATTTCTTTTGTCAAAATTATATAAAATGGAAAAGTAAGTAAAAAGACAGGTAAAAAAATATTTGTCCATACAGTCCCATATCTATCTATCTATCTGCCTATCTACCCAAACATGTATTCATTTTTTGTTGAAAAAAAATGCTAATAAGGTGGTTAAAGATAAGCATTTATGATATTTGCCTCAATTGAAATTGCTTTGTTCACAAAGATTGAAGTCTTGTTTTAAGATGATATTTTATTGAGATCATCATGTAACCCAGTCATTCCTTTGGTTAATAAATTTCTGTTGGTACCCCAAAGATACAGGATTTGATTGCTTGAATCTTCTTTCTTCAGAGCTTGTACCCCAATATCAATATTAATAATAAATATTAAACTCCACAAATGGGTCCTGCTAGTGAGTCCCCCTGATAGATCCCAATAACTTCAGTCTTATCCACTGTCAAATCAAAGAGAAAAAATAAAAACAATGAAAAAGAGTACACTTAAATAAAAATACATGAACATCAAATTCTTTTTTTGTTTCCTAGTATATTTTCTGAAACCACTAAGTAATATTGTATACCAAGTCCATAACAATGCCTGAAGACTGAGCATGACACTTGGAATTTACTCAGGGGATGGCTCCGCCTAGATCTCCACTGTTTCAGTCCCATGATTCATAGCACCCACACAGTGTCCTATAGCTAGTACATGCTCAGTGCCTCTTATCTAGCAAAACTGAGCATAACAGCTGACATCCAATTCACAGGTGTTCATTATCACTTATTTCCTTTGATTTCATGTCATTGCCTCTGGTCTAGTATCCATTCTTTCCTATCTATTATATTTTATTATTGATAAATACATTTTTATTTTGGAATGATTTTAGATTTACGGGAAAGTTACAAACAGTACAGAGTGTATATATACTCTTCACCCAACCTACCCCAATGTCAGCATCTTACATAACGATGGCTCATTCATCCAAAGCAAGACACTGATGGTGCATCTCATTAACTGGAATCCAGACCTTATCAGATCTTGCTCACCACTAACTTCCTTTCTGGAGTTCAAGCTGTTAACTCAGGGTACCACAATGCATTTAGAACGACCCCTCTTTGCAATTCTACTGGCCATCTCAGTCCTTCATCCCTGGAATAAAACGTAGTGGCAAAACTTGCTCTCATTACTGAGTTGGGAAAAATGAGGCTTGAAAATGTACAGAGACTGAGTTCCCTTAGATGGCAGTGAGAACAAGGTCCACCTCCCTGCAGCCCCTCTTTTACTCTCCCCTTCCCTAGGACTCTTGGTTTTCAGAAGTTCGTCAGAAATGTCCTGCCTGGCTCACCCCATCCTACCAGGAAAGACAACAAGACCCCTAGTCCTTGGCAGCCAGAACAATGTCATAGTGAATTCACACTGGGGAGAGCAATGACCTGTGTGTTCGTGAGAGGGAGGGAGAGAGGAAGAGAGATACTGTGGTCTGTCCATCTGTACACCTGAATTATTTGTGAGAGATGAACAATGGCCACAGTTATTTGCAGTTTCTCCCATAAGAGGTCTGATTCCCATTCCTGGCCTCTGGACAAAGCCTGCATTTGCTCTGATCAGAAAACTTAGAATTTAAGTTTTGGGCTTAGAACTCAAGACTTATAGCTTCAAACTCAAGACTTTGACCTTCTTGGAACCATGTGGCCACAAAGTAAATTAAGTCTGAGCTGGACTACTAGAGTGGCCACAAAGAGAACCAAGTCACCTGAACCAGCAGCACATCACCTGCCAGGCAGGTAGGTAAAGCTGTCCTGGACCCTCCGGCCCCAGCTAAGGTGACAAGTGACTATGGCCCCATAAGGGACCCTGTGTAAGACCAATAGAAATGCCCAGCCCAAATTAGCCATCCACAGAATTGTGGGCAGATAAATGACTTGTTTTTAGCTGCTAAGTTTTGAGATGGTTTGTTACACAGCAAGGACTAACTGATACACAATTCCTTATTTCTCTCTTGGTAATGGGATTCCAATTTTATTTCATGAGGCAGTGTGCCTGTTTCCCAAGATGGGGCATGATTGTCTACTCAGCTATGACAATTCTGTTCCCTGTTGTCTCAGCATTCTCTGTAGCTAGGGGTAGCAATGGTATCTGGCTCATTCCAATATGCGGGGGAGTGAGCAGAAAACAGTTTTCTGACAGAGGTTTTACTTTCTGATAGAAGTTAACAGGATCAGCTGGCTTGGCCTTTCCTCTTTCCCCACATTTTTCTTCTTTGAACACAAGCATGATTCCTGGTGCTATAGCAGCCATCTTTTAACCATGAGGTAACAAGGGCAAAGCAATAGGATTGCCAAGCTGTTGAATAAATATCATTAGCCATCCGTGTGGAGAATTCATTCTACGTGGAAAAACAAACCTCTTTGTTTAAACCACTGTAACCTTGGTTTTCCTATACTTGCAGCTGAACGTAATCCATTAAAAGGCTATATAATGACAAAAATGCACAAGGATCCTTGCCCCTGGGAATTTGGAGCAAAAGGATGTGGCTCTCCAAACACATCTCCTTTCTCATTTTGTCTTTTCAATAACCCTCCAAGGTCATGACCCCATTTGTCACAGAGGTAGGAACTGGAGCTCTCACACTGTTCAGTATGAGTCTGAAGCCCTGTGGCTAGTGAAGGAAGAGCCTCCTCCTCAGTGCAAAGAGAATGCATTCCTGCTACACCTTCTGCATGGTCCTGCCACGGGAGTTTGGGCCATCAGAGGTAGTGGTGTGCGTCACTAAAGAAGCTTCTGCAAGTCTGGTGTGGACGCACTCAGGTACACTCTCAGGTCTGGGAGGGTGGACTCGCCGAGCTGGGCCTGGATGCTCTCTCGCTGCAGCTGCTGGTAGGCTGCATAACGGTGGCAGCCCCCCAAGGAGCAGAAGTAGTCCCGGATCGCGTCCAGGAGGCTCTGCTCTTTGGCGGGGTCAAGCACTGATGGCGGCCGGGTGAGCATGCGCAGCGGCACTTTGTGCACCTCAGCGATGCAGCACGAAAGGGTGCTGCCTCCCTGCGCTTCCCGGCCCTGCCGGGGACTCTCAGGAGACTCCAGGCCACACTGGCCCTGCCCAGCGCTCCTCCAGCCTGCAGCCACTTTGTGCCACCACTGCTTGTCTTTCCTGTCATTACCTATTATAAAAGCATGTTAGAGTTTTCTATTTCACCAAACCCATCCTCACTTTTTTTTTTTTTTTTTTTTTTTTTTTTTTTTTATCATCATAATCTTCTTTATATTACATTGGATTAGGTATAATTTTACAGTGTATTACATTGCTTTTTCAAAAGGGAACGCCATGGATGTCAGTCAATACAGAGACATTAATGTCCCCACTTCATCATTCAATATCTTTTCTATGTTTTTCCCAATCATTATTATTATTATTATAATTATTTTTTAAAACAGTCAATCACTATTTCTCATTTTGCTTGTAAAAAGACTTTACCCATCATGAAATATTTCTCAGACCAATCCAGTTGAGAATACTATACATGTCATCATCAAGAGGTAATAAGCCATATCTGTTTCTCACTAACGTCCTGCCTCTCTATTGTTCTCTTGCTATCTTTCTCTATCTTCTTCTCCTCACCCCCCCCCATTCCACACTGTCCTATTCTCGTTAAGTACTTTCACTGCTTCTATGTCCTCCAATTTTTCGCTCTCTACCATAGAGTGCGGGTAGTCGGTACATATTGAGTGGATACATACAATATCTTTCTTTCATAGCCTGGCTTACTTCATTCAGCAATAGATCCTCCATATCTGACCACTTTCTATCAAATGCCAGGGTCTTGTTATTTTTTATGGCTGAGTAGTATTCCATAGAGTATATATACCACACTCTTCCAATCCATTCATCAGTTTGTGGACATTTAGGTTGGTTCCATGTCTTGGCAATTGTGAATAATGCTGCAATAAACATTGATGTGCAAGCACTTTTCTGACTGAGTATTCTCCTGTCTTTCGGGTAAATACCCAGAAGCGGGATTGCTGGATCAAATGGTAGTTCTATTTGTAGATCTTTGAGGAACCTCCATATTGTTCTCCACAGTGGCTGAACCAGTTTACATTCCCACCAACAGTGTAGGAGGGTTCCCTTTTCCCTACATCCCCGCCAACACTTATCACTTTTTATATTCTTCATCTTTGCTATTCTGACAGGGGTTAGGTGGTATCTCATTGTGGTTTTTATCTGCATCTCCATCCTCACTGTTACTCCAAGTTTAAAGTTAGCTTTCTGTTACCTTCATGGCTGAAAGTCACAGACCAACACCAAATAGGAGCAATAGAAAAGTAAGAAACAATATTTCATGCAATAGTTTGCCAGGGACCAGCCTCGGCGTGGGTGGGTTATCTCAACGGAGGCAGCGCAGGTGAACAGGAGACAGAGGCCTCGGTGCCTTTTCAGGCACGTCCTATGCCGGACACCCCCCAGAGATCGCTCTCTGGGGAGTGACAACTGCTAGGAATCATTGTGCCTTTTTATTGAAAATGTGTTACATGCAAGTAAGTGGGAGAGGGGCTATGTGCTTCAATTATCAGCTCATAAAGGTTTTAACAAAAGGGAACATAGATTTTATTCAGGGTTGGATTAAGGGTGGGTGTTGTGCATTTCCGCAATTGTAGGTGGGTCTCCATAGAATGCAGTTTTAGGAAGGTGGTTCCGGTAAGCCGCAGCGCAGCAGCCATTTTGTGATTACCAGGAATGGTTCTGAGAAAAGAAAATCTCAAGAATAGATATTAGTTCTTATGGATCTTAATAAAGAATGATACTTACATAGTTTTATAGGGATCTAAAACTTGATTTGAGGAGTCCTAAAATATTTATCTATTTCGCTTGGTGAGGGCAGGGGGTGGTCCTGGGCCAGTTTTGGCCTAATCCTATTTTACATAAAGAAAGGATTACGTTTACCTTAAATGTATTTTGAAGGGCCTTCCAAAGACCATTTCCGCCTAGATAGAACTTCAGCCCACCCTCTACTGTGACCATGGAGATAAAGCATTGTAATTAATAGTAGGTGATTATAGCAAAGGGGAGCGGTCGGGGGAGTTCCTGGAAAATTTTATCATATACTCAGGATGTATAAGAGAGCTATGTAATTCTTTTACAGTAGTAAATTGGGGAGTCAGAGGGGGGTCGCTTCCCAGCAAGGCTACCAGTTTTCTGGAGCAAATAGCAAGCAGTTGCTGACATGCTAATTGACCCAAGCTTTGTTCCAAGGTCAGGGGGTGCACAACAGTGGCCTTGCCAGCATGTTGATCTGACCGGAAGTGGAGCTCAAAGGTCGGGGGGTTCAGACAGATCCTGGGGCCTTGCCGGGTCGGACTCCTCCAATAGTTAAAGCTACTATTTTAGCATAAAAGTACTCAATAAAAACACATGCACTTGGGGTGGTATATTTTTCATTATTATTATGAAGCCATTTTCTCCTTCCTCCAGGCCAGCTCGTTCTCCCTCACCAAACACTTGTGTTACGATGACCTATTATTAAGAAGTCTACCTCTCTGCCCACATAGCAGATGGGCTTCCTCCACTGGAAAGCTGTAGTCATTCTGTGCTCCCAGAAGATATTGTCCAGAGCTGTCCTATTCTCTGTGACTCACTCATGGACATTCCAAACCACAGCATCCTTTCTGAACACTGTGAATTCACTTCTGAAGGATAACAGACTTGCACATATGTGGGAGTGTCAAAGCCATCGGCACACAGAGCTTCCTGGTCGCTGGTCTTTAGCAGTAGAAAAAAGGCCAGCGAACTGACCTAAGCATCCACTTAGCTTCGTGGCTGCTGTTTTCCTGGCCTGGGAGGAACCTGTCAGAAAGTTCTAGGGCAAGTGGTTCTACCTGTCAATTGAGAATAGTTGGAAGAAATGAACGTCTCAGAGATTGAACTCACAAGGAGAAGGTTTCTGATGCACTCTTGGCCGGGCTGGGCTGCTGCAGGCCGCAGTGCACTGCTGTTTTCTCTAGCAGCATTTTCCATCAAGAGTCATAGCCAAAGGGAAGAAATGTCCCAAGGCTGTAGCAGAACTCCTCCCAGGGAAGTGCTACCATAAATATGTTATGAAAATACACACACACAGCTACCCCCCAACCCCACACGCATACATATACACCCTGAGGCTTTTCTCTTTAGTTGTTAACACTGGAAAGTGTAAGGCTGTATTAATAATTTTAATTGTTCAAAATTGTTTTGATGCATTGAGACAGAATGGAGATACCAGAAACCAGATGCCATTCAGCCACGTACAAACAAAATTAAATACTAATTAATAGTAAAATATATCAAGATGACAGTGTTAGGAGTAGCTCTAATGACCTAGTGATTCTTTTTTTAATTGTCAGATAAAACTGTCAACTGATATCTAGTTTCCTTATTTCTAATAAGTCTGAAAAAACAGCTGATAAAATGTTTTGAGAAAAAGTCTTGTTAGATACTAAAAAGGGAGGAAACTTATAGGTGGAAAATGTAATTTACATAGATGTGGTAGTACTTGACAGTGTTCTTGTGGTTAAAGGAGTCCGAGTTGGCCATGGTTTAAATCTGTTTAAAAGCACAGTAAGCACATGTGCATGCCTGAAATCACATCAGGTTGGAGAAATGGAAGAGAAGGGATTGTGGCATGACCTTGCCCACTGGGGGAGGCTTTCTCATTTCTCTGTCACTCTGCTGAATGCATGTGCCCTCTGACAACCGCAATTTAAAAATAATAAGTGTGATAAAGTTACTCTCTGAAAAGAAATGCAGTTCTGGGTGTATCAATTCCCATATAACTGAATCTGGAATGCAGAGCTACCTGTTTTTGTTTCATTTTGCTTTTTTAAAAAAATAAATTTTTTTTTTTTTTTTTTTTTTTTTTTTTCTTTTTTTGGAGAGGTTTTTGTTATAGGGCGCGTGCGCTCGCCAGACAGACAGAGAGAGACAGAGAGATAGAAAGCAGGAAATCACCCCCCAGGGGGGATGGCCACGCCGCAATCCCTTCTCCTCCATTCTCCTCTCGGGATCTTGGGCACGCACGCACACGCGCCCGGCGTGAGTTTAAGCCGCCGGGTCCGGGACTCGAACCGCGGTCGACTACATGGGAGTCCAGCGACATAGCCATTACGCTAACTGCTGGTCCCCAAAAAATAAATGTTTAAGAGAGATTTTGTTACACGGCACATGCACTTGCTGGAGAGACAGAGACAGAGAGACAGAAAAAGAGAAATCACCCACAAGGGCGGGATGGCCATGCCACAGTCCCTTCTCCTCCATTCTCCTCTTGAGACTTTGGGCGCTCACGCACATGCACCTGGTGTGAGTTTGAATCAGCCAGGTCTGGGACTCGAACTGCGGTCAACTACATGGGAGTCCAGCAACATAACCATTACTTCGTCTGCTGGTCCCAAGCTACCTGTTCTTAAATGATCCTTATTTTGTTACAAATTTCTCTAAAATGTAGGGCCAGAAGGTCGCATGGTGGTTAAAGCAGCTGGATTCCCACATAGCTGACAACGGTTCAAGTCCCAGATCTGGCAGCTTGCTTTCTCACTTTCTGTCTCTATCTCTCTCTCTGGTCAACTTCGAAAACATATAAAATAAAATAAAAAAATAACATAAAATAAAATAAAATAATGTCAATGAATAAAATTAAATAAAATGATTCTTTAAAAAAAGAAAAAAAAATCCCTAAAATGTATTGCACATTGGCCCCATCTTTGTAGGCACTTAGACCTACCTGTATGTTGAATATCGGCTCATGGATAGCTCTACTCAAACACTGTAATTTGAAGAATTCCTGATGTGAGGAAGTATGTTTCCCCCACAGTAAGCAGGGCAGGATCTCTGAGCTTTCCAGCGTGCTTACAGCAGTTGCGGCACTTTAATTCCTACAGCGTCTATCAATGCGTACACAATAGGGCTGACTGACACTAAAAATGTTCAGGCTTTAGTCTCTTTCTGAAGCTCCTACTTGCTTTCTCTCTCTCTCTTTTTTTTATCTTTGTTTTCCCTTACTCATGTATTTTCTCCCATGGCTTTGCCACCAGAAAAGGCTGATTTCAAGAACATCATCAGCCAATAAGAGTATTCATTTAGCAGGCCTAGTATTCAAACCCATATCATTGAATTGTTGAAAAGCTTCACATCTAAAGAAGTGCTTGGCTAATTTCATCATGATCTATATTAGGAAAATTTCTTCTTAATATTTAAATTGAACTATCCTGGAGTGGCTGTATACTTACATACAAGTAAAACTCATACAGTCCTACTGCAGTGGCAAGGGGTGAGGGGACAGGGTTAGGAAACTGCCGGGTAGTACTGGAGTCATATGGGAAGGCCCAGGGTTCAGACCCCGGATTGAACTGGACACAAGGGCTGTTCCTGTGATCCTCACTCGCGGAAGACTGAGGCAAGGATTGTAGTGTGGTGAATGATCTTGTTGGCGGTTTCTCTCTCAAGAGATTAGTAAATAAGCAAACCTCAACAACAAAAGGATTGCAGTAGAGTTATGCTGATAAATAGCCCACTTTAAAACTATTAAGACATTTGTCTTTTTTTGAAGAAAAACACAAAGAGAAACAACAGTTGTCTTTGGAGCGCTGGTTTGAGGGCTCTTCGACATGGCAGCATGGCAAGAAGGAGGGCGTCTGGTCTGTCACTGGTGAGGTCGGTGCTGTGGCACTTGCACAAATGCCCATCTCCCTCCTCAAGTCCCTGGAGTGGAGCAGGAGACTGGCGGCAGCACAGTTGGCCGTCCCTCCCTGGATGTCCTTCAAACAGATGCTCTGCTGGCTGGGACTGAGTTTCATTTTGCACAGTCGCTAAGAAGAAATGCCGCACAACGGAAAACAGGAAGGTCAGTTCATGACGTGAAGGGGATAGAGAGTATGTTCGAAATCCTAGAACATTTTTTTCCTAAACCATGTAACATTAAGAGATTGTTTTTCCGTTAATAACCGGATTTGCACAGTCATAGGAATGATCCATATACTGAGAGCACATGATTATATTTGTCTACTAATATAATGCACTTTTATAGCTTCGAACAATAGACCGAACAGAAACAAATGCATCTTACAAAATCCTGATGTAGCAGGAAGAAGAGTTAAAAATAAAACAAAAACAAAAACAAAACATAGTATATGTAATATTGGGCCTAGAAAAATGCATCAGTGCTGAAAATACCTGAAATAATACTGCAGTCTTTTTTTTTTTTTTTTGAGAGATTTTTGTTATAGGATGTATGAGCTCACCAGAAAGACAAAGAGACAGAAAGCACGAAAGCACCCCCCAGGGAAGATGGGCATGCCGCAATCCCTTCTCCTTCATTCTCTTCTTGGAATCTTGGGCACATACACTCATGTGCCCAGTGTGAGTTTAAGCCACCAGGTCCGAGATTTGAACCACAGTTGACTACAGGGGAGTCCAGCGACATAGCTATTACGCCAACTGCTGGTCCCAATACTTCAATCTTAACTGAGCTACTACAGCCAGGATTTTTTTTTTTTTTTAAGATGTCTCTCTCTCTCTTTTTTTTTTTTTTTTTTTTTTTTTTTTTTTTTTTTTTTTTTTTTTTTTTTTTTATGATGGGGGGCAAAAATGCATTTCAGGAAATTGTAGCAATAGATAGTTAAAAATAAAGGCTGAGATCTTTTTGAAAAGAGAAATATAGATTGATTAAATATGGTTAGACATGCTAAGGTTGCTTCTTTTGTAGAATTATTTTATTTCATGAGAATTAGAAAAAGAGAGATAGAATTAAACATGGGGAGACAGAGAGGCATCCTTAACAGAGTTTCACGCATGACCAGATCAAGATCACCCCAGTAAAAAAGGCACACAGTAGTGATCCTTCAGCCGGACTGATGCCACAGCCCAAGAGTCTTCTACAATACAGGGCTCATTTATCTGTTAAAATAGATTTACTCAACATTTTGTAAGGTCAACAGACTAAAGGTCTGACATATTTTAAAGTCTATCTGATGCTTAAAATTATAATGATGATAATCTATTCATTTAAATAGCCATCTACTTATTTTCCTAGAAGTTTTAATAGTTTAAGTTTTTTTATTATTTTATTATTATTATTATTAATTTTTTTTGGAGAGGTTTTTGCTATGCAGCTTGTGTACTCGCCAGACAGACAGAGAGATAGAGAGAGACAGAAAGCGAGAAATCACCCCCAGTGGGGGATAGCCATGCCACAATCCCTTCTCCTTCATTCTCCTCTTGGGACTTCCGGCATGCACGCACACACGCCCGGTGTGAGTTTAAGCCACCGGGTCTGGGACGCGAACCACGGTTGACGACATGGGAGTCCAGCAACATAGCCATTACACTAACTCCTGGTCTCAATAGTTTAAGTTTTTAAAAAGGGTTTTATGAAAACAACATCATAAATGAAATTTAAATTCTCTAATTAAAAATGTATCATGGTGTTATTACAACATAAACACAAAAAACCCACATAAAATGGAGACATTTAGTTGTCGTAAGTGGTGAGCATCAGACACAATCATGCAGTGAAGAATAAACATGGATTTTTTTTTTTTTTTTATTTTGCTAAAGGGCAGGTGAGCTCACTTGAGAGAAATGGAGACAGGGAGACAGAGAAGAAGAGAGATGAGGAAACAGCTTCCATGTGGAATGATTAGACCCCAATCCTTTTCCTCCACCTCTCCCTCCTTTTGGGATTTTGGGTATGCACACATGTGCCCAATGTGTTTCTCAAGGTACCAGTTCCAGGACGGGAATCAAGCAGTTGGCCTTGTGAAATCCAGTGGTCTTAACCCCTAGGCCATAGAGTCAGCCAACAAATAGATGTCAAAAAGACAGTATATACTACAAAATTAAATAAAAATATATTTTAAATCTAGTGACAAAATTTAAAAAAATATATATGGGCTAGGAGGGGATGAGGGGAAAAACAAATATGATTAATTGACACAAAAAATGAAGTTATTTGCTGATGACAATATATATGGTAATGTCTTTGTGTTGACTGATACCGTATTCGTGCTGGAAAAAGCAATGTTGTACACTGTAAGGTTATATAGTGATTGAACATCAACTTTAAACAATAAATTAATTAAAACAAAACAAGACAATGGGGCCAGGCAGTTGCAGAGTGGTAGTGCAACTGGACTCACATAGGGAAGGACTCCAGTTCATATCTCAGGGCCTTCTTGAGCCTGCTGGGCATGCCCAGATCAGGGCCGGCTGAGTCTGGGGGTAGAGTGTGGTGTGGAGACTTTGCTAGGAGGTATCTTTGTCCTTTCTGGACTTCGGGCACACACACACACATGTGCCTGGTGTAATATTCAAGCAACCTGATCTGGGACTTGAACCTTAGTCAGCCATGCAGGAGTCCAGCACCTTAACTATCACACCATCTGCTGTCCCTAAAAAGTATATTTTCAAAGATACATGTACTACAAGCATCATAAAAGATTATTAAATGATACATATTATGACAATTGAACCACATCAACTATACAATTTGAAAACTTCACCATATGATTTACCTACTCAAGTTTTGTTTATGAAACAATCTTTATCTTTTTCAAGATACTTAGCAGTTTGCTCCTCCATTTTTTTTGTTTCTAGACAAATTTGTAGTTCCTTCAGATTAAATGAAAATATAAAATGCCTCTTATTTTGGAAGTCTTTTTTCTTTTCTTTTTATTTTTTTTTTTAATTTATTTGTTTACGTTCATTCATTGTACATCATTACAGCATACAAAATGAGATTTTCCATCCAGAGTACGCTGTATATTGTCTCAATCAAGCACATCAACATTTATCCTCTCACTCAAATGCCGGATAACATTCCAAAAGGTAAGATTTATTTTTAATTAATTAATTTTTATATTATATTTAATCACATATATCTTTCCAGCGTATAACAATTTTTTTTTTCCTGGCACGAATACCACACATATCAGTCAAGATAAAAACTATACTATACACATCAGCAGCAGCAAATAGCTTTCATTTCTGTCCTCAAAGGTAAGATTTTAACATTTCTCTCTTTAATCCTATGAAAACATCCAGATTTGGATATTCTACTTTATGCATTATGTATCTTACTTCCTAAAATAAACCCTTTTCTGTCTTCTTATTTTCCCTAAATAAGTGTCAACATTAACTCCTGCTCTGCTTAGAGGTGACTCGATGACCATGCCCTAATTGATCCAATTATCTGACACATTGAGTCAGGGACCCCTGTGGAGCTGACACTTTTTGATGGGTCTTTTCAGCTGCTACTTAGCTCCATTACAGGCATGTTTCCGAAAGTCACTTCTTTGGACCACATTCTTATAGAAGCCTGTCCTCAGTCACAGTGCAGAGATGAGTCTTACTTGTGTAGACCTTTCAAAACTGAAAAGTTTTTGACCATTGACTCATCTGAATTGTGATCATTTGCGATAGGAAAACATAAAGCCAGAAATTGTTTTTAAAGGATCAGCAAGATGAAGGCTCATTCTTATGTCTCAATCTTTTTGATATAAACAGGATACTTGAAGTTTTATGATCTTTTTTTTTTTTTTTAAGATCACATGTGTTTTTGTTATTCACGAGCTCAGTAAAATGTTCATTACAAACTGAATCATGAGGCAAGTCTGCCAAAATATTCTTTTTTTCTCTTCCCACCTGGGCTGAGTTTTAAGAACGCCTGGGAAGAATTATGGCTTAAAATTGAAGTTGTGTCTAAATTGGTAGTTGAAGCTAAAAAAACTACGCAAAGACTATTTAATGTGAATTTTTTCATGACCACACATTAACTGATGCAATTTTCTCAAAATACATAAGAGAAAAAAATACTTATTTGCTACTTGCACTTAGGATCCATATATGAAATATTAAAACTAAGGATAAAATTATGCAACAAAATATTATAATCTAAAATATGAATTCCTATATTAATGCAAGTAATGGTTGGCTGAAAAAAGTGGTACACAGTATTTTCAATTTGTTACAGATTGAGAGGGAAAAATAGAGATTTCCATAGAGATAGAAATGTACTAATCTTGAGCCAGCCTGTGGTGTGGTGGGTATGAGGTGACTGGATCCCACATGGCCAGCCAGGTAGCATGAGTCCCAGGCCCAGTGACTTGAGGACACACTAGGCGTGTGTATGTGCCTGAAATCTTGAGAGGAGAATGAAGTGAAAGGGCTTGTGGTGTAGCCATTATGTCTAGAGGGTGATTTCTCTCTCTCTTTTTCTCCTTTTTCCCAAAAGAGCATACACATCTACAAATAAAATTTAATTTTTTTTTAATTTTAAAAGAGTCAAAGCAAAACAAAAAAGAAGTGTAGTATTTTTAAGCAGCTTTAAAAGTATTCTCTAAGAGATATGAAAAATAAGAATATATCTGCCTCCTTAAATATATACGATTTCATATTGTTTTAATTAATATGATTTTTTAATCGATTAACAAAAACATTTTTATAAAGTTTTATGTCTATCAGCATTTCACAGGCTAGTTAAATTAATCATATCAAGATAAGGAAGGAGAAATTATTTAATACTTTTCTATAGGGAGACACTGACAAAAATGACTAGAATTAGGTCATATAAGAAGAAGAAAGGTGCATTTTTTCCATTTAAAAGTGTAGTTCAATTATGTAATTAAAAAAAAATTAAAAGGAAATAATATAATTAGCAAAAAAAAAATATAGAAGTCTACATATTTAGAGCTCATTGGGAAGTAAGGTCTCTGGGATTATGTGGTCTAGGGCAGACCTGTCCCACATCTTAGGAGAGACAATTACCTTTACAGAGTACCTATAGAGAGATCTAGGTAAGATAATGTAAAAGTTTCTAACAGGTATTCCAAATGGTTAGATAAACCTGAATGGAACTTGCAAAAGCAAAGTTTTTGAATCCATACCCATAAAACATTATTTATGAATATGGTAAGGAATTCATGTACTTAATAAAGAATTGGAAATTTTGTGCCAAAACATCCATTTGGAAGTTTACACTTATAGAATTGAACATTGTCCAATTGGAAGTAATGCATTAGAGATAGAAATTCCAAAACAATAATGTTTCTTATTTTTTTTTATTAACATCACAACAGTGTGAGAAACCAGGCACATTATTTAACTCACTAAACATAAGAAAGATTTTTAATAATGAAGTAAATATCTCTGCAGTGAAAACAGTTGGGTGATAACCACTTAAAATGAACTAATTTAGAATAAGGTCCCATATTCTGTTCCAGGTAAAGGTATAGTTAATTTCCCAAGGAGATTTATTTCTCATTTAATGTAATGCTCATAAGTCAGGTTCACTATTGAATTTGTTCTTAAACTATGACTAATAGTATTGATAAAATGTATTTACTTATTTTAAACCCAAAAAAGTCAATACTATATGTTATAAATAATTAATATATAAAATTTAACTTTAGGATGTATTTTAATGTATTTAGATATGAGTGCACAATTGTGTATACAGTAGTTTCATCAATTACTGGTGGTATTAGGATATTGATAATTGAAATAAAATTTTAAGAAGTGACTTTGTGAAAATCATAAGATTTTCGCTTTAGTTGTCCCTATAACGTGCACAAGAAGACTTTCCGAGCGTGGCTTCATCTCTCTTGGTTTAGGTTCTTTAAATGTATAATTAAGGTGTGTTCCAGATGGTCTAGTAATAAACTATATTTATAGAAACCAGAAATTTGAAGTTCCTGGAACATATTCAAAACCATTTGAATCTATTGAATCATTTAAACCATTTCATTTCAATGTTTATTCACACTACTAATTTGTTCATCAAAATTTTTGTATATTGCTGAAGTGAAAACTTCTAAGCCCTCCAAGTGTCATTATTACTGGTGTCCAGCCTAATGGATATAGGTCCTATTCTTCATGAAATAGGACATGAATATTATTAAGTTGAAGACTCCTGAGACAGAAAAAAGGCAAATGGGAGCTTGTGTACTGGGCCGTCTCTGACCTCTGGGGCTCATGGTGTCCTGCTTACCTACAGACACTGTCCATGGCACAGGACAGCCAGCATCATGGTTTGAAGGCCACAGATACTCTGCTCAGAGTGAGCAGAGAAAACCAATTAAGTGCCTGTTTTTCTCTTTGGTTTTGTCTTTGCCGTGTAGTGCACTCACTTGAAGATGCTTTCATCTGTAATACTTCATGTTGTACTTCTTAGAACTAACGACTAAGCTTTAAATTTTCTGTCATTAATTACCAATGGATTTAAAAGTACCACTTCAGATCATCAAGATCAAAATCAGTTTGATATAGTGCATAGTCTTTCTTAAAATTCACAGAAAAGATCATTGCATTCATAGATAATAAATTAATGAAGAGTGTCATTTAAAAGTATTTCATATATTTTTCCAAATATATGAATTGAAATATATTCAGTTGAGTAGTCCATGTAACAATAAGTTGTTGCAATTTTCCAAAGAAAAATAATATGCAAACATTTTAGTCTTTTCAAGAGAAATCATTTGCTATCAAATAGTGAAATTATATAAATATTTTATGAATGTCTCATAGCTTCAGATCTCTCCTACAAATAGAACAAAGTGAAAAGGTGACCTTTGTTTAATATTAATCCACAATAGATCTTCTAAGCATTTATTTCAAAAATTCCTCTCAGAATGGAAAAAGTTCAGCATCTAACATCATTTGATGAAACATTTTAAGTAGTTGAGGTGAAAATTAAAACGGCTGCATTCCTGAAGCTTACATATTTTTAACCTCCTCTTCAAAGCTTCCAGTAATAGCATATTCTTTGCAGTCTTGTGATATATTTAGTTGTTTTAATTTTAAGAATCTCAAAAGCAAATATTTTCTGCATACCATGCTAGAGCAAAAGATACTTAAAAGTACCTATTTTGTTTGTATAAACTTAAGAAAGTTTAAATGAAAATATAAATGAAAGATATATATTTTCATAAGTGAAATATATTGGTTTTATTTTTGCTCTAAATGCGAAATACAACAATGTAATTAATAGTAATGCCCTGTTAAGTAGCCAAAGGCATTTTGAATATTAGTGCACTTTTAATGGATATATTCACGGTACTTTCGACACTGGCAAAACCACATGACAAATTACAATTTTATAATAAACAAAATATTCTGTATTTAATATCTTCAACACAATCATGATGTTAATCATTTTACTCTTCTAATAGCTGCTTCCTCTATTTTTCTTTTAAAAAAATTTTTCACAACAGTGCATGTTCTCACCAGAAACAGACAGAGAAAGGGAACGTGAGAAAGCACCCTCCCCGCATGGACAATGATCACAATGCAATCTCTTCTCCTGCATTTCTCCTTCCTTCCAAGATTTTGAGCATGCGTGCACATGTCTGGTATTTCAACCTCACAGTCTGGCATGTGAGATCCAGCCACCTTCACCCCCACACTGAGAGCTGGCCCACCATAGCTTCTTAATACCAAGATTTACATCTCACAGACACATTCACAAACAGTGCTATTAGATATGAAAATGTAATCATCTAAGGTAAATTTTCATTGCAGTTTTATAAAAATTTAAAGATATGTGCAGTAAATTTGAAAGAAATTATCAAAATAATATAGGGGGAATGATTTTGGTTTTATCAGTTTATACATACAAAATGATTTTGGTCAAAATTTAAACATATTTTATCTTATTTGATGTAATCTTATTAAGATCCTGGTGTCTATTTGTTTAAAAATATTAAACTTCTTGGGACCAGCAGATAGCATAGTGGTTATGTCATGGGACTCCCACAGGGCCAACCACGGTTCGAGTCCCAGATCCAGTGGCTTGAAACTCATGCTGGGAATATGTGCGTGTTTCCAAAATCCTGAGAGAATGAAAGAGTAGGGATTGCAGGATGAACCCCCCTGGGGAGGCAATTTTTCAGTTTCTGTCTCTCTCTCTTTCTGGCAAGTACATGTACCCTATACCAAAAATTGTTCTTAAAAAATCAATTCTTTGTTTACCTCAATTTGTTATTTTTCTCAAGAGAATATCCTTCAAAGAGAAAAATTATGGAGAGAGGGGTTACATGAAGCAAAGCAAATATGCTCTATGCCACTCCCTTTACCTGGGAAACCCTCCATTCTTTTTAATGCTCGTTCATAACCTTTTCCAAAGCACAATATATTTTATGCTATCTAATTAATTTTCTTTGATTTGTTCTATTTGACTCTATGTACTTCTTTATGTAGGTCTTAATCCTTTCTCTCTCTCTCTCTCTCTCTCTCTCTCTCTCTCTCTCTCTCTCTCTTTTGCATCTTTAACATTTTTAACTTGCCAGTGGGTACATGCACTTTCCAGAGAGAGCATGACCACCCCAACCTTCATTCCCAGTGTGGGGTGATCATACCACAATCCCTTCTCTTCCACTTCTCATTCCTGTCTGGCTTTGGGGCATGCACATATATGTACCCCATGTGTTTTTCAAGCCAGTGAGGAAGAATCTGACCTGGGGTCATCCATGTGGGATATGACTCCTTTAACTATGAGGTTATAGAACTGGTCCCTGATCCACTCCCATATGCTTACCTTTTATGACTCTAACATTCAGTTGCTCATTTATTTTAGTTTCTTTTTATTGCATTTGCCAGAAAAGAGGAGAGAAAAAGAGAGCCCTTTGAAGTAAGGTCATAGTTCAGTCTCTTTTCTTTCATTTCTCTCCCCCCGTCAGGATTTCAGGCATGTACACATGACATGTTCTTAGAGTGATTTTTCAAGCACTGTGGTTGGGATTTGAACCATGGTTGGCCATGTGGGATCTCGTTTTTTATGCACTGCACTTAACTTCTGTACTATAAGGGAGCCCAATTAATTTTAGTTTAGTTTCAGACTAGAATATAATGTCTAAGAATACAGAAACCATGAACATTGTATTTATTTTCTTGTTCTTTTCCTCACTGTCCACTTTGTTTGATTGTTTATTTATTTTTATAATTTTTTGACCATAGGGTGGGCATGCTCTCTCAGAGAGTCTCTCTCTCTCTCTCTCGAGAGAGAGAGAGAGAGAGAAAAAGAAGGAAAAGGAGAAATTCTCCCTGAATGAGTTGGCCATGCCACAATCCCTTCTCTTTCATTCTCTTGGGATTTTGAGTACTCACACACATGAGCCAGCATGATTTTCAAACTGGGTTGGCCAGTGTGGTCATGTCCAGGGATTGCAAAGATGAGTCTATGATGGACTGAATCATCACAGAGAAAGACAACATTACAGCTCCTAGTGGGTTAAAGGCATTCTCACCAGAATGTTTCTATTCTCACCAGAAACAGAGACAGAGAGAAAGGGAACACGAGAAAGCACCCTTCTACTGTGGAAAATGATTATACTATAATCTTTTCTCTTCCGTGGTCAGCTCTCTGCTGACCATGCTGGGGAAGCCATCATGACTGAGGCCCTTCCTGTCAGGCTGTTGTCCAGTTCTCTCATCTTGCCAAACCTATGGTCACATCCGTGCTCACACCACACAGTCTTTCTACAGAAAAGCAATTAAAGAGATCATGATCATAGACCATCTATTATCTATTGAGAATAGGGTGAAGTATTCCTAACACACAATTGCTTATTCTTCTTGATTGAAAATATAGCCATGTTTAGGTGTCCAGCAGGTAACGTGGTTGTTAAGGCGCTGGATACTCCCACATGGTCGCTCATGGTTTGAGTCCCTGACCTGATAGTTTGTTTTCTCTCTTGCTATCTCTCTCTTTCTCTGTGTGTGTGCCTCTCTCTGGTCAAATTAAAAAAAAATGAATAAATAAGTAAAATTTGATCAATAGTTCTAAAAAGATGCAATCATGTTTAAGAAGAAGAAAGGAAAAAAGTTGAAAATTTTTAGTTTTTGTTGTTGTTTTGTGTTTGATTTTGCTACAGCATTTATGCACCTGTTAAAAAGAGACAGAGAAATGTGCTCGCTTTGGCAGCACAAATACTAAAAAAGAGACAGAGAGAGAGAGAGAAGGGAAATGAGAAACTCATCCCACACCTCACCCCAGGAAGATGGCTACAGCATAATCCCTTCTCCTCCAATCCTCTTTCGGGATTTTGGGCATCTACACATAAACACGACTAGCATGTTTTGCAAGCTGCAAGATGTGGAATTCAAACCACACACTCAGCTATGTGGGATCCAGCCACCTTATCCACCATACCACCTGGCTAGCCCTTTACAACTATTTTTTAAATCAATGTTTTAATATTGTTGTTATAAATCTTGCTATCTTATTAGATAATGTCATGTGCAGAATTAGCTAGTTTAACTCTTTTCCACCAAAAAAAGTAGTCAGGATTTTTTACCTTAAGGAAAAGAAAAGTAACTAAAGAATTGAGAGACATAATACTGAACTGAGAAAGTAAACCATAGTAAGAAAAATTATAGTGTCTTGTACTCTGATCCTAACACGGAACTAGTAAATCAAGGCAACTGAAGTCTCTGAGCAATTACATAAAGTGATTCATCAGTATCCTTAAATAATGCTTCTCATACAAGAGCCCATTTGGGGATAATGCATTGCAGTAGTTTATTTATTTTTTACTTACCCTAAAGTTTTAAAATGTTACTTAGAGATAAACCATATCATCTTTTTGTATATGCTTATTTTATTTTTATGATAAATTATTTAGAACTCTTTGATAGAAATTGAATTAAATTTTTGAACATAAAATGTTGGGCATTTTATCTTACTATTAGTGCTTTTAATGATGAACTACATTGTTATATAAGACAGTGAGATGATATATATATATATATATATATATATATATATATATATATTTCTTTCTCAATAATCCATCTTCTTGTTACTATACTATACTACCGAGTGTCTGCACTCTATGACTGAAATTGATTAACTAAAGGATATAGAAACACAGTATATAAATGTAAATACCAGATATAGTGTGTATGAAAGAGGAGGGTTTGAGGAAGGACATCTAGAAAAAAATAAGGAGGCAAAGCATTAACAGGACAAAAAAATATGGTATTATCTGTTGGAGATATTTTATAGTTTTATCAACTGGACTAGAAGTATTCACTTGTTGAAATATTCATTTTGTGGGAACCAGCAGTTAGCGTAATGGCTATGTCGCTGGACTCCCACGTAGTCGACCGCAGTTCGCGTCCTGGACCCGGTGGCTTAAAACTCATGCCGGGCGCGTGTGTGTGCGTTCCCAAGATCCTGAGAGGAGAATGGAGGAGAAGGGATTGTGGCGTGACCATCCCTTCGGGGGGTGATTTCTCGCTTTCTGTCTCTATGTCTCTCTCTGTCTGTCTGGTGAGCACACGCGCCCTATAGCGAAAACCTCTCCAAAAAAAAAAAAAAAAAAAAAAGAAATATTCATTTTGTAAGCTAAGTAATGTGATTGAATGTATAAAAGAAAATGAAATAAAAAAAATGAAAAAAAAAAAGAAATAGGAATACTATCTCTTTCCTTTGGAGTGATCATGAGATGATTTTTTTCTTCTTGGAGTACTTCTTTTAACCAATACATTCCATACTCCTCACCTTCTTCTTTTGACTACACCTTTTTGAGGTTCTCTTGAACATATTTGTCCACCTGAGCAAACACTAATAGCTCAAGAAGTTTAGGCTGGATTGTAATTTTCTGACTATATACTATTTCCCAGTGATTACATGTGAATAAACTAGAAAGTGTACATAGTTATATCAGTATTCTCTCCAAACTCTAGATTTAAATATTCAACTATAAGTCTAATGTCCATTTGGATGTTCTTGGCACCTTAGTGTCAAAAGATTCTAAGACTTTATTCCTACTTAACTTGTCCTCTATACATTCTTCTTTATGAAACTTATATTTCATTGAATACAATTGTAAATGTCCAAATAATAGAATTTTTATTTCATCCCGTTTTTCTCTCATCTTCCCAAACTAACCCTATCAGTTTTATTTCATAAACATATCAGTTTAATTTCATAAACATATTTCAAGTTCACTTATTTGTTTCTGTCTTCAACAAATCATACTATTATTATCTGGTCAACTGGGAGAATAGTAACTATTTTCAATATTTAGTCATGTTCTGTTTGCTTTTTTTCTTTTTTGTTTTTCTTATTTGGCATTATTTTTTATTCTAAATATTGCTTTCAAAGTCATTGCTTGACAATTTCAATCTGAACAACTCACTCATTGCTAAAAATGCTTCTGAGACATCACTCTAGACTTAGTATCCATCAGCTCAGATGTCAGTTTAAGAATGTTTTCTCAAACTCAAAACACAAATTCCCTTTATTATTAATGCTCTCAAAGCATTAGGAACTGTCCCTTAAAATATCGACCACAGTTAAAAGCTTATATTTACTTCAGCAATTATTTAAATAATGCAGTGGTCTATTTTCTTATATTTTTGAACAGGAGTATCTTACATTGCAGTTTTTAAAATTGAGCCCAACTTGTACCTAGACATCTATAAACATCTATAGCAGAAAGTTAAGGATCATTAAAATGCTGTTTGCAATTGTCTACTAGGTGTCTATTTTTTCAACCTAACAGAACATACTCATTGCAATGATTGACACCAGTCAGATTGTGAGGTATAGAACTGTGATGACAAATGAAAATAGACTAGTTAAAATAAGTCTTGAGATAAGATTATGGCTAAAGACTCGGTTAAAGAAAAGGCTCACTTCAAAATTTTACATTAAGTTAAAGATAAAAAGATTTAAATGAAGTTTGGTGAGGGGATGGACAAATAGAAAAGATGGTTGTTTGATTGACTACACTAGGGGAAGAGAGAGTGCTGAGTGCCTGCTGGGCCAGAGGGCCAGGGTGTGAGGAATTTGGAGGAGAAGTAGTTCAAGGGAGATGGAGAAATGTGAATAAATGTACAGCATTGTTGAATAAATGTACAGGATTTCTGAGCTGACCAAGTTCATGTCTTATCACAAAGAATAAGAAACAAGGACAAAAGGAGGGGATTGTAAAGCAGAGTTTCATTAAAAGAGAAAAGTTCCTACAGAGTAGGGTCCCAAATGAAGATTCCTAACATGGGGCTTTCATCACAGATTTTTGTCTAGCAGTCTGAACAATGGACTGACTTTTTGATAAACGAGTGGACTTCAAAAAAACTGAAATTGTCTGTGAAATCAGAATATGGGTTTGCTTTCTTAACTGATCACTGAGGTAACCTATTACTAAAGTTTTCTGTGGGGCTAACTGACCTTGGGGATCTGCATTCCCTGTCTGGTGCCTCTGGGCCAGAAAGATCACACTCCTTGTTCTGAAACATAATTGATTTAGGTCATGCTGCAGGTTGTGACTAGGTTAATATAGCTGCAAGCTGTATCCTGTGTGCAAGCACATAGTGAAAGCACGGCTCTAGTGGCTTCATCTTGAACCTATGCCCTAAATGTCCATTAGGGTTCTATTTCCTATCTTAGCATCATGGGACATTTCATGTACTTTTTGAAGAATTTTTAATGTTACAGTGGAAATATGTCTTCTTTCTCAGTAAATTCTATTTATTAAAGAAGTAAATTCCTGGTAATTTTGCTGGAGGAAAAAAAGACCAAAAAACAAAACAAAAAATAAAAAGTTCTCTCTAGAGTTTCCACTGTAGTACTGCATTTTTTTTTTTTTTTGAGAGGTTTTCGCTATAGGGCACGTGAGCTCGCCAGACAGACAGAGAGAGACATAGAGACAGAAAGCAAGAAATCACCCCCCAGGGGGGATGGTCACGCTGCAATCCTTTCTCCTCCATTCTCCTCTCGGGATCTTGGGCACGCACGCACACGCGCCCAGCGTGAGTTTTAAGCCACCGGGTCCGGGACGCGAACCGCAGTCAACTATGTGGGAGTCCAGCGACATAGCCATTATGCTAACTGCTGGTTCCCTACATTTTTTATGCTCTAACCATGAGCTTTACAGATAAAGATCATAGTTGCATCAATATTTATGTGAATATAGCAATGATGTTTCTATCTTGACACTACTTAATTTGAATTACAGACTTACTATTAGTCGTGTGAGGATCTTAGTAGTATGTGATCCAATTTTCTCATGTTATGGGTTAAAAACTGAGCTCACATACCTAGGAGAGAACAGAGCTAGAACTGAATAACCTAATTAAATATTAAATTATATATTACAAAATTGACTCCCAGACTCTTGTCTTTACTGTGTAATTCTATAATTCTTAGAATAACACACCTTTGTTTTCTATTTTTTTTACCTTATTTTCCTGGTTAGTATATGCATGAATTACTCTTCCTGCACTGTATAAATATTTATATTTTCCACTATAACTAACGTAGATAATTTAAGGGAATCTAGTTTTTTTTTTAATTATTTTTTGAAGGTGGGTAGGAATGGAGGTTATCATTTAGATAGACCAGGTATATAGAATTCTCAAAGTTAAAGATGAAAAAGACCTGTCAAATCACTTAATCTATCTCTTCAACAATACAATATTTTTTTTTCCCTTTGATTATCTTTTTGAAGAATTTGACCAGTCATGGTCAAATTTGAAAGTGCTTCCCATAATAGCAAGGCATACATTTCCACATGGTGTTTCACAGAGACGTCTAATGTCTCAGCCTCAAGATATTTCCTGAGAAGACATTTGTACTCCAATTTCTTCCTGACTAAATTTCCTACTCCCTCAACTCCTGTTTCACCTTAATACATCCAACCTCTGAACCTTTCTCTCACTCTTACCTTTTTGCAATTTAATCTTTTCTTGTAGCAACCTTTGGATCTATAATTTGACATTTAAATACTTAAGGCATTAGAACCTTTGAGATTGTTGGAAAAAAGTTTAATAGAATGAATTAAGAAATTTAATTATTCCATATTGGATGAATAAAAGTTTTATTAACTTTTTGAAATTTTGACACTAACTGTAGTAGTGGATAAATTAACCAATTCATTTATAATAAAGTGATAGATCCAAAATGTGAACTACACATGATAAATGATGGCCCACACTCAACTATGTGCAAGCTGACAAATCCAGAACCTAGGCCAACTACTGAATTATTATTGTTAAAAGAACCTAGTGATTTATTTTATCTACAGTTACTATATCATATCCTCCAGTTAATTTTTATTTTAATGATTCAGGATTGCACATTTGACTGGCTATTTTGTGCCTTTGTAGTTAAAGTTTCTGGTAATTGGAAAGATAACAGAAGGAGAAAAGTTGGGAAAAGGAAGTGATATGTTATTACTTTTCAGCAATAAAAGAGTTATCAAAATCATATTTTTTTCTTCATATATATTTTGATTGGTAGTTGAAACAACTTTGTTTTTGTGACAAGCATAAATTCAAGTAAACAACTTGAGCAAAGTGTGCACATTCATAGATGAGAAACAAAATTTCTACATCTATTAATACAAATTTTTTCATTTATTTTTTTCTTTACTTCTTTACTTTTATACATTCAATCACATTATTTGGCTTACAAAATGGATATTTCAACAGGTGAACATTTCTGCCTAGTACAGTTGTTAAAACTATAAAATATTTTCAACAGATAATACCACATTTCTTTGTGCCATTAATGCTTTGCCTCCCTATTTTTCTTCTAAATGTCCTTCCTCAGACCCTCCTCCTTCATACACACTATATCTGGTATTTACATCTTATATACTGTGTTTCTATATCCTTTAGTCAATTAGTTTCAGTCACAGAGTGCAGACACTCGGTATATATTAAGTGGGGACATACTAATACAAAACTTTTAGAATTCAAGTTATGGCTGTAGAATAGATGAACTAGGTCCACATTAAAGCCTCTGCTTCCTGATAATTCCATACTGACGCCAAAGACTTCTTTTTTGCACTTGGCCATGCTAGATGCAGACACCATTAAATTAGGAGCAGACAGGTATTCGGAAATCTCTGACAACAGTTGTTCCTTCAGTAAATTCCTACTGAGATGATACAATATGCTAAATGAAAAGAGAGAGAGAGAGAGAGAGAGAAATTGAAAAATTCTCTGTTTTAAGAACTGGAAGGAGCAAGCCAAACTACAAATGGTAAGATCTTCCACTCTTGTATGAGAAGCAAATTTAGACAATGTTCTTATATTTATTGTCTCTGATATTTTTAATTTTGATTTAGTTGATATTTATAATATACTGAAGAGAAAAAAATAGTTATAGATAGATATGATTTACAAATATAATTATCAGTTTAAAAATTAATTAAATTCTGATAGAAGCCTAAATCCTGTCCTTCCTTCCAAAAATCTGCCAATTTTTCAATGCAAATCAGTTGCTAACAAAAAAGAGGCCTGATCAAATACTGATGCTCTGGAATAAGATACCCTCAGCTTGGGCTTCTTAAGAACACGTTGATTCAAAGCCAGCTGATGTTTAAATTTGATTAAAAATTCACAGATATAAAGAATGTAATTCAATTAAAAGAAGACTTTCATACTTTTCTACCACTACCCCTTCAAACTCCATGCTTCTCTGCCCATGGATGTCATCAGTATAGTAACAGAGATAATCCACAACAGGCCCTAAGAGGGCTTATGTTCTTGCTGGGTATGTCAAGGATGGATGTCACCAGACACCTGGGACAGTGATCAAGATTGTGTTTCGAGAGAGCAAACCAGAAGGGATGAAGAAATGAATCCCTCTGAGACAATGAGCAGGCTTGCTTACTGCTTGTTATAGAATGATTTCCCCAAAGCCACTGATCCTCTTTGGTAAAATGAATTTCCCTATATCCTGCCACTACTTGGGCCTTTGGTGTGACATGTGGCTTGCGGTGGAGGGAAAGCAGAATAAGACACGCACAGTGCTCCTGCTGCATCCTATGCTTTAGTAATAGAGTCCTGTGTCTGCGACCCAGGAGCCTCATATCTTCTGCATCTGTGAAACAATAACGGGGGGTGTGTCCATTTATAAGTGATACTCTCTTAGTTTTTATAGTAAACATGGGATGTTGAGAGACCTGGCTTTCTGGAAGAGAATAGAGGAAGGGTTTTGATGGTGGGCTTTGTTAAGGGTTAGGAGACATCCAGGAATCTGGTATCTAATCTAATGTCTGAGCATTGAGTGGAGTGAACCAAGACTTCCCTGTAATTCTCTCTGTGGATGCTGAGTGAGTATACGTAGACCTTATGTGGCCATAAGAATGGGCTTGCTAGTGTTCATTCTCCTCCAAGTAGCATGGTGAAGAAATACTCGCATATCAATTGGCCAGCGGGCTGTCCGACTCTATCTACAAGGCACTGTGGATGTGGATTCAAGCTGAATCATTCACAAAGCTAAAGTAAATAATGGTGGCAATATGGGTTTTTCTTTTTGCTAAATAACTTTGAGTTAACCAAAACCATCACAGCTATGTTTAGATGATCCATAGCAGGTGAGTGCCCCAATTGCAAAATAACCACAAAGCCTTACTTACTGGCATGCAGACAGTCTCTCCCGCCCTGCCCTGAGTGCCTCCTTGAACTGTCACACCTACCTGAGCTACATTAAAGAGAAAAGATAATTATTAGTGAGACGGAGGTCTCATTGTCTCTGTCCTTCATAGTGTTTCAGAGAAATTAGGACAAGGATAAGGGTCCTCCTTTGTGGCTCTTTTAGATGACACTGTACCTGCTTTGGTGGGGAAGTGGGTATTAGTGTGGACCAAAGTATTGAGGACTTTAGGGCAGGTCCATGGAGGCATCAGGGTGGGAGATTATAAAGCAAGAAACTTCTTTGCACTAGACAGCACATAGGGGAATAGCCAGGCCCGCCCAATCATGGACTGAAGGGCCAGGGAGGGAATGACACTCTCTTCACTCTGGCTAAGTCATAAGCCCACCTTTTCTCCCTGTACATTTATGTACTCCTTGCTCTTGCTTGGGAACAGGGTCACCTCCAGGCAGCAGTTGCTGTATCTGTATACTAAGATCCTTGGCCTCTGGCCTCGTGAGGGAAGGAATCTATTGGCAGCATTTGGCCAGGGCTCAGAGAGGAGAAGGGAAGTTCAAGTGTCCTTGTGGCATCCTTCCCAAGAATAAGTAGCCCCCATCTTGTCATGAGCAACAAGCAAGCCCAAATTGAGGACAATCTGTAAAATAACTGATCAGTATTCACTACAGGTATCAAGGACATGAAAAAGAAGACAAGACTGAGTAGCTGTCACAAGTCTGAGGAGACTCAGGATACACAGGACTAAATAAAACACAGGCTGGATCCTGAAACAGAAAAGAAACACAGTGGGAGAAAGTGGTAAAATAAAAAGTGTTTTGTTTTAGTTAATCGTGTAATACTGAGAGTAATTTACTCTTGATAATTGTTCTGCATTGACATAGTTGTTAATAAAAAGGGAAATGGTTAAGGGTATATGGAGACTGCTATTGCATCTTTTCTGTAGCATAATATTATATCAAACTAATAATAAAATAGGAGATATGTCAAAAGTAAAAAATAAATTTAAAAGCCATGAACTAAATTATAACTGAATTGTAAAACTATAAAATACACTTTGTATGTGAGTGGATAGGGTAAAAAACACAATAGGTTCCATTACTCTAGATAAAACTAAAAGTAGAAGGAAGGAAAAAAGGGAGAAAGAGAAAAAGAATCTTAAAAACAATCAAAGCAAAAAAAAAAAATAAAAAGGAAAAATAAAATAAAATTAAAAAAAGACCTTAATAGAACAAAAATCGTTCTGGTCCCATGGCCTAGTGCTTATGCGAGCCAGATTCCACATGGTTGAACCTATTTGAGTCGTGGCCTGATGGCTTGTAAAACATGCCAGGCCCATGAGTGTGCATGCCCAAAATGCCAACAGGATAGAGAAGTGGAGAAGGGACTGCAGCACATCCCAATGGGGAAGGCATGCTTTCTACTTTTGCACTATTTTCTTTGTCTTTCTCTGGCAAGACACATGCCCTCTGGCTAAATAAATGAATAAATATTACAACTGATCATATACCGGAACAATAAAATTAAGGACAAATGCTTGAAAGACATTCAGTTTATAGTTTATAATTCCATACCTAGCAAAGTATCTTTTCGCCATAAAGGACATTTACTCAAACAAGGGAGAGCTGAGAAAACTTGCCTCTAGTAAATCCATACTAATGGGCAGAACAAAAATGTTTCCTTTAGGTAGAATAATATAATTTAAATTTTAGTGGTGTACAAAAAAATGGAGTATACTGAAAATGAAAAACTATGATCATAAATCTAATTTCATATGAACTGCTAAAATGATAATGTAGGGTCCAGTGGGTAGCATAATGTTGAGGCACTGGCCTCCCACATGGCTGATCACAGTTCAAGTCCAACACTAGGCAGCTTGAAACTTGAGTCGGGTGCATGTGTGTGCATGTTCAAAATCCTAAGAGGCGAATGGAGAAGAAAGGACTATGGTGTGGCCATCCTCCCTCGGGGGTGATTTCTCGCTTTCTGTCTCTGTCTCTCCAATGAGGGTATGTGCTCAAAAGCAAAAAACACCTCTCTCTCAAAAAATAATAATAATGTATGAGTTTTGAAGTATATGATAATAAAACATAGAATAACAATAAAATATGTAGAGCCAAGAATGAAAATAATTAAAGTGTTGCATGTTCTTTATCCTTTCTGTGAAGAACGTAAAACTAAAACATTTCCTTTAGCCTTTGTCAAGTGAAGGAAGCATATTTTTTATCTCTACTAATGAAAGCATGATATAGAAGGACCAGGAGATGGAGGAATGGTTACATCAATGGACTCCCACGTAGTTGATCACGCTTCATGTCCTGGACCTGGAGGATTAAAATTCACTCTGGGCATGTGTATATGTGTACCCAAAATCCTGAGAGGAGACTAGAGAAGGAATTGTCATGGCCATCCTCCTAGGGTGGGGGTGATTTCTCGCTTTCTGTCTTTATGGTGAGCACACGCACGCTATAGCAAAAATCTTTCTATGAAAAAAATAAAAGGCATCATATATGACCAGAACGTGGCACTCTGGTGCTGTGTGGAAGAAGCTGGATCCCACATCCACACAAGGCCCACCAGTGTGTGTGTCCTAGCCGTGTCTGTGAAAAACACACTGGATGTGTATGCAGGTTCCTGGGATCCTGATAGGACAGAGTATTGAAGGAAAAAGAATTGTGAGAATTGTGGCTTAACCAGCCCTGTTGACAAGATGCTTTCTCTCTCTCCCTCTCTCCCTCTCTCCCTCTCTCCCTCTCTCCCTCTCTCTCTTTGTCTCATATGTGTACACATGCCCTCAGGCATAAAAATAAACAACTAAATAAATAATCGTAACATAAGTATGTGAGCGAGTATGCAGAAAACAAAATTCTGATGAGTAAAGAGTCATCGATTAGAAAACTGTGTGTGTGTGTGTGTGTGTGTGGCGCACGTGCATGTGTTTTATGTTCAATATAATGAAATGTTTTAATTTTAGGATGAATGGATTAACACAAAATTAAAAGAAATAAAAATCAAGTATGTGTTTTTTTTACAAGCGGTAGATCTAAAACAAACATGAAGAAATATTAGCAATAAAATAACCAAAAAAGTGACATTGAGTGCGGCAGATGGTGTGGTGGTTAAGGACGTGGCGTGTTTGATTCCCACATGGCCAACCATGGTTTGATTCCTGGACCTGGCAGCTTGCTCTTTTACTCCCCCCATCCCTTGCTCTGTTGTTGCTGGTCAAATTAAAAATAAATAAATAAATAAATAAATAAATAAATAAATAAAGTTAAATAAAATACATTTTAAAAATGTGATATTATAGAACTACTAATAAAGAAAAGCAAGGTTTTTATGTTAATGTCAGAAAAATGAACACATAAATAATTCCTAGACATAGGGCAGCATTTCTTAATTTAAAAACTCAATTCACCAGGAAAAACATAAACAATTAACACAAGGGAAAAGTTAGATGAACTTAATTATTTTACAACTAAGGACTTTTGTTCATTGAAAGACACTATTAAGACATGAAAACTTTCATCATAAAGTGAAAGAAGATATTTCAAAATGTAAAACTAATGAACAGCTCATGTTCTCAGTATTAAAAGGACTTGTTGGGACCAGTAGATGGTGTAAGAGTTATGTCACTGGACTCCCACAGGCCAACCATGGTTTGAGTTCCAGACCTGGTGGCTTGGAATTCACGCTGGGCATGTCTGCAGGTGTGCCCAAAATCCTGAGAGGAGAATGGAGGAGAAGGCATTGTGGTGTGGCCAGCCCCCTGGGGAATATGTGTTTATTTTTTTATTTGATTATTTTTTTTTTTACTTTGTGTCTCTGGTAAGTGAACATACTCTATAGCAAAAAATCTCTCTCTTAAAAAAAAAAGAGACTGCTAAATATCATAAGACAGACAACTCAATTAATAATTGTACAAAAAAATTTCAACTGGCACTTCACAAATGAGAAAATTCATTGGTTAATCAACATATAAAAAGGTGTTCAACCTCATTAGTCACTAGGAAACTTCAAATTAAAATCACCGTGATATATTATTATAGGAATGTTTACAAGATTGTAAAGTCTGACAATCTTTGGTGAGAACATACTGAAACTTGAATTCTCATTTTCACACAGTGCTATTTGGTTGGTACAATCATTTTAGAGTACTGTTTGATGCTATCTTTCAAGTTGAAAATAAGCTTACTTTGTGATCAATAATTCTACTCTCAAGTATACACTTAAATGTAAATGCTTGCATTTGCGAATGAAAAGTACATACAGAGATGTTGAAAAAGCATTATTTTTGTAATAGCCTAAATAATAGGATGCTACGAAGTCTAGCAGAAGTAGAATGAATAACTGAATAGTGACATAGTAATAAAATGGAAAACTGTATCAGGAAATACAGTATAGGTTAAATACAGCCACAACTCAAAACAACCCAACATGAATGGATCGGGCCAAGGAAGGCATGGCAGTGCTGGATCTCAAAGAGATAGGCCTTGGGTTTATATATTGGGACTTCCCTGGGCATGCCGGGCACACACACACATGCTGTGACCCCACTGGGACTGGGGTAGATGGCGATCTGGATACCTGTGTTGGTACTAGCAGAAGGAGTAGTGGTTATGTTGTTGAATGTCTACATAGTCAACTGTGGTTTAAGTCCTGAACCCGGCAGTTTAAAACTCATGCCAGGTCCATGTGTGTGTGTGCCCAAAATCCCTAGAGGAGACTGGAGGAGAAGGAACTGTGGCATGGCCATCACCCTGGGGGGTGACTTCTATTTCTTATTTTCTGTCTCTTTGTCTCTCTCTGTCTTTCTGGAGAGAGCATGCACCCTATAGCAAAAATTTCTCTCTACCAAATAAAAAAGAAAAGAGGAGACCTGTGTGTGTGTGTGTGTGTGTGTGTGTGTTTGTATCTGTCATGAAGGAATTAGATAGATGAAATTTTAGAAAAATATAAGACACATGTATCAATATAACATAATATTGAACAAAATTAATTTTACTTAATAGATACTGTCTTAGTTCACTTGAATAATGCACATAAACAGAAATCAAAACTATAGTGTTTAGAGGTATATACATAAGTGAAAACACAAATCAGGTGAAATATGAGTACTGTAAGGACAAGATAGTGGTCACCTCTAGGAAGAAGAAAGGTGTGGCAATTTGGAAAGGTGCCGATTTGAGGACTCTATAAAGTGTTGACAGCACTCTGTTTCTTTAGCTGGGAAATGGCAGCACAGGTGTTCATTTGATAATAATTCACTGAACTGCAGCCTTCATTATATACTTTTATAGAAAAGGGACATAACATGGAAATAATGGTTAAAGAAGGAGTTTTTTTCTATATGGAATGAAACTTTAAGTCATCGCCTCCTTTACCCATGAAATCTACATACCCATGAAATCTACATGATTCCAAGGCAATGGTTTGGGGAAGAACATGACTAAATCCCCAGCCACCTTATTTATTTATTATTTTTTTTGGAGAGGTTTTTGCTATAGGATGCGTGCGCTCGCCAGACAGACAGAGAGAGACAGAGAGATAAAAAGCAAGAAATCACCCCCCAGGGGGGATGGCCACGCCGCAATCCCTTCTCCTCCATTCTCCTCTCGGGATCTTGGGCACGCACACACACGCGCCCGGTGTGAGTTTAAGCCACCGGGTCCGGGACTCGAACCGCGGTCGACTACGTGGGAGTCCAGCGACATAGCCATTACGCTAACTGCCGGTCCCCCCAACCACCTTTGATTTAGTATAAAGTAAACACAGTGATTAATTATGGAAGGGTAGCCATTCTCTGCTGGAATAAATTAAGATGGAATAAAGCATAGGCTCAGGATCTGAGGCCTCCTGACTCAACTATCCTCTCTAAGTATCACTGTGTAGGAAAAAGGTTGCAAATGCAAGTGAAAAGGCTGCAATCGCTAGGAACCCACCTTGAGCCAGAGCCAGTGGTTAGTGCCCTAGGCTTCCACCAGTTCTGCAGAAGAAGTCTTCGCCAGCAGCTGTGTGGATGCTGAAACAAGATCTAAAGAAATGTATTGGCTCTTTCTGCTTCTTTTTGTACTGGGATGACTGAATTTTTGGACTCTGTTAATCCCACAGGTCCTCAGCTGGTTGGTAAACTGTTTATTAATACATAAACAAGAGAACCAGCTCCTTTGGCCTGGTGATTAAGGGAGCTGGATTCCCAAATGTTGACACCGTGGTTCAAAAGCGGGCCCTGACAGCTTGAAAAACATGGCTAGTCCATGTGTGTGGGTGCCCCAAACCATGACGGGATGGAGAAAGGGAGAAAGGGAGGAGAAGGGATTGTGGAGTGACCATGCTCTCCTAGGAGGGGGCTTTCTTCTTCCTTTCACTGTCTCTCTGTCTCTCTCTGGTGAATGCTTGTGCCCTCTGGCAAATTAAAATAGAGGGGAAAAAGAGAAGAAATGAAATAGGCAAGGATCTTCTGCTCAAAAAGAGATGAGCAGTTTGAGCAGTCAATATATAAAAATTATTGGACCAAAGTC
This sequence comes from Tupaia tana, assembly GCA_026018925.1. Classification (NCBI taxonomy): domain Eukaryota; kingdom Metazoa; phylum Chordata; class Mammalia; order Scandentia; family Tupaiidae; genus Tupaia; species Tupaia tana. The sequence continues at coordinate 105,131,380 of JAKSZU010000005.1, read as the reverse complement.
AAATTCTTATGATAACAGTTTCCTCAAGTACACCTGATTCTACATAATTACCAATCCAATTTGATTCTAGAACTTTATGATACCCTTGCTATCGCATGTCCCTGGCCTAGTCTGCCTCCATACAGTGCGATTTTGGCTCGTCACTCAGGGATATTGATATTGGCTATCTCTATTGCAAACCTAAGGCCTGATAAATACAGTTAACCCAAGTCAAGCCCAGGAAACTGCAGGAGACCTGTCGCTACCCCCCCTTACAATACAGACTTGTAGTCTGATCCTGCCAATGCCTTGGTAGCCCAGCTTCTCTCAGTGATTAATAATCCAGGTCAAAAGCCACAAGAGGAGTGTCTTCCACATGGTAAATATCCAATATGTATAGGTATAGATAGAGATACAGACATATAATAGTCAAAGTAATGTATGAGTACATGTATCTATGTATCTTTTTTTTTTTTTTTTTTTTGCTATAGGGTGTATGTGCTCACTGGAGAAACAGCGAGACAGAAAGCAAGAAATCACCCCCCAGGGGAAACGGCCATGTTGCAATTCCTTCTTCTCCATTCTTCTCTCAGGATTTGGGGGATGCACACACACATGCCTGGCATGACTTTTAAGCTGCAGGGTCTGGAACTTGAACCATGGTAGTCTATGTGGGAGTCCAGTGACATGAACATTACACCATTTGCTGGTCCTGAGTGTGTGTATCTTTATTTATTATAATTGAATGTATTTATGGCCCAGCTGCTATGGCACAATGATAACAAAGCTGGAAGCCACATGACCAACTAACTAGGTTCAGATCCCCTAATCAGCTAGAAAATACTCAGGGTACTCACGTAGATGCCCAGTATCCTGAGGATCTGGAGCGCTAGAAAAAGAGAACCACTGCCTAATGACACCCAGTTGAGATTAATTCTCTACCTCTCTCACATGCATGCACGTGAGCGCTCTATCATTAAAAAAAATAACATATTTAGTATAAAGTATATTCTTGTACGTTTTTAATATTAGAGGTTATTTTTATAGTAATACTTAATCAAAGATTATACAGAGAAAGAGGGCTTGCACTTTTAAATGCAATATGAACTGATTTATAGAAAGGTAAAGGTCATAGTAATTTAATTTGGTGAGAACAAGTCAGAAATTCTGTGTGCTCTGCAATAATCACTGTCATGAACTTCTTATCCATGCCCTACTGAGCCCTAAATCTATGAGTGTATAAGCGCCTATACACACCTCCATTGTTCTTTGCAGAATCTTGCAGGAATCAAGGTCACCCCGTTGTCTCTACCCAGGAGGGCCAGGGAGGCGTGCACACACATGCAGATACATCAGGCTTTGTTGAAGTCAGCTCACCTAATTGTATTCAATAGTTCCCAGGTGCTCCCAAAAAAAGGCTTCCTGAAAATTCTCATAGAAATCCACCCTAAAAGCTTAATTTAGCACTTCAAAAAATGAAACGCCTTTAAACAATTTTTCCCTGCCTGTTCACATAAGTTTCATTGAAAACATGAAACGTCAAGCTTATGCCCTGACAAAGAAACATGGCTCTCCTTTTATCCACGAAAATAATTTATTCAACAATGTCGGATTAATATAATAAGTGTACACCCTTTAACAACTGAGAGAGAGGTACAAAGTTGGTGTTCTATTCTCCCCTCTCTTTCTTTGAAATTGTCTACTCAGTTTCAACCTCTTTTTATGTATTGCCCTTCAGCAAAGTCCATTGTAATTATTTCAAACAAACTCCATCTCCAAGACATTCTAGCTCTACTTGGAAAAAAACAAGGCACAGACTATTTTTCGAACCCTAGACTATCCCCAATAAATATAAATTAAATATAAATCATTTTAAATAATCTGCACTTATTTGTGTGTAGCCTGCTTTGTTCCAGCTGTGCACACAAAATCATGTGGCTCGTGATTAAAAAGAAAGAGAGCAAATTCAGGCAAGAAAAAAGTAAAATTAATAAAGTTGAAGTCAGGGAAAAATTCAACATCAAGTGTTATGTGTGGGCTCACTAGGTGTGGGCTGAAACTTGGCTCTGTGTTTCCTAGAGATGCAAGCCAAAAGAAAAGCATAATACATGATTCATAGTGTCCAGTGGGGGAAACAAACAAACAGGTTGCCCTGGAAGAAAAAAATGCTCTTGTTGATTATTTTCCATGCACGAATTTGTTCTCATGATCTTCCCGTATAGGAAGAAAATATGTACACAAATGCATATGTAGTTATCTGTATATGTATGTGTGTACATGTACATATATTTACACACATGGCACATGTACATGAAGTAACAAATGTGCACAAAAATGTGTGTCATAAAAACCATATGAGTATTTAAATTCTGGCACAAACTCATATGGAAAATAGTATGTAAATTCTTCCAAAAATTAAACATACAGTTACCATATAAGCCAGCAATTCCACTTCTCGGAATATACTCAAAAGAATTAAAAGCATGGACTCAAACAGGTATTTGCACACCCGTGTTCAACTGTAGCATTATCCTTAATAGCCAAGAGGTGGAAAGAATCCAAGTGCGATAAATAGATAAATGTATAAGAAGGTTATGTGTGTGTGTGTGTGTTATACATATTAGTTTTGCTATACGGTACAAGTGCTCACCAGAGAGACACAGAAAGAAACAGAGAAAGAGAAAGGAAAATATGATAAAGTGCTCCCCATGGGGGATAGTCATGCTGCAATACCTTCATCCACTCTCCTTTTAGGGCACTCACACACAATCCTGAGGTGTTTTTTAAGCTGCCGGATCCAGGACTGGAGCTGCACAGGTGGCTATGTGAGTTCCAGTCCCCTTAACCACTGTACTACCTGCTGGCCCAAAATAGGGAAGAATATTCTGACACATGTTTTAACATGGATGATATTTGAATACACTATGTTATGTGGAATAAGTCAGACATACAAAAATAGTATTACAGGAGGTACCTATGGCACTCAAATTCATAGAGACAGAAGGGAGAATGGTAGGTACCAGGAGCTGGAGGAGGGCCTGTGGAGTTAGTGTTGGGCACAGTTTCAGTTGGGGGAAGATGAAAACTCCTGGAAACAGATGAGGGTAATAGTTCCAGGCCATGTGAAAGTATGCAGTCCCAAGGAACTGGGTGCTTGAGATGATGCTAATGGGAAATGTTACGCCATGTATTCTTAGTCATATTTTTAAAAGTGAGTTTTGTGACACTCTTTCTTATGCACTCCTAGATTTCAGTCAATATTGTAATGCTCAGAATGTCAGTCATGGGCCAGATGGTGGTGCAGCAGTAGCCCAACTGGAGCACACGGGAAGGGCCTGTGTATGCATCCTGAGGCCTTCCTATGCATGTCCGGTGCACGTGTACGCCCACGATATGGGCTAGCTGAAGCCAGGGTTTGTATTGGACATGAAGACTCTCTCTCTCTCTCTCTGTATCCCTTTCTTATGAAAGAAATCAGTAAAAATAAACTTAAAAAAATAAAAAAACAAAAAACTTCCACTTATGAATACGTGGTCTTGCTCTTAGCTGTGGTATTATTTCTATACTTGCTCATCCGGGTGTGGTGTGTCTTTCCGGTAATTTGCTGTAGGTTCTCGAATGAGAGGCATGCCTTCAGTAGTAGACAACAATACTATTTCACATAAACAGATTAAGGCTGATTAATCAGAGCAGCCAATAAGCAATGTCAATATTTTTGTTGGTGTAAATGAGCAGCCTTTATTGACGCATCAGATACCCGAGAGTGCCACTCCCCTAACCACTAGAGCTCTGATCACAATCACTGCTCCATTGCAGAGCCAGATTCCTTCATCACCATGTCCTTATTGTAGGATCCAACAATAAGCTAAAATATTTTACTGAATAGTACTACAGCTAATATATCCTTTTGTTCATTAGAAGCATTACTAGTTTCTCCTGTCTTCCACTGATACAAGTCTAGTCCTAGAACCATAGGTTTGTGAAAGGAGAGAAGAGGTAAACTCTTCCTGAAAATTCTATCTTCAAGTGACCAGCTAAGTTTAGCACCCGATGCCTACCGTCCTGTTTGCGTTCTTGAAATGTGAGGCAATAGGTATTCATAATTTATTACTCTTAGATTCTCAGAAGAAATGGTCCTGATCACACTTTCTCCCTGGACTGTGAACATTTCAAAGAGTAAGATATACCCAATGTAAGTCCCTTCATGAGTCATTCAAATTGTCTAGTCAGTGCCATCGACGGAATGAGGAAACTGAGTCTCTCCGTATTTCATTTTTTTCTTAAGGCCTAACTCTGCAGTTACAACACGTTAGCGTCTGCAATGCTGTTTTCGGTTGCTACAAGGAGTTCCACTAGTGGGAGAATAAGGCCAAACAGAAGCAGGATCCCCTGAGCCAGCCAGAACTCTTCTTGTCTCATCAGCATTCAGATGATTCTCAGCAATTCTTGATGTTAATTAATATCGATGCACAAAAATACACTTGTGCTTCTCCTACCCACTTACTGGCCATTCAGCGTCCCCATAGCTATCTCCAATGATTTCTCTTAATTGAGGGATCAGTCCTTTTTCATTATTCTTATTGCAGGGGGCCACAGAGTGAAGTTGCCAATCATGCTAGTACTTTTATCCATGGACTTGGTGGCAAATAAACATTCGGTAGATGGCTCTGCACGGCCACTAAGAGTCTCATCTCCCTAGTGGTGTGGTCACCATGAGTCATGACTGCTGTGCTGAATCTAGAGCACCAGCCACTGTCATGGATGTCCTCACCCCTGAGGTCACAAATATGACACTCACATGCAGATATTCAGTCCTTCTTGGGAGAAATACTGTGTTATATGAGGTCACTTTTACTAGGATTGTGGAAGTAAATTCATAATCTAATAGTTAATGCTGGGATAGTAAAGAAGAGATAAAAGAAATACTGTATGGAGTCCTTTACCACCTTTCACTTTAGGGGTAGGAATTTAAGAACCAGAAAGCTGATTCTATTCTTAAAATTTCCACCTTCTCCTGACTCTATCTGTGGAAGAATATCTTGATATTTTTAAAGAATTATTTTATTGAACTTTATTTTATTTATTTATGTATTTATTTATTTTAATTTGACAAAGAGGGAGAGAGAGAGAGAGAGAGAGAGAGAGAGAGAGAGAGAAAGAGAGAGAGAAAGAAAGAGAGAGAGAGAGAGAGAGAGAGCTAGCCATCAGGTCCAGGACTTGAATTACTGTTGGCCACGTGGGAGTCCTTAACAACCACGCCACCTGCAGGCCCCGATTATCTTGATTTTAAATGCTGATTGTTTGTGCATCTTTTATAGGAGGGCTAGTTCTTAAAAAGCATACCATTTCTATATCTTTCTACAGCTTAGGGATAATAAAAAAGATGAAAGTGCCAAACAATAAAACTATTTTTTTTCTAAATCTAAATGCAAAGGACAAAGAAGCATGATTTCTCATCAGAAATGATGATAACAAGAGTTCTATAAGTTTGTTAATTTATCAGCATAAATCCCTTAATCCTGACTGCTATGATCTAAAAGACAGTGATTGTCACTTTCAGTCCTGATGGAGAACAATAACAAAAATAACAATGAGCCTACTCAAATTTCTTAGTGAATTTGCTCATATTGCTGTCAAAAAAAAAAAAAAAAAAAAAAAAAAAAAAAAAAAAAAAAAAAAAAAAAAAAAAAGAAGAGAGAGAGGGAGAGTCATGTTCTGATGACAGCTATGCTCTTGTTCTCCTCGTGTTATCTATTTAAGACCATCCTGACATTTTGCATGGGAAGCGCAGCTCTGGTGGCACACTTGTTATGGACACACCTGTATCTAAGTGGGGCAGGTCAAAGCACTGGCTTGCAGATCACATGGTCTGCCAAAGGCAAGCCTTTTCTGTAAATTTTCAGATTTTGTGTATCTGCAACATGTTGTGCATCAGATTTTATCAAGTAAGCATAGACATCTCTCCTAACCCTAGCCCATGTCCTCTGAAAGCCAGGCAAGTAAGGAAGTGACCTCCCTGCTTTCCAGGAAGCAGTATAAAGACCGCCTCTGTGTCATGTCGGGAGTAGCTCATCCCATAGTAAGAGCACAGACAATCCACTGCACTGATTCCCGGGGTCTCTGAGGCTGGCTATGTCCTGTCAGTTCTGTTAGCATGGTAGCAGTGGACTACTGTATTGATGAGCTGTATTTCTTCTTCATTTCAGGTCTCAAGACAAGCTCTGGTGAATAAAGCAGGCTCCAAAGACCAGAAGACAGCATTGTGTTTGTTTGTTTGTTTTCTCATATCCAGTTTCTTAACTGAGTGAGAAAGCGTCTAGCTCTGAGAGCTGGAGATTCCAGAGCTCATCCCATCTTAAAACCGCCGATGCTGCTCTCAGCACAGGTTGATTGAAAACATAGCTTAAAGTGCCAATAAACTATTTTTCCAGATAGACTACTACTCCAAAAGCCGAGTGGCATTCCCTCCTGCGAAGACCATCACGGACCCTGGTGAACCACATTTTATCAACTTTAATTTCCAAAATTAGTGAAAATCTGGGGATTAAAGAATTCAAGTAAAGATCTATTAGGTCATCGGGAAAATCATGACTTTTTTTTTTTTTTTATGCAAAAGTGTGTCATGTGTCATGACTTTCCTGATGACCCAATATTTAATGCTTTTTATCTACCATCTGTCAGAGTCTCGTGCTGCCTCCTTTGCTTATGTTACTGTCACTGCCAGAGCATGAAGAAAGTCCCGGGAGTCTCCCATGTACTGCTAGAACTGGAGTCAGGGTCATTGGCTTATGCAGACAGGGTGGGGTTCGTACCCTACCAGGTTAAAGGACCCTTAGTTTCCTTGCCTGAAGCTTTTATCTTTATCAATATGTAGAAGTCTCATTGGTGTTACTGCCCCAGTCCTGGTCCTATGGCAATAATGGACTATCCTGAATTGACACTTGAATCTAGATTAATATCTGAATTTTAGGAATCAGATTTCTGGTGTGTTTCCGAATTTAGAGCTTTTCCATTTAACAGATAAGGTTTCTGTTAGAGTCAAATTGTGTTTTTTCAAAATCCACATGTTAATAGGGCCAGGAGGTGACAGAGAGGTTAAGGTGCTGGACTCCCACACGGCAACCGACCCAAAATCCCAGGAGAATGGAGGAGAAACAACTGTGGTGTGTTCATCACCCCTGGGCGATGACGTCTCACCTTCCATTTCACTGTCTCTCTGGTAAGCACACATGCCCTATGGCAAAAACCTTAAAAAAACAAACAAAAAATTGCATGTTCGGTCCTAACATTCAGTACGTCAGAATGTAACTTCATTTTGGAAACAGAATAACTGCAAAAATAAGGAGTTAAAATTCAGTAATATCGGAGCGGGGAAATCTCTAATAAGACTGCTGGTCTTACACAGGGGAAGTTTAGATACAGACAGACACGGAAGAAAGATGTCACATGAAATGAAGGGAGAGATCAGGGTGACACATCTGGAAGCTGAGGAATACCAAAAATTGCCAAAAATTACCAGATGCTAGGAGAAAGGTGTGGGACAAATTCTCCCCAAATGCCCTCAAAAGGTGTCGACTTGGCTGACATCGTGATTTTGAACTTCTAGTGCCCAGAACTCAAGCAGTGAATTTCTGTCGTTAAACCACCCTATTTCTACTTTACTCTAACAGCTCTAGCACACGAACACGGTTCCATGTGGCGTAATCTCAACCACACGATTCCTAGGCAATAGCTTAACTATGGCCTCGCACATGGTCGTAATAACAATTCGAACATAACGCTAACTTACGTTGTTTCTATTTCTCTTTTTAAAAATCTCCAAGAAACATATCCTTGAATGACCTACTACAGTTTCTTCATATATGCCTAAACTAGAAAAATATTTAAATAAAATTGAAGGGACAATATTTGGGTTTCACTGATAAATGTTTACCTACTTTAAAAAACAATAATGGTATAGTTATTTGATAATCTTGGAGAAGATTTATGAAATCCTGCAAAATTTTGCTTATTGCTGCAGTAATATGAAACTCTTACAGGTTTAAAAATTAGATTATTTGATGCTTTTTATCCAAGATGAATTTACATTTTTATGTCCTTGACATGATATACATTTATTTATGGGGCAAATATAAAAGTTATATCATTTCTGATCATCTGAATACTGCTTAAGTAATGTAAGCTTGTTTTATGTTATTGTAGTTTTTGTTTGCTTGTTTTTCTTTGTTTATTTTCTGGCTAGCAATTTTGTCTGCTTTGTGAAATATCTTATAATATGAGGTCATGTAATTTGCCTGTGTTCACAAAAATAGTCAACACAGAACCATGATGGGTCTGTGAAATGATTTGTATGAATGATCTCTATGACTGAATGATATATGAAAGTTATTTAAGTATATTAAATAAACAGAATCCATTAAATGAACATTTATGAGGCAAAGTATAACCAGTAATTATTGGTTGAGGCCTTCACTGATTAAAATCAATGTATACAGCTATAGATAAACAAACAAATATATATATATATATATATATATATATATATATATATATATATATTGATTTATGTTGAACATTTTCAAATTATTTTATATCCATGTTTCATATATTTCTTTCTACTTCAGTTGTTTTGTTGTTTCTGTATATTTATTGAATATCTTCCCTGAAAAGAACATTATTTATATACCAGAACTGATTTTTAACCACCAATAGGTGATGTGGTGGTTAAGTTTCTGGACTTTCACATGGCTGATTATGGTTTAAGTCTTGGACCTGATGGCTTGCTTTATCAATTTTTCTCTCTTTCTCTGTCTCTCTCTGGTAAGTATACATGACCTGTAGCAAATTTCAAAATAGTAATAATGATAAAGAAAATGAAATAAATAATTCTTTAAAAATTGATTTTTAAAAATGTTTATCTTTCTCTTTAAGAGCCCCAATGTCACAGCAAATGTAAATTCACACACACACTTAAGCTTTTAACTTTGCATGATTGAACTGTTGAGTTCCACGTGGCTCAATTGCAGATATGACATGTCTGGAAGTGTCTCTAATGGTCTGTGTTATTAAATAACTTACATTGGTATTTGTTCCCAGAAAGATAATATGTTTAATTCATTTGTCAAAAATGACCAATTAAGTTTTTCACAAGGAATTTCTTGTTAATGTTATTTACATTTTATGGAAAAAGTAATATTTTGTATAAAACCGATAAATGTGTATCATAAGAAATGAAAGTAATATGAAACATAATAGAAGATAAAGAGAGGAACATGTTTTCTAATTTTCCAGTAGAAGCATACAGTTTACCTTTGGATGTACAATATTCCAAAAGCCTTTTTGTAAATACACACAGAAGAATGTATATAATTTTTAGATGTTAAGTGAATTATTTCTTCGGGGACCAGCAAGCAGCATGGTGTTTAAGATGCTAGACTCCCACGTGACGGACTATGGTTTGAGTCCCAGACCTGAAGGCTGCCTATCTCACTTTCTCTCTTTCTGTCTCTCTCTTGTAAGTATATATACCCTGTAGTAAGTTAAAGAGTAATAATGATGGTAAATAAAATTAAATAAATAATTATTTTAAAAGGAAGGAAAATAATTTCTTAAAGATATTGAAAGAAATGGTTATTATGTTTTTATTTATAATCACTTTTCTGTATTAAACCCTCTGCTATGGAAACAAGAGCATTGATATCTTCACACTTTCTCTTCACATTCCAATTCTGTCAATTATATTAGATTTTACATTTTCAAGGTCTGTAACATTGTTGCTCAGTTCTATAATTACAGTTCTCACCATTATTTAGTATGTTTTTATATTTAAATTGATTCAACATTTAACAGAATTTATTTTTTCAGGGTTCCTCCATTCTTCAGTTGTTTTTATTTCACTTTCTTTGACCAAGTTCCACTGACAAGAAAAGTTTCTTGGGAAAGTTGGTAAGGGAAGAAGTGAGGGAAAGTTAAGGAAGTCTTGGTTTGCAGATAGGAAATTGCAAGTGGTGTAAGTTGTAGAATACTGAGCAAGGAAGAGGTACAGTTGGCAATGATTCAATGTGCATTAGAACCCTCTTCCAGAAAGATCTGAAATGTTCAAAAGACAAGTGTTTGCCATGGTATATGTGTTTATTTTCCTGTTTTGATCATTATCCATTATATTCAGGTACTGAGAAATCACACTGTACCCAGTAAATATATACAATTACTATATGAAAATTAAAATTTTTAAGAAAAAATGCTCCTTCTAAATGTCTTTGTTTATTTCATTTTCTTTTATACATTCAATCACATGATTTAGCTTGCAAAGGGAATATTTCAACACGTGAACATTTCTCCCTTGTCCAGTTGATAAAACTATAAAATATCTTCAACAGATAATACCACATTTCTTTGTCCCATTAATGCTTTGCCTCCCTATTTTTCTTCTAAATGTCCTTCCTCAGATCCTACTCTTCCACACACACTATATCTGGTATTTACAGATATCTTGTATCTCTGCATTCATATCTGGGCAGCTGGTCCTTCCTTAGAAAAGCCATCTACCTCTTGCTAGTTTTATGGAGTGGCTTTTCTAAGGAAGGACTTTTTCTAGTAGATGAGTCACATAGTATTAATTTGATGTGTTCTTTGGCCTTGGCTTTGGTATTTATTTATTTATTTATTTATTTAATATTGATACAGTCTTTGCATATTTCTTCAGTTGGAGTCTATGTTAGCAGTGTTTGCCCTTGTGGCCAATACTGCAAGTACATGGGAATTTAGTGGCATAGCTTTGAGGGTGGAGGCTACCGTAAATGGAGATGGGTGTCCTCTAATCCTGAATAGGAGCATGTAGTGCACAGGGGCACTGCCACTTGAGAAGGTAGAATCTCTGGTAAGTTCCAGGTGTGGGGTTGATTCTGTTCTCAGTCTCTGTGTGGAGTGTGTGGATATCCCACTGGTTGAAAACTACAATTGTAGACAGTGGCAGCTGTAGTAACGAGACAAGTGACATTAGGCCCTTGTGTGAGGTGTACGAATATATAGAGGTCCTGCTGATCCCAGTACTAGAGTAACCAGTGTCATTAATAGAAACACCCAAACCAGTGTCTTTAGACCCTAGGTGGGCACAAGTGGCTGACTGTCATTGGTAGCAGAAGGGTCTATAGTGGTGGTAAGTGTGCAGGGAAGGAGCTGTGAGAGAACGGGGGGTGCATGTGGAGGCACCTCCAGTTGAGGTAGCCAAGTCAGCAGGAGCAGCTGCATCCAATAGATGCCCTTGTGCACAGGTGAGATCTCAAGTGTGAAGGCCATTGCTAGTGATATGGGACATGGACAGAATATTTGCTAGGGGAAGCAGCACCCAAATTGGTCTCTTTTTTTTTTTTTTTTTTTGGAGAGGTTTTCACTATAGGGCGCGTGCGCTCGCCAGACAGAGAGAGACATAGAGACAGAAAGCGAGAAATCACCCCCCAGGGGGAATGGTCACGCAATCCCTTCTCCTCCATTCTCCTCTCGGGATCTTGGGCACACATGCACACACGCCCGGCGTGAGTTTTAAGCCACCGGGTCCAAGACGCAAACCTCGATCGACTACGTGGGAGTCCAGTGACATAGCCATTACGCTAACTGCTGGTTCCCCCAAACTGGTCTCTTTAGGCCCTAGTTTGTGCTATAAAATGTACATTCTTTTCTTACTTACATTCCATCATAATACATCTTTATAGTGCACAGTATAGTTTTCCAACATATAATTGTAATACCTGACAAGCAGATCAATTATAGTATCATATACATAATTTTCATCAGAGAACTTTACATTCCTTTTTCTATTAAGTGTTTTTTTTCCCTTTGCCTCTCCCACTCACACTCTGCTATACACTCCTCTCTCCCTCATAGTCTCTCGTGTCTACACTCATACTTTCTACTATTATATTTTAGGATCTTTCCATTTCTGCCATAGGGTGAAGTTCAATATATATTGAGAGGGCTATACAGTGTATATCTTTCAGAGTCTGCCTTACTTTGCTTAGCATTAATTCTTTCATAGTCATACACTTTGTATGAAATGTCAAGGTCTCCTTGTTGCTTATGGCTGAGTAATATTCCATTTCTTTGTCCCATAAATGCCTTTCCTCTCTATTTTTCTCCTAAATGTCCTTCCTCAGACTCTACTCCTTCACCCACCTTTTTCCCCACACTGTATCTGGTATTCACAATCATTTATTTAGTTTCTATAGCCTTTAGTCATTTAGTTTCGGCCATACAGTGTGGACACTCTGTATATATTAAGTGGAGACATACAATGTCTCTCCTTCATTGCCTGGCTTTCTTCACTTGGCAGTAAATCTTCCATATTTATCCACTTTCTGTCAAAAGCCAGGGCCTTGTTTTTTATGGCTGAGTAGTATTCCATAGAGTATATGTGCCACAGTTTTTCAATCCATTCATTTGTTCATGAGCATTTGGGTTGGTTCCATGTCTTAGCAATCATGAATAATGAAGCAATAAGCATGAATGTTAAGAAAAACTAATAGAGAAAGTAAAAAAAAAAAAAAACACAGATGAATCATGGACCAACATGGTTAATACTCTGGAAAAAAATATGTATACATATATACACACACACACACACACACACACACGTGTGTGTGTGTATGTGTGTGTGTGTGGGTGTGTGTGTGGGCAACCTAGAATCCTATAAGCAGCAAATAAGTTTCAAAAATGAATGTAAAATAAAGATAATTTCAGAAGCATGATCCTGAAAATTTGAAGCATCAGACCTGGACTTTAAGAATTGTTAAAAAAAGTCCTTTGCACAAAATGAAAATAATTCAATATGGAAATACAGATTTGCACAAAGTACTAGAGAACATCAGAAATGGCAATTACATGGTTAAATATCTACAAATTTTTCTCTTCTTATTTAGATAGCTTTGTTGTAGCTAGAAGACTGGTGGGTCACCTGGGTTCTATCGAGTTCCGGTTTGAGAATTGTCTGTTACTGCAACCTAATCCACCATGGCCTAAGTTTGTTCTTTTGTTCTGTATCTAATCATTCTAAAACTTTTAGTGTATTTTTTAGTCCAGTTATACTACTGGCAGTTTGTTGTTTTGTTTAAGTTTTTATTGCCAGAGGGTGCACATGCTTGAGAGAGAGAGAGAGTGAGAGCGCGAGCCTCCCATGGACTGTCATCATGACATAATCCCTTTTTCTCCATTTCTCCGTCCCATTGGGATTTGGGGCATGGATGCACACCTGGCATAGTTTTCAAGTTGCTGAGACTCAGATTGGAACCACAGAAAGCCATGTAGTATACAGTTCCCTTGACAGTTCCACTACCGGGCTGGCCCTATACAACTGTTTTAAATTGATCTTTATAGATGTTGCTATAATAGCTTGTTTTTGCAAGTATGTAGTCATTTTTTATAATAGGTTTACGTTTATTGAAATGTATGTGTGGGATTTTAGGATCTGTTGGGGCTGATCAGTTTAGGTTTTCTCTACTCTTCTGTCATAGTATTCCTATACATCAATCCCAGCTCTTCTGTGGTTCCAGCTGTAAGTCTGGACTATTGACAAGGACACCTTCCCATTAGCTGACTGAAACACTAAGAGGGATTTTCAAAGTAGGTTTTAGAGATTTTTAACCTCCCTCGCTGCTGTTTCCTGCTAGGTTTCTTAATGTCTTCACTTGCTTGTGGGTAAGCTAATATTTGGGAGAATTCAAATTCATGTACAGAGTTTTAGACTACTATACTACATTTCCAACTCTTCAGTTCAAGATATTTTGGTCAGACCTGAACTTTGACTTCTGTCTGGTTTCCTGGAAATACAGAACCTTTCACTTCTTTTCTAATTTCCTAATTTCTAATTTTCTAAATTGGAAAACCACTGAAAAAAAATTGCTTGGATTTCCACTCAAGCAATCAAGTGTTTGTTCAGTTTCACTATGTAACCAGAGTTGAAAGCCTTCACTCAGCATTTTGGAGTGATGAGTTAAAGCACAACAATGTTTGTTTTTGTTTTTATCCCCCAACCAAGCGTAACAAAGAGAAATCATAGATCAAGCTCGATTGAAAATAGCAGAGTGCTCTATCCTCTTCTTGCTGTTTCTATAATAGTAAATTTTATGATTTAAATTTGTTTTATACCATACAGTGAACTCAGTATTAGAAAACGTCATGTATTAGTTTGTGGGGAAAGTCATGGCATGTTTTTCTATGTCATGACTTTCCTGACAACCCAATATATCATGTTGAATAAAACTGAGGTGTGGACTATTAGGCAGCTTCTACTTATTACCAACCTACTGTATAAGACATACCTGAGTACATTTCCCAGATGTTCTGGTAGCTCCAAGTAGCATGACTAGTCTGGCCAATGTGAATAAAGGAAGATTCGTGTTCTCGTGAAAGACAGTGCATGTCTCTCCTCACGGACTTCCTGCTGGCTCTTCTGTAGGTCAGATGACTGATGCTCCAGGTGCCATCTCCAACGGTGAGAGGAAATTAGGAATTGGAATTTTGTAAAACAAAGAAACATGGTTAGGGAAGCCACAGACTACTGCTGCATGCCATGTTAGTGCCTGTGAGATACTGTCAGGACTCTGGCGTGACGGAGCAATAACTTCTATCTTGTGTAAGCCAATGTTGGCTCTTATGCCACTTATAGTCACATCTAACCCTAAACGATACCTTCTTGAATTTAGATGTCCTACAATTTTTCTTTTCTTTATCTTTTTTTTTTTTTTTTTTTTTTGAGAGGTTTTTGCTATAGGGCACGTGCGCTTGCCAGACAGACAGAGAGACAGAAAGCAAGAAATCACCCCCCAGGAGGGATGGTCACACCGCAATCCCTTCTCCTCCGTTCTCCTCTCGGCATCTTGGGCACGCACGTACACACACCCGGCATGAGTTTTAAGCCACTGGGTCTGGGACGCGAACCGTGATTGACTACGTGGGAATCCAGCGACATAGCCAATTACGCTAACTGCTGGTCCCTCGTATGATTTTTTTTAACTCTAGCATTATTCAGATGTTATATGTCGAAGATATATAGAGAGTAAATGGGAAACAAATCAAGTTACCAGTCATGATTCCTTTCTGATCCTTTGCCTGGAAGCAGCTGCTTCCCCTTTCCCAGCAGCTGCAGTGTCTCACTACCACAATGCCATGCTCCATCCGCTGGGACCACATGGGAGGTCCATGTGCAGCTTCTAGTCCAACCTAAAGGCACGGCATGTTGATGTGCACCTGTCATCTGGCTGGGAGACTGGGGTGAGGTGATCTTAAAGGTGAGACCCTATCTTAAAACAAAACAAAACAATACAGAATACCGTTTATACCGGTGATCTCAGAAACAGTAGACAGTTGACTTTTTCTTTAGATTTATTTATTTATTTATCTATTTATCTATTTATATTTGATCAGAAAGGGATAGAGTGAGAAAGACAGAGAGAAGGAGAGTGAGAAAGCAAGCTGCCAGGTTCAGGACCCAAACCATGATCGGCCATGTGGGAGTCTAGTGCCCCCAACCACCACATCACCTCCAGACACTGGTAGTAGAAGTTGCTAATAATGTCAGCATTTTGAATGAATAAAAAGGCAGTGTCAAAATCAATGAGCCAAGCCAAAGTCGAGCTGATATGTTCATTTTGGAAAATGTTAAAAAAAGGAGAATATACAGGTTGAAATCAGATAGCAGTGCCTTGGGCACATTTGTAAAAACTTTAAAAAGTCATGTGCTTATTGCAGAGCTCACTGAAAAATAAAATGAATAGGGACTAGCAGATGGTGTAATGGTGACATTGCTGGCCTCCCACATAGCTGAGTGCAGTTTGAGTCCCAGATGTGGTGACCAATATTTCACATTCGGCATGTGTGTATGCATGCCCAATATCCTGAGAGGAGAATGGAGGAGAAGGGATTGTGACATGGCCAAGTCTCCTGGGGGGGGGGGGGGTGAATTCTTGCTTTCTGTCTCTCTGTCTTTATCTGTCTGTCTAGGGAGCACACATGCTCTATAGCAAAATTTCTTAAAAAAGAAAAAGAAAACAGAAAAATACAACAAATTATAAAACTTTAATTCTTGTTTTAACTTATGGTTTCATATGTGATTTTACTTACATGTAAACCAGTTAATCACTCTCCTGTAATATACTTTAAATGATCATAATTTAAATAATTTGTATCACTCACAAATGACTGAAACACCTTGGCGAACTGACAATGCAACAGATTATTTTGTTATGCCGGAAATTGATTAGATGTAGGATGCTCCATTTGCATACTTAAAATAACTTCCCCTTATTTCAGTAAAATCAACCAGTTCTTTTATGAAGAACATTAGGCTAAATCAGTTAGATCTTCATCAAGCATTTGATTTTAGGTGAAATCTCGTTTTCTACATTCTTGTATATGTAATATATATTTTAGTTTGGATTACTAAAAAAAGTTATGTAAATTGCCTCTGATATTTTTGAGTCCTATTGAGACCCATAGTTTTCAGATGACTCCCATTGCAGCGCAGCCAGCATCTGCTCCAATCGCCAGGAGGGCATTAAGTCAAAAGCGAGCGTGTGTGCATCTTTAAGACATTACACATGACCAGCAGCTGCACAGTCTCAGATCTCTTTCAATAAAAGGGCTCCCAAGCAGTTTCCAGGTAAGGGGTTTGGAGAGCTGAGGGGAGTGGCAGGCTGGGCTGCGGGCCTGGGGTAGAACTGCCTTGCTCAGCACCTCACTCACATTTTCTGTGGCACAGTGATGATGGCGGTCCCAGCAGGTGGGCTTGACTGAGGCCCAAATTCATGCCTGTAAGCACAAAACAATCTGTGGAACCTGTAGAAATACAAATGCCCCTGTACAATATTTTAAAAAGAGAAAATGAAAAAGAAAAAAAAGCAGTCACTGTTACACTGTTACATAATTCTAAATACAGGAAGATTGGGCTCCTCTTGTCCATTCCTTGATCTACTATAAATCATCTTGCATAAACACACAAAGAATCCTGCTATGTAGCAAAGAAAGCTTTTATACTTTTCTCCTTTCATAGCTGGTAATTAGAAAAATTAAACTCTCTTAATATTATGCCTCTCCCAGCATCACTTGCTAAAGCATACTCTATAAAGATCATTTATTCATTCAACTCCAAAGCACACATGACCAATACTGCTAGTCCTTATTTTAAACAAAAATTTCCAGCATATGTTGACTGATGCAGTAGACACAGCAGGGTGTTGCTGGATGGAAGTGAGTCCCCTGGAAATAACATAATTCACCAGGAAGTGAATGGTGTGGTGACCACGTCTCTGTAATACTGCGAACCAGACTTTGATATCTGATCTAGGGAAGACACTAGGTCCATCTGGCAGTCAGGTTCTCATCCTAGGACATCCGAAATTTGAAATAGACATTCACAAGTCTGCTGTCACATATGTGGAGCCTCACAAAGGTGGAATCCTTAAGGCAAAATCCAAGAATTTTAATTGCTGACTTTTCAGTATTTTTCTGATTTTTCCTATCATTTTCTGACTTTACTACTAAGTTGTTTTTAATTCCATTAGTTATGGCAGTGTCCCTCCTTCTACCCGTACACAAATATCAGTAGAAGTTGAATTCTGTGGCTTACACTCAAGAAAGCTTTACTAATACACAAGTCAGTATGTGATGCTTACCATTATACTGAGCTGATTTCTCTTCATCTCTAGAGATTACATTATTATGAATATCCACATTCATTATTTTTCAAATCTACATCAGCCAAGGTGCTAAAAAATGCTGAATAGATAAATTATATAATTGTTTTAAATAATATTTTAAAATGTAAGAGAATCTCTTTTTAAAAGGACAGAAAGGAATTTATTAATGATAGGATATGGATTATAAAAGGAAGGCTGATCAGAAAAGAGGTCTGTTGGGATCAGCAGGTGGCGTGGTGGTTAAGGTGCTGGACTTCCACGTGGCCAACTGCAGTTCGAATCTCAGACCCCAGGCTTATTTTCTTGCTTTCTCTATCTGTGTCTCTCCCTGGAGAGTGTATGTGCCCTATAGCAAATTAATAAAAAAATAACAAATAAAATAAACAAAAAATTCTAAAAAAATGAAGAAAAGAAAAGAGATCTGTCATATGGAGTCATGTAAGGCAGTACACCCCAGAGATATTGGAAAAGGTTCAAAGCATTTAAAGCTGGAGTTAAACATGATCAGATTTATATTTTCCAGTGAGAACTAGTTAGGAGGGGAGTAATGGAGAAAGTCAAACAGAGTAGGAATTTGCTGCTGTAGCCCAGATGAGAAATGATGGCTGTTGAGATGGCTGGGTAGTTTTCAGAGTGAACTGTGGGAGGTCATCAGATTTAAGAGAGATGCTTGGGTGGAATCTAAATGACTAGACACTTGATTATTTGCTGGCCATGAAGTCATAGTAAAGATATGAGAAAGGGCTGACTGTATAGTTTCCAGCTTGTGTAGCTACGATTGATCATATTAGAAATGGAGGGAGATGTAGAAATTTGGAGAAGGATTGGAGGACTTAAAGCAATGAGTTCAATTTTATACATTTCCATGTTGCAGAATGTGCCTGCACCATGAGTAAAGATGATCAATATAAAGCTGGGAGGAACCAGAAAACTGTTGAAGATGTTAAAGATGTCACTTGCTCGTGATCTACATAGAAATAATGATTCAAGGCTTGAGAGTAGATGCAACTCTCAATGAAGAAAATGCAGACATTGAGAAGAGATGCTCTTAAAGTGGTCTGGTGGTTAAGGCAGCTGGGTCCCACATGGACAAACAGCATGGTCTGTGGCTTGAGAAACATGTTGGGCATGTGTGCATACGTGCTCCAAATCTTAAAAGGACAGAGAAGTGAAAGAGAAGGAATTGTGGTGTCATGATCCCCCATGGGGATGCTTTCTCACTGTCTCTCTCTCTCTCTCTCTCTCTCTCTCTCTCTCTCTCTCTCTCTGTCTTCCAATGGTGAGTACTTGGGTCCACTAGTAAAATTTAACAAACAAACAAAAACCAGAATGAAGAAGATGATTGCATTTATCTGGTAGTATTTCTATAACAAAATAGTACATGCTGGGTAATGCAAATAATGAAAATCTATTATCTTGCAATTCTGGAGACTGAAAGTCCCAAACAAAGAAGTTGGCAGGTTGGATTTCTCCCAGGGGCTTGCTCCTTGGCTTGCAGACGCTTGCTTCCTTGTTGTGACCTCACATGGCCTTTCCTCTGGCTCTCCAACCTCTAGTATTTATTTCTCTTCTTTAAATATGATGGGTCTTATTAGATTAGCTCCTCACCTTTGTGACCTTGTTTCATCTTAGTCATCCCCTTAAAAGATCTGTCTCCAAATAAACTCATATTCTGGTTTGGATTCCAACACATGGATGTTGGGATGACACAATCATGTCCTTCAGTGATCCAGATGAGTCACTCTGAGGGGACATCAGAAGGCAAAGATGAAAGTGCAAGGGATTCTGAAAGCTTGGAAGCTGCAGGAAATGAAGAATGAAGAAGAGCTAAGGAAGTAGAGACATTGAGTTTAGAACACTTTTCTTAAAATTTTCCTCTGAACAGAGGAAAAGTTAGTGTTTGCCGAAAAAGAATATTAGCATTGCCTAAAATATGTGTTTTGTTCAGAGACAGGAGAGCATATTTAAATGCTGATGATGAAAGGTGGTTAGAAAGGAGGAGTGAGGACTGATGATCATTCATAACCCTCGACACAGTGAGGTTTTCTAGAGAGGCTGGCAGTTGTAAAGTTCCCAGGCAGCTACTGGCTATAGTTTCATTATCAACACCTAACCCCTTGGTTGTACCTTCTTACCAGGAATGCTCATCAGCACTGAATTTTTTTTTTTTTTTTTTTTTTTTTTTTTTGGTCTGTTTGGTTTCATATCTCAGAGCAGAATATCAAAACTTCTTCAGAAACTGTTTCTTCCCTTCCAAGTTTCATGCCTTCCTGTTAAACTCATGTCTTCTCCTTCTTGGTCAATGCTTAACTTCCAAAGTCTTCTTGGGTGAGAGCACTAAGCAAACAATTTTCAGTTTTCTTTTTTTTTTGGAGAGGTTTTTGCTATAGGGCGTGTGCGCTCGCCAGACAGACAGAGAGAGACACAGAGACAGAAAGCGAGAAATCACCCCCCAGGGGGGATGGTCACGCCACAATCTCTTCTCCTCCATTCTCCTCTCGGGATTTTGGGCATGCACGCACACGCGCCCGACGTGAGTTTTAAGTCACCGGGTCCGGGACTTGAACCGCAGTTGACTACGTGGGAGTCCAGAGACATAGCCATTACGCTAACTGCTGGTTTCCAACAATTTTCAGTTTTCTTATCCACCATGGTGAACAAACCTAGTTCTTCAACACATCCCTTGTGGGTTTTGTCTCATTGCATCCCACCTTTAAGCATATGATATACTTTTAAAAAATATTAAATATTATTATTATTATTCAATGTTTTCTAAGGTATGCATACTCTCCAGAGGGAAACTCTCATAGAGAAGGAGAAAGAGAGATTGAGAGAGAGAGAGAGAGAGAGAGAGAGAGAGAGAATAGCCAGATCCAGGTCTTGAACTACAGTGGGTCAGCCCCTTAACCACCATGCCACCTGCTGCCACACAGATAATTTTTAAACATATATTTAATTTTCTGAAAGTTCTAAGTAAATTTCTGATTCTTTTAAATAATGCCAGAGGGTATGCATGCTTGCATGTGCAAGAGAGAGATTGAGAAACAGGATAAGAGAGAAAGAGAGAGAGCTTCCTCCCCCTCTCCAACTCCCTCAACCTTGCAGTTTTCTGATTATGTTGCAGTCCTTTCTTCCTCATACTCCATCCCATTAGGATCTTGGGCACATGGACACAGCCTATTTGTGAGGTGTTGGGGTTGGGACTCTACTCCTGGTCAGCCATGTAGAATCTAACTTTCTCTGCACAGCACGTCACCGCTGGTCTACCAGGATGGCCCAACCCAGTGATTTGTTAAATTGGCACCCCGAGGATGTTTGACCACTGCAGACCTCACCAGTTCTACTGCTTATATAATTCTAAACTAATAAAATATTTTACCAGTATTTTACACAAGTCAAAGAAAAATAATACCTGTGAAGAGGCCAGAAAATACAGTTCATAAAAGTGGGTATAAATAGTGGTTGTTGGGTAGAAGGGGTTAGAAGGAGGCGTCGGAACTGGTGCTAGTTGCTCTAAGAGGAAGACTTTTCCCATTGCTATAATAATTTCCTAATATTCACCAAGTCAAACTCTCATGAGCTTTTCCTCTGCTTCAGTATGCTCTCAGTACCGTGGAATTAGCACAGCAGTGTTGTCCGAAGAGAGATGTTCAGTGTACCAGCATATGGATCCAACTAATGAAACTGCTATATAAATGTCACTTGGAACACCTAAATCACAGTGGACAATTTAGGGGGGGAAAGACATAAAATTGCTTGTTTCTGTCAACTGTCTTCTTTTCTTACATTATAAGATTAGATTAAGCAGGCGACATTCAGACTGTGTCCCCTCAGGAATATGGTCACACTTGGGACCAGCCCTGCTGTCAGATGTTAAGACCACTGGCCTTTCCACTGTGCCTTTGTTCTTTACTGGTACCTAATAGAATATCCCTACTTGAACACTAATATGCACCCTTGGAATTTCAATTCCCATGCCAACTCTGCTCCTAAATAAAATCTGGTTTTTATTAGTAACTTAGATCTAATGTAATTTGCAGAAAGTCTCTGTGTTCTGAGGTTATTCACACCTGGAAAGAGCTGAAACATTCAAGGCCAGCAGGCACCAATAGTACCCAGCCATGGACTCCCAGACTTCCTTCTCAGACTTCTAAGGGTCTTGGAAGTGCTCCTTCTTTTGCTCTTTCTCCCTCTTTCCTCCCTCCCTGATTCTCTTCCTTCTTACCTTCGTGTCTTTTTCTATTTCCCTCTTTTCTTCCTTTGGTCCCTCCTTTCTTTCTCCCTTCCTTCCTATTTATTTCTCTTTCTTTCTTCTCTATTAAGGAATAGAATAGGAATATCAGTTACTTCCTCCCCTTCTTACTTTTTTGTTTTGACACCTAAGCATTTTGGTTTTGGTTAAGCACATTACTCTGAATATTTGTACATTATTTTTAAATCAATTATACTAATTTATTTATCATTGTTGTTATTATTTTAAATTTGGTACAGGGCATGTGCACCAGAAGAGAGAAAGAGAAAAGGGAGGGAAAGTGAGAGATCAAGCCAACAGGTCCAGGACCCAGCCATAGTGGGCCGTGTGGGATCCAAAGCCTCAATCGCCACGCCATCTCAGGCCCCTGCTTGTACATTTTTAAGTGACAATTTGTTGATCAATAAATTCTTAACTGGATTAAGAGCTGATCTCTCTATGTATACATTCTATCTTGGACATTTAAACTGAGTTACAAATTATTTCAGAAAAAAATAGAAAATATTCCTTTCTAGTAATACTGTCATAGAAGTTTCAAGAGGATAAAATATGTGCTAAAGCTGAAATTGTAGAACAACTGTTGATACTTTTTATCTATAGATACATGAATAATCTAAAGTCAAGATGCTAACTTTAATTGACCCATTCCTTTATAGATATTGACGGTGTAGATACTGACAACACATTTGAAAAAAATAGTTATGATTGGTGTTTGGTGTATTTTCTTCAGACCAGACAGCAGTCTTTTTTTTTTTTTTTTTTGAGAGGTTTTTGCTATAGGGCACGTGTGCTCGTCAGAGAGACAGAGAGAGACATGGAGATAGAAAGCAAGAAATCACCCCCCAGGGGGGATGGTCACGCCGCAATCCCTTCTCCATTCTCCTCTCGGGATCTTGGGCACGCACGCACATGCGCCCAGCGTGAGTTTTAAGCCATCGGGTCTGGGACGCGAACCACGGTCGACTACATGGGAGTCCAGCGACATAACCATTACGCTAACTGCTGGTTCCCACAACAGTCTTTTTTGAAGGCAACCGTATTCCAGGATCATCCTAAAATTGTTGTCAAGTATAACCATAAACATTCAAGTGCTAGGTTAATAGGTACTAGGACATTTTGAGTTGACTAATATAGCCACAAAAAGAATGAAGATTTTGAAAAAAAAAAAATACTAAGGAAAACATTAAATTTAAAAAATAAGCAAACTGTAAAATTTCTCTAATTTTATGACATATAGAATGCAGGGCAAAATTACTTTGCTTTTCTTTTAATAGACTCATATAGTCATTATTGTCATTTCATGTTATTGTGGACAATTTTCATTATGGCCAAATATAATATGATATAATATAGTCAATGTATGTATGTATAAACAGATTAAGATATGGTAAAAAGAAAGTACAGAGCCAGCTGGTGGCAAGGTGGTTGGGGCTGCAGGATTTTACCTGGTTCCCTGCATCATTTAAGTCCTGGACCTAGCTTCTTGAAAAACACCCTGGTGCATGTGCATGTATGCCCAGAGTCCCAACAGGAGAATTAATGAGAGGAGACTGTAGCATGACCATCCCCCTTCAGTGGTGATTTCTCACTTTCTCTCTCTCTCTCTGTTTCTTTGCAATGAGGCACCCATCCTATTGTGAAAACAAAAAGAAAGAAAAAAGGAAAAAACATAAAAGTAATAAATGTATATAATCTTATGAAGGGACCCTACTAAAATGTATGTGTATTTGGTTTGTCTTAAGCAACGTGCAAAGGCCCTTAGCTTAGGTCTTTCTGGCAAGGTAACGTACGTTGGCATTGGAGACAAAAGACCTGATTTCTATATCTAGGTTCACCAAATTAACTATTGATCTCAGGCAAATTACACAGCCTCTCTGGAATTTAGTGTTCTAATCTCTAAATTTGTTAAAGTAGTAGATAACTTTTGAAAATATTTGTAAAGATTTTAAGATAGTGGATTCAGAGTACACAACAATAGTAATAGCATACCTTCACTAAAGAATAACATTGAGAATACATGAATAGGTAAAAGAATGTGGAATCTTTTGTCAAAATAGACTTATCCCATACTACTTTATTTTAACAGCTTTAGAATTTCCTCTACCATCTATAGAAAGTATGCATAAATAAACAAGTAACTCTGAGGACCTTCCTAATTTAAAAAAAAAAAGAAGAAAAAAGAATGACATTTTTCCATTTCATAGTTTATTGTTTAGTTAATAAATGACAAATTATCTAAATTAATGGTGTACAAGAAGATACTGTAGTACATATGTCCATAGTGGAATATTTACATAAAGATGGTTAACAGGGTACAAACTTGCAGTTTTTACTTTCAATACAAGGAGATTATAAATTGGACTAAATTCCAAAAGAACATCCTCCTTAACCTGGGAATACTAAGGCTGTGGGAGCTACCTCACCAGCACCAGGGAAGATGGAAGGTGTCATTTTAAACACCATTTCCTAGGACCACAAATATACCTTCCTGCCCTCCTCACAGACTAGAAATAAAACAAACAGACATAAATACAGATATAGGAACATATTTATAAACAGCTGAAAAATAAATAAGCTCATAGATATATCTAAATTTTTTTTTTTTTTTTGAGAGGGTTTTTGCTATAGGGCATGTGCACTCGCCAGAAAGACAGAAACCAATAAATCACCCCCTAGCGGGGAATGGCCACGCCGCAATCCCTTCTCCATTCTCCTCTCGGGACCTTGGGCATACACTCACTTGTGCCCGGCATGAGTTTAAGCCACCGGGTCTGGGACTCTAACCACGGCCGACTACATGGGAGTCCAGTAACATAGCCATTATGTCAACAGCTAGTCCCTATATCTAAATATTTTTAATTACTTAAATATAATATTTGAACAGGCATTTGTTATCAATAAATCGTATTAGTTTATGATCACATAAATTAAATTTCCAAAGCTATTTTTACATTTATAACCACTAACGTAGACAAAAGCAGTAATATAATTATAAAAATTTAAGTCCCATGGAATAAAAATATCTGTGAAAAGCATTTTCTTTTTTTTTTTTTTTCTAGAGAGCACGTGAGCCCAAGGGACTGTGTTCATGCATGGTCCTTCTCCATTTCTCCATCCCGTCAGGATTTGGGCACATGCACACATGTGCCTGACGTGCTTTTTCAAGCCTTCAGGGTCAGAATTTAATCATTGGTCACCATGTGGGATCCAGATCCCTTAATTGCCAGCCTATGGGGAGGCCTACTGCAGGTAACGCTCTCCCTCTGTCTCTCCTTTTCTTAATTTCTCTTTATGACTGTCCTACTTATTTGCTTTAAAAAATAAGCAAATTAATTTAATCATTTGTAACTTATTCAGAAAGTTGCCAATTTCCACATACTAATTTAAGCCAGCATTTCCTTCATTTCTAATACTAGGAAATGCTTAGGAGTTACATGAGAAAATTCAAGTATTCATGTCTTTACATTAGAAAACTCAGCTCACTCATTGTCAGTTCTAAAGAGCAGGAAAAGTATCATATTTATGTACAACCAGTAGGTCACTAGATTTACTCTCTAGTCAAAAATATATGCCTGAGAAAACTCTGCCTAACTATTCATCATTTCTACATCCCCATGTCAAAGACAAGGATTAGTGCTGTCTCATTGTTTTTTAATGTGAAGTTATAAAGTTATTACCTCAAATATTTGATCATGGTGTTTCATTCAATTGAAAAATACATATAAGGGAAGTAAGATCTGTCTATCTGGAAATAAAGCAGTCTTTCACTTTATCAGAAACAAGGGCTTTTGGGACATGTGGCAAAAATATTAGGGGTAATTTGTGAGAACATTAAAATCAACTTTGCTTCTGGAGATTATGAAGCATTTAGGACATTTCTCTTCACTTTTTTCTCTCTAGAACATGAAACCCTTCCTTCACTGATTAAAACTCAGGATGTAAGTGTCAGAGAATAGTTGCACATAAAGTATTTGCTTGTAAGCTTGGAAAACTGCCTCTTGTAGGTGATATATGCGTGCTTATTCCAGGAAGCACCACAATTACGAAGAGGCTTGATACTTTAAAGCCATGCCGTTTGTTGCGGCAGGTACGTGGAACCCTTAGAAACAATTGTCGAGTTGGTCAGTAGCTAAAGAAATCAGCGCTCTCTCTCAGAGAAAGTAGTGTAAGTTACAGTAGATTTTGTCGAAAAAAGAAAAACATGATTTTCGGTAATCAATTTTCTGAGTTTTACTCTTTGGCAAACCAATAATTTGAAAACAATAAAAACTATATTTCAATATTCAAATACTAATCATCAAGTGTTGCCTTCAAGGCTTCATTTCTATGATTGGGTACCCCATCTAGAAATTCATAAATAACGACAACAAAGTATCTAACTTCCCTGCAATTTTTGTCCTTTAGAGACAAACCTTGTGAGGGAAGCACTTAATCATTCCACCTTATCAAAACATTCTTTAACACAAAAAATGGTTCTTTTTTCCTTTATTTTTTTCTGTACGATCACTCTTAGGGATCCTAGTTTTGAAAGCATTTTACCCTTCTGCACAGTCCCTGCGTCTCATCTTTATTTCACGTTTGTCCTGGCCTCACTGTCTTGGCTACTCTTCCCTGATTTTTAGTTCATACTTCGCCCACCGTGCCATCTGGAAATCTTATTAGATGAGTAATTACTATGTTTCTGCTGAAATACTAAGGATTATCTGAACTATTATTTGATGATGTATCATCCTACAGGATGTAATAGTAAAACTGTCACCCACTATATCACACCAACACTGACTATCATCTAGCACCTGCGCGGGCCCCTCCATCAAGTTCTGATTACTGTCAACAGGAGGTTAGCGACTGAGAGAGAGAGTAAAACTTGCAGAATAATGGCATCTGACATGTCTGCCTAGCTGGCAGAGACATGCACCAGATGAAAAGGTAGCACGTAATACAACTTCCATTTCTCAGCCAAGGCCTGCGCTCCACGGTGGAACATTTCAACAACCGCTTATGACTTCTGTTAGATTTTCCTTCTCCTCCTAAAATGCAATTAAATTCAGGAAGGCTGTGCCATATTTTATATAAATATTTGTGACAATTCAATGAACATTTCCTAACTATTTGCACTAAACTACATTTTTTATTTATTTTTGAGCAGAAGGCCATTAGGGGCACATAGTCTGAGGTTGTATTTTTAAGGAGAAGAGGTTTTTCCTGAATCATCTCATTTCAATTTCCTATTCTCCTCTTTTTTGTCTTTACATTTTTAGAAACAGATCTTTCTGCATAAGTAAGAGCTAAAAAAAAAATCTTTAGTTTTGGAGGAAAAAATCATAAAACAGAGAACGGAAAACAAAAGATTTCTGCTTGCTAGCAGGAATGACCTATCTGGCAGGAATAGCCTGTCTACTAGTTCCCAGTTTTGCTACTTTTATTGTAAACTATGTTTAATTTCTGAAGTCTTATTTATTTCTTCTGAGAGAGAAAGATGAAAGAGAAAGAGGGAATTCCCCAACATGGACTTTATGCTGCAATCCACCCCAAACCTCAGCCCGGGTCACAGGCATGTGTGTACCTGATGCAGACAGAGAGGCCCTAGGACATGAACCTGGGACCTTCCCATATGGACCCAGCATTGCACAGTGTTCGGTTACTGCTGCGCACTGGCTGGCCCCATGCTTCTTACAGTAATCATTGAGCCTCTCCTTCTACAGGCTGAGGCCACATTGATTCCTGGTGTTACATAAAGGCCGAGTGTGGTGGTGTGTGCTCATAATCCCAGAGACTCAGGGAGGTGAGGCAGGAGAACCTGAGGGCTAGAGGCTGAGCTTGGAAACAGTGAGATCCTGTCTGGGAATTACAGAGTGTGACGGCAAGTGACCGTAGTCCCCAGTCAGGAGGCTGAACAGAAAGACTACTAGATAACAAGATCTTGTTTTAAATAAAAGGAAAATAAAAAGATGCTAAATTATCAAGTATTTAGGGACCAGCAGTTGGCATAATGGCTGTGTCGCTGGACTCCCATGTAGTCAACCATGGTTCGAGTTCCAGACCCAGTGGCTGAAACTCACGCCAGGCGCGTGTACGTGCATGCCCAAGATCCCGAGAGGAGAATGGAAGAGAGGGGATTGTGGAGTGGCCGTCTCCCTTGGGGGAGATGGTCTTTCTGGTTAGTGCACAAACCCTATAGCAAAAACCTCTCAAAAATATATATTTACATACATATATATATAATTTACACGTTTTAAATTTGTTTGCTTCATGGGGCTCATGTCCTATGGGGTAAACATTCAGCTGTGAGGTCTTCAGTCACCTCTGATCTGAAACGTTATTCTTTACAACCTGTAGTAGTCAAACAAGTGCTTGTCAAGCTTAAGTTTTAAACTTTCTACTCAGTCAAGTTTAGTATGTTTTGAGACACATAACAAAGGCAAAGATTTTTACTAATTAAGGTACAAAATTAGAGAAGAAAAATAAAGATTTTGCCAAAGCATTCTGAAAAATGAGTTGCAAATTTACTATTCCGGCAGGCTTCATACTCACTTCCATGTCTGCACTGCGTAGGTGTGCAATAAATATTGGCAAGCTGCATTCGTAAAGTAAGACAATCGTTTCAATATTTTAAACATGGTTTTTATCAAAGCCTAAAATGTAGAATGTAATGTTAGGAAGCACTCGTTAAGATTCTAAATATGCTACTAATATAGGTCATTGTTTTTGCATGTGATTTTAGCTGAAAAAATAACCAAGACATACCAGACCTCTACCTCAAAGAAAGGCTTCAAACATTACTGGGATGGTTGGTAAAGAAGGCTTTGATCTCTCCAAACATCCAGTAAATACAAAACACTACTTTAAGGCCGTGCATATCAACCCACATTACGACTTTAACAAGTGTTTTAAGCTGCATTTTTTAAGTTATTGGTTTGGTAAAGTTCCAAACACATTCCTCCTTAGGTTTCTAACACTAGCACAATGGGCTTCAATGTTTGATGATTTTGCATATATCAGGGGGCTTTGCATGCAAAATTTAACTCTGTTTCACAGACTGATTGTGTTGTGTTTTGAATGATGAAAGTGTGATGCAAATAGCTATAAAAATGAATGAACACACTCCACAACTTTGATAAAAGCGCTGTTCTAGACTAGTTTTGCAGATGAGGGCCAAAATAAGATTAGACAGCGGGGAATATACTATAATAGTATAATAGTTATAATATTTTAGTGATGCTTTTTTTCTTAGTTCCTCTTTTATGTATTTTTCATGGATATAGGGTGAACTTTTAGGACCTATTGTAGAATGTCATTTTATTTCTTTCAGAAATATTGCCTTCTGTTGGAAGCTACTCCTGAGTGATTAGTTGTACATTGTTTTAAGTCAAACCCAACAAGTAAACTTGTATCAATAAACATAAACTAAGAAAAATAGAATTACCATTTACACACTTACAAGGAATATTTTAATAACAAAATGTCCTTAACTATGCAGAAAGGTGGAATAAAAGATGTAAATATAGGCCAGGTAATAAAGATAACAACAGATGAGTATTTCCCAATCACGGAACTCAGTTTTGTTGACTCAGAGTCATGGAGAGTAAGACTTTAGCCATCACCAAGCATTCATTTTCAAACTGTACTGTGCAGAGTCTGTGGTCTTCACAGGGCAGGGGTCTCCAGGGCCTCTGAACAGCAGGACACAGAAAGGTCGAGCATATAAGGTACCAGCGTGGTTCACTGTGTACAGAGGCTTTATGAAACCTGTGTGCACGAGAGAAAGAGATCCCACTGGTTGAACACAGATTCATATACAGATTCATCTTCCATGCCTTATTCTAAAGCATCTATATCTATATCTATATATATAAAGATGAATTTATACCTCAGACTCTGCAAACTGGCAAAACAACAGGTAATAATATGATTATTACTAACTGTGCTAAGGACATGATAGAGGTTTCCACAAAACTACGAGAGGAAACAAATGAGGGAGAAACTTCTTCTCCAGGTGTGCTGCGCCGAGGGGAGGCTGAGTTAGAAAGTTTCCTTAGGTCCACACTGGTTACGCGTGGATAGGGATGAGATCGGCCCATTTATTTAAGGCCAGAGACATAAGATTTTTCATTGTCCTTTGGTGGAGATAGTCCAGGCTGGGACTAAAAGTGAAGGGAGGTCTGAAAAAGGGTGTGGAGGGACCAGAAGTTAGCGTAATGGCTATGTCGTTGGACTCCCATGTAGTTGACCGTGGTTCGCATCCCGGACCGGGTGACTTAAAACTCATGCCGGGTGCATGTGCGTGCGTGCCCAAGATCCAGAGAGGAGAACGAAGGAGAAGGGATTGTGGCATGGCCATCCCCCCTGGGGGGTGATTTCTCACTTTCTGTCTCTCTGGTGAGCACATGCACCCTATAGCAAAAACCTCTAAAAAAAAAAAAAAAAAAAAAAAAAAAAGGTGTGGGGGTCTGAGAAATGCATTGTGTCTTACATCTCTGGCTCCATGTGACCCTCTCCTTTCTTCCTGTGTTTCATTATAACCTCCCTGGCATGCCCAGGGTCGAGCAATTCAGAATGAGCATATATAAGGGCCAAAATACGATTAGACAGTAAGATGCACTATATATGTTGCTGAAGATTGATGAGCAAATCTCACAGTATGTGCTTACTGCATATCGTGATGTGAGTGATATGTAGTACCATTATGTAAATGCATATTAATAGATAGTATTATGTTTTCTGTTTTTGATAATTCAGGGGAACATGTGTCTACTCATCAAAGAGCTGATAAGTTGGATGTGAAGAACGACATGGAAGCAGTAGACACAGGAGACCTTGTGGTACAGGAACAACCCTCAGTGAAGCAAAGCTGATCAGGAGGAGCTGGCTGGCCAGAGAGACAGGTGGGGCACCAGCTGCCTTACAGATAGAAGGAAATGGAGGAGTCATAAGCCACAAAAGGCCACATCTCCCTCCTGATGATGGCCAAGCCAGAGAAGCAGAGAGCCTTGCAGAGATGGAAAGTAAGCATTATGAAGCCAGTATACAAACCGCAGCAGGAGACGTGGTGAATCCAGAGACGTGATAGAACGTGAGATCCTCAGGTTTGGATTGAATTGCCAAGCACTTCCTTCCCTCCGTACTCTGCCTTTGCTCCTACCTCTCCCTGATCTGTTCCTACATACACGTTTGTTTCCCTTACTTTGTTTATTTCTGCCCCACTTGTCGCAGCTCTCATTTGCAGTCCTGGAATTTCCCCTTGTCTCATAGTGTAATTTCATCTTATGCTCTGTATCTTGATTTGATTATCCATTTGCTGCTTTCATTTGTAAAGTCTACCCATGTCTTGCTTCTATAAGTGAGAGACGGAGAGACAGAACAACCAACAAGTCCTCGTATATGACCCATCCCCACCCTCATTGAGCCTAGGATCATAGGCACACACAACCCAGCATGTTCTAGGAGGTCTCTGGATGTGAACCTGAAGCCCACCCAATGTAGGTCAGCTTCAGAGAGGGTATCATTGCTGAATCACCATTTGCCACAATCTGCTGATTTTTGTTACACCCTTTCTCAACCCAATTTTGTCCCTCTGAGGTTTCAGACTTCCTAGGTCCAGAAGCACTAGAGATAACAGACTGGACAATTAGAGAGGCTAATTAGAGAAAGGATGGCCTTGAGAAACAGCTGCATGCTCCTCTGCTGGATCCTTTAAGAAGGTAAGGTCAATCTTATCGATGTCTTACTTGATATTCATTGCACAATGCTTCTGTTTAGGTGGATTGCAGAAGCTTTAACATTGCCTTGCATGTCATAAATATATGGCATTACTGAGTCAGCCACAAATATTGGTGTTTTCTTAGCCCTAGTAAATTTGAACTTTTTTTCCAAGAAGTCAAATTATTTTGCAACAACTCTAAATATAAGTTATGAGATGTTATCACATATCACCTAGATAAATGAGTTTTCTGTGATATTAACCTATCTGGACCCAATGAGATAGAGCATGATAGTGATAGAAAAGTCATTTTCATGTCGAATTGGACATGGGGAAGAGCACCTGAGTGTGATTTCCAGCTCAGTGAATTTCTTACGGTTAGAACTTGGGTTAAATAAGGATAAATAAATTGGATTTTTAAGCCTCAGTTTTCCTATTAAAGGACATTATAATAGCTGAGTTCAAGGAACAATTAAATAGTATAACAATGTAAAAGTACCTAGTTCAATCCTGGCACATTTATACACTCCAGTAAGCAGTTTTCCATCAGTGGATTTCCTTCTAAACTTATCTCAAATCATGTGTTTCCAACTAAACCCCATGGAATACAGTTAGCCTTCTTAATCTGCAGGTTCCATCATCAGAGTTGCTTTAACGAAGCATGGATCAAAACTCTTATGTTCTTGCTGACATGTACTATGTGGTGAGACCTGCAATGGTTGCAGCTGGAATGCACATGTAGAGACCTTTTCATTATTGTCATTAGTCCATAACAGTACAGCATAGCATTTATTTACATAGCATTTACATTGTATTAAGTATTATAAATAATCTAAAACTGACTTAGAGTATACAGCAGGTATGTATAGGTTATATCCAAATACTACCCCATTTTATATAAAGAATTTGAGCCTCTACAGATTTTGTTGCCCTTACTAGTCCTGGAATCAATTCCCCATTGATACCAAGGGCATATACTGAGATTTGAATTCTAGGTTCTGCAAATGAGTAGTGAAAGACTCTGTGTTTTTTGGAACCTAAAATTTCATATGTGATAGAGAGAACTGATTATAGCCTAGAAGGTCCAGATGGGCTGAATGTTTCATTGAAGAAAAGGAATAAAATTTGGAAATATCAAGACATAAGAAATCCTCATTCATGCTGGTGTGTATGCTATACACTGTTTTCCCTTAAGATTAGCACTTCTTTAAAACTAAAACACACACTTAACTCTGTGTAGACTTATCAATAAAAATATATTCTCACATCTTTGACATTATTCCTTTTAGCAATAACTCTCACAATTTGGAAAGTCATTTTTAATTAAAAGTTAGATACATCAATGCAAAATAATATTTGGTAAGTGAGAATACTAAAACTAAAATCTTAATGAGCTTCATGATTTTATTATAACAAGTTATTTTACCTTCTTCATCTCAGAAAAATTTAAATACTTAAGATCCTGGAAAGGGGGAAAAAGACAGCTTTCTCCAAGAGAAGCTGTTTGAAAATTTTCACAAAATTATATATAGTCATAAAACATAAACATAAGAGTTATATCCATATGTGTATCTATACTCCTGTCTATCTGTGTTTAGTTTATATTGGCACGGATGGATGACAACACCCTGCCAGTCTATAGAGCATAGTTCAGAAACGGTGCTGTGAAATAACTTTACAGTTCCCTTTCTAAAGGAACTCATGCTAAAGAATGAAAGGACATATTTAATAAACACTCTGGGGGGCCAGGACATGGCATAGTAATTAGATTGGTGGACTCCCACCTGACTGACCATAGTTTGAGTCCTGGACCCGGTGGTTTAAAAAATCACACTGGGCATATATGTGTATGTGCCCAAGATTCCAAGAGGAGAATGAAAGAGAAGGAATTGTGGCATAGGGGATGATTTCTCACTTTTTCTCTCCTTATCTCTCTCTTTCTCTTTCTGTCTTGAGTGATCATACATGCCCTATGGCAAAACCTCTAAAATAAATAAATATTCTGATGAACTCAGATGCTATTTTATAAAGATCCTTAATTATTTCATTGATACTTTAAGTAATGAATAATAATTTTTAGAACATTTTAAAAGTTTGAATTTTTTAAATTTAATTTTATTATTATCATAATTTTTATATTACATTTAATCACATTTATCTTTAGACTGTATTATATTTCTTTTCCAGTATGATTATCATGCATATCAGTCAAGACAAAGACATTATTATTCACATCATCATCATCAAATAGCATTTCATCTTTTTTTTTTCAGATTATTATTATTATTACTTATTCTCTTTATTTTTAAAGCATTTGCTCACTATATATCATTTGGCTTTAAAAGATAATTTACTTAATATGTAATATTCCTCAGACCAGTCCAATTGAGAATACTATACATGGTATCATTGGCATGTAATAAACCATTTGTGTCCTATTACAGAGAGGCATGGCGAAGTTTGAAATTTTGAAGTAATTAGCTTTTAAAGGAAAACATTGTATTAGACTGTTTATGTCAATAATCTCTATCAAGAGTCAGTATCATTGACCTCCTCTGGACATTGGATCATACCTGGCAATTGTTTTCTATAAAAGTAGTAATAAAAAGTGCGGTTTTTGCTCATCTGTTATTGACCTTACTTAACCCGGTGACACATAACTGTGATGGTTAACTGAAGCCAAGATTACAGGAATATTTTTACCAAATAAAAATACTTTCTCATGATAAGTTGAGTAAAATGAAGGCATACAGTAGGATTAACAGTATGACAATGCTCTTTTGTAATCAACAAAGGACTATTTTATCTTATGCTTAGCTCCTCTATAAAGAAATAGAACCACTGTGTTTAGGATCAATGTAAGATAGTTCTTGTGTATAACACCTTTTCTCCATAGCTGGGCTCAAGGAATGTTGAGAAAGAAACTTTGCCTTTGTGATATTGTCTTTAGAACTATAAAATGTTTGTTACTACTCTTTCGTTACAGCAGCTAAGTTGATGAATACAGATTTTGGGACTAAGAAGTGGTGTGCTGCTATAACAAATACTTAAAAATGTGAAAGTGGCTTTGGTACTAAGTGATAGGTAGAAGCTAAAAGAGGTTTTAACACTCCTGCTTAAAAAAAAAAAAAAAAAAAAAATCCAAGATTGCTATGAAAGGGCAGTAGGTAGAAATATAGATACCAAAGGTCATTCTGGTAAAACAAGTTACAGGTTACTGGAAACTAGGGAAAAGGTGATTGATTTTTATTATAAAGTAACAAAGACGTTGCCTGAATTGTGTACTAGTGCTTTGTGGGGCAGAATTTGGAGATTTCTAAGCAATGTATTAAAGTTTTGGCTTGGTTCTTCTCTATTGCTTATTGAAGTAGCCAAAACAGACAGTGGAACCAAAGAAGTAATTGGTAAGCAAAAAGGAACCAGAACTGGAAGATCTGCAAAATCTTCAGCCTAATCATGTAGAAAAAAAAAAAAAAAAAAAAAGATAATTTGTTTGAAAAGGTGGGGCTGAAAAACTATTTGATAAAGGAATTCTAAGTGATACTTATGGAACCCCACCCCAGAGCAGATTAATATGGTCATCAACACATCTGTGCACTTTAAAATCTTACCTTCTCATAATTCTGTAATCCTATGCTCTTTCATTCCTTTTATTATTATCATAATGTACTATGTGGTCTCTTTTGGGAAATTCCCTAGTTATTCTTTGATGGTGATTTAAATAGTATCTCTACTATAAAATTTTATTAACTGACAAGGTATATATTAATCAACAAATTATTTTGTTAAACATCTACTACGTACCTTTTATGTGTCAGCCACTGAGAAAGGTGTTTCATATTCAGTCCTCACAACAGCACATTGAAGTATTTTGTAGGAGTCAAAGAAGAAACACAGGTATTCAGACACAAATGATGAGGAATGGGAAAGTAAATTTTTATTTATTCTTTTTCTATTTGTGAAGGAAAAAGAAACATAAAGCTGATATTTTAAAGTATTATCATCAAGACTTCTTACTGCTCTGGGGAAAACCCATGGATTTTTTAATTAATGGAAACTAGGCCCTAATGGAATGTCAAATTTTCTGCATAATAAAATGTTGGGATTGCAATATGTTCAAAAGATCTTATGGGAAATAACTTAGAAGGAAATACTGGGAACATTTTATTTTTTGAGGGAAATTGGGGAAGGAGTGAGATGCAAACACCACAGTAAGTTAAAGTCTAGAACCTGTAACAGATGAGACAGATGAGGAATTCCTAGGGAAAGAACATGAGGGACTGGGAATAAGAGAGAGAGATGATACTAAATTTTGTGTTGTCTACATGGTTGCCAAGTTAAACCCCTGAATCATTTCAAATATTTTATGAGTGCTTTTCAGGAAAAAGCAGGTTGTCATCACCTAGGTCCTATGCGGCATTTTACAAAAATATAGGTAATGTAATTCACTGGAATCAGGACATTGGGACCTGAAAAGCCCATTGTATGTAGAACCTTTGAGACTGAATCTGTTTGTTGGAGGTGACATAAAGTCAAAGTAATACCAACCTTGTGGCTCAAACAGCATAGTGTCACACCATCCTGGAGTCTCTTAAGTCCCAGATCAAGCTATGAGCAAGGTTGGTTCTTGACAGATCCCAGTAAAAGTAAACTAGATTCTGGGAAGGATCTGCACATCTATCTCATTCTAAAAAAAACAGGAGAAAATCTTCACTATAGTGGATATTGGGATTGGAATGAATAAAACTGCCTTGATCAATAACCTTGGCACAATGGCAAAGTCAGGGACCAAAGCTTTCATGGAAGCTTTGCAGGGTGATGCAGATATCTCCATGATTGGGCAATTTGGCGTTGGTTTCTATTCTGCATATCTGGTTGCTAAGAAAGTGACTGGGGTTACCAAACATAATGATGATGAGCAGTATGCCTGGGAGTCCTCTGCAGGGGCTCATTCACAGTTAGGACAGATACAGGGGAACCCATTTGGTCATGGGACAAAGGTTACCCTACATCTGAAAGAACAAACTGAGTACTTGGAGGAAAGAAGAATAAAGGAGATTGTGAAGACACATTCTCAGTTTATTGGCTATCCCATTACCCCTTTTGTGGAGAAGGAGCATGATAAAGAAGTTAGTAGTGTTGAGGCTGAAGAAAAGGCAGAGAAAGATGAAGAGAAAGAAAAAAGAAGAAAAGGAGTCTGATGACAAATTTGAAATAGAAAATGCTGGTTCTGATGAAGAAGAAGAAGAAGAAGAAGAAGAAGAAGAAGAAGAAGAAGAAGAAGAAGAAGAAGAAGAAGAAGAAGAGGAGGAGGAGAAAGATACCGACAAGAAGAAGAAGAGTAAGGAAAAGTACATTGATCTAGAAGAACTCAACAAAACAAAGCTTTATTTGGACCAGAAATCCTGATGATATTACAAAGGAAGAGTATGAAGAATTCTACAAGAGTTTAACCAATGACTGGGAAAACCATTTGGCAGTGAAGCACTTTTCAGTTAAAGGACAGTTGGAATTCAGAGACCTTCTTTTCACTCCAAGACATGCTCCTTTTTACTTGTGGGTTGACAAGGATGTGTATGGTGGTCTCAACTGGGCTGGACTGAGGTGTATATCATGGTGGGTAAAGTCTCTTCACAATTTAAATGATGTATAGTGATTTAATGCATGAAAAATAATAATAAAATAAAGAAAATAGGAAGAAAAGGAACAACATTAAATTGTATGTATGCAGAGTATTCATAATGGACAATTGTGAGGAATTGATCCCTGAATATCTGAATTTCATTAAAGGGATGGTGCACCCTGAGGATATCCCTCTAAATATGCAACAAGTAAAATTCTGAAAGTTATCAGAAAGAATTTGGTCCCAAAATGCTTAGAATTCTTTACTGAACTGGCAGAAAAAAACTGCAAAAATTTTATGAGCAAGTTTCTAAAAATATAAAGCTTAGAATTCAAGAAGACTCTCAAAATTCTAAGAAGCTTTCAGAAATTATATATCTGCTTCTGGTGATGAGATGGTATTCCTGAAGGACTATTGCACCACAATAAAGAAAAACCAAAAACATATCTATTATAGCAAGGTGAGACTAAGGACCAAGTAGCTAACTCAGCCTTCATAGAATGTCTTTGGAAACATGACTTAGAAATAATCTACATGATTGAGACTTTCGATGAATACTGTGTCCAACAGCTGAAGGAATTTGAAGGAAAGACTTCAGTGTCAGTCACCAAAGAGGGTTTAGAACTTCCAGAAGATGAAGGGGACGAGAATAAACAGGAAGAGAAAATAAACAATGTTTGAAAACCTTTAGAAAGTCACAAACAGTATCTTGGAGAAAAAGTGGAGAAGACAGTTGTCTCTAACTGGTTGGCAACATCCCCTGCTGCATCGTCACAAGCACATATGGCTGGAGAGCAAATACGGAGAGAATCATGAAAGCTCACACCTTAAGAGACAACTCCACAATGGGTTACATGTCTGCCAAGAAACACCTGGAGGTCAGTCACAATCTCTCCATTACTGAGACGTTAAGGCAAAGACAGAGGCTGACAAGAGATCTGTGAAGGATCTGGTCATCTTGCTTCATGAAACTGCACTCCTGTCCTCTGGGTTTAGTCTGGAAGGTCTCCAGACTCATGCTAAAAAAGTCTTCAGGATGATAAAATTTGGCCTAGGTATTGATAAAAATGACCCTACTGTGATGACAGCAGTGAGACTGTGACTGGTGAAATGTCACCTTTTGAAGGCGATGATGACATGTCTGAATGGAGGAAGTAGATAAACCTCTGCCTGAAGAAAGACTTACATATGTGTTAGATACTTCATTTCCACTAATAATATATACGTTTAAGATTTTTTTCTTTATTTTTGGATAACATTTTAAACACCTATAAGACATGAGAATAAATACGTAAGGGGAAGATAAGATTTCCTTCTCCTTCTAACTGTGATACTGTAGGCACTGAAGCAGAGCTAGTAATGTTTTACGAGTTTCTCATTAGCCTGTTTTAATAGATTAAGGTAATGTTTGTTGTAAGATGTATGTAACATAATGTTGACTTTGTGGTCTAAAGTGTTTTTTAAGTCAGAATTTTTAGTAGACCAAATCTGTTGTCATTGAAGTGTTCTGAGATATACCTTGATGTTTAAATGAATTATTATTTGTTAAAATGCTTTTGAGTTTCATATCCTAAGATCTACTTTTCAAACTTCCCATACCCTGTAGGTACCAATTCTGCATGTATTAGTCCTAGTCCTTTAGAAATAGGTTAAGCTGAAACAGCTTGAAGAAGGAATTCTCCACAGGACTTGCTTTCCAAAGAAAAGTGTTTAGAAGAACATAACTATAAGTCAACTTGGATATGTTGAAAGCCGTGGGAAAAATAACTCAGTGAGGCTTGTAAAAAGAAGTGTGCCCAAATCATACTCTGGTTAAAGAGGTGGTAACAACTACAGATGAGTAAAAAAAAAAAAAGAAAGAAAGAAAGAAAAAAGGAAAAGAAAGAAAAAGGAATGAAAAAAAAAAAAAAAAAGAAAATGACCAGATCTCCAATTATGGTCACATTTCGTGATGCTGAGAGTGAACATGTCAGCGGATAGATTTGGAAGGTATGCAGCTCAACCAGTAATAGGGATTTATAAAAATATTAGGAAAAGTATTACAATTCCTATATTAAATAAGATAGGAATATTTGTCCAATATTTTTAACCTCAAAAGATAAAGTATTCTCAGCATGTATCTATATTTTACAACCATTTTAAAGATTTACAAAATGAAATTTAGCAAACTTGAATCACTAACCTGACACTTGCTGTTCTCCTGTGGCAAAGCTAAAATTCAAATTCAAATCTTTTATTCTAAAACCCATATACTTTCCATCTATAATTTGACCTCTGCCATATTCATAAACATATCTAAAGTGTATATTAAAGAGGCATTTAAAATAATTATTAAAACTATTATAATCTCTGATTCGTAGCCTAACTTTCAGAGTCAAGAGCAAATTATAATAAGACATAATCTGATAATTTGTATAAATAGGTTCGATCTCATGTATAATGAAAAGAGATTTTATTAAAAAACTAAGAAAAATAGCTTTCTGAGAGTGGATACATTTCTTGAATTCTTATCTATTACTAAAAGTACAATATCATTTTCTATTGATTCCTTAAAACAAATTTTTAAAATTACAAAAAAGAAATCTTTATTTAACTTTAATCTTATACAATGACCTAAAATATTGAAGCCATAATAAAATTTACTTCTTACTTATGATAATAGGAAGAAATTGGACTTTTTAAAATCACGTTTTTTACAAGTTTTTTTGGTATAGTGTGCATGCATTCTCAGGAGAGAGAGAGAGAGACAGAGATACAGGGAGGAGACAGTGGGAAGTCTCCCCCATGGGGGATGGTCATGCCAAAATCTCTTCTCTTCCATTCTCTTCTTGAGATTTTGGCCACACACATGCACATGTGCCCAGCCTGATTTTCAAGTCATGGCCAAACTGTTTAGTGGGCCATGTGGAATCTAGCCACCTTAACCTCCACACCGCCTGCTGGGCCAAGGGTGCTTTGACTAATGGATTCTTTTACTTCCTTATATAGCACGTACCAAGTGGAGATAATGTGCTGTTAAATGACTTATACTTTCTAGGCTCACAGTGACATATGTTGAAAATTATTGTCCTCAGTGATTGTCCTCAATCAAGGAAGATTATTATAGAGAGATGAAACTGTTCTCTATATAATTTTAACATTGAATATACATTATTTTATTCTATTTATTTATTTAAATTTAAGTCAGTTAAAATATTTTTCACTAACCTATATTTACATGCATTCATAAAAAGCAGAATTATTTGATATGCAAGATGTTTATTCATACAAAATATTAAATGAATGCAAATCACCTATGTGGTGATTATTGTGTCTCAGTTAATTCAAATATTTAATAACATAGAGCACAATTTTTTTAAGGATTCTGTAGAAATCAGGGCTTATCAGAGAAAATTCATTTTAGAGTTGTTAAATAAAATTCTGATAGGTAATTTGTTCCAAAAAATGATCTCCAGTCAAATAACATTCTAATAACAAATTGAGCGTAACATTTAGCTAATGAACAATTAACTGTGTTCCGCTGGTGTGCATCATTCTGAAAGTCAGAAGTATTTATGTACCTTTATATGGATGCCATTCACCTCTTGAAATTGATGTCATGAAATAGTTATTCTCATTAGGTCTGGGCTCAGGCTCGATGAAGAGTAGCTGCAACAAGAAAAACAACCCTGGGAGGGACAAAACAGTGAAGCAGAGCAAAAAGCCGGGGCCAATAAACCACTCGAGAGCATTTCTTGAAATTCTATTTCAAGGAATAAAGCAAATACATGGATTTCCTCATGGCTGAAAAGCCCCAGGGAGGCAGCGTGGTGTGTTGCTGAAGATAAGGCACTGGGATCCCAGCAGCCTGAGTGTGTGTCCTGAGTCTCCCAACCACTGCAGTGATGGGCTTGTTCGTTCTATTTAAATGGTCTAGCATAAAAGTGTTCATCTAAAACTGAGGATAATAATGTTTACTTTGCAGGGTTATGAAGATCGGAAGGTCTAATCATAGATGCTCAGTTTTCAGCACAAAGTTTAGCACAGCAAGCACTAAATAAATGGGTTTTATTGTACATAAACAATTTTAATATACGTTGAAAGATTTTTGGAGAATTTTGTAAAAGTAAAAAAAAAATAAGTTTTTATCTTTAATTAGAATCAAGGAGAAACAAACTAAAATTTATACAGTGGGAAATTTTCACTATATATCTTGGTCAAAATTTTATTCTGGGAGCCAGCAGTTAGCGTAATGGCTATCTCGCTGGACTCCCATGTAGTCGACTGCGGTTCGAGTCCCGGACCTGGTGGCTTAAACTTACACCGGGCATGTGTGCGTGTGTGCCCAAGATCCCAAGAGGAGAATGGAGGAGAAGGGATTGTGGCGTGGCCACCCCCCTGGGGGGTGATTTCTCACTTTCTGTCTCACTGTCTCTCTCTGCCTTTCTGGCGAGCACACGCACCCTATAGCAAAAGCCTCTCAAAAAAATTTATTCTATATAGTAGAAAAATTTATATAAATTTTTGGACATTGTCTTTATATCTTTATGGTTCTCAGAAGTTATCTGGACTGGACCAATATGCAGTGTGTTCATGATGGGAAAATTCATTTGGTATGCTAGAATGATACATGGTGATTAAATATAAAAAATAAAATTAAAAAAGAAATTAATTTAAAAAATTAAATTATCTGACTATCCATTTTCCTATTTTGTACTTAACAAAGCCAAATAATCCAGGTGCTTCATAAAGTTCACGGATAATGGGATTAAAATAAAAATTTATTTCGGTGCAATAATGGTTAAAGTCCACTCATACAGTTTTTTTCATAATATATATCTTCTTTTTTAAATTTACTAAAGGGCACATACATTTGCCAAAAAGAGATAGAAAGAGAAAATACTCCCACAGGTGATGATCAAGTCATAATCCATTTTCCTTCATTTCTCTCTCCATTTAGGATTTGGGGTACACATGCACATGCACCTGGTTTGTTCTCAAGCCACCGGGTCTCGGGCTTGAACCACACAGTCAGCCATATAGAATCCTGCTGCCCCACCCCCGTGCCACAAGCTTAGCCCCATAATAAATATTTTGCATTAACTTTTTCAGCTCCCTCATGAATTGTGAAAAGGGAACAGTCTGCTCTTTAAGCAAGAAACCTAAATACTAAACCTTGTATACATATATGTAAAATACACACTTACAGACTATATCTGTTAGCAGTGAAAACAGACAAGACTGAGCCAAGATTTTCATCAAATAGCCTCATCACTTCAGTACATTCTTTGGAAAGCAGAGTAGATAGCAAACCAAGTCAATTAGAGCGTATTCAAACTACTCAAAATGATCTGTGTGTCTGGGATAACCTCTTCAGTTCTGTGCATTTCCCATGCCTTGTAAGCAGCTTGTGAAAATCTTGTCGGACTGACAGCTATGAACTGTCAAAGGAATTAATGAGTATATGATCATTCAGCTGCCAGCAACCCCATGTAAAAGAGTGATTGAAAACACAGACTTACATCTGCTAACTGATGGCACATCTTGCTTTAAACTGGTCTTAACCGAAAGAATCTAAATTATTTTTAAACTAGTAAGACATGAAGAGGTGAGTCTTTTGTTCTTATCACGCTAATATCTGATACACAGTCTAGTTCTGAGCATCAGTGGAAATTCTTGCCGCTCTACATATACAAAACTTCAGAGTTCACACATGCGGATCAGTTTGGAAATATATCTATTATTCATCACTTTGGAGCAAAATACAGTTAGC
Source organism: Tupaia tana (assembly GCA_026018925.1). Classification (NCBI taxonomy): domain Eukaryota; kingdom Metazoa; phylum Chordata; class Mammalia; order Scandentia; family Tupaiidae; genus Tupaia; species Tupaia tana. Next base: position 105,088,387 of record JAKSZU010000005.1, on the reverse strand, counting down.
ACAAAATTTAAAAAAAAGTGAAAAATGCATTTGATACATAAATTACTTAAATCAAAAACACAATTTGCTATACTATTCTGTGCATGTAGACAAACCTTTAGAGGAACCTTTCAGAAATCACACATGCACACACACACACACACACACACACACACACACACACATACTCACACAGACATACACTTAAATATGCACATACGCTATTGTCTGAATCACTTTTCAACAATTCTGTTGAGAAAAGAACTGCTGGCATTGAGCCACTCTAATATATATTTGAATGGAGCTCATAAGAAATACGGATTTTGGTCATATTCCTGTGGGAGATATAAAGAGAATAGCAGAATGACAGCATACTTGTACTTAGCAGAGTGGATAAAAACGTGCATAAATTTACAACAAAACTATTTTCAGTTTGTACTGTAATATTTTCTCAGGTTATTTACTTTTACTGCCCTATTTATTAGACTTACAATAGGGTTCTGTGAACAGGACGAGGTAATGGACAATGTCTGACGAAATGGATAATGAGGATGAAGGTAACACACAGGTGCTCTCCTGCAATTGAACCATTTATTAAGTTTATTAGTTTTTTTATTGCACATGCCCATACAAAAGCGACATTGAGAGGAGGGAAAGTTCTGGCGCAAGCCAAAAGCAAAGGCATTTAATGTGAAGGATGCACTTTTATTTTGGAATTGCTCCATTGGAGGGTATATATAGACATACTATACAGTCTTATTCCTCCAAATGAAAGAAAAGAACAGCATATTGAATGAGCTGACTGTTACAAAAGATGAAGCATATTCTTGAACTGTACTCAATTGAGCTGGAGCAAATTTCATTTTAAAATAATACTGCTTATTTATGTTCAATGTTTGAGATATATGACAAGAAACTATATTTTATTTATTTATCTTATTAACATAAAATAAAGTGTCACAAATAATATTCTAAACCTGCCTGCAGCCTGAATCAGGGTTCTGCAATAGAGCACAGATGCCAAAAGGACAGAAAAGCTGATTTTGAATGGCAGGGCCAAGTTGGCCGTAGGCAAAATATTGAAAAAAGGTACATATCTGTCCCCTCCAAGCAGTCCCATTAGCACATCTTTGCTACACCAACTGTCTGACCTTGACTCTAGACTCTTCTTCTGGGTTCAGGGCAAGGCTTATTAAATTCTTAGAAGTTCCTTAACTTGAATCTTTATTAACCAGAAGTTGCCCAAATTTTAAATCTTCTTCACCTGCATATACCTTTCTGCCTCCTCATTTCAAATCTCGACCTGAGTAGTGAAACTTTCCTTCCACTGTATAAATGAAGTCTAGCAGTGACAACTATCAAAATTATATACATTTTTATGAGATGCGCTTCGATACTGTGATTGTATCATGGCACAGTAGACTAATTCACAACTCAGTTTTCTCCTCTGGGAGGAACTGTAGGGTGACTTTGAGGCTACCCCTAAGTGACTGTGCAATTTAATATTTTTATATTCTGAGATATCCTCTGAGAGAAATTGCTTTGGGCTCCTCCTCATGTCAATCTCAAATGGCCTCAGACACTCAATAATTCATTTTTAATAATATTATTCACAAGTATTTTTGAGTTCTTCATACACTTCCTCATGTGATATTCTTTGGTTTGTTTCTGAACTATTGTTTTCTACAATAGTTTGTTGCTTAGCAACATTATTTAGTGAACACTAAATACACACACATTATCTTGATTTTATAAACATTTCTTAAGTTTATTTATTTCTTCTATGAGTGAGAAAGAAAGAATCAGAGAGACAGAAAGAGAAGGAGAGATAGCACTCCCAACAGAGCCTAAATACCTAGCCAGCCTTGATATCAGTATGCTCAGGGAGGTCTCCAGACATGAGCCAAGAAGCTTCTCCTGTGGATCAGCTGCAAAGAGCATTGCATTTTACTTCTGTGCTACCATCAAGCCCTATCTGCACATCGTTTCATTCATTGAGAGACTTTTTCTGTTATCTTGTAGCTTATTCTGGGTCCTGAAGCACTAGTTCACTCCTGTCTACAGTTTAGTTAAACATCTCTTCTAACTCTCTGTCCCCGGGATGACCTCTTGTACGGATGCTGTACTTTGCCTCTAGCCACCTACCAAGCTCTTCCACGTGGACAATAAAGAAGTTCTCCTCCTTAGTAATTGTTTTTTCTTATTTTTGCCTGTCTTTTGCGGAATATTTTTAGTATCTTTTCTTCTTTTGTTAATTCTGAGTAGACAATTGGTGAGTAAACAATCACCTGTTACAGACTTCCGCGAATGGCTGCTAAATTACATTGATCTGGGGTACAACAATGTTTGCAAATAGTTTAGGTAGACCAACTTTCTATATATCCTCTAGTATTTTTCAATTTTTCATAGTTAAATAAAATGAAAAATTTAAAACACAAAGATTTTGGCACCTGTGAGTAATATCATAATGGTTTACCAATTCAGGTTCAAAAACTAGCACTCTGTAAGTAGAACCAGAATATAGGTACATACAGAATTACAAAAACAAATCTTATCGTTCTTTAATAAGGACAGAGCTGTCACTTAGACTCAATAAAAGTCTGGCCTAGGGGGTCAGTCACAGTCCGTTGTTCACTAGGGATTTCATTGGAGAGGAAAGTTGTTTTGAAACAAGGCGTTTTGTTTGCTGTCTCCTGAGGAGTATAGTATTTCCCAGGGCTAGTATTTCCTAGCCTTTTGCTAGGAAAGCAATTAATAATGAAAAAAATTAAATACAAATTTAATAGTAAAATGTATTTGAAATATTTAATACCACTTATATTCTTTCCTGATTTCTGAAAAAATACATTATAAATGCATAAAAATACAGAAAAACCTAAGAAATATGTATCAACTCCATCTGTTATTCTCTATCCAGGGGTGACTATTGTCATCAGTTAATTGTATATCTTCCAGGTTATATAAATATAAATATATTGAAATTTTTACTACAAATCTGTTTGTTTTACAATATTGAAAAAAAAACAGTACTAATATTTTGTTATCTATTTTAGCTTACCAGTAAACTTCAGAATGTCAACATTTGAATAAATACTTCTCAACAAAGCTACACAATATTCCAGATCATGGATCCATAAACCATGGCTCATAGACGAGACCAGCATGTCATCTGTTTTGGTAAAGCCCCCTCAGCTAAGCACAGTTCTTAGACATGAATGCTTACAACTAAATTGATGATAAAAAACACTAATATGAACGTTAAGTAGGCAAAATGTTATTTCATAAAATACAACGTCATTCTTTTACTTGATAGGCCAGTGATAGAATTCTAAAGATGCTCCCCACCAAAAATCTCATCTCTTGCTTATTTGATCAAACACCCATCTAGGTACTGCTGAGGAGGGGTTTTGCAGGTAGTATTAAGGATACTATCCAGTGACATCAAGGCAGGAGCACTATCTGGGTTGTCCAAGGGAAGACAATATCATTACATGAGTCCTTCATAGATGAGTCAGTTAGAAGGCAGTTAGATGGATGAGGAAGCCAGAGAGCTAAAGTAGAAAGAAAGGTCCAAAATATTTTTAAGCATGAGGAGAATTTGATTCACCTTTCCTGGTCTTAAAGATGGAGAGGCAACCTATAAACCAATATTTCTAGAAGCCAAGAGTGACCTCTTTTGCCTGCATCTAGTAAGAAAAACCAAGTCCCCAGTCCAGCAATAACAAGGAATCAATTCTTATCAATAGTTGCAGTGCCTTGGAACCAATTCTCTACTAGAAGCTCCAGATGGAACACAGCCCTCTGATACTATGATGAACTAATGTCTGTCTCGTAAACCCAGAGTCAAGAAACAGCTGAGACAGCTATGCCCAGGCTTCTAAAGTGCATTAGGCAGACAAAATATACACATTTTTTTAAAAGAATTATTTATTTATTTAATTCCATTTGTCATTATTATTATTAATTTTTAATTTAAACAGAGAGAGACATAAGCAGAAAGAAAGAGAAAGTGAGAAAGTAAGCCACCAGGTCCAGAACTCGAATCATGGTCCACACATGCTGTTTTAAGATGTTAACTTCTCATGGCATAAAAAGAAACTCATGCAAAACCTGTATTTTTTTAAGAACATTCAACTATTGTAATCATATTTTAAATTTGGTAAATAAATTATCTGTGGAAAATTGTTTTATATTTTGTTCTATAAACACCTGCTGAAGAGTTCCTTATAATTTTCTCTTGATACACAGCGACTGCAATATTCATTCTATGGTTGTTTATAGAAAAAGTTTGCCAGAGTGGCTGGTGGCCTAGTTGTTGAGTGAGCTGTAGCCCACATTGCCAACTGCAAAGTTTACAATCCAGCTTTGGTGTCTTGAGAAATATCCCAGGCACATGTACACGCGTGCCCCAAGTCCCAGTGGAATGGAGTAATGGAAAAGGGATTGGGTGACTACACTCCAATAAGGGAGGATTTCTCCATTTCTTGTATTTCTGTCTCTCTCTGGTGAGAATGTGTCCGCTGGGAAATTAAAAAAATAAATAAATAAAAGAAATAGTTTGCCAACGGCTGCTATAGATGATATTTTCTCAAGGAGATATGTAATGGTTCTGTTAATGTTAAAAAGCCAAGTTTCGTATCTTCCTTGTTCCATTCTAATTTATGACACTTGGATTTCTTCTATAACATACATGTAAAAGCCCATGTAGTCAAACTGGTGATATTTCAGGATGCACTCACTCATAAAAGTAATCTACTACTCTGGGAACTCGGTCGAGGTTTGTGCGGGACACCTAAGCTTAACAAGTTTATGACGTGTTACCAGGCTGACTAGTAATAAAAACGGTAACGTAATATTTACTGAGTATTTCCATTTCAAGAAATGTACATTTACTGTTTCAGCATTTTTTTAGAATTATTTACTTATCTAATTTGTTACTTTTTTTTTTTTTTTTTTTTTTTTTTTTTTTTTTTTTAATTTGAGCAGAGAGAGAGGGAAAGAGAAAGGGAAAGTGAGAAAGCAAGCCTCCAGGTCCAGGACTCGAATAGTGGTCAGTCATGTGGGAGTCCATTACCCTTACCACTCCATCTGCCGGCTTTGCTTTCTTTTTTTAAACATATTATTGTGTGTGTGTGTGTGTGTGTGTGTGTGTGTGTGTGTGTTTGTGTGTTTGTTTGTTTTTTAGATTTTTGCTATAGGACATGTGTACTAGCTGGAGAGACAGAGAGACAGAAGGTGAGAAATCACTTCCCAAGGAAGATGACCATGCCTCAATCCCTTCTCCTAACCAGTTAGCTATTGATCATCCCAACAGAATGACTAATATTGGCTTCACAGTTGGGATGATCAATAGATAACTGGTTATGTTACACCAGTGGCACTTTTTCTAGTTACATTGTCTCAGATCAGTTCATCAGTTACTTTGTGGATACTATTGATACATGGTGGCTAAGGGTAATGGAATATCTTTGGAAAAATGTATAGACCTCTTATTTTAAAGAACTGTTTAATTTTATTCATTATTATTTTTATTTTCTATACGGCACATCCACTCCCCAGAGAGGAAGAAAGTGAGAAAGCAAGTCACTAGTTTCAGGACTTGAACTGTGGCTGGCCATGTTGGAGTCCAGTGTCTCAGCCACCATACCACCTGAGGGTGCCAATGTGTATAGACTTTAAGTGAGCATTTATCAGCCCAGCCACAGTAGTGTTTACTGCTGAGATACTGTGGGACCACACAGGAAGCTGGGACCATATGAGAGGCCTGCGCTTCATTCCTGGTCTAACTTAAAGATAAGGTACAGTAGCATGCACCTGCAATCCCAGTGACTAAGGGAGGCTGAGGCAGGTAGACTGTGAACTCAACACAACACAATATTAAAAAGAGCTAAAAAAGACTCAGGCATGCCACCTGTGTCCCAGCTGGGAGGCCGAGGCAAAAGGATTGTGACATTGTGAGACCCTGTCTTAAAAATATATGAGCACTCCTCTCTGTCTGTCTGGTGAGCGCACGAGCCATAGAGGAAAAAAAAAAAAAAAATATATGAGCACTTTTGGACTCGAAGATGGCATAATGGTTACATCGCTGGTCTCCCATGTAGTCGGCCATGGTTCAGGTTCTGGGTCCAGCAGCTTAAAACTCTTGCTGGGTGCATGTGCATGCATGCCCAAGATTCTGAGGGGAGAATGGAGGAGAAGGGATGAAGGCATGGCCATCCCCCCAGGGAATGAATTCTCATTTCATGTGTGTCTCTCTCTCTGGTAAGCACACACACCCTATAGCAAAAGAAATCTTTCATATATACACACACACACACACATATATATATATATAAGCAGTTTCATCCACAATGCTAATTGAACAGGTTAGTAAATGATTCCAGATATTTGCCTTACAACGTAAGGTAATCACTGAAGATATTTACAATAGATGTTAAATGCTCATGATATTTAAATGAGATAAAGAATAGTAAGTGTGAATCTAGTTACAACTTTGCAAAAAAAATACATCTGTATATTTATGTGTGTGTGTATTTTGGAAGGAAACATGCTATGATATAGTAATTTCTGCTTTCTCACTTTCAATGTAAAATAAATGAATAATCTGAAAAAAAAATCTGGGCATGGGGGCCAGCAGCTGGCACGGTTGTTAAGATGCTGGCTTTTGGGAACCAGCAGTTAGCGTAATGTCTATGTCGCTGGACTCCCACGTAGTCGACCGCTGTTCGCATCCCGGACCCGGTGGCTTAAAACTCACGCTGGGCGCGTGTGCGTGCGTGCCCAGGATCCTGAGAGGAGAATGGAGGAGAAGGGATTGCGGCGTAACCATCCCCCCTGGGAGGTGATTTCTCGTTTTCTGTCTCTATGTCTCTCTCTGTCTGTCTGGCGAGCGCACGCGCCCTATAGCAAAAACCTCTCCAAAAAAAAAAGGAGATGCTGGCTACCCACATAGCTGACAGGGTTTAAATCCCAGGTCCAGCGGTTTGAATGGAGATGGATTGTGGCATGGTCATCCCCCTGTTTTTAAGCTGCTGGGTCCAGAACAACTCCAACCACGCATTCAGCTATGTGAGATCCAGCTGCCTTAACCACCAAGCACAGTGACCATAGTTGTATCCAGCTGACCCATAGTTGCATATTAATAAAACCCTCCTTAGATCCAACAATAAATTTGAAATCTTATCAAGAAATTTAATTGTAATGTAATTTTATTATTATAAGTTCACTCCTCAAATTTTTAGAAGCTTTTTGAACAGTTATCACAGTTATCACTGTTAATAATTAATTTCTTCTTAAATTCTATTTCCTGGGATTTTTTGGTATAATTATAATGTATTTCCTCAGTTGAAGTTAATAGCAAAAAAAAAAAAAAAATTAGAAGTGACTGAGTGAACAATATTTTTTCTACTACCCATATTAGTTTACTTTTTATATATTCTTGTTGTCTAGATTAAATATTATTTATCATGAGTCTTATTATTTTATTTTGTAGTATTTATAGTGTTATAAAATTTTTAGATGTCAAATACTTTTTATTTTCCAACCCATGATGTAAACATTACACAATAGATGTTCTTTCCTTGACTCAGTCAAAATAGAATTTAAATTGTAAACAAAAACTCAATACAATTCTTAAGTTTATTGAGTTATGTTATTACACAAAATAAACTTACAAAATGTCAATTATTTATTATAATTATAACCTCCATTAGAATACTTTACGTTGTAATCACCTCTTGCCTCACAAATTCCTAAAGTTGTCTAACATAGTTTTACAACTTTCACATTACCTGTCAATCTTTATCCCACTTATTTAATCAGTTGAAATTCTTAAAAGTTGTTTTTGGGTATAAAATTAACAGCTTTCACAATAAGCACTAATTGCTGCAACATTTTGAACTTGCAGAAATAATTTCACCTTTAGACTGCAACTGACGGAAAGGCTTTCCACATCTAAAGCCCATCAGGAGGCATTCACTCCAAGCTGCTGGAACCTTTCTGGAGGTTTCTTTGCCTCTGCATGTCTTACTGCTATTCTAAATGGGAGGCCTTCCTCCTACCGCTGACACTGCCAGACTCACTAGGTATGGCAGTGCCAGTAAGGCTGAGCAGTGGCACTGGGGACATTGACTTCCCTAAAGGAGAAGCTGCCTAGGAAAAGAAGCCTGAATATCCAGACTGAGTCTACAATTCCTAGCATGTTCAGAAAACCAGAAATCACACGTGCTTAGTTTAAGTAAATATGTAGTGACGAAACTCACAGAAGACACGTGACTGGGCTTGGAAAACAGTCAGGAACTAAGTTTGCTCCAGAGGGCTGAGAAACAATCTCAGGCTGTCATGGACAAGCGGTCTTCAAAAAGTTCATTGGAAATGTGTATGAGAAAATTATTCATTTCAATATTTTGCACCAAAATAAACTAGTACTTTGATTCTATTTTCCATGAACTTCTTGAAGTTCCCAAGAGTAGACATTGTCTTTTTTCATGAGCACTAAAATTTCAGTGAATTACAAACTCTTCACTGTTGTTCCTGGCAATACAATCGACTCTAGTTTCAAATCTCAAAGACATAGTAATTAATTATCACAGTTGAAAGAATGAGGTTCTTGATTTTGACCCATTCAACTAGAGTCTAGAGTCTACAAGAAGGCTTCTAAAAATTTCATATTAAGGAGGGAAGGGCCACACAAGGTAATTTAAAAACTATTAGAAGAATTAGATTACTCCACTTGTGATTCATGTATTTTGTTATTGTTTATAAATTTTGTGTTTAACCTGCTGAGGATAAGTCTGCCAATAAAAAGACAAAATGCCATGATGGAATTAACATTATAGAGAAGGAGAAAATCAATTAAAATGCATACTGTGTGGGTCAGCTGGTGGCATGGTGGTGCAGGCAGCTCCATCCCACATGACCACTATGCAGTTTGAGTGTCAGATCCAGCAGTTGGAAAAAAATTCCTGGTACATATGCATGTGCAAATGCCCCAAATTCAGAAAGAAGAAATGGAGACGAAAGGACTGTGGCATGACCATTCACATCAGGGCTGGAGGGGAATTTCTCATCGTCTCTCTCTCTCTCTCTCTTTACCGCAAGCATGGTCTCTATAGCAAAGTAGCAGTCTCCGAAGTCAGTCTTAAGATTTTGACTTAATAGCGAATCCAAAACTGAAAATCACATTCCTGGGAAAATGTTCTAAAAAGTATTAAAATAACATCGACATTTTTCTGCCTATACAAAATTATATAACTTGTATTGGGCAAATTGAGTTCACCTATTAGGATTTTTGACAATCAAGCTACAAATCATTACTTATCTAACTGTTTTTCTATGTAACCTGAAGATAAATGTCTGGCGTACTATCGTCACTGTTACTTTTTCGTTCCTCTGGACTGTTCCAGGTGTGACCCGTACTGTAGAAAAGACTGTGCACTTGGAAGCCCTAGGGAGCAGTATGACACTTGCCTGTGACCAGTGACTGGTGACTTAGTCATGCCATATGGCACAGCTATGCATAATGGAGATTTTTCACACTCTTTCTCTCATTTCACCTACCTAAATAAATAATTTAAACAGCCAATATTACAACTAGTATTACTATTACTATGGTCTGCTGCATGTTCATTTTATTAGCTAATATGAGCCTGGATGAAGCAAAAAATAATTATCTCAAACTCACTGTAGTTTGCAAAGCTTCACTCATCTTAGTGACAAAGAGGCCAAAGCCATGACAGACAGATATATCTGGGGGGGGGGGGGATAAGAAAAATGTAAAGTAAACATGCATGTCAAATGTAGTGAATGTTCATTTTAGCTGGGTAATTTGCTGTGATTTGTAGAAAAATCTGATGCAACTTACTTTGGACATCAGTTAGTAAATTCACTTAAAATTAAGGGCAGGTTTTGGGCATATTTTGTCAGTATGGAAACATTTGAGTACCTATGAGTTAGGACAGATATTCTTGTTAAAATAATTTGATCCAAATGGACTTAATGAGGCAAATAAAAAAAGAAAAAAAAATTCACACTTTTTAAGAATTATTTATTTATTTAATTCTATTTGTTGTTGTTATCATCACTATTATTATTATTATTATAATTATTATCATATTATTATTATTTTAATGTGACCAGAGAGAGAGAAAAAAAGGTAAAGTAAGAAAGCAAGCTGCCAGGTCTGGGATTCAAACCACGGTAGTCAGGTGGGAGTCCAGTGCCTTAACCACCACACCACTTGCTGACTCCTTCACAATGAATTTTAACCCATCTATATCAGATTAGTTCCCCACTGTTTAAATAGTATTTCAGTTTCTATAACTTTTTGGTTGCTCTTAAGTATTAATAATTATTAATTCTTCTGATTTCCAAGCATTAAAACCCTGTTTAGTACAATGTAGAATTACTGACTATTCATTCACGTGAAAGGAAAGGGAGGTGAGACAAGTTGCTAAGTTTCTCCGTGCTTCTCGTATCCCTCTCTGCTTACTTACCTGATACTGTGAGTTCCCCAAGTTGAAGCAGACATATAAAGAAAAAGAATTGGTAAAGCTAAGGGTACCACACTCATTATGTGACAAATGTTTTAACTATGGTGTTAACTTAGAACTCAATACCTATGGAATGATCTTTCCAGAAAAAAAGTAAAGATAAAAAAAAAAAAAAATAAGACAATAGTACTAGCAAGTGGTGTGGTGGTTAGGGTGCTGGACTCCAACTTGGCTAACTCCAGTTTGAGCTCAGAACCTGCCATCTTGAAAATCATGCATGCAGAAAATCCCAGGATGAGAATGAAGGAGAAGGAGATTTGGCATGACCATCCCCCCAGGAAACGATTCCCCACTTTCTCTCAATGTCTCTCTCTGGTGAGAACACATGCCCTATGGGGGAAAAAAAAAAAAAAAAAAAAAAAAAAAAAAACACTAAAAAAAAAAAGAAGACAAAAAAGTGAAAGGGATAACGTTAACAAATTTTAATCTTTGCATATATATATACATAAAAATAGAATTCAGGAATGAAATTATATAAGAAGGAATTTCTAAAATAGAAGTAATTCTGAATAAATTTCTTTTGGTAAGGTTTTTGTTATAGGGTGCATGCGCTCGCCAGAAAGACAGAGACAGAGAGAGATTGAGAGAAAGAAAGCAAGAAATCACCCCCCGGGGTAATGGCCACACCACAATTCCTTCTCCATTCTCTCAGGATCTTGGCCACGCACGCACATGGAACCAGCGTGAGTTTAAGCTGCCGGGTCTGGGACTGGAACCGGTGTCAACTACATGGGAGTCCAGCAAAATAGCCATTATGTCAACTGTTGGTCCCAGGAACAAAAATTCATTAAATATCTAAAATCTGGCAGCCAGCAGGTGATTTCTCGCTTTCCGTCTCTCTCTTTCAGGCAAGCGCATGTGCCCTATAGCAAAAAAACAAACAAACAAAAAAAAAAACAAAAACAAAAAAACTTCTTAAAAATTTTTTAAAATCTGAACAAATACTGAATATTTAAGACATTATTGTTTTATTAGTAGAGTGAAAATAAAGATAAAAATAGATACTGGAGGGGAAAGACAAAAATAGACATACGTACACTACTGTCTTATCACAAGTGCATTGAAACGGCATCTGTCTAATTCTCACATTACACTCCATCTAATGTGTGTTTAAAATTTGCATTATAAACACTAGAATAGCAAGCAGTTATAATTCTTCAAACTAGTAGGGGAAAAAAGAAAAGAAAAATTTAAATCAGAAAAAATGTTAAAATAGCTAGAAAAAGAGAAAACGGTAATATAGGAATTAAAGAGACATAAATTCAAATATATCAGTAATCTCACTTAACACAGACTAGTTTCTACATTTTAAAAATACTGAATATATAATTGAACAAAAGAACAAAATTATATATATTATGTAAGGTTTCTATGAAATCTACTTAACACAAAATAATACAGAAAGATTAGAAATAAAGAAAAGATGCATGATGTAAATACCATCAAAAAGGAATCCTGGTATATAAATGTGAAAAACAAATAGACTGTATGATTTATATGCATTTGTGGATATAAAAGGATGCAATTTCACATATATTGAAAATAAATATGCAAGTTTTTTAGATGATTTTCGCTACAAGTTACATGCGCTTGCAAGAGAGACAGAGACACAAGCAAGAAGTCACCCTCAAGAGGGAATGGCATGGGGACCAGGAGTTAGCGTAATGGCTATGTCACTGGACTCCCATGTAGTTGACTGCGGTTCAAATCCCAGACCCGGTGGCTTAAACTCATGCCGGGCACGTGTGTGTGCGTGCCCAAAATCCCGAGAGGAGAATGGAAGAGGAGGGATTGCGGCGTGGCCATCCCCCCGGGGGGTGATCTCTCACTTTCTGTCTCTCTGTCTCTGTCTCTCTGGCAAGTGCACGTGCCCTATAGCAAAAAAAAAAAAAAAGAGGGAATGGCATTACCTTCCCCTCCATTCTTATCTAGGGATTTTGGGCACACACACACACACACATACACATGCTTGCTGTGAGTTTCAGGCTGCTTGATCTGGGATTCGAACCACGGTCAATTAGGTGGGAGTTCAGCAATGTAACCATTACACCATCTGTTGGTTCCAATAATTATGCAATTTATCAGAAAGATGTGCCAAATCTAATTATGGATCTACTTAATAAAAATATTTAAAACTACTTAAAGCAATCATTGGTCCAGTCACCATGATGGCTCAGGCAGTAAGTCACTGTCCCACAGTGCTAGAGACCACATAGATTAGAGTTCAGCTTTCTGGTTGACCTGAACAATCCAAGCACATGTACCTAAGATCCTGGGACTAGTTCCATGGCTTGGAGACGATTGAGGTGTGGTAGACCCTTTCTACGGTGTTTATGTCTTTTCTCTCTTTCTCCCTTTCCCTTTTCTCTCTCAGGAAAGAAGCAAAAATGTTCAAAAAGCTAAAATTGATAGAGTTACAGAAATACATTGGTAAGTCTCCTACTATACAAGACAAACACTCCACTCTTGAGGAAAGAAAAAAATCAAATATATAAACATTTAAACTTGAATAACATAATTGATTATCTTAACATATATTACATATACATACACACACACACACACACACATATATACACACACAGCAAACACACCTTACTATCTATGATTACATCCAAAAATTAAAGAATATATAGGTCATTTTATCCACAGGGTAGACTTATGAACTTTGCTATTCATAAGTAATAAAAATAGACTTGATAACTTACTTGTTTTTTAATTAAGTTTTATCCATAGGGCATGGGTACTACCCAGAGAAAGACAAAGCGGGAGACAGAGAGGGTAAGTGAAAAATCACCCTGTAGTGAGGGTACCCATGCCTCAATCCCTTCTCCTCCATTCTCCTGAGGTTTGGGGCACACTCGCACACATGCCAGGCATAATCTTCGAGCTGTCTGGTCCGGGACTCAAATCATGGTCATCCATGTGGGAATTCATCATGTCATCTACTGGCGTCAGACCTGACATCTTTGAAAGCACTGGTTTTCTACATGCTCTGGAAATGAAGCTAAAAAATCAATAAGATGCATACTTTTTTTTTTCTTTTTGAGAGTTTTTTGCTATAGGGCGCATGCACTCGCCAGACAGACAGAGAGAGAGAGAGAGATAGAAAGCGAGAAATCACCCCCCAGGGGGGATGTCCACGCCGCAATCCCTTCTCCTCCATTCTCCTCTTGGGATCTTGGGCACGCATGCATGCACACGCGCCCGGCGTGAGTTTAAGCCACCAGCTCTGGGACTCGAACCGCGGTCAACTACATGGGAGTCCAGCGACATAGCCATTACGCTAACTGCTGGTCCCTAAGATGCATACTTTGAAAAAAAACATATTATGTGCTGTAGAGATGTACAACAAGTAAATGTGAATAAGGAATCGGAAACTAAGGTGCTTTAAAAGTACTTTTGGGTTGAGTTGTGACAGTGTGCACTCAATACTGCTGTTTAATAGCCTGAGGCCACATGAGAGATCCAGATCTGATCCCAGCCTATGGTAGAGAGCTGAGAACTTCTACTAGCTAGGTGGGATGCTGAGGCAGAACTATGACATGAAAATACTCTGCCTAAATAAATAGCATGTACAGACAAAGGAATACACACATGCATATGCATACACACACACACACACACACACACACACACACATACACACACATTCTTTTGGAAATTAACATCCCATATCCCTCCAAAGGGGAAAAAAATAAAACTTAATTACCTTCAATTATGCTCACCAAATAGATATGTATAAGTAAGTTTTAAAACACCATTAAAGAATTACTTGTATGGTATGCTTTTCTTTATATACATTTCAAAAAGATAAATGAAAAGATAGAACATAGTGTGATATGTTTAGCATACAGTTGAACTATAATAAAACCAAGTGTTAAAAAGCGCAATAGTCAGAGGCTGAGGAGGGTTACTAAAAAGAATACAGATGCTTCTAAGTTTTTCAACTTATTTCCCAATGTTCTTTCGTTCTCTTTTCTTTTCTCCTTTCTTTCGTCTCTCTTTGCCTCTCTTTCTTTCCTTTCTTCCTTCCTTTTTTCTCTCTCTTCTTTGTTTCTTCTCTCTTCTTTCTTTTTTTTCTTTCTTTCTTTCTCTTTCTTCTTTCTTTTCTCTCTCTTTCTTTCTTTCTTTCTTTCTTTCTTTCTTTCTTTCTTCCTTTCTCTCCTTTTTTTCCTTTCTCTTTCTCTTCTTTCTTTCTTTTGTTGTCTTTTTCTTCTTCCTTACTTCTTTCTCTCTCTTTCTTTAAAGCCTTTCTTCCTTCCTTTCTTCTTTCTCTCTTCTTTCTTTCTCCTCTTTGTTTTTTTTTTCCTTCCTTCTTTTTTTTTTTTTTTTCCAAATTTTCTGTAAGGTACAGTCACTCAATGGATAGACAGAGAGAGAAAAACAAAAAACAAACAAACAAACAAAAAAAACAAAAAAAAAAAACCTTGAGTGCGGGGATGACCATGCCACAATCCTCTCTCCTTCCCTCTCGTCTTGGGATTTTGGCATTCATATACATGCTCCTGTTGTTTTTCAAGCTGCCAAGTCTGAAACTCGTACCTGTAGTCAGCCAGTGGATCACATAGGATCCAGTCTCATTAACTACCACACCATCGGATCGGCTCCTTGATCTTTTACCTTTTTTTTTCTTTTCTTTTTTTTTTTTTTTTTTGGAAAGGTATTTGCTATAGGGCGTGTGCGCTCGCCAGACAGACAGAGAGACAGAAAGCGAGAAATCACCTCCCAGAGGGGATGGTCACGCCGCAATCCCTTCTCCTCCATTCTCCTCTCGGGATCTTGGGCACGCACGCACACGCACCTGGCGTGAGTTTTAAGCCACCGGGTCTGGGACGCAAACCATGGTCGACTACATGGAAAGCCAGCGACATAGCCATTATGCTAACTGCTGGTTCCCTTGATCTTTTTTTTAGCAGAGGAGTGGGAAGCAGGTATTCATCACATTATCCTTTAAACCGAATACATGCAATGATAAATAACATGAAACTGCCATTTAGGTAGAAGATACAGAGGACTCTTCGCCATTTTGTATGGCTCACCCAAATTATTTACGTATGTTCTCTTGATTAAATAATAATTATTGTACCTTAGAATATTAAAAATTTTGTATGTAAAAATAGGATTTTAAAACTTTCTGTATTAGTTTGATGATCTCATGTATAAAGGCCTGGGTAAAATAGTAAATCTGTTTCTTTTTCTTTAATGGGAGAATGGAATATATTTTACACTATACTGCATTTTATCTACTTTCCATATTTGTTTCTAACTGAAATGTAAACTTAGAAAATACATTTCTTCTAACTGGAATAAAATGCTTGATGGGAATGTGCAAGATTCTCTCTCAGGGTCTCTTTCAGTCCTCATCCTGTGATGCTGAAAGCAGGTAGCTTTAATTTAAGCAAAGCCAGATTCAGACTCTTTCAAATTTTATGTTTCTTTTAAGTGGCTTCAGTCCACATGCTCCTTTAAAATCCAAATACAAAATCAAATTTGTCTGCTAAAGTGTTCTCAAAAGTGCAATCTGTTTCTAAAGTTTCCAAATTGTACCAAAGATAATTAAAATATTACTGGGCATAAAAACTCTCTAATTAAGAAAATCATGTGTGTTGAACTAAATCTAGGTAATTTACTTGCAGTAATTGAATATGTTTATAACTTCAAATGTCATTTGTAATTGAGTATTATCTATGTATATAGTATGATAAATATTCATAGGAAACTCTGGTAGTATGTTTTAGTGTAGTAGAGAGATTTCTTCATTTCATTTTTCTTTCATTTGGGTACAAATAATGTTCATTAATTCACATAAGTAGTTTATGCCATTTTCTTTTTCTGGTTTGAGATACTGACTTTTTCTTAAACACCGGTCCTGTTTTCATTCCTACCAGAAAAGAATGACTAATAGCTAGGATTTTGTTCTTCTTTTTCTGCCAAATTCTTGATATTGTTTGGAAAAATATCCCTTTTCTGACTCCTGTTCTGGTCTCCTTCCCATTTCTTCCACTTAAGTCTAATTTCTTTGTTATCTTCCTTCTCCTTTTCATTCATTCATCAATTGATTTTGTATTCTAATACTAGTTAAAAATTTATTATCCTTTTTTAAAAATCTCCTAAAATTCTCCATCTATGGATTCTAATATCCCTTCAAGAGGATATTAGAATGGCCAGGTCAGATTAATAAACTCATTAGTTTTTGCCATAGGTCGGGTGCCACCACACCCAAAATAGAATGAGCAACTCTAAAAAATACCAAAAAGTTGGTTCATGATCTATTTTCAAGCCTTGGTGGAATCTTGTTCCAGTACAACTTGATCTGTTAGAAGTCAAACGTATAGGTGAAGAGCCAAACACAGGCAAATCATTAGTGAGAGTGTATCAGTTATCAAGAGGCAGAGACACCAGGAAATGAAGACTGGGTTTCTGGCTGCATTGCAGGAGATCAGCTCATAGCATCCAGTAGGCAGGCCGATCCCCAGACAGCAACGTGCTGATGTCCCAGACCATAATGGCGGCTATGGTGTGTCAGATCCTTCCCATCAGCCATACATCATGTGGTCAGTGAACCAGGATTCTAGGGATTGCTCACTGCGAGATGTGTGGCCCAAATACTCATTTTTTACAACATAAACAATTTATTAAAAAATCCATGAGACACACCAACATATACACCTCTATAGGTCACAAACACACAACTTCTGGTTGAAACCAAGACACATACATGGGAGAAATCAAACAATTCACGCTACCAATGTAACAACAGCAAAAAGAACATTAACCCCTGAGTAGCTCCTCGTGCAGTCTGCGCATGTTCCTTTTCCACAACGTGACATACTTTAGCAAAAATCTGGATCCTTCATTAGAGTTGGTCTTGGCATAAGAGTATAAGTTTTGTAATCCCACCTTAAGCCTTGGGTGTTCTGTATTCCTAATTGAGGGAAGGAACTCAGGCATATTTTTTAACTTAGTCCAGTTGAATGTGTTTGCTGCTACTCAACTGCTAGTCTACAAAGTATTCAGTTTCAGACAGGAGTTTTATTAATGTGTGCTTATTAACACCTCTGACAACTTCATAAATAATAATTAGAAGCTGAAAAAACTCAACCTTAGACTACAAGAAATGACTAGCTATTAGAAATGGAAAACACGATTCACTATTTTAACCAACAGAAGCTTTTCAGTGCATAGGAACAGCCAGCTTAAATCTAAGGCAAGCTTTAAAACGAGCGCTTACTTTTTACTTGAACAGTATTTTCTGTAAATGTCATTCTTCATTAGCTCCAACAGAATTGGCCCAGTCTTTGAATTGTTTATTTATAAACAAAAGTAGTCCATTTTTGTGTCTATAAAACTCGCTCAGTTTTCATAGAACCATGAAGGTTAGAACCTTGAAGGTAAGTATCTTACCTCCATTTTTTATTTACCTAGATAAACTGAATAAATTTTATTATATTTCTGAAGAATGATTAAAAAGTTTAATGTATCATCTACAATTGTAGTATAGTACATCTGTTTTTTCTTGACTTATCAATCACAACGTCTTTGAAAGAAAATTATTTTTTGAAGGATATTATTTTGAAGGAAATAATCTGCTGCATAAACTTGAATTTGAACAATCGTAATTTGTACCATGGCACCCCACCTGAGCTGGCCAATGCTGGTCTCCTGAAAGGAAGCAGGGTAGAAGAAAATTAAATACATAAGGTCATGCGTGGAGATGGTGGCAAGAGCCTGGGTCCAAATTCTGTCTCTTTCACTTAATCTTTTGCACTTGAACTAAAATGAAGTCTCAGCTTCAACTTCCTCTTTATTGAATGACCATGGTAATGAAAGCAATAATACTCCTACTAAATGATCCGCTCTTACATGTACTATATGTACTGCACAGGTATGCTGTAACTATTGTTTGTTGATCTAATAAGATTATTTCTCTTAGAGATATGAACCATAAAACATTAATCAAGGAAGGACATTTGGAACAAACTAAACTTTGAAAAAAATAAAAACAATTGATTTCAAAGAGAGAAATAAAATAAAAAAGTAGAAACTATGAGTAGGGAAAATATAAATACAATATACATACAAAAGAGAAAGAAGAAATGAAGAATTGGAGTCATATGATAAGGAACAGGCCCACAGAGAAGGGAATACACCAAGCTCTCTAGGACTGATTTGCCTCGTGTCTCAGTTTTCCTGTAGTGTACCTGAAGAATTAGTTCATGGAAACCTAAAAGCCTATGAGATCTATTTATTTATTCTTTTTTTATTTTGAAAGCTTATTTCCCTCTTTATTCAGAGAGAAAGGCACCCCAAATAAGCTCTCCTATATAATCTATCTTTAACTTCAGCCTGTCCTAGTTACAAAAATATGTGTGCCTGTGTGTTCAGAGATGTCTCTGGACACCAAATTAGGACACTTCCATTTGGGTAAGTCCTGAAAACTGTTATGTTACCACTATACCTCCTATTGACCTACTTCTCCACCCTTAAATAAAGCATGTTATGTACTAGGATTACTAGAGGGAATTCCTTGTTAATAAAAGAACTCAGATAAAATTTCAGTCATATCTGCAAATATTTCTCTCCCTATGCTTTAGGCTGTGTTGTTTAATGTCACCCAAAATAAATTTCTAAAACCACCAATGTAATTGAAAATACTGAACATACAAACAGCAATGTTTGGTAGTCATCTTTATTCCCTTGGGGAGTCTGAAAGGAGATGGTAATATCTAGTGAACTCAAGAGAGAGAATGATGATCATAAATAATAACTGACTGGAAATGTCAGTGCATGTGAATGCACTTGGGACATCAAAAACTAATATTTGGGGGGTGGACAATGGGTGACATGGCTGTTAAGGTGCTGGACTGCCACACGGTCAACTACAGTTTGAGTCCCAGAAAGTGATTCTGGACATGGGTGTATAGGAGTCCAAAATCCCAAGAGGAGAATGAAGGGGATGGGATTGCAATGTGGCCATTCCCACTGGTGGGGGGAGAGTGTTCTCAGATTATCTCTCTTTCTGTCTCTCACCATGCCTCTGGCAAGAACACATGCCCTATAGCAAAAATCTTTCTCAAAAAAGATCTACTGGGAAAATTGGCAGGGATTATACAAGAGGTCCTCAGACAGTTCAGAGAAAATGTGGATAATAAACTAACTATGCATAGATTTCAAAAATTTTCACCCCAATAAACCCATACTTTAATTCCATTTCCCATGAACTTTTGATGTCTCCTCATACATATAAATTATAATTTATATATATTTCAGCATACTATAGTATTCAAACCACTCACTCTTTCATTCAAAAAATAAGTATTATTTTTGATAACTTAAAAGCTTTTCTTAGTATGGCTTTAGTTGAAAATTCTGAACCAGAATCGGGTTAATAGAGAGCTCATCTTTTGAGTCGAGTCATATGCTATAGAATTGATATAGATCTAATAATCTTTGGGCTAATAAGTATTTCCGAGTGGAGATTGGAGTCATTTAAAACAGGGATGTTTAGGGAAAAAATGGAAATTATACAAGATAGGAGTACATGATACAGATACATGAGAAGGAACACATCTGTAATGTTAGCTCTGTTAGTTTTAGTTTATGAGAAGCATGATAGTAGACATAGATAAAGACACAATGGAACAAGAGAAAGACTTCTTGGGAAACAAAATTCAGTAGCAATCTAGGCTGGGAATACAGTTGTTGGAGTCACACAGATTATAAACAGCAAATGAAAACATTAAAGGGTTTGAAATTGTTGAGGGAGAGTCTAAATTGAGGAAAAAACAGGAACTGGAGAAAATATATGAAGAATATAATCATATAAGATTGTCATTTTAGAAAGAGAAAGGGCATATAAACAAGCAGTCATAGAGTAAAGAAAAAGGTAAGAAAATCTCCAGGGAAAGAAATTCCTTGAAGAAGTCAAAAGAATCAAAAACCAAAGGGAAAACAAATGCAATTATTAGCAAAATTGGTGTTGAATTTAACTTCAAGGGATTTGTATTAATCCTACTTTTTTTTTCCTTTTTTTTTTCCGTATTGTGAGAGGTCATATGTTCTCACCAGAGACAGAAAGCATCCCCTGAAGAGTCGTGGTCACACTGCATCTTGGAGTACCATTTCTCTGCTAGAACTCTGGGCATGCATGCACATGGGCAGGATCTGTTTTGCAAGTTACTGGGACTGGAAATCAAATCATGATCGACAATGTGGTATCTGCCTCCTTATACAGAAGCTCAACTGCTGCCCACAGGGCTGTCCTGAAAGTTGTGTTCATCTAAGGGAGGGAAGACAGATTTAATGGGAATGGTGCAAATAGAATTCTAAAAATGCTAAAATGCAGTTGCTGTGGAAATACATTCTTAGGGTAAGCAGAATCTTGAAAGTATTTATCTGTAAAGAGTAAGAAAAAAGCTATAAAAGAAGAAGGGTATCTAGGGTCATAACAATTTAATATTATGTGTATCTATTTTGCTTTTAAGAAAGAGAGATGTGATTCTTTGGGTTTGTTTGTTTTTCTTTTCTTTTCCTTTTTTTTTAATGTGGATGGGATGATCTCATTAGAAAACAAGATTTCCAATATATGGACTAGACACGTAAAGAGATAAATTACAGAAACAGAACCACCAAAAAGTTTAGAAAGAATAAGATCTGGAGCAAAGAAAATGAGTTGGTCTTAGGAGGTGCACATTTTCTCTCTCTCCTGTCACACGAAAGAAAGAGAGAACAAAAGAAAAAAGGTGTAGACATTTTTTAAAATATGTATTTTATTTTAATTTCTTTTATACATTCAATAACATATATCACTTAGCTTGGAAGGAGAATGTTCCAACATGAATATATTTCTCACCAGCCCAGTTAGGGATATTATACATGTCATCATCAACAGATAATAACACATTTCTTTGTCCTATAAATGTCTTGCCTCTCATTTTTCTCATTAATACCTTTCCTTAGATTCTCCTCCTTCTCCCACTCTCTTCCCACAGTATATCAAGTATCTGCAACCATTTTCTATGTTTCTATATCTCTAGTCTTTCCGTTTCAGAGATAGAGTGCAGACAGTTGGTGTGTGTGTATATGTATGTGTATATATATATATATATATATATATATATATATATATATAGTGGAGACATACAATGTCTCTCCTTCATAACCTGGTTTGATTCACTTATGTAGACATTAAAAAAATAATATATATGGAATGCTTCCTTTTTCTTTGGTGAAGTTGGGAGAATTTCCCACAGATAGTTATGCACATACAATCACAGCATATTCTGTGCTCTGGAAGAGATGGAGAAGCATCTCCCTTGGACATGAAGTCCCTGTTCCTTTTCTTTGACACCAAGTTGACTTTTTGATAATAGCAGAAATGATACTCTTTTATGTAAGATGTTAGTTAGGAAAAAAAAGATAACATAAATGCTTACTGGCTGAGATGATCTGCCTCTCTCTCTCTCTGTCTGTCTTGCATTTGCTTGCTCATTTTGAGACCTAAATATCTATGTAAAATTCCAACTAAATTGAAGCACAGTGCTGAAATGTTACATGAAGTCACCAGAAAGAAAGACAATTCTCTGAGTTACCATAACCCTTCTCTCACAAATTCAAGACTTTCAGACCAAGCACCAGACTTATAAGCAAACTTTTGGAGTACTCTGTCCGTAAGTCTTCATTACACATAACCTAATTTGGAGTGGAGTAAAAATGAACTGTCCCCATCAAATCCTGTCCTGCCAGGCAGATTCATGAGCAAGATAAATGTTGTTTTTTTAAGTCATTAAGGTTTGGGGTAGCTTATAATCCAGCCTTAATTACTATACTGTTTGAGGAGGACATGAAGTGATCTTTGATAGGATAAGAAGTCATGCTTGGATGTCATCACCTGGATGTCACTACTGGGAAAGGAAGACAATGCTGGAAAAGATAGTCGACACCACTGCATGCTGCAAACCTGACAAAGATAATAGATCAAGAGGAAGCTCTGATACAATTCCCTTGCTCAACTATTGGCTGAAGGCTAACCTGAGATTTTACTTTGGTCAAAAACTGAGGGAAATCTTACAAAAGCAGCAGTGTAAACTCTGTTTCCTAAACCCTTTATGGTCTGGCTAGGAGTCTTTTCTGGAAGAGGAATCTGAGTAGTATATGCATATACACATCACATTCCTTTCCTAGGGCCATTCTAGTCTGCTTATCCATGCAGTTTGGGGAGTAACTCTTCCTTGGCCATGATAGTGTTTTTCTTCCTGCTAGGGATACAGGGTTGAATAATGCAGGTTTGTTATCAGATATACTGAGAGTAATCATCACTTACCTCCTCTGTTCTCCATCCCCCTTGCTTTCAGCTGCCACTCCTATTAAAGTGGGTGATGTGGTCTAACTTCTCAAGAATCTGAGACTGACCATGTAGGAGGGACCCTGAGATCGATACATATTTCTTCCTGTCCACACTGTATATATGATAACTCAACCTTCTGTTGACTACTGCCGATTGCCACTGAAAGACTGTGACTCTGCCTGCCTTTACCAAGTGCTCAAAGTCCTCAGGTAACTTCAATGGAAGTATGCTTCAGAGAACTTTGGTCTCACTGAGAAAGAGTATTTTATATTCCATATGAATAAGCCATTTTCAGATACTCCTTCTTAAGATAGAAAAAAACTCCTTTATCAAGTCAAGGGTCTTTTGGTTGAGCTTGGATTCCTTAGTCATCATCCAGTATCCATGCAGTTTTCCAAAAAAAAGACTGGAAATGCTGTTTAAGATGTTTTTTTTCTTTGGGACCAGCAAATGGCATAATGGTTACATTGCTGGACTCCTACTTAATCGACTGCAGTTTGAGCCTCAGACTAAGCAGATTAAAACTCATGCCTAGTGTTTGTGCATGCATGTCCAAAATCCGGAGAGGAGAATGGAGGAAATGAAAGTGCAGCGTGGCCATTCTCCCTGGGGGTGAAGTATTGCTTTCTCTTTCTCTCTTTCTCTCTTTCTCTTTCTCTCTCTCTCATTTTTCTGGCAAGCTCACACACACTATAGCAAAAATCTCTCTTTAGAAAGAAGTTTTTTTTTTTTTTTTTAATTTATTCTATGAACGAGAGAGAGAGAGAGAGATGGGATCTTTATGCCATGATCCACCTCCAGCTTTAGCCAGCCTGAGAACATGGGCATACCTATGCCTGGTATACACAGTGATGTGAACCCTGAACTAGCCCTTGTGAGAGGGCCTCAAAAAATATGATATTTTGGGACCAGTAGTTAACGTAATGACTATATCACTGGACTCCCTTGTAGTCGACCACGGTTCACGTCCCAGACCCAGTGGCTTAAAAAACTCACGGTGAGTGCGTGTGAATGCATGCCCAAGATCCCGAGAGGAGAATGGAGGAGAAGGGATTGTGGTGTGGCCATCCCCTCTGGGGAGTGATTTCTGGCTTTCTGTCTCTCTGTCTCTCTCTGTCTGTCTGGCAAGTGCACACGCCCTATAGCAAAAAAAAAAAAAAGAAACCTCTCAAAAAAATAAAAGAGAAAAGAAAAGAAAAGAAAAGAAGAGAAGAGAAGAGAAGAGAAGAGAAGAGAAGATAAAAGAAAAGAAAAGAAAAGAAAAGAAAAGAAAAGAAAAGAGAAGAGAAAATGATATTTTACCACTACAGCAACATCCAAGTCGAAGACTGAAACATAATGAAGTACAATAGGCATCACCATTCAGACATCCTTTCAATTCTCAAAAGGGGCTAATATTCATTAATATTCTCCTTTCTTCCCAGGATGCAATAGTTTTTTTTAAATTAACCATCCTAACCATGAAAGGGACAATAATTTTAAGGGGCTTCTTGAGGCCTCAGTTAGAATTAGAAATTATGAGTTAATAATATTATTATATAACTTTTCAGTAAAAATTAGTATCCAAGGTATAAGCAGGAAAGAAGTGAATGATTAGATTGATTTCAGTAATGTGATTTTTGTTCCCAAGATGATGGATAGATTAATTGTTCTAGTGAGCTACAGATCCAAATCCAAGGCTGATATAAATTTGAAATCATGAAATATTTGACATGTATAGGAAAAGGTGAAACTAGGTAGGGGTGGGATACTTGTGAAAATGTAGAAAACTCAAGAGACTTAAGTATTGAGATGTTAAAGGGAGATATGGTCATAATTGAGAGACTTGAAAGAAAAAATACTTTGTTCAGAGACTAGAAAAAGTAAATTTAATATGGAGCATTTCTGGACTGAATAAATTCATTTGATCTCACAAAACATGGAATAGTAAAAACACCACCATGAGAGGTGGAGTCACAGAAGGCTTTGAAGGTAAGGTGGGATCAGGCATGTAGGAGGAAGTGGCAGGAAGTTTCTATGGGAGTCATGGAAGTATGGCATATGATTCTGCATGTAAGGTTCACAGGGAGATGCTGATTTGGGTGGTGTGATTTTCTAGAGAGATTTTTGCTATAGGGTACGTGTGTTCACTAGAGAGACAAAGAGAGAGAAACAGAAAGCGAGAAATCCCCCCAGAAGGAGCTACCGTGTGGCAATCCCTTCTCCACTATTCTCCTCTCAGGGTTCTGGGCATGCAAACACACGCACCTGGAGTGAGTTTCAAGCCACTCATCCAGCACTCAAACTGCAGTTAACTACAGGGGAGTCCAGCAACCTAACCATTAAGGCATCTGCTTGTCCCAAGATATGCATTTTTTTATGTATAGGAAATACCATATGCAATACTACTGATGGTGAAAAAGTGATTGCATCTCGACCTCAGGGAGAGGTTCTACGTGGCAGTATTTCAGGGAGGCAGTGCATGACAAGACTATAAAGACCAAAAAAGTTCAACTCTGCAGGACTTCATTATGTCAGAAAAGAAAGATGGCTTTATATTATTACTGTGTCTCCCCATTAAGTATGTAGCAATTCTAGGATGTTGTTTATGTAGATTTGCATTCTCTAACAATGATTTGTAACCTAATAATTACAACATGGATAAATGTATTAATAAATGTTTTCACACTCAATAGCAGTACTAGCAAAATTTCATGACATTTACAAGGTATATGATAGGGTAAAGTATCTTATTTATTATATAAGTGGGATATTTTCACTTTATCTTGGTAATGGATACTCAAAAGTATATAAAATTTAAGCACTTCTGTATTAAGAAGCAAAATCATGTATTGAAATGTATGCTATAGTATTTACTATGGGCTCACCAATAGAGAAGTTACAAAGCAAGCTTTTCAAAACACGCAAGTGAATGGTTGACTTCATGAAGATTTCCCTATTTGGCAAGTTATTCATCCAAAGTTCAATAATTAGGCATGGTGGACATACCCTACCAGCCTTAGATCTTACGTTTTGCTGAAAAAGTTATCTGAAAGAACTATTAATAACTGGGCTGGAAACAGTGTCCTTAAAGAGGAAGGTGAGAAATAGAGATAAAATTATATATATCTATTCACACACATATGAAACTAAAATAGAAAATTATTGACAATAACATGCATGATTAAGCCACTGTGCAGTATATTCTGGATGGGAAATTACATTTTGTATGGAATGACAATTCTCAGGGAATGAATGTATATTAATTAATTTTTAAAAATATTTCAGAAGAAAATTACAGTGCACTTGTCACTAGATTCTATCTTTGTCTATATTTTTAGTTTAAGGAATTTTGCGAATCAATAAAATGTGGGGGAAAAAAAATGTACAGTTCCTGGGAACAGCAGATGGCATAGTGGTTACATCTCTGGACTCCCACAAAGTCAACCACAGTTTGAGTTCCAGACCCAGCAGCTTAAAACATGTCAGACACATGTGCACGCATGCCCAAAATCCCTGAGGAGATTGAAGGAGAAGGAACTGTGACAAGGCCATCCCTCCCGGGAGATAATGTCTCACTTTCTGTCTCTGTCTGTCTCTCTGGTGAGTACACATGCTCTCTAGCAATGCCTGACATCTTTAGGAAATTAGAAATTTTACAATCATTAAAGTCTAAGTTGGATGAACTTCATATTTAAAACTTTGCATCTGAAAGAAATAACGTGTAGATTTTATGAATAACACAGCATAATTTTACATGAATTTGTTCTAACCTCAGAAGGGAGAAAGTTTAGAAAGGGAGGGAAAATTATAGCTGCTCCATTCTATGCACACAGAAGAAAAGAAAAGAAATAAGAAGTAATGGCAGACAACGTTGATTTGAGTTCCAGAGCATCCTCCTCCTCTTCTTGTTCCTGCTCCATTGAAATGTTAGCATTTGTGCATTTCTTAGGTCTGCCTCTAGCCCGAAGAGGCACATATTGACATATCTCAGCCAATCCTACCAATGGCAGCTTCCTTTCTAGTAATTACTTTAGGAATAGGCGTATGATCCCATTCTGGCCAGTGGACTTTGAGGGAAGTTATCTTACCTTTTCAAAAAGAACCTTAACACTTATTCAAAGAAGAAATAAGAATTGCACTCTTCTTGTGATGCCTGAACTGGGGAGACACCTTTTCCACCAGGTACGGTGAACTGCTTGAATTATCGCCTTCTAATCTGCTAAGGATCTTACCAATATGTGAGAATGAATGTGGAGAAAAAGCATGTGCTCTTGGTTACAATGTTGAGAATGAATTTGCCAAATATGAAATCACCAGATTGCTTCTTATGTAACAGATAATAAAGCTTATAATAAAAGAAAGACCATTTTACTGCAGTTTTCTGTTATTTGACATTGAAAGCATTCATATAGTTACCAAATTAATAGAAGTTGAATTATGAGGGTATTTAGGAACTGACAATCTTCAATCTGGAACTGAAAGAGCTGGCAAAGCATGCAAGAAAAAAAAAAATGTGTGGAGCTGAGAGGAAGAGGCATGCATAACAAAGAATTAGCAAGGAAGTAAATAACCTTGATTTCTCACATTGCTATATAAGCATTTTGGCACTTACTAGATGGTTTATAGAAATGCTTATTGTGCACAGATGTTATCTTTTTGCTTCCTTCAAAACCTGAGAGCATACTACATAAAATAATCATATTGTCACTTCAATTTTAACACATTGTTTCCTGGGTAGCATATGTGTGCCAAGTGAATAACTGTTTAAAAGAATACTGTATTACTTAAAAATAATAATTATTTTTATTTATATGCCACTTCACTGATTATTTTGATTCAAAAATAACTACCAAAAAAAAATAAAATAATGTTAATCACTTTAGCTGGGATCATCCCTAACCTTTAGTTACAGTATAGACGCAAATAGTCAATCTTAAGTTTAGAATAAAAAATTTTGCATTTTTGATAAAATAAAAATAGAATGACAGAACATAATCAATGCGACATAGAAAGATTTTAATGGCTGAACAGGACTGCAAAAACAGCTTTGTCTTCCTACCTGCCTTTTCTGCCTGAGTTTCTGCTCTATAAATCTACTGTATAAATCCTGACTCTCCCCAGGAGTCCAAGGCCCTCCTCCCTCTCGGTTATCTCATCTACCATCAATTGTTCAGTTATCTTCTGGGCCTTAAGAGTTCTCAACTTTTAAGCCAGAATAAGTCTTTATTGTCTTTCCTATACAAAAACTGTATTAGTAATGTCCATAAAAACAGAACCAATAAGTTGGAGATACACTAGCCTATTAGGAAGAGATGAGTGACCCAAAGCAAGAAGATAAATGAGAGTCAACTCCATACACTAAGCTCTCCTCCCCACTCCCTCTTTGCCTTACTCCACTAAGATCTGGCTGCAGGCCCAGGTGGATCTTGGGAGCCCCTCAAGACTTTTCCCTTATCTCATGGAACTGGTCTGTGGCAGAGTCGTTCCAGAGTTATATCTCACACTTCTCCCACAACTAACACCACAAGACGAGAGACACTAAATCCCAGATGCTAACCCAGATATACCTTGCTGATTCTGTTAATTGATAAGTTGATCTGGTATTGCAATCCCTAAACAACATATGTCTTTAGTTGATTATGCATGCTCTGTTCTTGGCATATAAAACCTGAGCCTGTATTCCCTGAGGGTATGCACTATTCGCCACTTGGCCGTCAGTGGAGCTTTCCTAGTATGCAAACTCATGTCTTTCTCTGCTGGACCTCTGACCATGTTTTCTTGGAATTGGTAAACATTGTGGGTAGTCACCCCCACATTTGAGGCCCCCCAAACAAGACAATAGGCCCCTTCTTCCACCTTTTTGTTCTACTTGGACCCATTGTGGATCGAGTACTGTCCACCTACATTGCCAACATTGGCGAAGTTTTCTTCTTTACTAAATCTACTGATTTTAATGCTTACTTTTAATAGAAATACACTCTCAGGCACACTCAGAAAAAATTTTTACCAGCTACCTCGGCATCCTTTAACCCAGTCAAGTTGACATAAAATTAACCATCACAAGAAAAGGTTATATTAAAACTCTTCCTGGAAAATATTGTTTGCCATTAAAACAGGTTAAAAATTGTGACTTGAAAAAGTAATTTTTTATTCCCCTAAAAACCTAGTTCCCTGTGGGAGGCTGCGCACCAGCGAGTCTACCAAGCTTTCTCAGAGAGCCAACAATTGTCATGATTGGTTCCCTCAAAAAACCTGACCTTCGAAACCTTGCTCTGATTGGCCACTAGAATCCCTCAGATTTGCATATCCAGCACCTCATGATTGGTCCAAAAGCAACCAATCATAACCCACTGATTACAACCAATCACAGCCCACCGATCACAGCCCACCGTTTACAACCAATCATAACCCACCTTTTACGATCCTTCATTCAACCAGTCATGGCCCACCAGCGTGTATATAACCACAATGCCTGGCCCACAATAGCCAGATGACCAGGAAGACAAGGATGACGGCACAGAAGACCTGGAAGACGATGACTCTGGAGAGCCTGAAGAGCTGAAACACCGCACAGTCTCCAGACGACCCTGAAGACCCTGAAGAGTTGTAACACTACATCGTCTCCCGGCGACCCTGAAGAGCTGTGACACCGCGTCGTCTCCAGGCTGCTCACAATAGATGATGCGACCCTAAAGAGTTGTAACTCTGCGTCGTCTCCGTGCTGTACCGTGCTGCCCACAATAAACAGACGACACTGAAGACACTGTGTTGTCTCTGTGTTGTGACACTGTGCCTCTTGTCTCGGCTCTCACTCCTTCCCTCAGGAAACCTGCTCAACTGTCCCCCCGAGTTGGGACACGTGGCACCCGAACCGGGACGGGACAGTTCCCATTTTGTAATTTGTATTTAAATGAATGCTGTCACTATGTCCTCTGATATAAAAAATTCAGAGCCTTCTTCTCCATTATCTCCTACATCAAATCAGAAAACATGTCAATGTCTAATGTAGGAGGGAATGTCTTTCCAAGGCCGATGGAGCTTTCTTTTCTCTTCCTCCTATATCTTTTATGCAGCTTTTGTCCTTTCTTACATGGATTACCATGAAATATATTAACTAGTATTCTCTGTTACATTTCATTTTCCAAAACTCAGTCTTTCTAATTTTCTTTCTCAAACACAATTTTGATTAAAAAAATTCCAATACTCCCTATGTAATTCAAGAAAATAACTCAAACCCTCAGTATGCAGGAATTTTCACTCTATGATGCCTTCTTACGTAATCTTGCTTTCTTTTTTCTTTTCTATTTCTTTTTTTTTTTCTCTTTAGTTTTTTCCATACAGGAGAGAGAGAGAGAGAGAGAGAGAGAGAGAGAGAGAGAGAGAGAGAGAGAGAAAGTGAGAAATTATTACCTGAGGTAATGGTCATGCCACAATCCCTTCTTCATTCTTTTCTCTTGGGATTTTGGGCACACATGCACATGCACTTGTGTAATTTTTGAGCCACCAAGTCTGGGGCTCAAGCCATGGTTGGCCATGAGGGAGTCTGACCACCACCTACTGACCCTACTCTTGCATTTTGACATCCACTCAACTCAAGCAAAACTCTGCTCTAGTTCATAGGAATATAACTATGGTAAGTAACACTGCACAGTAAGCTATCTGGAATCCCTTCCCAATATATCTCTGTGCCCTTCTATCCAGTTCTGTGTATGCACTGTCCTTCTAACAGCTGTCTCTACACATCCCACTCACATGACATAAGCCCTAAATTGAACATTCACACTACAAAGAGTCATAATCTCCTTCAAACATCCATCTCTACCTTTTCATCTCCTTAACAATCTGAATGGAATCCAATTTAGGTGCTGCAGCAATTAGTAGTAAAATTTTGTTTATATTTGTCTTATAAGCAATTACTTAAATGTTTGGCATATACTATTCACTCAATTTTTAATAAATGACTCTCAAGAAATTTCAACAAACTTACTTTGTGCTTGCTGATACTTAACTGCTGTCAAAGTCTGTTTTAGAGCAGGCACAGATCCTCTTTTTTTAGAGAGTTTTCATTATTATTGTATTATTATTATTATTTCATTATAGTGTGTGTGCTTGCTGGAGACACAAGAGTGGCAGAGAGACAGAAAACAAGAAATCACCCTCAGAGGGGATGGCCATGTTGTAATCCCTTTTCTCCATTCTCCTCTTGGGAATTTGGGCACACAGGCACGAGCCTGGCATGAGCTTTAAAGCCTCCAGATCTAACCTCGAGCCATTGTCTACTGCATGGGAGTCCAGAGACATAACCAATACACCATCTGCTGGTCCCTGGACCCTTTGTGCTGTAAGAGAACAATTAGACATTAAAGAAACAAAGATAATAGATATTGTCTCTTTACGTATAAGACTCATGAAAATGGCTCTACATCATGTCATTCTCTATCCACAGCATGTAGAGTATATTAGTTACATTTCTTTTCTTTCTTTTTTATTTTTAGAAATTTTTTTGCTATAGTTTGTGTGTGCTCACTTGAGAGAGACAAAGAGCAAGAAATTACCCCCCAGGGGGGATAGCCACACCACAATCCCTTCTCCATTCTCCTCTTGGGATTTGGGGGACATATTCCACATGTGTCCAGTGTGAGTTTTAAGCCACCGGGCTCTGGACTCGAACTGCAGTTGACTATGTGGGAGTCCAGTGACATAACCATTAAGCCATCTGCTGGTCCCCATTAGTCACATTTCTATAAGCATTTTATATTTTTCCATTATTCCAGTAATTACCATATTCTTGTAAATATAATTGAGGAAGTATTTATTATTCATGTTTTATTGGTAAGGAAATCAGAATTCAAAGAGTTAAAATATTTCTCACAAATCCACACAACTAATAAATAGTAAACCCAGGCTTTGAAACCATGTTTTTAATTATGTCACAATCTCTTAGCCTTGTTAAGTTCAATTTACTCTAGTCCTTTCTACAGTTTGCAGAGGCTTCCAAAAACTCAGTGTTCTTTGCATTTATAGAAAGGAGAAACCTCTGAGTTGTCCTGTAGTGAGTTCTGTGAGGATACTGAGAGGTCACATTTGGTTACATTTGGTGTGCAAAAATGGTGAATCAAAAGGACTGGACCTTAGGTTTTGGCATTGCAGAGAATGATAAACTTGTGATTAGTCTATAAGTATTCTAATTAATCCCCAAATGTACAGAATTGTATGCCGTGAATGTTAAGTAGGATTTAGTCCACCCAACCCACTAAGCCACCTCTCAACATTTGCAGTATGGCTCACGTGGAGAACAGAAATGACTTTTTTTTTTTAATCCTATATTCAGAAACTGATCTTTCAAGCCTTCAGAAGATTGATCTCCAGGGAGGAATTTGCTTTCTTGCTGGGATTATCTGTCTTCTATGTTTAATGGATATCATTTCAGGTGCCATCAGGTCAATTAATCTCATCATCTAGGATCATTTTTCAGGCTCATAAACATTAAAATTTCACATGCCAAGTGATAGCTGACTCTACCTATGGACAAACAGTATATATTTAGTCATGCTCTGAAATGACAAAATGCCTGGCACTTGCCAACACAATGAGCTTAATTTTGTTTTAGAATTAAAAAGAAAAAAAATAAAATAAAGCAATATGATGTCACAGTCACTCAATGTGTATTGTAAATTCACATTTTAATTTTTTATATTTTTTTTGAAGACTACAGACAGGAATGAGCAAGTGGGGAAGGAGTGAGACCAAGGGAGAGACCATAAAAGACCAGGGGGTGGGGAGGGATGGACCTAAGGGCATCTGGAGGGGTGATTGATATATGGAAGAGACAAGGAGTGGCTGGAGGGGAAGGAAGCTCCCAGGCCAGACAAAAGCAAAGGGAAGTCCAAGCATGCTGTGTATTCCAATACTCAAAAGTGGCTGGTGAGGACCAATAGTTAGTGTAATGGCTATTTTGCTGAACTCCCATGTAGTTGACTGTGGTTCAAGTCCTTGACCCGGTGGTTAAACTGACGCAGGGTGTGTGTGCTTGTGTGGCCAAGGTCCCGAGAAAAGAATGGAGGAGAAGGGATTGTGGCGTGGCCATTCCCCCAGGGGGGTGATTTCTTGCTTTCTGTCTCTCTGGCTCTCTCTGGCTCTCTGGCAAGCACACGTGCCCTGTAGCAAAGACCTCTCTCTCTCAAAAACAAACAAACAAAAATAAAAGTGGTTGGTGAGGCCAAATAAGTGATGCTATGTCCTCTTTCCTTGACATATACGTCCTTAGGACAATAAACTGAAAAAATTATTTAAGCTCTAAGGTCTGCATTTTATTATTTTTGCTCATATATGTTCTGTTGATATTATAGCAGTGTTTGGGAAAGAAAATGATATGCTTGTAATGAATTTTTAAATATTTATTCAATTTGATTCACTCTGCACTTACATTTTGACAGTAGCACTAAGTATATTTTCATTGAGGTTTTTACTTAATTTGATAGAAATACTCTGAAAGATCAAAAGATAAATTGTAATAATATTCAAATTTCACAAAGTGATATATCTTCATGAAAATAAAAATTAAAGTGGATTTAAAGTGTATACCCTAAAATAAAGTAAAAATGTCAAAGATAAGTACATTTTAAGCAGTTAGCGTAATGGCTATGTCACTGGACTCCTATGTAGCCGACCGCGGTTCAAGTTCCAGACCTGGTGGCTTAAACTCACGTTGGGTGCTTGTGTGTGCGTGCCCAAGATCCCAAGAGGAGAACGGAGGAGAAGGGATTGTGGCGTGGCCATCCCCCCTGGGGAGTGATTTCTCGCTTTCTGTCTCTCTGTCTCTCTCTGCCTGTCTGGCGAGCACACATGTCCTATAGCAAAAACCTCTTCAAAAAAATTTTTTTTAATTGTCTATAAGAGGCATAAATATACCTAATAAATAAATACAAATATTTCATTAGAATTATTAAGACACCATTATAAAATTTATTATTTTGAAAATTAAATTCTATTTATCAAATGGAAATATATTATTCTAGTACTTGATGGTTTATTTGGTTGTTAAGACTGTCCTTTAGGATTGGTAGCAATTTAATTGCAGTATTAATATTGACTTTATAATAACATGAGTGTTCAGCCCCATATGCATGCATTGTAAAAAATGACCCATCTATTCCTGCGGATCCAGTTTGGAATAAAGAAGGCAATGGGCTCTTGTCACTACTAGAAATCGATTAAGTACCTATTATAATCATCCTATCTGAGAGAAGTGATTTAACATGTAATTAACTCATCCTGGTTTTGCACAAGGAATTAACGCTGTTCAGACACTCCACACATTCCATAGCACTGGCTGTCCCTGAGGCGGTTGCTCCTGAAACCTTTCACTTATTCGTCATGAAGCTCCTCTCTTCCAAGATGTGACTAAAAGCCATTGAAATGATCCCCATCCTTCTGGAGCTTGAACAGGTTTTCAGGTAGCTCCAGAACACTGCATCCAGTGATGGGAATGCCATAATACCAGTCCCCAGGCATTGGCAATAAGCAGGACTCTGCTACAGCACTTTGTCTCCAACAAGAATGTGCCCTAAGTCATAGGGAATCTAGTAAAATGCAAGCTTAGTTTCTGGATATGTGAGGGAAGGCTGAAGGGACTGTGCATTGTAACCAGCCTTCCAGTCACGCCGAGGATGCTGTTCTAGCACTGCACATTGAAGAGCAGGAGTGCAAAGCTGATGAGTAAGGCAGGGACCTGTCTCACTTTACCTCTGCAAGATGGCCAAAGTTTGTCCTTCCATCCTGTCCAATGTTATCAACTGAATCCCCAGACACAAATGTATTTTAAGAAAAAATAAACAAGTGAACACTTAGATGGCACTTCAAAAAATTATGAAAAAATTGAAATAAAGCACAAATTAACTTTGGTACAAAATATTTCAAAATCCATGCATAGTTTTTCTATAATATGCATTTTGTATAAACTTTTTGAAGGCCCTTCATGTAATTCTTCTGAGTAATTTATGCTAAATCTTCACAAAATGATATTGTAGGTACAGGAATTTTACCTGGATTCCAAACTAACTGAATCCAAGAGATCTGGTTCTAGGACTCAGGCTTTTAAGCCATCTACCATAGGTCCTTTTCAATGAGAATGCAAAATATCTTTCTCTCGAGAATCAGTTCTTCTCAGTAAAAATCCATTGCAATGAGCAGGAGTAACCATCCAGTTGTTTCTACATGTATGATGTAGTCTTCTACTTTCAAATCCAACTTTTCAACCACTAAGAACATTTGAGATGAAAATGTGTTCAATCTAAACTTTTTATAACTTTTCCTATCAATGATATCTGAATTACAACTCTATGGCCAATAAAAAAATTCACAAATAGGGACCAGCAGTTATTGTAATGGCTATATTGCTGGACTCCCATGTGGTCGACCACGGTTCGTGTCCCGGAACCGGTGGCTTAAAATTCATGCTGGTCACGTGTGCATGTGTGCCCAAGATCTCTCTGTCTCTCTCTGTCTGTCTGGCAAGCGCAGGCACCCTATAGCAAAAGCCTCTCAAAAAAAAAAAAAATTCACAAATATTTTAATTATTGCTTAATAGGAGTTAATCTTTGTATATTTGATTATTTATATGTATTATGATGGTTTATTTGAGAGTAATTAGAGAAATATATTACTGTTGTTAATCAAAATATTTTGAATTTGTGACTA
Source organism: Tupaia tana (assembly GCA_026018925.1). Taxonomy (NCBI): domain Eukaryota; kingdom Metazoa; phylum Chordata; class Mammalia; order Scandentia; family Tupaiidae; genus Tupaia; species Tupaia tana. The sequence goes on along the minus strand of JAKSZU010000005.1, from coordinate 105,052,828 downwards.
TAAATGTTTGAAAATAAAAGGGAACATATATATATATATATATACATATATATATATATATGCATACATACATATATATATATGTGTTCATATATACATATGTTAATTTAACAAGCTAAATGTATTTAAGGCTTTACTTTTATTTTGTTTTGTGATGTGTTTTACTTAGTTGTGTCTAAAGTAATCACCAGGACCATAGATTACTATGTACATAAAAACCTCAGTATGATAGATTCACTGTTCTTTCTTTAGGATTAGACCACAGTTTCACAAATTGAATACACTGATATGGGCATGTTGTCTCTGTAGTTTTCACTTAAGATAATACAGGATTTTACTAATCAGATATAATCACACTATATTTAGTCATAGTAAACAAAATTTTGCCCATTTAACAGTCACAATTTAGATGTTCTCTATTTATTTACTTACAACTGATGGTTGTCTATGCTGTTAAGGGATAGTGAAGTTTATACCCCATTAAATTTTGTATTAATTTTGTATTCTATTTTTATAATATTTTTAATTGCCAGAGTACCTTTACACAGAGAAAGAGAGAGAAAAAACACTCTCTGGTGAGGTGTGGTCACACCATCACCTTTTCTCTTCCATTTCTCCATCCTCCCAGGATTTTGGGTGGTCTTCAAGTCACTGGCAGTAGGATTCAAATCATGTGTGGGTATGTTGGATGTGACTTCCTTAAGCCCTGAACTCCATGCTGGCCCTAATTTGGCATTTTAAATATCTGAGACAGAGATCTGAGAAACTATTTCCCTCACATAAACTGAACCACTGCCTGTTTTTGTAAGTAAAGTTTTATTGAAACATAACCATGTTACTTTTAAAAAAGTTGTGTAATCTATGGTTGTTTTTGTGCTACAACAGTAGAAAAGAGCTTATGTAAAAGTGGCCACATAGCCCCTAGAACCAAAAGTGTTGACTATCTTACTCTTTACAAAAAGAAGTTTACCAACCCCAAATACTCTCTTTTAAATTATTATATAGTTTTCCAAATGCTTCATACCTTCTTTAAAGACACCCACACAGACACACGCATGCAGATACACTTCACAAGCATAAGAAAACTTACATATCATTTTCACCTATGAATAAAATGCCAGCAAATCCAATTACATACAAAATTAAAATCCATAAAATCTTAAACTTGCACATTTATTCAACAGGTGTTTATTGAGGATGCAATGTGTGTTAAAACACTGTGTGAGGGATAGCACTCAATTTAGAGAGGAAGCAAGAGAGGGAAGATGGAAGAAAGAAAGGAATGAAGAAGTAATTTGTAAATTATTTTTATCTTAAAGGCAGTTCAAACTGACATGTCTCCGAAATCAGTCTCATGGAAGAAATATGTGATGATCAGATATTACAACTGAGGTCTGGATGATGATGGGAAAGAGGGCAAGTGTGATGGACTGAAGAGAGTGACCGGCAGGATTGGTAAGAGACAGCAGAGGAAAGGAGTGGGGCCACCTGCATTCCCGCAGTCATTAGGCAAGTATTTTGTTTTTTCACTGAAAGCAGAACAAATTGGATGAGGTTAAGGAGGCTCTGTCAAGAAACCATTAGACACTAATAAAATGATGTAACTGTCTATGTAGAGAAGGAAACTGAAAATTCTTTCCTAAAATTATTGAGGCTAAGTGTGTGTGAGGAACTAAGTCACTAATGTGAGCATTGATACTCTAAAATAAAACCTGCCTTGGTCTTGCATCTGAAGGCCTTCAGACATAACGACTGGATTTCCTCCAGTGAAATAAAAGTAAAATGGCTGGGTCTACAAAACCCACTTATGCACATGCATTGAGTCCACCTTGGCATTGTGTAGCTGTCCTTCTGGTGACAGCGATGCAGCTACCGGTCCAGCTGAGTGGCTTTGAGCCTTTCATTTGTCTTAGACCAGCTCACCAATATTATTGAATAACTTGGATATTGTAAAATAATACTCACTGGGTAATGCTATAAATATTAGGATCATATCCATTTGGCCACTTTAACAGTAAATTTTATCAAATTCATATACAAAATGATGAAAACTATTAAAAATAGCTATTTAGTGATAGATATATGATGGCTGGTTTATTGCTAATGAGATCTGAATGTCATTGTGAAATTGTCATCCTGTTTTACCTCCCTGTCTTAAGTGATTTTCTAAATAGTCCTCTGTTTTATTGAGAGAAATGTTATACAAGGTATATATGTTATGCCATGTATATTTATCATGTGCTATACATTATTCAGTATATATATTTATATATATATGTGTGTGTATGTATGTGTGTATATATATATATATATATATATATATATATATATATATAATAAATAAGGAAAATGGATTTTCAACCATAGACATACATATTTGATTAACTCTCAGTGTTTAAATTCTCTCCTTTAATAAAAGACTGGAGACATCAATGCGTAGTAAATTCTAACCTGCAAAAGATGAGAATTCATATTCAGAATATCTGACAAAGTTAAGCATCTTAAAAAAGAAAATCAGTTAAACATCTGATATAGACTTAACAAAATTAACGTATGAGCCAGATAGTGGTGCAGCTATAACACAATGCTCTCTCAGTGAGGATGACCCACTTGGGAAGGTTCCAGGCTCATGAGCCGGGGTCTCCCTGAATAGGACAGGCATGTGTGCCCATGATCTGGGGCTGGCTAAAACTGGAGCCAGATCACAGCACTGTGACCCTCTGGGAGGTGTCTGTCATTTCTCTCTCTGTTTCTTTCACCCACAGAAGAAAGTAACAAAGAAAGACAGGAAGGGAGGGTGGGAGGAGAAAGAAAACTTTAAAAATTAGCATTAAGCAATTAAATGATTGACAACTCATCTGTGATTTTTATAGTTTTGCTAAGCTCATTAAGCAGTGTTAGAATTTTTAAAGAAACTGAACTATAAACTCTTTTTAAACTTAAAAAGTTATTTCTAAAGTAATTGAGAAAGTAATTATATTCTGGACAGTATGTCTAGGCATGACAGAATAAAGTGAAAATCGGGTATACTTGATGTCAAAGCGTTGAAGACCCTTTTGTGGGGAAAAAAAGAGTAAGAATGTGATTAGAACTGTATTATATTTAGAAGTAATGGTTCAAGAAATGTCTTTGTTCTATTCAGAACTAAGTGACAAGAACACAACTCACCTGAGGAAATACAGTTCTGTAAGTGGTAGTTGAGCATAATGAGATGCAGACTCTCAGGAAATTAACAGAAACTCCTGCTGCTCATGGTCACTTCCTTGAGAAAGAAGGGGAATCCTGACAGGTTCCCACCCTCAAAAGGCAATCAGAACACGAAGGAGGTACAAATATCCTCCCGCAACCCCGAGTGGACACATTTCAGGAGTAGCCATATGCATTTGATGCTTGAATTTTGAAATCACTAGACGATGTCCATCTTCAAAATTCCTTACCCAAAGTTGAAATTAATGAACCATTTTTATACATGCTTGAGGCAAATGAGCAGAATTCAGTCAGATGGCTTGTGGGGCAACATATTGGGATAGACAGAGACTTCATACAATTATAATTACAATTATAATTACGTATCTATGGATATAGGGACATTTCAGTCTGCTCATTATGAGGAGACAATTAGCACTCTGAGAATCTCTGATAAGCATTAATTTTTCTCAGATACAACTGCCTTATCAATATTTCTTCTTGTATTCCAAATAAGCATTTCAAATTTAGAACAGCAACAACAAAATCATTCAGTATTCCTTTCTTCATCTCATAACTTGCATCCAATACATTGCAATTTTAATTAATTCTACCCTCAAATATATACTTATTCTAACCATTGTTCTTTATCGTCCCTGTTAAAATTTCCCAAATATCTGCACTCTATGGCAGAAATGAAAAGATTTGAAGATATAATGGTAGAAAGGATGAACATAGATGCTAAAAGTGTATGTGAGAGGAATAGATAGTACAAGGGGGATGAGACAGACTCAGGAAAACAACTCTTATCACATACAAGATTGTAAAGTTCCCTGTTACAGATGATGTTCATGGTAAATCCTTGCTTTGCTCGTCCCATACTGCATGCATGCCTTGAAAAACATACTGTGGGCTATAGAGATGCAAAATGTTGGAATGTAAATAATGAACCATAAAATAAAAAAGAAATGCCGTCAAACTACCTTGATTTATGACCTAGTCTATTGCAACATCTTCCTGACTTTCCTGTCCCTTCATCCAGCCTAATGCAGTTGAGTGCTTGTCCAGTAGCCACAAAATATTTATTACATAAATCAAATTTGTCTTTTCCTTGCTTCCAGTAGCTTCCAATGCAAATAAAATAAAATTTCAATCACCTACAGGCACTTACAAGATATCACTTGTGATGAAAGCTGATAGTAAGATTTTATACATTGCTTATAAAAACGTTATCCTGTTATAAAGGGCTTTTCTGATTGCCACCCCAAAAGATCACTGTTGGGGTAGGAGTCCACTGTATGCTAACTTAGTTTCTTCAGTCACAAATTCCCACTAACATTCTCTTAGCAGCTGGGACCAGGGAGTCAAATATGAGCAAGACTTGTAGACCCTTCTTGTTGTTCATAGATGTTCTCATCCTTTAAAAATGTACGTGTTCTTTATTTTTGGAAAACATTGATTAAAGTTATTCACTATTCTTAAGGAAATATGTAGAACCAAAGGGCTTAGAGTCAAACACAGAAAATCTCTTTTGCTGTTTTTCATCCAAAGTCTTCCTCCCCAGATGCAATAATTTGAAATACTTCTCCTATTTTTTTCAGGAATTGCTTCATATATTAATATATATTATACCAATATTACTTTCTGAATTGTCACTATTAGTAGTTTCATTTTATTTCATTTTTGCTATAGGGTGCATGTGCTTGCTAGAGGCAAAAAAAAAAATACAGACAGAAAGGAAGAAAAGGTGAAAAATCACCCCCTGGAAGGTGTCCATTCTACAGTCCCCTCTCTTTCATTCTCCTCTCAGGATTTCAGGCACACACATGTGCCCCACGTGTTTTTCAAGGTGCTGTGTCCAGGACTTGAACCACAAAGTTAGCTATATAAGATCCAGCTGCCTTAATCTCTATGCCACTTTCTACCCACTATTATTATTTTGGTACCGGATAGTGATGTGCCATTACCTCTTTTTTTATGGTAGTCCATAAAAAAGAATAAAGAAAAAAGTGAAATGCTGAAAACCCAGGAAAGTAAGATTTAAACCCGACAATTTATGAAATTAATATCATTAGAAGTCAATTATGTATATGATATGTTTTCAACAATGTATATATAAGTGGATATGATTTGAATTTTGAAAATAACAGGTTTATTCTTCAGCGAGAAAACATATTTATTAAAATCCAATGGAAGGACCAGCAGGTGTTGTGGTGATTAAAGTGCTGGAGGCTCCTACGTGGCCAACCATGGTTAGGGTCCTGGACCTGGTGGCTTGCTTTCTCACTTTGCCTTTCTCTCTTTCTGTGTGTCTCTCTGATCAAATTAAAATAACTGAATGAATAAAATTAAATGAAATAAATCTAAAAAAATCCAGTGGAGATTATAGTATTCATAATTCAACAGTGTAACAACATAGCAATAAAGCAATGACTAATAAAAATTACTATAATAGAAATAAATAAGCAAAATAAATACAATTAATTAAAAATTGCAGCTCATGCACAATATCTTTAAAGTAAAAGTTTTTTTTTATTATTCTTTTTTTTTTTCCATAGGGTTTGTGTACTCACTGGAGAGAGAAAGAAAGAGAGAATGTGAAAGCAATCCCCACTAGAAAGGATCACAGAACAAACCTGTCTCCTCCATTCCTCCCTCCTTTCAAGGCTTTGGACACACACTCAAGTGCCGGGTGTGATTCTCAAACCGCCAAATCCAGGTCTCATACCTCAAGGCTGACCACGTGGGATCTAGCCACCTCCATCAACACACTACTATACTAGCTGGCCCCAAAATAAACATTTCTTTTTTTTGGGAGAGGTTTTTCCTATAGGGCGCGTACACTCTCCAGAAAGATACAGAGAGACAGAGAGACAGAAAGCAAGAAATCACCCCCAGGGGAATGGCCATACCGCAATCCCTTCTCATCTATTTTCTTCTCGGGATCTTGGGCACGCACACACACATGCCCGGCGTGAGTTTAAGCCACTGGGTCTGGGACTCGAACCACAGTTAACTACATGGGAGTTCAGCGACATAGCCATTATGCTAACTGTTGGTCCCAAAATAAACATTTGTTATAATTGCTTTTTTTATTGCAAAAATAATATGTAATCATTTCTAAAAAGTATGTAACTAAGAAAGGGAATCCATAAATATTAACTGTAATAGAGAAGTCTTTTTGACAATGTGAATTAACAAACCATGAAGAATATCATTTGTCTGTAATTAACCATCATTACAATATGCTTATGAAAATGGAAAAATTGACTATTATAGACTATTTCACTTTTCTGAGTGTTGTATGTAAACTAATGTGTTGAAATTAATTGGAAAAGATAAGACCGTCAAGAACAATAGGCAGAATATATTTTAATCATTTGTTCTCTCTCATCCCTTAAGTATGAAACATTTGGTAAACTTTATATCATTTATTCCAGTTTTTAAATTAATTATATTAAACTTTAAGTCATTTTATATAATGCTATCAGCAAAATCGACCATTTTCCCTACAGTGATTGCCTAATCAATTTGTATAATTTTATTTTCTTGTTTATAGCCTGTTCAAATACCCTTTCCATTACCTAAAGAGAACAACATAGAATATAAGTCCAAGCAAATTACTTTCATTATTTGTTGAGAGTAAGGTATCCACTTAAAGACTAACCTAGACATTTGAGACTCATTCCTTTAGTATGCAGGTGTTTTTTTTGTTTGTTTGTTTTGTTTTTTGTTTGTTTTTTTTTTTTTTTTTAACCTTAGTGGCATATAGTTTGTTCTTAAATTTTACCGTGGATAAATTAAACTGCCACTGTCTTTTCTTTTCCAGCAAGCAAATAACAGAAAAGTAAAATATCATTTATATTTTTGTTATCACTGAGAGCCAATTTATTACAAAATTGAATTGCTTTTGATCCTAGAGTTACTTCTCATTATTCAGGTTTGGCTTGTTCCATAAAGTAGCCATGGTTTTACTTTCAAACACAGGGTTAAGTTCCTGTGAAACTCTGGTTAAGTCTTCACCAACCAGTGAATATACAACATTGTTTTATGTGTGCTGTTTAGAGATCCTGATTTAATATGCTATTATGTATTTTTGTTCTACTAACTTTGAACTCATGACCAACAGCATTGTAGCTCATGCCTAAATGAAGCTGATCTGGTGGAAGTATTTTCTCCATTAAGCTCACTGAGGCCTTCTTGTTCTTCTTCACACTACATAGGCCTTTCACACTATGCTCAGGGACAATGTTAAGCAGCGAAACCACCAACAGAAAAACATATAAAAACCTACAGCCAATCGATTTTTGACAAAGGGCACAACCCAATAGACTGGAGAAAAGAAAATTTCATCATTGAATGATGCTTGAAAAACTGGATATCCACCTAAGAAAAATGAAACTGGACCCCTACTTCTCACCATTAACAAAAATCAACTAAAAATGGATCAGAGATCTAAACATAAAACTTCAAATGATTAAACTACATCTAGAAAAATGCAGGGAACTCTGGGAGACACTGGAGTAGGCAAAAATTTCTTAAATAAGATGCCCAAAGCACAGGCAATTATCCTGGAACAGACAAGTGGGACTATAGGAGATCAAAAAGCTTCCGCACAAAAAAAGTAACAGTAGATAGAGTGAAAAGACAACCCTCAGAATGTGAGAAAACATGTGTGAATTATCCCTCAGATAAGGGATTGATAACCAGGATTTATAGGGAACTCAAGCATCTTACCTGTAAAAAAAAATAAAAATAAGCAATCCTATTAAAAAATGGGCAAACAAGCTGAACAGATAACTCTCCAAGGAAGATTTATGAACGACCAAAACACATATACAAAATGCTCATTATCTCTTATTATCAGAAAAATCCAAATCAAAACCACAATGAGATGCCACTTAATGCAGTCAGAATGGCTAGGGTTAAAAATATAAAGAATGTTACGTGCTGGCAAGGCTGTGGTGAAAAGGGAGCTCTTCTACACTGTTGATGTGAATATAAATTAGTACAACCACTTTGAAGAATGAAATGGAGGTTCAACAACCTACAAATAGAATTTCCATACTACCTGGCAATTCTGCTCCTGGGTATCAATTCAAAGGATCAGAAAAAAACAAACAAACAAACAAAAAAACAAAAACAAAAACAAAAACAAAAACTTGCACATCATGTTTATTGCAACATTATTTACACTTGTTAAAGCATGGAATCAACTCAAATGTCAAAAAGCAGATGAATGGGTTGATAAATGTGACACATATACACTACAGAATGCTACTCATCCGTAATAAACAATGAGGCCCAGCAGGTGAAATAGTGGACTCCCACATGGCTAACTACGGTTCGAGTCCTAGACCCAGCAGCGTGAATCTCACATCAGTCGCATGTGCGTGTCCAAGAGGAGAATGGAGGAGAATGGATTGTAATGTGGACATCCTCTCTGAAGGATGATTTTTCACTTTCTTTCTCTCTGTCTCTGTCTCTCTGGTGAGCACACATGCCCCATATCAAAAATCTCTCTCCAAATCCCACAAGCAAAAATTGAGGTCCATAAATTTGATACAAGGAGGACAAATATGAAAGATTTAATGCTGAAGCAAGTCAGACTAAGAAAGAGAGACATTAGGACCAGCAGTTGGAGTAATGGCTATGTTGCTGGATTTCTATATAGTGGACTGCAGTTTGAGTCCCAGCCCCGGTGACTTAAACTCATGCCAGGTGCATGTGCGTGTGTGCCCAAGATCCCTAGAGGAGAATGGAGGAGAAGGGATTGTGGCATGACCATCTTTTTGGGCGGGGGGCAGGGGGTGATTTCTCACTTTCTGTCTCTCTGTCTTTCTCTGTTTTTCTGGCGAGCATATGTGCCCTATAACAAAAAAACTCTCAAAAAAAAAAAAAAAAAAAAAAAAAAAAGAAAAGAAAAGAAAAAGAGGCATTGTATGTCCCCACTTAGTATATACTGAATATCTGCACTGCATGCAGAAACTGAAAGATCGGAAGGTATAAACAGGGAGAGCAACTGTGGATACTGGAGAAAGTATGAGAGAGGGTGGGAAATGGGGAAGGGAGAGAGAGAATCAAGGGGAGGAAGCAATACATTAATGAACACAAAAATGGAAAGTTATCTGTTGATAATAATGTATACGGTAATATCTTTGGACTATTTTACAATGTATTCATGCCGCAAAAAGTATAAATAAAACAAGCAGCAAGGCAGTAGGTACAATATGATAATGGTATATCTTAGTAAAAATGTGTGCCTAGAAAATGTAACTAAAAGAATTCACAATAAAATTTCTTTTTAAAAGATATTTTTGCTATAGAGCACGTGTTCTCACCAGAGAAACAGAGAGAGATAAAGAGACAGAAAGAGAAAAATCACCCCCCATTTGGTATGGTCACACCACAATCCTTCTTGTCAATTCTCTCAAGATTTTGGGCATGCACACATATGTGTCCAGAGTGAGTTTGAAGTCACCAGGTCCAGGACTTGAACTGTGGCCAACCACAAGGGAGTCTAGTGACATAACCATTATACCATCTGCTGGTCTTTAAAATTATTTTAAAAGATATAAAACAGTACATACCTATTAAAAACGTGATGCTGAAGAGACCACAAAAAAACATTTGTTTGGAAATATTTTATTGCCTGTTGATGATAATGTGTATAGTATTCTCAACTGGACTGGTCTGAGTTGTATTTGATGTTGGGTAGATTCTCTTTACAATCCAAATGATGTGTAGCAATAGAATATTTTTTAAAATGATAAGAATAAAAACTAATAATAATTAAAAAATTTAAAAAAACATTTGTTTACATTGAGTGCTGAAACAAGGGGACAGCATCCCTTTGTTCAACCTCGGATGGAAATATTTATGTTAGGTGACTCAAATTTTTGATGCTCTGTATATGTGCAAGAATGATTGCAACTGGGTTGTAAGTTTTGAGTTTGAGGTTACAAATACATTTTAGCAAATAGGTGAAATTGTAAATGCAGAAATGTAAATAATGGTTTCACCTCATCTCTTTCTCTTTTATTTAATTATTTTTAAATTTTATTTATTATTATTATAATCTTGTATAAATTACATTAATTCACATATATCTTCTTTTTTTTATTTTTTGGAGAGGTTTTTCGCTATAAGGTGCGTGTGCTCGCCAGACAGACAGAGAGAGACATAGAGACAGAAAGCGAGAAATCACCCCCCAGGGGGGATGATCACGTCACAATCCCTTCTCCTCCATTCTCCTCTCGGGATCTTGGGCATGCACGCACACGCGCCTGGAGTGAGTTTTAAGCCACCGGGTCTGGGACGCGAACAGCGGTCGACTACGTGGGAGTCCAGCGACATCGTCATTATGCTATCTGCTGGTTCCCCACATATATCTTTACAGCGTATTGCATTTCTTTTTCCAGAAGGAATGCCATGCATATCAGTCAAGACAAAGACATTACTATCCACATCATCATCATCAAATAGCTTTTCATCTTTTTTAGATTCTATTATTTATTCTCATTCTTTTTCTAAAGATCCAACCATTACATTTCATTTGGCTTGTATAAAGAATTTACCCAACATGAAATACTTCTCAGACCATGTCTCCATTCATTCAGGTACTCTCATTTGTAATAGCTTAGTGACCGGCAACTAGTCTACCACCACCCATCCTTGGCCATTCTCCACACTGTAACCAAAACGACTTTTGAAAACATAAATAAAGCCATGTAGCCTTCATTCAATTTATATTAATAGCTTTTAACTTCTTTTAGGATTCAAAAGGAAACTTTACGTAGCTTTCAGCCATACCTATCTGGCACTCCTTGCCTCTTACCACATTAGCTTGTTTCACTCTTTTCTTGCAATAATCCTTTCTGATGCATTTCTTTCCTAGGATAGGATAAAACTTCCATCAGGACACTTGTTCTTCTCTCTTGCTACTTCCTCCTCACCCCACATATCTGACCTCCCTTTTCCTTTGTCAGGAAAGCCTTCATAATTCCAGAACAAGGTAGATTCTCTGATTCTGAGCCCACTGGGATCTCAAAGGACATCCAACTTTAGTGTCACAAACAGTGGCCCTTCAATATCTGCTTATGTGATTATCTAACCAAAATCTTTTCTATACAAATCTGCCCACTCCAGGAAGTCAGGATATGACCCTATGAGATTTCACTTTCTACTTTATTGCCAAATTGCTGCTGTGCCTGATACCCAGAATGACCAGGAAATACTTTTGTAGAGGAAAGAAAACTAGAAAGGAATGGGGAGGACTGAGGAGTGAAATAGAACTGAGCTAAGAATCTAGAATGACCTTTAATATCAGGGTAAGAAACAGGTGAGGAATAGTGGGACTGGACAGAGACAATTTTCACAGATTCTTCACCCTGAAGTCAGAACAGGCAAGGAGAGGCCCAGCATGTCTGTAATCGGCGTGGAAGACTGTGGTGTCCATGTTTCTCTGCTCATAAAACAGCAGTTACAACTGTCTCCATGATCTTCTCAAGAGACTAACTGCTTTACATCAGTAATAGTAGTAGTGTTTAATTTTATAAATTTTACAAGGGCTGCACATCATGCTACCCTTTGTATGAGTGAGGAGTGTGAGATATCAGGAAGAATTAGAAACTTGGAGCCATTTAGAAAAGCAAACAACATATGACTTGCCATGATCTCAGAGCTGGTATGATGTGTTCTATGCTCTGCTTTCAAAACCCAGCTCAGATACATGTCTCGGTGCCCTTTTACTGTACCCCCACTGTGTCTTTATATGCAACACATGTGTAAATCTGTATTGTTTGAAAACTGTAAATCATAAATCTTAAGATAAGTAATACATTATATAGCATATAGAAACCACAAAAGAATTTTACCTCAACATCAAATTTAGCAAGATCTTTCATATAGTTTTCTTTTTGCTTGAGGGCATAATAATATAATATAAATGAAATTAGAAAATTGCAGAAAAAGTCAAATAATGTACTAAAAGTGATTATAAGACTAGTCCTATAAACTAAAACTAAATGGGCTAAAATTTCTAGTTGAATTACAAACCAATTCTGTGTGGGTATTTATTGTGGTATTTTTATAAAGTGAAATATTTTGCACAGACTAGGATAATAATGGTCCCACTGATGGGACTGAAACTGATTAAATCTGGAGATTATTTTCAATTATACATCTAAGAGTCCATATTTCAATACAAACAATACCCATTGGTACATAATAAATACATGCAATAATAAATTAGTTTAGAGGTAGACCTTATTGCATAGTGGTTAAACAGTATGCATTGAGAATTGGATCTCATATGGCCTAGCAAGGATCAAATCCCAACCTCAGTAGCTTGAAAAATATTCCAGGCACAGGTACATGTATACTCAAAATCCTGATTGGAGAAAGAAATGGAGAAAAAGTGCACTCTGGAGAGTGCACACCCTCATCGGCAGTAAGAACAAAAAAGTTGAGATCAGCTGATGGTGAAATGGCTATGTCATTGGACTCCCACACAGTTGGTTGCAGTTAGAGTCCGCAAACCATCAGCTTAAAACTCACCTGAGCACATGTGCATGTGTGCCCAAAATTCCAAGAACAGAATGGAGAAGAAGGGATTGCGGTGTGGTCATCCCCCTTGGGAGGTGATTTCTCACTTTCTGTCTCTCTGACAAGTATATGCATCCTATAGCAAAAATCTCTCTCTCTCTCTAAAAATAAAAAAAAGTTGAGGATATAATAAGAAACAAGTTAGATAATATAGACCAAATCTTATTATTAAGTATATTCGTTATCATTAAGATTTGAGGACGAGGTTGGGCATGATGTGAAATACCAAAATGATCTGCAGGTTAGGTGAGAGCTCAAGAGTAAAGAGAAATCTAGTAAGAGAGGATTTCAACAATTTTGTAGAAAAATAGAATTAAAGTATGAGTTGGAACCCATGCATATTCATAATACACGTTTTCTGTGACTTTTTGAAACACTTCATATATATTGCAGATATTCTGAGTTCCACTTTTCTTCAGTCAAATCTCATTTCTCATTTCATGCAAAACGATAATCTTCTCTACATCAAAGTGGTTCTTATCTTTGTTCACTCTTCTTTATACTTAATAAATTCCTATGAACCTATTTTATGAAAAAGACACCTTTGAAAAATTTCCACCCATTCTGCAGCCCCAGTTTCTTAGAACACTCTTCTCTACAGCTCTAGCCTGTCTCCACATCTGGTGGTCCTGTTACAGTGACCGTAAGTCACTAGACTTAATATTTTTCAAATGCCATTTTACTGTTTTTTGGAATTGACTTTCGGTGTTCTTCTGTTTTAATTAATGTTTCCAATGCATCTGTAATCTTTTGACTATCCCCACCCCCTGGAAAAAAAAAATGCTTGCACTGGAATTTGCTTGTGATGGGATACAGAGGGTGACAATTTAATCCGACTGTGGTGTTGAAATGTACGGTCTTTGGGGATCAGTTAGAGTTAGATAAGGCCCTCAGTGCAGAGCAACATTCTATATAATTCTACAATGGTGAATAAAAGGCAATATACCTCTGTTCACACCCATAGAATGTACAGCATGAAGAGGGAACCTTAATGTAAACCATGGACTTTGGGTGATTGTAACAGATGTACCGCTCTGGTATGGGATGCTTATTGTGGATAGGCCGGGAGTGTTAGGACACAAAGGTGGTGTGAGAATCCTCTGTACTTCCCTCTCAATTTTTCTGTGAATTTAAACTCCTTTTTTAATTTTCTTTTTATAAAAATGTTTTTGCTTTTCCCTATAGGGCATGTGTGCTCGCTGGAGAGAAACAGGGAGATACAGAGCGAGAGAAAGTGAGAAAGCACCACCCCCCCAGCAGTAGATGGCCATGCCACAATCCCTTCTCCATTCTCCTATTGGGATTTTAGGCACACACACACACACACACACACAGTGTTATTTTCAATCTACTAGGTAACTCTAGTCAGTCACATGAGAGGCTAACACCTTAATCACTATACAACCTGCTGGCCCCAAACGTTAAACTGTTTTTTAAAATAAACTCTATTGAAAATGTGGATAATGGGGACCAGCAGGTGACATGGTGGTTAAGGCACTGGACACTCCCACATGGCCAACCACAGTTCAAGTTCTGGACCTGATGGCTTGCTTTCTCACTTTCCCTCTTTCTCTCTCTCTTTGTGTGTCTCTCTCTGGTCAAATTAAAATTTACAAGATGAATGAATAAATAAAATAAAATAAATATTTTAAAAAAATATTTAAAAAAAAGAAAATGTGGATAATATCCTATGTAATCAGATTATAAACAAAATCAGGATACCAATATTGATATTTTACTATCATCCAATCCAGTGATCCCATTCATATTAAATTTAACATACACATACTCACACCCTTTCTGAACTCTATGTAGATATACAGATCTACAAGCTTGCACACACACACACAAACACACACCAAAAATGTATGTTTACATGTATCTATGCACACATATGTAAATATAACTATATATATAAATATATATTTTATATATATATATTTTATATATAAAATAAATATATATTTTATATATTTATATATAAATATATATATTATTCATATATTTGCTATATATACATATAGCAAATATTGGATACTCTAGGACAATTAAAGACATAAAATGTAGATTTTTTTTAATTAAGAACTTATACTCTAATTAGGTAAGATCCAGTTCACTATTCTATGAAGTAGACATGTTCATTTTTAATTTCCTAAGAAGGAAAAACCCCAGAAGTCACCTTTACCCCTATTTTTAAAGCATGAAAAATGCAAGTCTAAGTGCCATAATCATTTACCATGAATTCTAATTTCTAAAAAAAAAAATCCTCGGATATGTTACTGCTATGAGGCATGGCCATTTCTTACATTGTCTTGGTTTTATGAAATGAAATGCTAAGTCAGTAACAACTATGTCTGTAAAAAAAAAAAAAAAATACTTCCACATTCTGAATAGTTGCCTCAAATAGAGTAGTAAAAGTTCATGGATGTGGAGAAAATGAAACTGCACCCAAAGTCAGAACCTGGGAGCTTGTCTGTATCCATTAGAGCCGGATGCTTGGTGGAAGGGATGGCAGGTCAAAGACTGCGTACAGGTGCAGAGAGACCCAGGTGTCCCAGGCCCTGAAACCTGATAAGGTGCTTTTGATAGTTTATTCAGTCCTTTTTATGACTCTTCCTTGTGTGAAAACCAAATACAGGGAAACAATTTGTTTTACTTAACTACATGTAGCTTCCAAAAGAGAAATTTTTGACCTTCATAAAGCGTTTTAATCACTTTATTTTCACTGTCCACTGAGAGGTTAAGGAAAATGTGTGGGTTCTAATGATCTGTAGAAACCAAAATGAGTTCTATTGAACTTTATTAAATGTAAACAACCAAGTTACATTCATGCAGATAGAAAAGAGGATTTCTGTATACTCATACTGTTTCTCAGACTTTTGTGTATACAAATCACCTGGGCATCTTACTGAAATGCATATTTGTCTTCGGTATTTCTGGAGGGGAATCCAACTTTCCATATTTCCAGTAAGTTTTGAGTTGTTCCAAGTGCTGCTGGTCCTTACACCAAAGTCTGAAAAGCAAGGAAGTAGAAAACACACTTGGTATAGCTTTTGTTTTGCTTTGTTTGAATAAAGAAAAATAATGTGTGCCATATTTAATTACTGTTAACATTATAAATACATCTCCAAATACCCTGTATATTTTTTCCTCTGTGTTTGTAGATTGATTTTAATGTTGTGATATCTGAAATTTTTCTCTTCCTTTTTTTGTAATATATAGAGATTTCCTGGCTCAAACAATGCATGACAAGCAGGAAACTAGGTTGTGTGATTCTTGTGGACACCCGAAACACATCCTGTTCTCTAGTTTCCAGTCTGCCACATGCGCAGTGTGAAAGTCACCATT
Source organism: Tupaia tana (assembly GCA_026018925.1). Lineage (NCBI taxonomy): Eukaryota > Metazoa > Chordata > Mammalia > Scandentia > Tupaiidae > Tupaia > Tupaia tana. Next base: position 105,036,688 of record JAKSZU010000005.1, on the reverse strand, counting down.
CCATCTTCCTAGCCGGTGAAAAGTGGAACAAACTAAATTCGGCACCTCATCCTAAATCCACAGGCGAACTGAGGTCACAGGGCAACCTTCCAATACAGAGACCACATTTCCCAGAACAAAACCCAGGAGCTGAAAGGGCCAAAGGAACCCATCCCAGGGTAGGAAACTGGAGCTATAATCAATAAATCACCAAGGCTCAGCTTGGATGAGTCTAAGAGAGAAACCGGCCGAGGCATAACATCTCCTTGTTCTTCTGGCAGAGCAAAGGACAAATGCACCATTTTGAAATACACTAGAGCATCCTGTCATTTTTAACAAGGTACACCTTTAGGAGAAGCTATTTAACCAGAGCCTACCTGACCTGAGAGAAGGAAAATACCCAACTCTAACCATCGCTAGCCTTCCTTGTGGAGGAAGGGAAATAAATACCCAATTCTAACAATCCTTTCCCATCTAAAGGGGCAAAAGATCCTGAGAACCAACAGATAAGCTCACAACCTCGGGACATGGGTTCACCTAAAGACTAGGATCATCTCACACTCTATTACTAAAGCCCTCTTTACAGAAGTTCTTTTCACTAATACATTCTGTCTGACTATCAAAAAAATAAGTTGTAAGATGTTATGGTGTAAAGTCCCCCCAAATCTGCATGGTGAAACTTAATCCCCTTTTTGGTGGTAGTAATCAGTGAGGCCTTTGGAAGTAATTAAGGCATAAAGGCTCCACTCTTGTGAATTGATTTGTGTTTTCTAAAAGAGCTGGTGGTGTAAGCAGGAGCCCGGTTTTTCCTTCCTTCCACATGTGATCGTAGTGTTCTTCCTGTCTGGAGGACCAACAAATCACCGTCTTGGAACAGAAAGCAGCCCTCGCCAGACCCCTGCTCTGATCTTGGGCATCCCAGCATCCAAATTGTCATTTTTTTATAAATTACCTATTCATTAGTGTTTTGTTATAGCAACGCAAACAGACTAAACTACAAAAGGTAGGGAAGGACAAAAAACCCAGTCTGAAGAATAGAGCAAGTCCAAGAACCAGACTGAGAGATGGAAGGGGTGCTGGAACTCCAGGCTGGCAATGTGCAGCAACAATGGCTAATACACCAAGGCAAGGGCTGTAGTGGGGAGAGCAGACCGCATGCCATGTAAACAGAGAGATGAGATTCTAAGATAAGCCACATATAGGTGCTGGGGACAAAAAAAAAGTGACAGGAACCCAGAGTGCCGCTGAAGAACATGTCAGTGTTCCGGACAACTAAGGAGAGAATCTGTGAGCTTGACAATATCTCAGGAGAGACCCCTCAAACTGAAACTGTCTTTGCATCCAATAGAACTCTCACCACAGGTATTTAAAATGAACTTTTCAACTTTTCTTCTTATTTTTGGTATCTAAATAATATTCTCTTATATACTTCTTATACTATTATTTTTTTTAAACTATAGAAGTCTAAAACCTTTGTGAAAAGTGTAGCCAATATAATCAAGCATGAGATGGCCAATGCCTAAATACTGCAATAGAGAAAGCATGTCTCCCCCAGTTACCCGTGTACTTGAAGATAAGCCCGTGCTGTTCTAACGTTAGAGTGCTGAGTGGCAGAATGTGCTTAGTGAACAACAAAACATGGAGGTTGATACTGTGGAGATTACTAATACATTCAAACACAGAATGTGACAAACAAATATGCTCATTAAACTGTACAAGATATAGAAAGTCTCTGCAGCTTCTCCATTTAGAATGATGACAACCTTTTTTACTATTTTCCAAGGTAAAGCATTAGATTATTAAGGTATAGTGCATTTTTTGTTTGTTTGTTTTATTTTGTTTTGCTAGAGAGCACATATGCTTGCTGAGAGAGACAGAGAAAGAAAGGGAAAAGGAAAAGGAGCCCCCTACCCCCAGGGGGAATGGTCATGCCTCAATTTCTTCCCTTCCATTCTCCTTTTGGGATATTGGGCTTGCAGGTTCATGTGCCCAGTGTGCTTTCCAAGCCTCCAGGTCCACACAGTCAGTCATGAGGAATCCAACTGACTTCACCACCACACCACTGGCTGGACCATACAGGGAAAATTATATTAAGAAATCCCTGTGGAAAATGTCTATGGAATTTTATCTATACTAAACCACTTCACCATCCAAAAAGAGAAAGCACTGGATCAAACATCTCCGCATCCAGAATTCCCTTGTGTTTTATATTTCACAACCATGGATAAAACGAACCCATGTGGGCCAGTCAGTGGTGTGGTGGTTAAAGCAGCGAGATCCCACATGGCTGACTTCACTGTTGGAGTTCCGGATCTGACAACTTGGAAAACATGCTGGGCATGTGAATGTAAATGCTCATTCAGAATACTGAAAGAAGAATGGGTAAAAGGGAATGCAGAGTGACCGTCCCCCTTGATGGGTGATTTCTCATTTCTCTCTCTCTCTCTCTCTTTTGTCTCTCTTCTGCAAATAAGTGCACCCTATAGCAAAACAAACAAACAAAACAAAAAAAAAAAAAAAAAAAAAAAGAAAAGAAAAAAGTACAACACAACTTCTAATATATAATACTTCCACATATTTGTTGGGGGTACAATGCGATTGTACAGTGCAAGAATACATTGTGTGATATTCATTTCAGGTAAGTTGCATACCCATCATCTCAACCATTTGTAATTGCTTGTGTTGGGAACATTCAAAATTCTCCCTTCAGTTACTTTGAAATATAAGCAAGTTGTAGCCATCTATATTCCCAATGTATTTTATAACACTAGAAATTGTTCTATTTGCAATTTAATTTTTTCACTATTAATATTTCATTTTATTTTACCAGAACTATTTCTCACATAAAAATATGTTTAAAAAGGCTCTTTACAATAGAAAATTTCAAGCAAACATTAAAGTAGAGTACAAAGCACTCTGTGCACCCATTATTTATCTTTTACCATTATTAGCATTTTGCTAGTCAAGTTCATTTAGTCTTCGTTCTAATATCTATTTATCCCCCATGTTCGCTTTTTGTAACAGCATTTTAAAACAAATTCTAAACATAATGTAATTATGGGTGCATAAATATTTCAATATGCAACTATTTTGGTTTTGAAAAACCATTATTTGTGCTATAGACATGTACATGTAATAATTAAATGTGAATAAGAAATCATAAAATAAAAAAGATACAATTTGTTGTGTTAATTGATATTCTATTCTCACCCTCCCATCTTTCTCAGTCTCTGTATTTCTTTTTCCTTCTAACTTTATCCTTCTAACTCCACGAGGCCATTATTTTTTTCAATTTTCACATATGAGAATTAACAGGGAATTTCTTTCCTACAGCTTGCTTAATTCACTTAAAAATTGTCCTCCAGGCTTACCCATTTAATGTCAAATGATAAGTCTGGCTCCATTCCTCTGCATATATATGTCTAGTCTACCCTGCACCATTTATTGAAGATGCTGTCTTTATACCAATCAATATTCTCAGCACCTTCGTCAAAAATCTACCCGCGTGCCACATCAGCTGGTGGCCGTCTCTGCTTTCCTGAGCCGCGTTCCTGAAACTGTGTTCCATGGAGATTCACCTACATTTGCGGGGCTGCACGAGACCCACCCTTGGTCCAGCCCTGAGTGGAGTCTACGTTCCCTATTGTTGGGAACTTTATGATCTGATAATTGGGAAAAAAAATCATGTTTATCATAAAAAATAATTAGAATAATAATAATAATGATTGGGGGAAACATAGGAAAGATATTGAATGTTGAAGCGGGGAGATTAATGTCTCTGTACTGACTGACATGCATGGCATTCCCTTTTGAAAAAGCAATGTAATACACTGTAAAGTTATATGTAATACAATGTAATAAAAAAAATAGATAATAAAAAAAAATCTACTGGCTGTATATATGTGGATCTATTTCTGGTTTTTCCGTTCTGTTCCATGGCTCTATGTATTGATTATTTTGTCAATGACATGCTGCTTTTATTTCCATGACCTTATAGTATATTATGAAATCCAGTAATGTAATGACTACAGCTGCATTTGCATTAGTTTTTCTCAGGATTGCTTTGGCTATTTAGAGTTTTTGTGATTAATACAAATTTTATGATTTTTTTCCTATTTCTTTGAAGAATGTCATTTGTATTTTGATGTGTAGTACATTGAATCTGTAGAGTGCTTTTGACAATACAGAGAATTTAACAACATTGTTTTTTTTTTTTTTTTTTTTTAATCTATAAATATGGGATACTTGGGATCATCAGTTAGCATAATGGCTACGTCACTGGACTCCCATGTGGTCGACCGTGGCTTGAGTCCTGGACCCGGTGGCTTAAACTCACGCCAGGTACGTGTGCATGCGTGTCCAAGATCCCAAGAGGAGAACGGAGGAGAAAGGATTGCGGCGTGGTCATTCCCCCTGGGGGATGATTTCTCTCTTTCTGTCTCTCTGTCTCTCTCTGTCTTTCTGGTGAGCGCATGCTCCCTGTAGCAAAAAATAAAAAAAAAACAAAAAAAAAACAAAAAAACCCACACACACACAAAACTAAGAACTCTCCCCAAAATAAATAAATAAATAAATAAATAAATAAATAAATAAATAATATATGGTATACTTTTTCATTTGTATGCATGAGTGTGTGTGTGTGTTTTCTTCAATTTTTTCATTACTGATTTAAAGGTTTTTTTTTTTTATAGAGATCTTTCACCTCCTTTGTTAAATGTATTCCTAGGCATTTTATTTTCTGTGTGGCTATTACAGGTAGGATTACTTTAGGGACAGCAGGTGGAGAAGTGGTTAAGGCACTGGAACCCACCTGGCAAACTTAGCAGTAGAAGTCTTGGACCTGGTGCCTTGAAAAACATTCTGGGCATATGTGCAGGCACATGTGTCTGAAGTCCTGTGAGGAGGATGGAGGACACGGATTTCAGCACGTCCATCCTCCTTAGAGGCCGATTTCTCATTTTCCTTCTCTCTGTGTCTCTCTTTAGTGAGAGCATGGGCCCTGTGGGAAAAAAATCTAAAACAAACAAAAAACAAATTAAATTTAAAAGAAAAATAAATGGAATTAACTTTTAAATTTATTTTATAGTTTATTCATTATTATTGTATAAAAATGCTACTAATTTTTTGTCTGTAGATTTTGTGACCTGAAACTTTACTAAATTTATTTATCAATTCTAAGAGTATTTTGTGCAACATTAGGGGTTTTTAATATACATGGTATAGTCTACAAGCAGGGACAACTTGACTTCCTCCATTCTAATTCAAATGCCCTTTCTTTCTTTACCCTGTCTCCTTGCCCTGCCTCGGACTTCCAATAGTACGTCGAAAAAGACAGGTGAAAGTGGACATTATTGTCTTGTTTCAGTTTTTGGGGAAAGGCTTTAAGCCTTTCTTCATTCAATATGATGGCGACTGTGAGTTTGTTATATATGGTGTTTTTTGTATTGTGGAACATTCTTCCTATTCATAACTTGTTTAGTGTTTTTATTATAAAGGGATGCTGACTTTGTCCAATGATTTCTCTGTACCCATTGAGATGATCGTATGGCTTTTTGTCTTTTAATCTGTTGATATAATACCCGTAAGTACTACCACAGTGGACTGCACATCAATATGTACATATCAGGGGAAATCATTAACTGTTTATTGATAATATTACATGTGTGTGTGTGTGTGTGTGTGTGTGTGTGTGTGTATGAAATCCTGTGAGGAGAATGGAGAACACAGGTATATATATATAAATACACACACACACACACACACACACACACAGAAAAATTATAGTATGCCTGGATGTAATGATGATGTTTGATGATATCAATTATAATTGTTAACATATTAATTATTGATATTAATGCTAATTATAATTTTGTGGTTTTTATAAATGCATTAATTTTTTTAGAAGGAAACAAATTCTGAGAAGAGTTATAGGTTGGTGAGAATGGACCATGATAAAGTGATTATAATACATTCAATTTGTGCTATATTATTCTTTGTATTTTCCCAGATAATTATTTGAATTATATTATCTTTTTGTGCAGTTGGAAATTAGTAAAGCACTTTAATTCTAATGATAGTAGAATTAAATGTTGAGGAAAGACAATCTAGTAAACTCTAGAGACTTCAACTTTGCATTCAACAATATTTTTCATTATTTTAAATTCCTCATCTTAGAATGAACTAATTCTACTTAGAGAAGTTTAATTGAAGCAAGTGCCTCTAAAATTCATATAGCTAGTATACTTTTCTAGGTGTGATATGCAGAGCATTGTAACTTTTTTATTGTGCTGTAGACATCATTCTACTGTGTGGATGAAGAAAAATCAGATAAATATCATGTAGGATTACACTTTGCACAGTGATATTGAAGCTCAAAGGTCAAATATAAAATGCTATGGATATAGCATTGCAGGAAAAAATAAAGAATTTAAAGTTTAAATATATTTGCCCTTATACTTTCTTTGTAAATTCCCAAGAGAGAAAAATTGTAATAGAAAGTAAGTAAACCCTTTGAAAAGTAATGTTGGCTGACAATTTTATAAGATGTAAAGAATAATTATAAAATAGTCTCCAGACTAACATGACTAGAGTGTAAATAGGTCTGAAAATTTGACTTAAGGCATCTTTTCACAATTTATTGTTGAGTAAAATAGAAATAATATCTAAATTGCACTCTGTTATAAACATATGAATTGTTCATTAAAAAGTGCATGAGATCAGTCCAAAAGATGCGACAAAGAAAGTCATTCAAACTTGGAGAATTGGGAGAAGAATCTGCCATTGATCTAAACTTCCACAATATACAGTGCTTAGGCAATAACAGAAACAGAGGTAATTTTATTTTTCCTCATAGAAATAATTTCCTCAGGCTATAAAATTGCAAATTGTTTTGAACTTCCTTTTGTACTCAATAGGAATAATCAAGATAATATTGCCTGAACTGTGTTATCATCCAGAAAGCATGCTCTTTAATAAGAATACTTCTGTGTTTTTATAGAGTCTTAATTCCAAGTATTTATGATCATTTAAACATTTGTCTTTCTTGAAAAATGCCACTTTCAGCTTAAAGAACAAGAAAAGAAAACTAATCCCGTGAAACAATAAAAATCAAGGAAGTCAATTTTTTCACGTTGATTTTATAGCACAACCAGTCTTTTCTTATTCAAGATGACAGCTCTGGCTTCTGAGAGGGTTTACCACAGAACAGCTGACCTTTATCCCAGGTTCTACAATCCAAGTAATGGCAAGGCGAGAGCAGAGGTGGAGAATGAGAGCACAGGCTGAGGGACACACCGCACTTCATGAGTTAATGGACAGGAGCACATCAAGAAGCAATCTGAGTATACTCCCTTCATTGTGAGCGTTTTAAAGCCATCAGGATAGCCGACAATGTGGTGGTTAAGGCAGCTGGATCCTAGATGGCTGGCTTCCCAGTTTAAGTCCTTGACCCTGCAGTTTGAAAAACAAGCCAGGTGTACACCAGATCTGTGTGTGTGTGTGTGTGTGTGTGTGTGTGTGTGTGTGTTCCATAAAGGAGAATGAAGGAAACAGATTGCAACTCGGCCATCTCCCCGGAAGGTGATATTTCACCTTCTCTCTCGTGAGTGCATGTGCCCTATAGCAAAAACATAAAAACAAGGAAACAGAAAAAATTGCCTACTTTTTTCTCCAGCGTGGGCTTACTGTATGAAGAGTAGTGACAAACTCATCTCCATGAATGCTTGTACTTGCATCTTCTGACTGCCACAGCATGAATACTTCAGCCTCTCGGGATTTCAGCCTTTCCCTTACTAATTAATACACCATTTAATAAAACCCATATGGGTGATTTCTGTAGCTCAAGATTTTTTATTTAATTCTGGACCCTCTACAACATTGTTGTCCACTATCAGGTTTCCCACAAAGACATCCTTCTTGGAATTGGGGTTTATCAAAGATCAGCGGAGAAAGGATGGTGTTTTCAGTAAATGTATCTGGAAGTATCAGTAAACAAATGTCTTTTTAATAAAAAAAAAGATTATTTTCCATATCTTCCACATATCTAAATGTAATTTATGGAGACATAAATATGCAAAGCAACACAATAAAATACACAGGAAGGAATTTATGGAAATGTTTATAAGATATCAAAATAGAATATTTTTTTAAGAATTATTTGACTTAACTTTATTCATTCTTTTTCTTTAATTTGACCAGAGAGAGAGAGAGAAAGAGTGGGAAAGTGAGAAAGCAAGCCACCAGATCTGGGACTCAAACCATGGTCAGCCATGTGGGAGTCTGACACCTTAATCACCACAGCACTTGCTGGCCCCAGGACATGTTTTACTCCACAGGATATAGAAAGCTCTAACTACAGAAGTAATTAATAATATGTTTGACTACGTTCAAATTAAGAACATCTGTTTATTTATTCATTTATATGTTTACTAACTTATCATCTATATTTATTTCTAGAAAGCACATGTGCTCATCAGACAGAGAGAGACAGGAACACAGAGATAGAGAGAGAAAGCTTCCCAATGGGCCATGGTCATAGCTTAATTATTTTTCCCTTCAGGCTGTGTTCAGCCATGTGGGCTAGTGTTTGAAGGAGCTGAGTCGTACACGGTTGAATGTATTTTGACTCCTAGGCACAGAGACTCAAGGAACATGCAAGGTGCATGTTTGTGCATTCTCAAAATCCTGATGGGAAGGAGGAATGTTGGAAAAGAAAAAATGATTGAGCTACGACAAGTCTGCCCAAAAATATCTGTCTATTTAAAGACACTATAGTTGTACAAAATTACATGCAGAACATGATAAAACAAAATCAAACAATAAATTCAACAAATATCTATAATTCAACAGGAAAAATATGAGCACAAATCAGAAATTGAGGAAGAGACTGTACCAGGCATACCATGGTAGATGAATTCCATGTAGCCCCTAAACATATGAAATACCGATCTCTTTGTTGCATTAGCTGTCAGGGAAAGCCTCACAAAAAATCTACGACCACTGACCAATCAGAATGGTTAAAAAGGAAAGAATCTTAGTATCAAATATAGGCAATAATTCGGAAGAAGTAAATTTCACATTTACTTTGAGTTAATGTCTGAAGTGGTAGAGTGCCCTGCTAGACTTCACTATTAGGCAGGCTGAGGTCACATGTGAAGGATCATGTTCATTTTCCATCCCAGCTAAAAAGCAGGAGCCCTTGGGGCCAGCAGTTCAGGTGGTGGCTAAAAGCACAGGACTCCCACATGGCAGACTGTGGTTCAAGTCCTGGACCTGGTGATTTGCTTTTCCCTTTCTCTCTCTGTCTCTCTCTGATCAAACTGGAAAATAATAATAATAAATAATGTGAAATAAAATAATACTAAAAAAATAGTAGGAGCCAACCTATGCTCCCAGCTACTCAGGAGACCAAGGAAGAACCATATTTAACAAAAAATGTGTAAGTTTATACAGTCATTTTGAAGCCATTATTTAATATAAAAGCTAAAGATACGTACCACTATGAAACAGAATCTTACTGAACAGTATCCTTTCAGAGAAATGCATGATTATAGGTATCAGAAACATGTTTAAGAATCACCAGAGTATAACTCATACTATTTAGGAAAAAGGAACACTCCAGGTATAAACAAAGAGATAGATGGATAAATAAATAAAAATATAATTTATTTAATGGAATTAAATAAAGCAATAAAATCAAATATATCATGATGACTCTCAACATCATAAAAATGAAAAGAATTGACAGTGAAAAGTATGAACTATTATGTATTCTTTTAAAAAAAATGTTCAAAAAACAAGACAGTCTAAACTACTCTTATTAGTGATGCAAACAGGTAGCAATTATCCTATGAATCAGAATACAGGTTACATTTAGGAGATGGTTGATTGCTAGCCTTGGGAATATGCCAATTTGGCTTCAAACATGCTGGAAAAACTATTTCTTGAACTGTATAAGAAAAATAATTTGTTACTATAAATTTCTAAAGTCTTAAAATTATTATTAAAATAATATTTATAGTAAATTAAAAATACATTTCAAAGGTTCAAATAATGACGAGTAATTATTAGACACAGAGTATGATTCCACTGGTGGTGTACATAGGGTGAGAATTATTTTCATATTCTCATAGTTTATTTGTCCATAGTTTAATATCAGCTACTGCTAGAGAAAGATATTAGTTTTCATTGAAAGTTAACAGGAAATAAAAAAGAACATTTTTAATAAGAGAAGTCCATTAGGAAATGTGATTTTATAAAAAACTATTAATAAATAACATTAAGTGCATTGTTTATAGAAATATCCTCAACAAAATAAAGATACTTTAAATTTAATAAATATGCAAAGTGAATGAAGAAATAAGTAGTTATTGACACATAACAGTAGGAAGGAGAAATGCACTCAGGTGAACAAAATAATATCAATTAGAAAATTAAGAAAAAGTTTAATATTTAATCCTTTTTATGAGTAAGTGTTCAAGAAAATATAAAACACTAAATTACAGTTTTCTACAATATATCTGAATAGTACAATTATATTAAAACACTCTGTTTCAAATCAACACTAGTAAAAGTCTAAGACAGGTAAAACATAAAGCCCCATCAAGAGTGTGTGTTTGCTTAATTTTGTTTGCTTGTTTGTTTTCTCAGTGTTGGTAGTTACACTTTTTTTCTAGCAACTAGATGTTATATCTTGCTGTGGAATATCATGAGACTTTAGCATGAGTGCTAGGTATCTTTTTCTTGCTCAAAAGCTAAAAAGATGGTTTTGAAATGAGAGGTAGGTTATTAAAGATTCCTATTGGCTCGACTATAGGATAATCTCAGGTTAATCACTTTTAGGGATGAATACATTTTAAAGTTGACAATCTAAAAATTGGTTCTCTCACTTTTAAAGTGTATATATGTATTCTATGAGAAAAACAGGGAGAAGAGAGAGAGAGACACCCCCAGTAGGTTTTTCACACTGCTACCCACTTCCACGTCAATTTGTTAGTGCCCGCATGCACCCCATGTTTGGGTAGGTCTCAAGATCTGGACCTAGGACCTTTCCCATGTGGGGCCAGCTGCATCGCCATTGTGCCAGTATCTGACCCATAGATGGTGATTTTTTTTTAAGCTTTCTTACTGATCAACCTCTTAGAAAATACAAAGGTATCTGTTCAGCTCATTTTCCCATCTTATAATTAGATTTTTTTTTTCTGGGATGGCAGTCAGTAAGTTGCTTGAGTTCCCTGTATATTCTGATTATCAGTCCCAGAGACTGATGATAGTGTATATGGTAACATCTGTGACTGGACTATTATACAGTGTATTCTTGCTGGGAAAATTTATTTTTCATGCTATAAAGATATACAATGATTGATTATAAAAAATAAGAAAATAAAAGAAGAGGGATAGTATATAGAGAGATACTCTTAGAATGAGCACCTGACTGCTCCAGGTCGTGAACTCTCAGTAGTGCTCAGTATTAGACAAATCTCAAATTTATCCACTGAACAAATAATTAATAAGCATCTCCCATGTGTTGGATACTGCAAAAGAATTGGGGAGAAAAAGCAGATATGTCCTTCTTTCAAGACCTTTTAATGCAAATATCTGGGTTTTCAGGGAACCAGCAGTTAGCGTAATGGCTATGTCGCTGGACTCCCACGTAGTTGACCGAGGTTCGCGTCCTGGACCCAGTGACTTAAAACTCACGCCAGGCGCGTGTGCGTGCGTGCCCAAGATCCCGAGAGGAGAATGGAGGAGAAGGGATTGCGGCGTGGCCATCCCCCCTGGGGGGTGATTTCTCGCTTTCTGTCTCTCTGTCTCTCTCTGTCTGTCTGGCGAATGCACGCGCCCTATAGCGAAAATCTCTCCAAAAAAAAAAAAAATCTGGGTTTTCAATTCAGGTGCTATTTCTAATCCTGAGCATATGTTTCTGTTACCTTTGTTTAACAGAAAATGTCTTTATACCCTATATCTTCTTTTCTTTTTTAAAGAATTGTTTTATTTAATTTTATTCATTGTCATTATTTTAATTTTAGTTTTTTGAAGTTGACCCGAGAGAGACAGAAAGAGGGAAGGAAAGTGAGAAAGCAAGCTGCCTGGTCTGGGACTCAAACTGCAGTCAGCCATGTGGGAGTCCAGTCTACTTAACCACTCCATCACCTGACGCCCCCCTCATACCTTTTAAATGATATATAATCTTGGGTGTGTATTTTGACAACATTTTGGAGGTATTGTGATGCTATTTCCAAGCCTATTTTGTTAATACAATACTTACAAGTAATTGAATTGTCTCTCTTTTGTAGATAGTCCCATATTTCTTTCTGATTGTTTTAATGTTTTTTCTCTGTTTTGTATTCTGCAGTTTAACTATGTAAGTACAAATTGGTAATTTTTGAAAGTGTTATTTTAATTGGCCTAAGACTCATTATGTTAATTCTACGTAAAAATGCATTTTCTTTAAATTCTGGAAAATTTTCACTCAGTATTTTGAATGCTGCCTCTGGTCCTTTACTTTGTTGCTCTTGCCCTGAACACATATTAGTCATAAAAAGAACCTTCTTTTTACCTCTCAGGAGCTCTGAGCCGCTCTTTCAGATTTTATATTTCTCACTTTTATTGTGTGTGCTGCCTTTGAGGTAGTTTCTCTGATCCATATTTTATTCTGCTAATTATCTCTTGGTGTATTCATAAATACATTCTTATCATTGAGATAAAAATTTTGTATATAAACTTATTTTTTGTTGAGGCAATTTACATACTCTTAAACTTATTTTATTTCTTTCATGATCAAGAGAGAGACAGAGAGCAAGACAGTATCCCCAGCATCATCGGAGCTGCTCTCGAGGTACGGCCTCTGGTCAGGGCCAGATCGGGGACGTACAAACGTGTGTCACAAAGGGAGGTTTCCAGACATGGGCAGGGAACCCCCCAGGTGAGATTGTGTTTCAGCACTTTGCATTCACAGCTGCACCACTCGTGGGACAAAATTATGATTTATCATTTAAAAAACTTCTTTCTTATATTTTATATATTAGTTCCTAATCTATACACAAATTTCAAATTTCCTTAAGGAAAGATTAGGATTTCTTCAAAAATTTCATGAGAAATACATATTATGAAAAGACTGTCTGTGGATTTCAAAACTGTTTTGCAACAAAATAAACTCATATTTTAACTACACTTTTCTGTGAACCTTTTGAAGTCTCATATGCAAGCTGACTTTCATGCTTATGTTTTAATGTTTTGAAAATAAGGAAGAAGTATAATACTGATATAATGAGCTCAACTACTTGATTACTAGGTATTTAAATAAAGTATGAAAGGTTTCATTTTGCATTAAATCCAATGCTTCAGGTTAAAATAATAATAATGACGTCAAATGAAAAGAAAACCTCAGGACAAAAGATCTCAGGAATAAGAATCTTTATCTAGTAAGTAAATATAATGGATGCGAGTTCCAAGTGCTGAAATACTACCATTGTTTTTCTCATTTTTTTCTGCATGAAGGAGCCTGTGCTTGCCAGTGAGAGAAAGAGACAGAAGAAAAGCTAGAAAGCAGCTCTCATAGAGAATGGTCATGTTGTACACCCTCTCCTTCTTCCCTCTTCCCCTCCATCTCTCTCTCCCTTTGGGGTATTGAGAGGCATACATACACGCCCAGCATTAGACACATTTTAAAAGAAGGAGTGTGAAGGTCAAGTCGTCAGTTGACGACATTCAGGCAGGTGAACGTGAAATTATTAATATGAATGCCACTGAGTTGAGATCTACTGATCGTCATCAGGTATCCAGAGCAAAACAACGGTGAGCTTCTCCGAGGGGAGATCACACGTTCATTGTCCATGGGGAAGAAGGCAAGGGTAGCTGAAGACAGTGAATGCAATGTCTGAAGCAAAACGATGATGCAAATACGAAACGCAGATGAAGAAAGGGAACTAAGGCAGGCTGAAATACCTCAAGTGCTATGTCCACACTTGCCCCAACCTCCAACTCAGCAACTACAAGGCAGAGTTTGGAAGTCAATTTAATACACCTTGGTTTTGGTTTTCTGTTGTTGCTGCTGCTGTCGTAGTGGAAGGGACTGTTTATTAAAGTAAATAATTCTAACTAACTTGTGAGTTCAAAAGTAATCAGATAATTTCTCTATTTATGTATATTCTACTGATGACCAAAATATTGGTAGGATAAAATAGTTGTAATTTTTTATGGAAATTCAAATTCTTAGGGGGATGTCAAAAGTCTTAAAGTATAGTAATGGAAACAATCGTTCTTCTGTAACAATGGATCTTCATTCATTGTCCCAGGGTGGCATCCTCATGTTGCTGTTACCCCACTCTCTCTTGATGTTTACAGGAGCAACAGCCCAACAATGATCATCCCACTGACAGCCACTGTTTGGGCTCTAAGTGTTTTGGAATGTTACAGGAAGAATGGTATGGAAACATGCAACCTGAGGGATGCACAGAGCACAGATTTTTCAGGGTGATGAGCGTTTTCTCTTTTTTAGCTAAATAAGTGCCAAAGTGCTAATGTAGAAGGAGAAAAACTATCCTCTGCTCTAAAAGAAGGGCTTGCTGAAGGAATACCCTGGAGTAAGTAATTCTTTCAAGGCAGCGTCATTTTTTTGGTAACGCTTCACTTTTGGTAAAACTGAAGACTCCTGAATAACAGTCCTCACTTTGGTGCCTCTTAGGAGGTTCCGCTTACACCCCTTTTATATATATATATATACATACATATATATATATATATATATATATATATATATACATATATATTTATTTATTTATTTTATTACTATTATTATTTTATTTTTAAGTTTGCTATAGGTTATGTACCCTCACCAGAGAGAGGCAGGAAGAGTGAGTGAGAGAGAAAGAGTGAGAAAGCAAGGCACCAGGTCCAAGACTCAAACCATGGTCAGCCATGTGGGGGTCCAACACCTTAATCACCACACCACCTACTGGTTCCACACTCCTTTTAAGACTAGGTTCTCATTATGGTGCTCTTGGTCTTTAGACTCCACATATAGTTCTGTTAATGTTTTCCTCCATAACCTCTTTATATAAGAGGATGCACACAAGTGTGTACACATCACACACACACACACACACACACACACACACACTCACACAATTTTCCTTAGTCTGTCATTAGATCTTCAGTAAACATTTTTTAAAGTACAAATAATTTTCGATTAAAAGTCAGTTTTCTTCATCTCAAAGTAGTGAGAACTCTATTTGCAAGCAATTCCTTGAAATGAGGAAATTTTAAACAGATGCCACTGTTTAAAAAATATTTCAATTACATTTACTTATTTATTCCATGAGAGAGACAGAGAAAGAGATGAGAGAGAGAGAGAGAGAGAGAGAGAGAGAGAAATACAAGAAATACAAGCAACTCCAGAAGAGTTTTCACTGTACGATTCCTCTCCAGCATGAGCCAGGTCACAGCAGGCGCGTGAGCACACGTCCTGCAGCTGGAGAGAGTCCCTGAGATGCACACACAGGACTTCCCCATGGGGAACCCTTGTGTTACCTCTGTGCCACCCTCTGCCCAAGCCTTTCTGCTTTCTTTCTATTTAGTTTTATTTTGTTCATTGATTAATTCCTGTAACAAATCAAATCAATGAGGGCAGGTGAGGGTAGAAGGGAGGAAGGTGATCTAGTGTCCATACTGAAACTGGTTCAATATCCACTTTCAACTCCCTTTTTATAGTAACTGTCTGGGAACTTGTGTCTACATTATATCGATGCTTCTAATTTGACAGAGCAAGCATTTCTTGGTAGAAAATGCAAGTAATTTGTTTGAAAAGGCAACAACTGTGCAGAAAATGAGTGCCTTGGTAAGTTAATGAGGAAAAAGACGGCTTGGACATTTTTGCCTTTTAATTTAGAGTTGTATTTTAGTCAGCATTTGGTCAGGAAAAAGAGTTACTATCAGTAATTATGAATAAGAGATTATTATTGAAATAAACTGTGTTCAGTAGTGGAGGAAATTGGAGTGGAATATTCTAGAAAGGAGCTGAAAGGTCAGAGAATCACTGATAAGTCCTTGTGAAGCAGGGAGATGTGGTGCGCGGACAGGTTTGTGCCTGAAGAAATCTGGGAAGACAGGCGTGTGCAGAAGCATCAGCAGAGCGATGAAGGGGAAGCGGTGTGGCTGTACGTGTGAAGTCATTAACTCTGCACATGGCGGTGGCCTTGCTGTTGCTGTTGACAAAGTTGAAAAGAACAACATGGACTCTTCCAGTATCTCCGTGTGTCTCCAAATACACCTTCAGAATATGCAAACTAGTGACTCCCATATATCCTCACACAAACTTTAATATTTGAAGGGTCTATACCAAGAATCACTCTGTTTGTATTGGGTAATCCATTAACCTTTATCCATCAGTGATGGGAAATTAAGAGACTCCCCAGGGGATCATGTGTATTCCAGATAAACCCCTCTGTCCCCATTTTTAGCAGCAACCCAAGTTCTTTTTGATAGTTATTACTAATCACACTTTCCTGGAAAAAAAAAATTACCTTTTCCAGATCATTTGGAAGACAAAGCAGCTCTTGGTGGCCAAACGGCAGTCTAAGCTTCAGGTCAAATGGAACCTTTACTGAATCCCTATGGAGAGGATTTCTCCCTTAAAAGTTTAGACCTTTATACTAAGGACCTCAAATTTTCTTTAGAAAGATTTTTTTTTTCATAATAAATTAGCAAGTGTTTCATGGAGAGAAGTACCTCATTTTCTTTCTCTCTCTCTCTCTTTTGGTTTATTTCTTTCTTTCATAGAAGAAGGGAACATAGAGACAGAGTTAAAGACAGAGACAGAGGCCCTCTCAACGAGGTTTTCACACCATGATGCTATTCCCAACCTCGGCCAGCCAGCAATACGGGCACGCGTGTCTCAGTGTGCACAGGGAGACCTTGGGATGTGAATGAGACACTCTCAGAGATGACCTCAGCATCGGACATGCCGTTACTGTCCCGTCTTCACTGTCTCCATCACCAGACCCTTACATTGTAGCTATTGAAGAAATATGACGCTGGATGCATGAGTTGCTGTGACCCAGCTGGCATAAGTTACCCAGCTAAAAGGCCATTCCTCCATCTATCAAACCAAACTAGCTGCTTCAAGGTAACATGATCAGTAAATTTTATGTATCTAAGTCCAACGTCATGCTTCATTTGCATAAAATAGGTGCTCTACTCAGAACCAATGTTAGGACCATAATGTGGCAATTAGTCATGTAGATAGTAATTTTGGCAAGTGCAGTGTAGACAGGGAAGACAAATCAATACCTCAAGTGTCTATTCTAGCAAGAACAAAGCTTTTCTCCTCCGATGACACAAATGGTCCTATGTAATCAATCAAACTAATGCAATCAATCTGGTTGTGTTTTTCTTCAGATAATGATGCCATGGGTTACTCTCCAGAAATTTTGTCACTGTTTTTCTTTTTTTCGCTTTATTTTTCATTGCCTCAGGGAGTGTGTATACTCATCAGAGACAGAGGAAGAGAAGGAAAGGGAGAACATGCTGCAATCCCTTCTTCATTTCTCTGTTTAAACGTTGGAGACTCTGGGGTTTTAACAACCACGAACAGGAGAAGGTGGTCCTAACATCAGAAGAGAGAAAGAAAGTTTTCACCTTCCTCTTTCCTTTTGTTATGATTGTTTAATTTTCTGAGGATGCTAAATTCATCAGCGAAAGAGGCAGAGAGAGAAAGAGAAAGTAATCCTTGGTAGATAATTGTCATGCCAAATTCTTTCCCCCCTCCATTTCTTCCTCTAGGCAGGATTTTGGGCATGCATGCCATGCAATTGGCATATTTTCCATGGTCTGCAATGTGAGATCCAACTCCTATAACCACCGCATTATGAGTCCTGCCCCATCATAGATTCTCTATTTCAGACATATTTCCTAGACTTCCTTGACTTCTTCCTTCTGCACCCCTCAGTATGAGTTCCTCTACTGTTTCATTAAACTTGCTTCATTTTAAGGACTATCTCAATTTTGGAATTGAAATTTAGATCTGTAGTGATACATTTGCTTATAACAAAATGTTACGGTCTTATTACATTGCTTATAATAACTTCTTTTCATGTTCACTGTCTAAACCAAGTGGAAGGATGGCTTCAATTTTCTTTCTAAGAGGCAGGTCAAGTGATTAACCTGACCATTGTTTCCAGAGGGCGAAAGTCAGTCAATATTTGTCTTATACTTATCTATTCATTCAGATCTGTAGATACAGAGAATATTAAAAATACAATCCCCCTGCTATTAGTTATGGTGTTTTAAAAAAGTTTTCTGTAATATTTTAGTTTATAATTTTATTTTCTAATACTGTATAATTTTAAGGTTTTACACACAACTTGTACAGTTGATTGGTAAAAGATCAGTGTGTATATTATATTTCCGATTGAGCAGGTAGCTTTTAACATAGATATAGAGTTATAAGATAGATAGATAGATAGACAGAAATGAAGACATGATTCTTTATTAATTTTAAATTACCCAAGGATTTGAATGATATTTATTTTTAAGTATCTCTTTTACAAAAAATGGGCAAACTTTCTAAATTTACTAGTTGAAGATACATTAAAATCTAGCCAGTTTTACTTTATCTGAACATTCTAATTCTAATGTCATGAGCATATTATAAAATAAAAATTATGTATGATTACATAAATACATGCAAATATATTTGTGCATTTATATATGTACATATATAGTCTAATATCAACATTTTAAATCAACATACTCTATTTAAAACAAAGTTCTTTATGATATATGATGTCATTTAAAATACATATTTTGAAACATATTTAAAATAATCTGTGTCGGTTTTATGAA
Source organism: Tupaia tana (assembly GCA_026018925.1). Lineage (NCBI taxonomy): Eukaryota > Metazoa > Chordata > Mammalia > Scandentia > Tupaiidae > Tupaia > Tupaia tana. The sequence continues at coordinate 105,017,869 of JAKSZU010000005.1, read as the reverse complement.
TATTCTTGAAATTTTATATTTGGCAGATAATTTTTCAGAATATTTTTCTAAAGGAGAGGCAGCCAAATGTTATCATTTATTTATTTTATCAGGAAAATGAAAGCAATAGGTAGTTCAAAGCCTGGTTTCAATCTTTGAAGTATTTATTCTTCTTTCATCAAATAGAAAAACTGGTTCATTGAATTTTATCATTTTACATTTTTTTCTAGTTGGAGATAATAAATTCTAAAATAATAAAATAATAGGTGAATGAAGAAAGAGTAAAAAAAAATGAAGCATTGAGTGATCTGTTTGCTGAAACATTTCTCTGAAAAGTACTCAAGAACAAAAGTAGAATTAGCATGAAACTTACCCCTAAATCCATGTAAGTGTTTACAAAATTTCTCACAGAAAGAATAGAACTGATTTCTGAAGAGTTTGCTACAAAGAATGAATTTGGTAACAAATAAAATTGATGCAGTCTTATTCTTTTACTTTGATTCTGGCCAATGAAATCTACCAACAAAATCACTACTGGTCATATAAGACTCTTAAATATAATTTTTATCAAGAATTTTTTAAAACTATTTTTCAGTAAAGCATCAGGATTTTATAAAGCTACCTGCCAAGAATAATCATAAGTATTTATTCCAAAATAAGTAAATGCAGAGCACTTACAACTGTTTGTAGTGAACTGTGAATCTGAATATTTACATCCTATTTAGTTTATGTCCACTATTCTGCCAACTTACTCTGAACTCAAGGCAGACGAATAAAATGCAGGATACCCAGAAAAGAATGTAAATTCTAGATAAACAATGAAGAGTGTTTTAGTGTAAACTTGTTGCATGAAATATTTGGGACATATGCTAAAATTATTATTTGTTAAAATTCAAATTTAGTTAACTGTTTTATTTTTATTGGCTAAATCTGACCTACTTAAGTCACATTCTTTTCATCATCAGTCAATTAAATATATTCTTGATAGTAAAGATGTTATAGATTTGCCTCCTCTAGCAGTTCTAAATTATGCATATTCAGATTCTCTAAATGGCTTATTAAAATGTATAGGGAGGGACCAGCAGTTGGCGTAATAGCTATGTCGCTGGACTCCCATGTAGTTGACTGTGGTTCGCATCTTGGACTCGGTGGCTTAAACTCATGCTGGGCGTGTGTATGCGTGTCCAAGATCCCAAGAGGAGAATGGAGGAGAAGGGATTGTGGAGTGGCCATCCTCCCTGGGGGGGTAATTTCTCACTTTCTGTCTCCCTGTCTTTCTGGCAAGCACATGTGCCCTATAGCAAAAGCCTCTCTCAAAAAAAAAAAAAAAAAAAAAAAAAAAAAAAAAAAAGAATTTAAAAAATAAAAACACAAATGTACAGGATTCTGGTGGTGGCAGGTGGAGTGGTGGTTAAAGGTGTTGCACTCCCACATGGCTGACCTCAGTTCATGTCTTAAACCCGGTGGCTTGCTGTCTCACTTTCCCTCTCTCTTTCTCTCTCTCTCTCTCTCTGATCAAATTGGAAAAATTTAAAAAATAAATATAGTTAAATAAAAAAAAAAAAAAAAAACTGTTTTACAAAAGTACTGGATTCCGCTCACAGCCATTCCTTTTGAAAGGACATGCTAGTATGAACATAGTAAGAGTTGTCATCATAGATAACTTCAAAGCTATGTGGGTTTAGAGGAGTTGTTCCTGTTAGGCAGAGATGCTCTTATCTGGCCATGTGCCCTTTCATTGTCGTTGTCGTCGTTGTTGTTGTTTTAACTCTAAGATATATATATATATAGCTGTCATGTCTTCCATTTGACTTCATTTCAAAGCAGGCAGCATAAAGTCGGAGATAAAAGAAGTCGAAGCCCTTATGGGAATAGAATCCCTAACTTTCTGATGGGCATCGCGTGCTAACCAATTCAGCCAGCTCGCAGACTGGATTATTAATGGCTAAAGATCTAATGATCATTGATTAATTCAGATTTTGTCATTACATTACTGGAAGCAAAGAGGTGGGGCTCACTCAGTAATATCTATGACTTTCTAAAAATTTTCATAAGTCATTGGACTATCAACTCCAGCAATGTAATGAACCATGTTGTTGTTTTATTTTTTTATGCACTCTAAGTAATTTTTATTTTATTTATTTATTTTTTTTGAGAGGTTTTCGCTATATAGGGCACGTGCACTCGCCAGACAGACAGAGAGAGACATAGAGACAGAAAGCGAGAAATCACCCCCCAGGGAGGATGGTCACGCCGCAATCCCTTCTCCTCCATTCTCCTCTCGGGATCTTGGGCATGCACGCACATGCGCCTGGTGTGAGTTGTAAGCCACCGGGTCTGGGACGCAAACCGCGGTCAACTATGTGGGAGTCCAGCGACATACCCATTACGTTAACTGCTGGTTCCCAGTAATTTTTATTATTTTTAAAAACCATATTTGGTTTTCTCCCAGGATAGTTGTAATAAGTGATCACATTTTGTATCAACTGACTTTGATAGTTCTGCTCTGCTTTTATTACTGAAAATGTTCCCTAAAGATAGGAAAAGATACCTTCTACAGTATAATTATCTGAGATGTCTTATATAAATGGTCTTAAAATAGATCTCCAGTATGACAATCTTCTAATACTCTTCTTTCAGCTTCTCACAGAACATGCTATATGGAAATTTTCTTTTTATAGTTAATTATGCTTTCATGACAAAAGCCAGAGGGCTAGCTAGAAACAAGCAGCACTCCTTAAGCATGCTCACGAATTCTCTGAATTATGCAGAATCTGTTTTTCTCTGTTAAAGTAAAACTTGTTTTAGTAAATACGCTTATGCTGAAATATCTTTTACTTATGTCTTGTTTTTCAAATATTGTCTGAAGGTTTTATAGCTTGAGAAGTTATCTGCTCTAATATTTTTAAGTCATGCTTAGTCAATAAACATTTGGTCTTTATCCAGTGCCATATAGCACATGGCAAATGCTCTGATAGTTTCCTATATTAATTCCGTGAGTGTGAGATGAAATATACATAGTGTGTAGTGTTTCTCATTTTATTATGAGGCTACATTTAAGTAATAAAGAGCAAACTGGATTTAGAGTCTGAAAATATTGGGCTTAACTCAGGCATTCACGTTTATAATCCTGAAGGATTTACTTAACATTTCTGAGGTTCAGTTTTGTCATCCATAAAATAGGGCAAGTATAGACAATTTAAATATTTAATATAAATTTCAAAGTCATTTATGGTCTCTCGTGGGGCCACAGAGACTCAAGGTAGCAATGATTATATCTGAGTTTTGAGCCCCCTCTGGGAAAGTATTTTAATTGATATTTCACTAATATAAAACAAACAAAAAAACAAAATTGACCAAGAAAACCCCTGAATATTAAGTAATAATTTATAAAATAATTATTAAATAGCCTATGATAAGCCAATATCCAGATTGGTTACTATTATTGTTTCTTTTCTCTGTGTAAACCAGCATCATTTTGGAAAGTTACCAAATAACCTGCCTCCTTGAATCAAGAAACCTCGTTAAACTAGAACGACTCAAATCAGATTCTTCTCCTTAGTATTTACTATTGCTGAGGCTCATTTAGTGACTTGCTGAACAAATTCTATACATTCTGTGTTCTGTGTCATGTGTGGCCCCTGAATTTCTGTTTTATTTTTATTCTCCTTCTAGAAAAATCAATCATTATTGGGCCTGCCTTGATGTTCAGCCAATTTCTCTCTCAGTTATGTCCTTGAGAACTTGGATTTTACCAGGGCTCAGCCCAGATACTAGAATAGGTGATTTTAATGTTCCAACCAAGGGACTCAAAATATTCATCATTCTACTATTTTTTAAGAAGGATTTTTGCTACAGGGCATGTCTATTTTCCAGAGAGATAGAGACAGAAAGAGAGAAATCACCACTCAGGAGGCATGGCAATGTCACAACCCCTTTTCCTCAGTTCCCCTCTTGAGAGCTTTATCATTGAAGTGAATAAGGGTAATCTGAGATGATTGAGTCAGTCTTCCACACAGTCTCCAGACAGAAAAAAGTCGAGTTATAATTTCAATTTTTGTAAATGATGTCTGTCTGCTTCTTTTGGTACTGGGAGCATAAGCTGCTGTTCTCACAGCCACCACTGATCTAGGAAGCAGAAAGTGGGGCTTTCGGGGCTGGCAGGTGGCATGGTGGTTAAGGTGTCTGGACTCCCATATGGCTGACCACAGTTCGAGTCTTGGACCTGCTTGGAGCTTGCTTACTCGCTTTCCTTCTTTTTCGTTGTCTCTCTCTGGTCAACTTCAAAATAATGACCAAAAAAAAAAAAAAGAAGAAGATGGGACTTTGGTCAGCTCAAAAGCCATGAAATTTGCAATTTTGTTTGGTTTAGATGATGGTTTGTCCCCAAAGTTTTATATTTTTAAGTTTGGAAATCTGCCAAAAATCCATGTAGTAAGATTTGATTGTATTGTAGACTGTTAAGTAAATGTTAAGTAAAACATAATTCTTTCACAGTGTCTCAGAGTGGGGACTGTGAGTATAATAATGTCATAGGTGAGTTCTTTGTGATGACTGAGTTCTGGTGGAAACATAAACAGAGGGAATGAGACACAGAAACTGATGGACGGCCATTCTGTCTAAGATCCTGCCCTCCACCATATTGAAGACCAATCTCAGGACTTTGGACTTTTCAGTAACCAGAATCATGAGTCAAAATAAGCCTTTATACTCCTTTTATTGAGAGATTTTTGCTATGAGGCATGTGCATTTGCCAGAGAGACAGAGACAGAAAGCAAGAAATCATCCTCCAGGGGGGATGGCCACATTGCAATATCTTATCCTCTATTCTCCTCTCAGTATTTTGGGCATGCACAGAAATGTGCCCATCATGAGGTTTATGCCACTGTGTCCGGGACTTGAACTGTGGTTGACTATGTGGGAGTCCAGCCACTTAACCATTATGCCATCTGCTGGTCCCTAAACCTTTATATTCTTAAATTCACACCATCCCAAGTACGTCTGTTATCAACACAATAACAGATCAAGACACTATTCTGAAATTCAAATTTTTTTCCAACCCTTTCTCCAGGATATAAACCTTTAGGTCATTTGCAAAGCTCTGAAAAAGTTGTTTTGATCTTTTTTTTTTTTGCCTTTTTTTGATGTTGCTTCCATGGAAGGGTAGAATTCAGAGTTTTTCACTTCACCAGTATTGCTCTTACTATTCCAGCTCTTCTACATTTGAAATCCCTTATCACTTTTCTGTTCACTTTCTTCTTCATTTCCCTGAGAGTCTATGGGTCATCATTTTTTAGATTCCTGAAAAGACACTAAGCTGTCTTGCCTTCCTATATTTTTATATTACCTATCTGGCAAAGTAACAATTTTAGATTAATGCACTTGTTTGATCTCATCTAATCTACAACTCATAGAGAAATGATGAAGAAAGTTTTAATATGAAAGACATTTTTCCATTTAGACTGATAAAGGTTTATCTTTGTGCCCTATAACATAAAAGTCAGTCACATGTGACAAGGTATTATTTTAGAAGCAGTGTGCCATCATTCCAAACACAGAGATGTGGAAGTGCATAGATAGAAATATATTTATGCCCCTGCTGCTACTCAGAAAACGAACCGTACATCTAATTAGTAACACTTTCTTGTTTTCCTGCTCTTAAACATTGAAGCTTATTTGGGAATGTATTGCTTCTCTTTCTTTATGGTTATAATAGAAAACATGCTATTATTCCAATTTAAGAATATTTACATATCTAAGTTTTGCATTAGATTTGGTCCACCAAAGGTAGTAATCAAGAGAGGAGTAGATGTGAAAATGTGTACTGGATGAACACCTGTGAAAGAGAAAGAGAAGTGGGTGAAAGTTAAGGCGAGTCTTTAACTATAGCTCAGATCTGACCCCTTAAGTGTGGGAGAGGCACAGAAGTGATGGGTAAGGGAACTAGCTGACTGCGGGGCTGTTTAGAGAAGTCTTTCGTCATGCAGATGGGGGACGCTTGAGCCAAAGTTAATAATCACCCAATGCTTGATGCTTAGGGAATGAAGGTAAATTAATTAATTTAAAATTTTTTTCAGAAAAGGAAAGCTCATGGAAATACTTGTAATGGGAAAACCATGTGTGAACTTCAAAAAGTCTTTGTACCAGAATAAATTCATTCTTTAGTTGTAAAAAAATAAAATAAGAGAAAAATAATAATCAGAGGGTTCTGCATTCGATCATGTGGTCACTACTATTACAAAGCTGCTCTTTCTTATCCATTCTAAATCGTTTCCCACTCAGTAATCATCTCCACAGGACTTAGGGGTTACATGGGAGTGTGAAAGTGATCTTTATGTGAGAACTCTACCCTTCACTGATCAGGATTTCTACACATTTAGAATAGATCCAGGACGTATCAGGATGACCATGAACAGAGCAGCCCTCCTCCTTCTGCTAAAGGGTTGGCACACTTGCCATAACTGTAATTCCACGGAACACCTGACTGCTGTTAGCTAAACGGTGGAAACTAGTGACCATTGCTAAGGACTCTGTCTTTCAGTCTCTCTCACTCTCTCTTTCTCTGTCTCCTTGTTTTTATTTATTTTTTCTTCCCCTAAGGAGGTGCATGTGCTCACTGGAGAGAGAGACAGAGAGAGACAGAGAGAAAGCATCCGCTATGGGAGATGGTTGCATTTCAGTGATCCTTTCTCCTCTATCTTTTCTTCATTTATGATTTTGGGCACTTATGGGCACGTGCGCACACACACACACACACACACACACACGCACACACACACAGCAGATTTCTCAGGCCACCAGGTCTGGGACTTGAATTGTGAGGTCAGCCATGTGGAATCCAACAGTCTAATCACCATGCCACTTGCTGACTCTAGGATCTCATTTTTGTTCTTCTCGTACCTTTTGGCAGGCTTTTGTTTTAGTTTTGGTTTTCTGTTTTACTGTCTGTGGCATAAAACTGAGATTTTTGTCTAGGAGAGGTGGCACACAGCTTAAAATTTAAATTTCAAATATGAGATATAAGCTAAAAGTTAATCATGCTTCTTTAAGTTGTGAAAGCAAACTTGGACTGAAATATATATGAAAAGACTTTGTTGTATGTATTAGGAGTCTATTGTTGCAAGGAACTCAATCTATCTGCTCCTTTCAAGTGAAAAAGAGGAGTTAATTGTTAGGATTTGCAAAGACTTTGAAAAGCCAAAGGAAAGGGAAGCTTAGCTTCTAAAAATTGGATTCAGAAATTGGAGAATTCAGCTGCTAGTTTCTTACCACATTATTTTCACTTGTAGAACTGGCAATGCCTACTTTTTCACGCCTCATGTTATCTTGACTCTAAGTTGACATTATTTCCAATATTACCCTTAACAAAATCCAGTTTCGAGTCTATGACCCACTTGAAAATTCCAATGAGAAAAATTGTATTTGCTTAATTTGAGGTAGGGGCTAACTCTGATCTATCCATTATTGTTTCTGTCATTCCTTGATTGTTCATTCATTCCTGCACCACTTATTTGTTACAGTATGGCAACTACTGTTTCTAATGATGGGAAATCACAAGGACAGTAAACAGGGAGCCCAGTGAAGTCTGTATTATATAAGTTTGGGGTTTGGTTTCAGAATGATGTGTACATGTGCAGCCCAAGATTTTTTGTTTCTTTTTAATTTTATTGTATTTATTATTATAATTTTTTTATATTACATTGAATCACATATACCTTTACAGTGCATTACACTTCTTTTCCAGCAGGATAACCATGCATGTCAGTCAAGACAAAGACATTACTATCTTCAAATAGCTCTTCATCATTTTTTTCAGATTATATTATTTATTCTCATTAATTTTTTAACCATTCAATCACTATATTTCTTTGGCTTGTATAAGTAATTTACCCAACATGAAATACTTCTCAAACCAGTCCAGCTGAGAATACTATACATGTTATCATCAACAGGTAATAAACCCTTTCTGTGTCCCACTAATGGTATGCCTCTCTATTTGTTTTCTTGCTATCCTTCCTTCTCCCACCCTGTTCCACACTGTCTTCAGCATCCATAAATATTTTCAGTGCTTTTATGCCCTCCAATATTTCTATCTTTAGAAATGCAGATAGTCATTATATATTAAGTGGTTACATACAATATCTTTCTTTTGTATTCTGGCTTGCTTCACTCAGCAATAGATCCTCCATATTTGACCACTTTCCATCAAATGCCAGGGTCTTGTTTTTTTTTGTTTTTTTTTTTTTTAATGGTTGAGTAGTATTCCACACTTTTTTCATTCATTCATCTGTTTGTGGACATTTAGTTTGGTTCCATATCTTAGCAATTGTGAATGATTGTGCAGCTGAAGTTTTATAAACTAGTATTCTGAGGAGTCTTATGGAAAATGTAATTGGGGAGATATTCTCAGAATAGGAAGTATTGTTCAGGCACCTTAAAGAGAAAAATATATCCGAATTCATAAGATACAGTCTAAAACATTGTAGTACATGTAAACGAGGATTTTGTTATTGTTGTTTTGTCTTTTTTTTTTGACAGAGATTTCAAAAATTTTAGAGATTTTGAGGGTGCCAAATGATTCTGTATTTAACATTAAATAATTATTTGCCTCTTCAACTTTTGAAATGATAACATTGCCAGTCAAGGTAAAAATCTAAGAACAATTTCATTTGTCTCTAAATAACAGAAGTTCCAGTTAGTTTACATTATAATAATTAAAGGCCCTGGGAAAAGCATAGTTCCTTTATGAAGATGGCACAGCTACAGTTGCTGACAAACTAACGGAATTCACGTTTATTTCTTTAAGCATGGCATGGGAAGCATACAGCTCTGTCCTCGGACATGCCAGGTTCCAAATGTTGGCACAGAGACATAAACCGTCTACCCCTTCAGCAACTTCATCAGTAATGAGCCCCACAAAATTAATTATTACTTTTTATATTACTAGTGTCAATATTTGATTTAGTAGTTGAGGGGCCGGTAGGTGGCATGGTGATTAAGGAGGACGCTGGATTCCCACATGACAGAAGACAGTTTGAGTCCCAGACCTAGTGGCTTGCCTTCTCAGTTTCTCTCTCTCTCATTCTGTCCTTCTCTGGTCAAATTAAAATAAATAAATAAATGAATAAATGAGGGTAAACAAAATAATTTAAAAAATAATTTAATAGCTAAATGTTTTATATAGTTGAAAAGATTAGAACATAGATAATAGTGTAACTGACTGCCTTTAAATTCATTATCTGTTTCTGTTAAGTAAGAATGCTCAATTATATTTTGTTTCTATTTCTGATCTTAGTAGCATTTTAGTTTTGAGTTTATACTACAGATATTCCTAAAATGTCCAATTTCTAGGTTTATATTGCTTGCAATTTTGTTTTTATGATTTTATTTTTCACATTTAAAAATTTCTAAATATGACTATTGACAAATAGGTCTATAAGTTATATACATAATGCATAAATAATATCTATGACATACTTAAATATTTCCATACACTTTATATTATTTGCATATACAAAGTGTATGTGTGTGTGTGTTTGTGTGTATGTGTGTAAGTAGCTGTTCTTTAAAATATTTATACACTATTCATTTTCTGTATTCCTAGTGACATTCATCCCCAGCATGGATTTATAACTCCAGATAGGACATTCAGAACATTGCATACCTTTGCCCTTTGCTTCAGAGTAAGAATACATTTTAAGACAGTCCACTTAAAGTAAATCTGTGTGTTGAATTCTCTCACTCTTTTTTTTTTTATTTTAAATTTTGCTAGAGGGCACATGCATTTACCAGGCAAGCAGAGACAGAGCACCGAGTGGGAAAAAGTGAGGAGGCACTTACCATGGGATATTCATGCTGTAATCCTTCTCTCCCATTTCACTTAACTTTCAGGATTCGGAGCACACAAGCACACACATACGCCATGCTTTTTTTCAAGTTGCCAGGTCTAGGACTCAACTGCTTAATTGGTCACATATCACTCAGTTGCCTTAACCATCATGTCTGCAGCTGGCTATGAATTATCCCATAAATTAACATTTCTTTCCCTTATTAAAATTTTTCAAAGAATTATCTATTTAATTTATTTATTATTAGTATGTATTTATTTATTTACTTATAACTGACACTGTGACACTGAGAAAGACAGAGAAAGTGAGAAAGCAAGCTGACAGGTCTGAGATTCAAACCATGGTAGGTCATGTGTGAGTCCAGCACCTTAACCACCATGTCACTGCTGCTCCAAATTGACAGTTACTTTCTACATCAGTTTATAGAAGGGAAGAGAGAGTCATTTTGTTCTCAGAGACTGAAAATGTAATTAAGAGGGATAAGAGTAGAGAGGAGAGAAGCCAGGTGCTGAAAATGCTTCAGGTCCTGGAAGTCAGACAGACTGATGTTTTCAGCAGATAAACTAATACGATTAAACTATTTTTTTCCTGACATTTACATCCAAAATATACCTAAATGACAAAATAACCACACCTTTGTCATTCATGAGGAAAAGTGATCAGTCAAGAGAAGTTAAACATTGATTTGGGGTCAACACTTACGCCTTTTATCCTGATTTAATGTGATAATCTCTTAAGTTAGAAGTTAGCTGGAAATGAGTAAAGAGATTCTTTTTCCTAAGAGAAATAAAAAAAAACAAAATTGCAAACAGAAGATCAAGGCCTCTTCTTTCTGTACCTCTAAAAAAACAGACAAGCAGACATCATAACACTTAGTTTTGGGTCTCTAGATCTACCACTCCAAAGAAGCAAAGAGTTTATTTATCTCTTCAAACAAAAGTGAGTGCAATGAACCAGAAAAGAAGAGGTTTCTTTTCGTTTTTTATTTATTTTATACATTCAATCATTGTACTTCACTACAGCTTGTTAAATGTATTTGTCCAACATGAACAGACTTCCCATTAGTCCAGTTGAAGATATCATGCACATTATCATCAACAGACAGTCCTCCATTTCTGGATCCCTCAAATGTCTTACCTCTCTATTTTCCTCCTTGATTCCTTTCCTCTTAGTCTCTCCCATCTCCCACCCTCTTCCCATATTGTCTCCAATGTACATAACCATTTTCCATGTTCTTCTATACTCCAATATTTCAGTTTCCATTATAGTGTGCAGTCAGTATATATTAGGTGGAGATATACGATGTCTCTCTTTCATAGCCTGACTTGCTTTACTCAGCAGTAAATCTTCCATAGTTGTTTACTTTCTATCAAATTCCAGGGTTGTCTTTATTTTTTTTTTTTTTTTTTTTTTGTGACTGAGTAATATTACATAGTGTATATTTGCAATCCAATTTTTAATCCATTCATCTGTTTGTGGATGTTTGGGTTGGTTCCATGTTTTAACAATCGTAAATAATGCTGCAATAAACATAGATGTGCAAGCACTTTCCTGACTGAGCCTTTTCCTGTCCTTTGGGTAGATACCCAGGAGTGGAACTGCTGGAACATATGGTAGTTCTATTTGTAGGTCTTTAAGGAACCTCCACATCATTCTCTATTTTGGCTGTACTAATTTACATTTCAACCAACAGTGTAGGAAATTTCCCTTTTCAGCACATCCTTGCTAGCACTTTTCATATATATATATATATATATATATATATATATATATATATATATATATCTTAGCCATCTTGACTGGGGTTAGATGGTATCTCATTGTGATTTTGATTTGCATATCCCTTATAATAAAGGATATTGATCATTTTTTCATATGCTTTTTGGCTGTTCATATGTCTTCTTTACAGAGGTGTCTGTTTAGCTCATTTTCCCATCTTCTAATTGGATTTATCTTTTTTTTTTTTTTTTTTTTTTTAAATAACTTGAGTTTCCTGTATATTCTGGTTATCAGTCTGGTCCCTTACCTGAGGCATCTCTTAAGTTGAAGTTCTTGTCCGACCTTTACCTGACTACACAGTTAGTCTCAAACCTCTTAAAGAATGGAAAGGAGAGGGGGAGCAATAAACCAAAGGGGAGCGGAGAGATAAAGAGAATGAATCCTGTGACTTCCGCTTTGTCAGCTGGTCCCAAAAACTTATTCTGACCCCGTGCTAGGAGGAAGAATTGATAACATCTGTAAGTATCAATATCAAAAACAGTGGACCAGCAGTTAGCGTAATGGCTATGTCGCTAGACTCCCACGTAGTCAACCGCGGTTCGCGTCCCGGACCCGGTGGCTTAAAACTCACACCAGGCACGCGTGCATGCATGCCCAAGATCCCGAGAGGAGAACGGAGGAGAAGGGATTGAGGCATGGCCATCGCCCCTGGGGGGTGATTTCTCGCTTTCTGTCTCTCTGTCTTTCTCTCTGTCTGTCTGGCGAGCGCACGTGCCCTATAGCAAAAATCTCTTTTAAAAAAAAAGAAAAAAAAAAAAAAAAAAAAAAAAAAAAACAGCAGAAAGTCTCAGTCCTGGAGGATACTGGGAATTACAAAAAGCAATATCTCTATAAATAGTTCTTTTTCTTTGGATTGTTGTAAAGAAGGACTTGCTATAAAATCCCAAACTCCGTCCTTCTAGAAGTAAACTTAAGACACAGACTGTCAACAGGCTAACAGCAGACCTCTTATCAGAAACAATGCGAACGGGGAAAGAATGGGAAAATATATCCAAAGTGTTAAGAGAAAAGCAATTTCAGCCAAGAATACTGTACCCAGCAGGATTATCTCATGTGGGAAGAAAAGACAAGAATATTCTCAGATAAACAAAACCTGAAAGAATTTACCAGCAACAGACTATATCTCCAAGAAGTTCTCAAGGGAATGCTATATCAGGAAAATTAAATACAGACACACACAGAAATAAGAGTTCATAAACTAAGAAAGTGGCCAACTTAATTGTAGGAACAAGTCTGGAGTTGAATATTATGTCCCAGAATTTAATTGGGAAAATTGAATCGTCACAACAGAAGATAAAGTACATGAGACTGAATTGGTGAAATGTAATTTTATGACTTTTGACTAAAATATTGCTGATTTTCTTGTAGACTTTGTTATCTGGTTGTAAGGATTTGTGTCCTGTCCTGAGATATGGATAGGTTCATGCATCTACCATAGTGAGCAGATTCCTAACCTGTTTCCTGGCTTTAAGCAAAGTTCCTTAGCATTTCTTTGATTTAAGTTAAAACTGGTTTTCTTAATAGTACCAAGTGAACTCGTTATTGAAAGTAGTTAGATTATTTAAGAAATTATGTGATCAATACAATGTGGGGGGGAAAGGAATGAAAGACATCTGTAGACAGCAGAGATAGTGTGAGAAGAGGGTGGGAAAGGACAGAGGATCAGCAATAGGGGGTAAAAAATAATTCTAAAAACTAGAAATGGAAAATTTTTGATAATTATATGCATGATTAAGCCACTATGCAGTATATTCTGGATGGGAAATTTCATTTTGTATGCTGTGACAATGCTTAGGGAAAGAATGCAAATTAAGTTAAAAAAAAGTTTCAGGAAATAAAAAACTAAAACTGTTTTTCTTGAAATTAAAAAAGAGGCATTAAAAATGCCTATTCGATGCCTGCAGTAAGATATATAGCCCCAGCTAGGTGCTACTTTATAGGATGTTCATTCTACTCACTGAGGCTTATGCCTAAAGTTGGAATTGTGTTCATGGAAATGTATATATCAGCTGTGCTTGCTATGAAAATATTTAGATTAATTAAGATCTTTAGTGACTCAATAAAATGTGGGGGGGAAAAGTATAGAAAGCAAACATAGATACCAGAGACAGTGTGGGAGGAGAGTGGGAGATGGCAGAGGGTAAGAGATAGGGATTCAAGGATGGGGAAAAAAAAGCAAAACATACAGAAAACAAGAAATGGAAAATTATTTGTTGACGATAGCATGTATGTTGATGTGCTTGATTGAGCCAATATACGGTGTACTCAGGATGGAAAATCTCACTTTGTATGCTGTAATGATGTACAGTGAATGAATGTAAATAAATAAATTTAATAAAAAATAATAAAAGCCATGAAACATTTGAAGAAGATACTGTTGCTTCTTTTTGTATGAAAATCTAATTTTAAGGAATTATGAGTTCACCAATTATCCCAGCAATAGTTGGAAGGCCAAGTGTTCCTTCATCTCCAAATTCAGCTCTTTCTATTAGTATACTTGGATTCTACTGATTCACCACTGTTCAGATTTTTATTGTTGTTAATAAAATCGGGGAATACTCTTCAGCTGGTCCCTTGGATTGTTATAATGGTCTGAACATTTAGAGATTCAAGTGCCAAATGCATGACCATTAGTCATCTGATCTGAGGTACGAGGAATTTTCCAAAGAATTACCACGAGTTTTTCTCCTTTATTTACATTATATAGAATATTTCATCAGTTCTAATTCATAACTTTATATTGTGCCCCCATCATCTTATCTAAAGTGAAAATTTGATTCCCTATATCTTGAGAATGTGTGTGTGTGTGTGTGTGTGTGTGTGTATATATATATATTTACTTATATAAAATATTCTTGCTTGATTAAGGTCTAAATATACAGTATCTTTAGATAATTTAAATTCCTAATTAAAGGAAAACTTATTGATAAGTCTGTAGATATCATTGACTTTTTCCAATCATTGTTTTGAAAATCCCATTAGTGATCAGTTTTGCTTCATGAGAGACAGAGTATAATGTTTTTCTGAAATTACCAATTATTTTGAAAGCTATCTTGAAGGCTTGTGTTTTCTACTTAGCATTGGTTATCTACATATTTATAACTTTAAAAAATATTTAAAATATATTGTTGTACCGATGCATATTTTTTCATATTGCAGTTCTTATTGGTTAATGCTGTTAAACATGAGGGTCTATCATTAACATCCTGTGTTGTATGAAATATTTTCGTTCCCTTCTTTGAATATTTTCTTTTATTTTTTTAAGAAAAGAGAAAAATGAAGATATGGCACAGAGGTGTTCATGAACCCTCTACTGAGATTCAGTATTTGCTCATATGTTATTTCCCCTTTCTTGCTGTTTGTCTCTTTTTCTGTCTTTTTCCTTCTGTCACTTCTTTTTAGATAGCCTTCAGAGAAGTTTGCCTTAGGTTGAAATATGAATAGTTAGATAAAAATCCCAGTTTTTCTGACCTTTCAAATTAAATTCAATTTGGTTTCTTAGAGCTGCCCTAGTGAGGTTCTATCTCAGTTGCCTGCAATAGTACAATTACAGCATTTTGCTATGTTTTTTTTTCATAGGGCCCATGTGCTCACCAGAAAGAGACAGAGAAGGACAGTGTGAGACTGGGAGAGTGAAAGTAAAAAATCTCACCCGAGGGGTGATGACTATGTTGCAATCCCTCCTCCATTCTTCTAGGATTTTAGGCACTCATGCACACATACCTGTTGTGATTTTTTTAAGTTTACAGGTCTGGGACTCCAACTGCAGTCAACTTTGTTGGAGTCCAGTGCCTTAACAAGTATGCCACCTGCTAACCCCGTAAATTGATAGTTTTAACATCAATTTTTTTTTGCCTTTATCCATTTTTTTTTCTATTTTTGTTTCCTTATTTGTGTTTTCTGGGATCACTGTCCATATGAACTAGGTGTACCTAACATTTATTTCATTATTTGTTTTGGGCAAGCCTCAAATTAAGATGGATTATTTTTTAATTTATTCCTTATCCCTTTATTTGTCACAAATAGAAAGTTAGATCTTGAAGCTAGTTCAAACTAGGCAAAATAAAGGAATTATATATCTCATCAAAACAAGGGACCTACTAATGTCAGTTTTCTCAAAATTTATTATGTAAAATTTGACCCCTGGTTGCTAGATTAAAGTTCTACCAGAAATTAAATAACCTATATATCTCCCTGTGAAAAGATGAATGCAAGACATGCATTTGGTGTCTTCATCATGAAATTAAATTATTTGTTTGCATTCATTTTTTCCAAGGGAGATTTACTGAGGATCAAAGTTACAAATCCATCAAGATTTACCCAGTCAAAGGGAATCTAATTAAAGCTGCTCTTGGCATCTTGGCAGGAAGGAAAAAAGTTATTTGTTTTTACATTCAGTTTTAGAAACTAAAAGGTAGAGAAAATTAGAACCCAGAAATCTGAAAGTGATTATTACCTATCTAGTATGTTGTGATAGTAACATCATTTAGCGGAGATTTACCAAGTAGAAATAAAAATAATCTTTTTGTGTGTTTGTGTGCATGTGCACTTGGACTTACGTGTTCATGTGCTCATGGTGTGTGTGTGTGTGTGTGTGTAAGAGATGATACTGTTTGCTTTCTTTTTTTTGTTTTCCTTGGCTCATAGGAAAATTATGTACTTCAGGCACCCTTGTGGAACCATGGGACTATGTGACTGATCAGACTTTGATAAGGGCAGACATTAGGTCTGTCACTGTTCGGCTTTCTGGCTGGTCTTCTTCTAAACCTCCATTCACATCCTCCAACACTTTCGTTTTTCTCATCTGTTGATGGAATGGAGAGGCCAGTGGAAGTTTCTATTATGTACAAGACTGTGGAGTTACCAGATTGAAGTAGCCTGACTTTCTGCCAACTCTCCATCCCATTCCATCATTGACCCCTTCTGGAATTAAGAGTATATTACAAATGCAATTGCATGTGTTTAGCTACTGAGATTTTAGGGGTATTGTTATAGTAATCAGTATTCCCTGACTAGTTGAATGTGGGAAAGATGGAGAAGAAAAATGCATGATAAGAAAAATGCATGATTACTTTCTAGCTGAAAGAGGGCTTCGAACAAAATCAAATACCCAACCACTATAAGGAAAACACTCTTGTATCTATGGGTTCTAACACAGATTTTGACAAGTTGAACCATTTATAAAAGAGCAAGATTACATTCTAAAGTGAATAATTAGCAATGAGCCTAACGTTTATGCCTGCAATTAACCATTTCACACATGGAGTTGTCAGAGGACACCGTTTTAGAAGCCATGCCTGTATGCTATTCCAGAGCACAGTACGCACCGTCTGTTCAGTGTGCTATGCCATTGATCAGTGCTATTGAACTGTCAGTATGTCTCCATTGTGATAATAAGTCATTTTCCTGAAAATTGTTGCAATCAGACTTTTAAGAAGTAAATCAATTTACCTGGCACTGGCTAGTTAAAAGGTGTTTCAAAAACACCAACTATCTAAATAGACACAGATATTGATGTCTATATCAATGCATCTACACTTCTATCTATGCACTTCAACGTCTCTATATTTGGAATGATGGCAGACTGCTTCCAAAATAAATACTTGTCACATGTGACTGATTTTTATGTTATAGGGTACAAAAGAGATCATTAATCTGAATCGAATTAACTGGGCCATAAAATGAGGCGAGCATAAGGTTCAAAGAATATATTCAGAACTCCCCTAGAGACTTAACACCTAATGTGAGAAGTTAACATGATATGAGGGGTTTAAAAATATTTTAATTAATAGGTTTTAACTAATCACAGTGACTTAGACTATTAGATTGCTACCACTTTATTTATTCTCAGCAATATTGTACTCTTTCACAGTCCTAATGAGATTATGAACTTTGTCCTCTCCTGTTCACCTTACATAAGCTTTCTCTAACCATATAAAATAAGATCTAACTATATAAGATGATACCTATTGGGAACCAGCAGTTAGTGTAATGGCTATGTCGCTGGACCCCCACGTAGTCGACCGCGGTTCGCGTCCTGGACCCGGTGGCTAAAAACTCACGCCGGGCGCGTGTGCGTGCGTGCCCAAGATCCCAAGAGGAGAATGGAGGAGAAGGGATTGCGGCGTGACCATCCCCCCTGGGGGGTGATTTCTCGCTTTCTGTCTCTATGTCTCTCTCTCTCTGTCTGGCGAGCGCACGCGCCCTATAGCGAAAAACCTCTCCAAAAAAAATGATGATACCTATTAAGCAGTTCTTGAGTGAGTATCATTACTGGAATGAGAATATTAAAATAATAATTGCATTTTTTAAAGTTTTTATTTAAACATGTACAAACAACTAAATTTTATTTATCACAAATACATTCAATAAACAATGATTATCAGTACTTAATGTAATCCTTTCTAATGTATTATATTCATCACAGTTTTAATGCAGGTAACTTTGGAAAGTTTTAATTATATGCCAAGTAACATGCATTTTGTACTCAGAAGTATTAAACTAATTGAGATTATTGCAAAATGTGCAATGTTATTCATGCTTTGCTTAAAAATAGTTTGTTGGTTCTTCCAGGTGACAACTGATATGCTTTCTACATTATTCTAAGTAGCAACATAAGCAACAGGGAAATGTATTTCAATTAAATCAAGCTGCAATTAGGTGTAGATTCTTGTGTGGAGAAGTGTTTCAGTCCTTATTGGCAGCGTGAGAGACTTTGAGGAGCAGCTGAACTGCAAAGTGAACGTTAACGCCTTCCTAAAAAACTACACCGAAGCAAGTACAAGGGAAGAACAAATTGCTTTATTTCACATGAAACATAAAGATTAATTTCGACCCCCATCATAAACATCAGCAAGAATGCGACCTAATTATAAATGCCTTTCTCAAGACATTAGAGACTAATGAGTTCAGTGACTTCTGAGTCAAGTGCTGGGAGGGCCCCAAGAGCGCTGGCTGACCTGGCCTGGATTTCCAGTTTCCTCTCATCAGTGTTGCTGGTTAGAACCGGGCACAACCTGTGGGCTGCTGGAGATTGTCAGATAAGGGGAAGGAGCAGGGCAAAGAAAGGCTGGGAGAGGCGCAGGGCAGCAGGCTCAGTTGAGGTGAGATTGCCTTTGTGTTGTAATCGGAGGGCGAAATCTGTCACAACAAAGTGGTTTAAGCTGTGAGGAACTAATGACATGGGGTGGCAAAGAATTTCTCAGCGAGTATAATTATATTTTCTCAGAAGGAAAAAAAAATCAATGGAAAGTAGATACAAACAACCAGTTTTATTATTAAAAGTCTGTCGTTGGGCTAGATACAATCATTTTCTTTAAGTAGCAGAGATTGTCATTTCCTGTAAAGCAGCCTTGCAGATGGTTTCAAAAAAAATCTATTAACCTGAAAAAATTCATGTGTCCTTCCCATATTTATCAATGTCATGCTAGTAGCATGTCTTATGCTTTTCCCACACTCATCAATGCCACAATGACATCACGACAAACTAGAAGCACCTCGAGATATTGAGTACAAATTCAGCAATCCATATTTTAATTTATTTTGTAGATTATCATCAGTTTCTTTTCCAATGTCTTTTATTCTTGATATATCAGAGTTTATATATATATATATATATATATATTATATATATATAATATATATATATATACATACACACTCATATATACATATATACGTGTGTGTGTGTGTGTGTGTATAAACTTTAACGACTAGCCCAGTTATTCCTTTTTAATACAATATATTTCACAAAGAAGACTCCATTTTACAGAAACATACAAAGATAATCTTTCTGCTTATTGTTGCTGCTTCAACTGAAAATTCAGGTTGAAAGGAGGAGTTGAGAATATGTTTATCTAGGATTTCCTTTCATCTCTGCCAACTTTCTCTGTGATTTTAGAGAAGTCATTTAACCTTAGAACTTTAATTATAAATACATAAGCTACTTAAAGTAGAGAATCTTGCAGTTATTCAGTTTTAAAATTCCAGTATGATATGACATAATGTAATTTATTAAATGATCAGATACACACAAAAAAAAACCTCCTGATATTCAGCTTTTCTCATTGATGGTTGGTCATACATGAGTTCTTAACAACAAGCAAGTGATGTTGGATTCAAATAAATCACTTTTTTGAATAAAGATTGAAAATTTTGGGGGATTGTTTTAGGATACAACTCATTTAAGGAAGTTTTAACTGTTTTTGGTCATATAATACTGGCATGGAATGACAAATGATGAAGTTCCCTTACTTTGGCTATTTGCCAAAGTCAATTTCCATATTCATATAAGCTTTTAAGTACATCTTCATTTTAAAAATTAATGAAATTATTAATATAAATTTTAAGAGAATAGATCTTAAGACAAACATTGAATGAAAAATATCTAAAATGCTCCTTAGTATTTAAAATGCATACAAACATTCTAAAAATAACATAAATTGTTTCTTTGAAATTAAATATTCTAATAATTTTATATGCATATTTCAATAATGATAGATAGCTTTTCAGTAATTTTTTTACTCTTAATAATTTACTGCTCTTTATGATTTTTGTCTTGGTGTTTGTAAGTTGATCCACAGTCATTCTGAGATCAGGAGTCTGCTTTTATTGGCTCTGTGTATCCTAAAGTTATAGAAGATTTATGGTCTCCATCTACATTTGCAGCCTTTATAATAGTCTGGAAAATTGCCTTAAAAGTTCACCCAATTTATTCCTTCTTCAGTGGTAGCTATTATTGGGGCTAGCAGGTGGTCTGGTGGTTAAGGCATTGGACTCCAACTTTGCTTACTGTGGGTTGAGTCCTGGACCTGGCATCTTATTTCCTCAAGTTCCCCCTGTGTGTGTGTGTGTGTGTGTGTGTGTGTGTGTGTTTTGTGTGTCTGTCTGTCTCTGGTAAACATATATGTCCTATACCAAATTATTAAAAATTGTAATGATAACTAAATTTCAAATAAATAATTATTTAAAAAACAGTTATGAATTTTCTCTAATGTGAACTGAGGTGGAAAGAGAAAATTAAATAATCTATATAAATATTTTTATTCATGTTTCAAAAGTAAAAGAAAAAAAAATCTTTGTAAAATATAGGCAGCAGGACCAGCAGTTGGCTTAATGGCTGTGTCGTTGGACTCCCATGTAGTCAACTATGGTTTGAGCCCTGGACCTGGTGGCTTAAACTCACACCAGGCGCTTAAGCGTGTGTGCCCAAGATCTGGACAGGAGAATGGAGGAGAAGGATTTTAATGTGGCCATCCCCTCTGAGGTTGATTTCTCACTTTCTGTATCTCTATCTCTCTGGTGAGCACACGTGTCCTATATCAAAAACCTCTCAAAACAAAACAAAACAATGTGGGCAGCATAGAATGGAGATCATGGCATACATGTAGATCCTTAGGATCAGCGCAGACTGGATCCTTAGCAGCATTATGCTTTTCCCAACACTTGGACCCAGGCCAGGTCATATCACTTGCTCTTATTATTTTGCCCATTTCACAAATAATACTTTTAATTTGCTACATCTCTGGATTAAGAGCCTTGTCTAATAAGACACCAGTTCTGATGGTGATCACAAGAACCTGGTTTTTGAGTCTGTCTTTATGAGTGGATGCAATTTCAGAGGTTCTTTTGATAGGGATGAACATATGGGAGGAGAGTGAACAACTGTGACAAGTGGTTGGACTGTGGCATTGGTCATATGAATGATTCTCAGTGAAACATCAAGAGTTTGAGTCAAGTACAGCAAGTTCAGATGGAGAAAAGCAATGATAATACTACATTAGACCAAATATTGATATTTTAGTTTGTATATGCTTGCCCTGGATTTGGGAATTACTATATGTCTAGTCCCTAGAGTTTGAGAGGTTGATTAATAAAATTTTGAACTACATGGTTTTCTACAGACAGCGATTCCGAAATACTGTCTTCGAACTTCCCTGGTGTAAGAATGGATGGTTTCCTTGGACCAGCATGGCTACCCATTGCCACATGATCATATGGAAAGGCTGCCCTTCACAGACCAGAGATGATGGAAGAAGTGCCTGGAATCCAGAATCTTGACTGCAGTGGAAAAAAGGAAAAACAATAGGAGGGTGATTCTTAACAAAGGAAAACAAAGTAGCATCATGATTGTAAAAATTAACAGAGACGAGAATATAGAAGTGTGAAATTCAGTGCTCTCTGTGGCTAAGTGGCCATTAGACCCATAAGAAGGAAGCATGCTGCCTAGCATCTGTCTGAACAAGTAGAATATTCCACATCTGGTGGGGCAAACCAAAGTGGAGGGACTAAATGAGGGTTCACAGCCTCTTAACCAGATCTCAGATAAAGTCTATTTATAGACCTGTAGCTACTTGGTTGAAGGACAGTCTAAGTCTTTTTACAAAAAGACCCTGAAACAAAGCCATAACCATGTACTCTGAACCTTTGGCAAGCATATTTACAGGGTCTCATGGTCATTTATGAAGGTATCAAGTCCTGTAAGAGAACTTCATCTAGAAATTATTGGACACTGCATCTGAACTAATATCATGGCCTGAAAGTGAACATCTCCATCAGTAGAGGCACAGGTTGGTCACTCTGTAGCTATGGTAGATCAGGTGAGAGAGTTTTGGCCATAGTCCATTCTATGGTTACTTTCTTAGTCTCAGTTTAAAAGAGAAATTTTAAAAGTTCATCAAAAATGGAATTAGGACCAGCAGGTGTGGTTGTTAAGGCATTGGATGATTAAAAGTGGAATTAAGGGAATTTCAGAAGCTCTCAGGGAAGGAAGGTGGTGATAGCAACAGTGAGGGGATCACTGAGGTGCTCAGATTCTTGTGGCTCTGCAGGGATTTAACCACTACCATGTTGAGCAAAAGGGAAAAAACCAAGACCACCAGAAAGTATCCTCAGTGTGCAACATCCAACATGTTTGCCATGTTAGATCAGTCACAGATTTAGGAGTTTAAAGAGGCCTTCAACATGATTAATCAAAACAGAAATGGTTTACCAACAAGGAAGATTTGCATGATATCCTTGCCTTACTGGGGAAGAATCCAACTTATGAGGCATATCTGGATGCCGTGATGAATGAGGATCCTGGCCCCATCAATTTCATCATGTTTCTCATAATGCCTGGTGAAAAGTTAAATGGCATAGATCCAGAAGATGTCATCGGAAACTCTTTTGCTTCCTTTGATGAAGAAGCAACTGGCACCATTCAGGAGGATTACCTGAAAGAGCTGCGGATAACAGCGGGAGAGCATTCTCCAGATGAGGAGGTGAACGAGCTGTACTGAGAAGCACCTATATGCATCCTTAAACATGGAGCAAAAGAAAAAGATGACTAAAAGAACATCAAATTCCAGTCAAATGTTCCTTATTGCTACTCTGGTATTCCTGTGATTTTTCTCTTGCATGTCCTTAGCTTTAAAGATTTTGCCTTTTATGTTGTATTTATTATAAGCCAATTTGGTCACATTTATCTTTATCATCAAACTGGAAATGAGACATTTGTCATTTTCAGAATAGAAGAGAGCGTAAGTTAATTTACTAGTTTTCCCTCCTTTCAATAACTGTAGTCTACACAACACAGAGTCAAAATATATTTTTCAGAAAAAATTAGAGAAGGATAGCAAGAAAATACATAGAGAAACATGACATTAGTGGGACACAGAAATGGTTTATTACCTGTTGATGATAACATGTATAGTATTCTCAACTGGATTGGTCTGAGAAGTATTTCAAATTGAGTAAATTCTTTTTACAAGCAAAATGATATATAGTGATTGAATGATTAAAAAATAATGAGAATAAAAATAGTAATTATCTGAATAAAAAATGATAACATGCTATTTGATGATGATGATGTGGATAGTAATGTCTTTGTCTCGACTGATGCATGATATTCCTTCAGGAAAAAGAAATGTAATACACTGTAAAGATATATGCTATTCAATGTAATATAAACAAGACTATGATAATAATAAATAAAATTTTAAAAAGAGAAAAAGTTATTCAATTTTTTTCTGAACAATAATTAAACTTCATAATAAAATAAAAAGAAAAATGCAATTAAGACCAGCAGGTAGTTAAGTCTCTAGATCCCACATGACTAGCACATCAGTTTGAGTCTTGGACCCAGTAGCTTGAAAAATAAGCCAGGCACATGTGCATGTGTGCCTAAAATCCTGAGAGAAAAATGGTGGAAAAAAAGTTTCATATGTGACCCACCCCTCAGTGGTGAATTTCTCACTTTTTCTCTTTCTGTATCTTTCTCTGCAAATGCATGTGCCCGGTGGAAAAAATTTAAAAAGAATTAAAATTAATTTTGGTACAAGAAATAGAAATTTATTCAATTATTTTTTCATAATACACATTTTCCTTGAAATTATTGAAGTTCCCCTGCCCCCAGTGTAAGGGAGATCAATATACGTAATTATGGGCAAATTAGTTATCTGGTTCTTTGACATAGTGTTGGAGGGGTTTATGATAAGAATTATTACTCCATAGCCCTTATTAAAATATTTTAAAATTTTACATGCTTATTTTTACATACAAAAGAAGCAGAAAGCCCCCCAATAGGGCCTTGATGCCATGATGCACACCTGGCTCCAGCCAGCCCTGGATCATGGGCACACACACCTCTCCAGACATGGACTAGGAATCATCCCAGTTGTGTCTTCTGCATTTTACTACAGCACCACCACCATTACCACTCTTGTTAAAATAGTAAATGAAAAGAAATGTTGCATTAGAAGGGAATTATAGGTACTAGTACAACCTACAGCCAATAAGATTTTGCAAGATGGAAGGGTAGACGGCTATTGAGTTCCCATTTAACTTTCCTATGTGGCCAGTGCATAAGACAGATAGGTTTCTTACAATGACATTGGATTTTTGTAAACTCAATCAGGTGCTGATAAATCACCATTGTTACTTTGATGTCTATCTTTGCACTGCCTGCTGGGACTTGGTATGCATCTATTCACCTGATAAATCTGTTTTCACCAAAATTCACAGAGATAATCAGAAGCAATTTGTCTTCATCTCACAGGGCAACGGCATACCTTAGTGTTTTATCACAGGGCTATTTCAACTTCTTAGCTTTCACAATGTAGCCTTATGGAAATGTGTTGTCATAGTCCACAAAACATGGAAATGTTCTATGGATAACACTCTGCCTGTGGAACCTAGGGAAAAGGAAGTAGAAAACAACTTGAATGCCTTCTGAATCACAGATATGCAGAAAGGTAGAATTTAACTGGAGTTATCACTGTAAACTCAAGAGATAATGTATGTGTGTTGAAAGGACCTTAAACAGTCTCAGTAGCAATGAACACACATAATTTCCCCATCTGGATTTCCCAATACCGACTGCCATTTAAAGCTTGAGAAATACATGATTCTAGGTCTGATCTTTCAATGTGTCATGTGAAAATGCAGGATATGTGTATTTGAAAAAAAATAGCAGGATATTGCATTAAATATATAACATGAGAGACCAGCAGTTGGCAAAATGGCTATGTCTCTGGACTCCCATGTAGTCCACCATGGTTCGAGTCCCAGACTTGGTAGATTAAACTTACGCAGGGCACATGTGCGTGAGTACCCAAGATCCCAAGAGGAGAATGGAGGAGAAGGGATTGCAGTGTGGCCATCCCCCCTGGGGGGGGTGATTTCTCATTTTCTGTCTCTCTGTCTCTCTCTCTCTTTCTGGCGGGCGCACACGCCCTATAGCAAAAACCTCTCAGAAAAAAAAAAAAAAAAAAAAAAACAAAAAACAAAAAACAAAAAACAGAATATATATGTGAATATATATGTGAATATATACAGAATACATACACACACACACACACACACACACACACACATATATTTCAAGCAAACATAAAGGAAAATGAAACATAAGATGAAAACAAGACAAATTTTGCCATAGGGCAGACGCCACCATGCCCAAGGCAAATTTTAACAGTAAATGATAGGTAATAAATAGAGAAGAAATAATATAATTAGAATATAATTATATATATACATATATGTGTTTATAATTTGCCATAGGGCACATGCACTTGCCAGAGAAAGGAGGGGTTGGGGGATAATGAGAAATTATCCTCTGAGAGGGTGATCATGCTACAATCCCTTCTCCTCCATTCTTCTCTCAAAAAAAAAAAAAAAAAAAAGAGAGAGAGAGAAAAATAAAAAAGAATATTATAATTGTACAATTAACTTCTGATGTTCAATTGCTTCAGGCAAAGATCGTTGACTGTGTGACAGGTGATTGGGGATCAGGTCCTTATATGGTCTCAGAGTATTCATTGGCTCAGCTGCACAAGCCACCTGGGAGGTCCTTTTCAGATTCTGGCTCAGTCTGAAGAGGGGGAGCCTGTGATCCTTCCCAGTTGCTGGGAGACTGGGGAGAATCTCATTGTGGCATGACCCTACTAAGGATATCATGCTCTCTCTTTCTCAAAAACTAATTTGTATGTATTTTTTTTTTTTAAAGGAAAGAGGGCTAATAGGTATGGAGGTTAAGGTGCTGGATCCCACATGGCCAGCTAATGGCTTGAGTCCCAGATCAGGCAGCTTGAAAATCACACCAGGTGTGTGTGTGTGCATGCGTGCCCAAAATGGCAACAGGAGAATGGAGGAAGAAGGAATCGCAGTATGGTCATCCCCCTGAAGGGGTGATATTTCACTGTCCCTCACCTCCAGCAAGCACACATGTCCTTTGGGGGAAAAAAAGAAAGAAAAGCAAAGAAAAAATGATTCTACCAAAATGTTAGTAAATGTAGTATTTATTTTAAAATGTGATCTATTCCTTTACTTTGGGACAACTGGTAGTCACGAGCGTTATGCAACTTGTTCCCATTCACAGCATGAACGCGCTGATAATATTCAGTGGTGGTGCTATTGTACCTATGCTGCATTGTTGCTGAAGAATGTAGCACAATCACATTTCCAGAAAACATATCAAAATCTGATTGCTGGGGGGCCAGCAGGTGGTGTGTGGTTGTGATTCTGGATTCCCACATGGCTTACCATGGTTCAAATTTTAGATCGGGCTGCCTGAAACTCAGGTCACGTGCATGTATGTGCGTGCCCAAAGTCCTGAGAGAATGAAGGAGAAGAGATTTCAGGATGACCATCCCCCATTTCCCTCTCTCTGTCTCTCCTTGTGTCTCCAACGAGCTCAAAAATCTCTCTTGGGACCAGCAGTTAGCATAATGGCTATGTCGCTGGACTCCCACGTAGTCGACCGGGGTTCGAGTCCCGGACCCGGCGGCTTAAACTCACGCCGGGCGCGTGTGCGTGCGTGCCCAAGATCCCGAGAGGAGAATGGAGGAGAAGGGATTGCGGCGTGGCCATCCCCCCTGGGGGGTGATTTCCTGCTTTCTATCTCTCTGTCTCTCTCTGTCTGTCTGGCGAGCGCATGCGCCCTATAGCAAAAACCTCTCCAAAAAAAAAAAAAAAAAAAACTCTCTTAAAAAAAATGGTGATTGCTGGATTTTCTACAAGAAAACTATAATCGTAATCTTCAAAACCGCACTAACATGTAGACAAAAACTGTAGGAGAGTGTTGAAATTATGTAAAAGAAAATAAACAACAACAAATGACCAAACAGATAATCAACCCAAGAGAGTCTATACATATTGATTGAATCCTGGGAGAGCGGGAGGGCAACCACCTAAAAAGCCAGAAAAGAAGAAAGACAACAAGGAAATTTGCATTACTTAGTAGTTACTGAACTGATGTTGATTTTCTTTGACATGGGAAAAGTGTTGTGATTACAGAATATGTTCTGGACTGGTCCTTTGATCCAGTAGTTGAGGGAGCTGGATCTCACGTGGTTGACCTCAGTTCAAACCCCGGCCCAGTAACTTGGAAAACATGACTGCTTATGTACGTGAAGGATGCGACCCCTGACAGGAGAAGGAGGGAGTAGGGGAATTATGGGGTGATGATGGCCTGTTGGCGGATGCTTCCTCCCTTCTCCTCGCTCTCTGATGAATGCACTCACTTCTCAGCAATTAAAAATTTGCATTGATAACATACTCATGGAAAAGTATTTAGAGATGTATGTCTGCACTCCACTTTTAGCTGCTCAGATGGGGGGATAATGTAAGAAAGTCTGAGCAGCGCTGAGAGCTGCTTTATCTGAATCAGGTGCACATCCGTCTTGTATTAAGAGAAACTTAAGGAGATTGAATCCTTTCCACATCTTAGGCAAGATTACTATTTGCACTATGATAGCTATAATTCACTTACGCAGTGTAAGCATATCGTATGTAAGTGTAAGGCAACGGAGTGTTTGATTTTATCATTTTTTGAACATCTATGTAATACAATATTTCTGATATAAAATTGTAATAATAGATTTCTCACCTTCTAAAATTTGTACTGAGCTTCAAATATTGTTTCTTCTCATTCGGCTAATTTATTTTTATTCTTAATTAACATAAGTCAAATTATGTTGGTCTTTTTTTGGCATGGCAGTTCTGCCTTTTTGTTTAAAGGTTTTGAACCCTATCAGTCAGTTACATCTTCATGAAAATATAATTTTTGGAACATTGACTTCCTGAATATCCCTGGAATTTATAATTAGTCTGCATTTGACAAAGCAAGCTCATAAGCTTGGAGACATAACAGAATCAATGAACTGATTTTAACAGAGTGATCTAGCTAGATTATGAATATGTCAAAATAGTGTATCAACTATAAATGATATAGTATCAAATGAATAATATTGCAATGATAGTAATGAAGTATGTGGCAGTCTCTTAGATATTGAATATATTATTATATCCCAAAAATAATGTATTCATATGATTTCATATTAATAGGAGTATTGACCTGCCATTTAGTTTAAAATTGAAAGAGAACTTGAAACATGGATTTATTATTATTCAGCTTAAGCATTCATATTTTTCTTCTTTCAAATTTTTCCAATTTGAGCCAATTTAATTCCTTTCTATTTTAATTACTAGTTCCTAAATTGTTAGATGCCTTTAGTAATATCTCATTTTCATGTTCTCAGCAGATGTACATATTGTTGATTTCATCTAAATACAACTAAGTTGAATTCTATCATGTCGATAATGTACTCAAAATAACACAAACCCAGTGGGTTTGTGTACAAGTAAATAAGTCATGATTAAGATTTTTTTTTTCTTTTTTTAGAAGTTGTTGCTTTAAGGCGTGTATGCTTGCCAGAAAGAGAGCCAGAGACAGTGAGAGTAAAAATAAGTAATCACCCACCAGAAAGGATGACCATGCCACAATCCCTTCTCCTCTCTTCACCCAGGATCTTGGGCATGCATGCATACTCGCTGAACATGATTTTCAGGTCACTGGGTCTGGGACTTGAACTGTGGTTGGCCATATGAGAGTCCAGTAACATAACTGCTATGCCATTTGCTGGCCCCATGGTTAAGATTAAACCATAAAACAAATTTAATTTTTACTAAGGCTTTTCATTTTTCCTTCAAGTACCTCATCTTTTTTATTTCTTCTTTTCTTTTTTTAATAGACTTTTATTATAAGGTGTGTGCACTTGCTGGAGATGCAGAGAGAGAGAAATAGAAAGTGAAAAATCACCACCCTCCCAGAGGGGATGACCACACCTCAATCCCTTCTCCTTCATTCTCTTCTTAGGATTTTGGGCATGCATGCACATGTGCCTGGTGTGAGTTTCAAGCTCCTGGATCTGGGACTTGAACTGCGGTCGACCATATGGGAGTCCAGCCCTTTAATCACTATGTCACCTGCTGGCCCAGTGACCTCCTCTTTAAACTCTTGCTTTCTCCAAAAAGTACTTAGAATGCTACTGGGTAAAATTCCAAACATTATACTCATGCAATATACTCGACTTTTAAAAGGATCTTGGAGTTGCAATGAAATCATCACAGAACCACTTTTCTAGTTCCTCCTGTAGAGACTCTCTCTTCATTAAGTATGTAATTGTGGAGATTATATTGAATATAAAGCTAATCGTCCACATCTTGTCAATACAGCACTATAATCATATCCATATGGTTAAAGGGCTGGTTGTTTAAATTTAAATGGTTGATCCTGATCATTGCTAGAACAAAGCAAATGATGATGTGATCTATAATCAGTCCTTAAGACTTGAAAATTTAAGCCACTTAATTTACTCTTATTCCATTACATTACCCTTTATAGAATATAGAAACAGCTTGATGGTAAAATGCTGTACTGCAGCTGCGTATTATGCCAGTGATCTCTCGGACTCCTGGACAGTATCGGGAGGCTTAATCAAGTCAATTAAAGTAAACTCAAATGTTATATCAAGGACAGAAACATTAGTATTAAATCAAATTACATTCATTATTTGATCTATGTTTTAGAAAAAAGTACTTTTAAGTAGATGAATGAGGAAAGAGAGCCTTATCTGGAAGATTAAAAAGAAGAAACTTAGGATTTTTTTCCCCCATAGATTGCATTTTACAGTTAAAGACACAATCTGAAATATCTATTGTCTCAACTGTTTTTGTACCGTTCATTTTTTCTTTCTTGTTAAACACTCATTAAACTATTCAGTATTGCATACTTCTGTGCATTCTCTTTTTCCACTTATGAAATGTTGGTTCAGTGGAAGTCAGCCCCGTTTCCCAGATTTTTGCATGCTGATCACATGCAGATGTGTCTATGGAATTGGTTATTTTCTCAAATTCCTTCACTTACTGTGCAAACATTTGGCAAATTAAGAATCTGAATTTCTATTTAGGTGTGACACTGGTTCTAGCTAGTTTTGCTCAGTTGGATCATTAAATACAATTGCTTGAGTAGACTATGGCAGTGTACACACTGCCATATGTGTGTACAGTCATGTGTGAACTGAAGATCACTACTGTATATCTCTAAAGTGGAGACCACGGGTGCATCGCAGGCCTGCTAAGTCGTCAAAGCTATATTGAAGGGTAATTATGTTTTTTGCTTGTGATCTACTAATAAAAGTAGGTAGTAATTTAGCATCCCATTAGGCGGATTATTTTAGATGATCATTTATCAGTAACAATTATAATTGATATTCTAAATGATGATATGAATACTCTATAATTTGTTAAAAATCCTTTAGTTAGTGAAAAATATTTTATTTTATTTTTTTCATTTTACTGTAGGACACGTGCACTTACAACAGAGACAGAGAGAGACAGACAGAGGATGGGAAAGTGATAAAGCACCTCTTCAAGGGAGATGATGATGCTACAAACTCTTCTGCTTGATTCTCCTTTCAGAACTTTGAACACTCACACTTTCACACTCTGCTTGTTTTTCATGCCTCCAAGCCTAGAACGTGAACCACACAGTCAGCCATGTAGAATCCAGCCAACTTAACCAACACACCACTGGCTTGCTAAATTTTTATTTATTTATTTACTTTTCGGTAGGGCATACATACAATTGAGAGAGAGTGAAAAAAAGAGAAGTAACCAGTCAATAGGGCATGGTCACACTGTCCATTTTGAATGATATAATTAAAAATGATTGAGCTTTTCTTAATTTCCTCCTTAAACTTTAGTATTTAATTAATATTTATTTTCCCACTTGTGAAAGTAAATTATCTTTACTGGTATAAAAATGGGAAATATGTAAAAATGAAAATAAGTATAGCTAATAATAGCCAGCATTACTATTTGGATGACTGGGTCTCAGTGGTGGTCTGGTGGTTAAGGTAGCTGGATCCCACATGACTGACCACGTTGCTGGAGTCCCAGATCCAACAGCTTGAGAAACACACCAGGAGTGTATGTAGGCGTGAATGCCCTAAATCCCTAAAGAAAGAGAGATGGAGGACAAGGGGTTATGGCATGACTACCCTCCATGATGGCCACTTTCTGGGTCTGTCTGTCTCTCTTTCCTTCTGTCATCCCGATGAGTGCATATGCCCTCTGATCACATTTCAAAACAAAAAAAGGAAAAAATTGTATGGCTGTAATTTTAGTATTTTTTTCTATATAGAATACATAAATATTTCCCAAATTGGAATTTCATTACCTATCTCCATCTGTGGCTGTCTACATACATATTTAAATTTTATTTCTTTGAAAAACTTATAAAATATTTAATATATTTGCAAAATAAATTATTGTGTATATATGTCAAATTTCAACTGAACTTGTATTATTTATTTTACGTTTTAATAAAAATGTCTAAAAATAATATGTGAAATTTGTCTCTAAATATTTTTTCCTGTGTTTAATTATTTTATAATAATGTACTTCTGAGGATAAGGTTACTAACTCTAACTTTATATAATATGTTTTACAGTGTTAAGGAAATAATCAATAGTCTTTTTATGAAATATACAATATTCATGTACACAACTTCAGATTAGGAGATGGTTCTTTTTTAGTAATGAGATGGTTCTTTTATAGTACCTTTAGCATATTTGGTATAAAAAAATGTTACCTCAGATTTTTAATTTGAATAAGTTGACAAAAATCAAGTTCATGCTTTTATTTTTTCTTTCAAAGTAGTAGGTTTTAACTGTACATATATTTCTTGATTTGTCAAAATTAATACTCTTTTCAAAATATATTAATTGTGGGGCCAGCAGGTGGTGTGGTGGTTAAGGAGCTAGATTCTCATATGGTTGATGGCAGTTAAGAGTCCCAGATCGGACAGCTTGAAAATCATGCCAGGCACATGTGTGTGCATGCCCCAAATCCCAGGAAGTGAATGGAGCAAGAGATTGTGATGATTGTGGTGTGGCCATTCCCTCTGGGGGCGGTTTCTCAATTTTCTTCTCACTGTCTCTCTCTCTCTGACAAGAGCATGGGCCCCATGGTAATAAAATTTATATACATATATTATATTTATTCATACATATTATTTATTTAATATATAAATACATATTAATATATTATTTATATATATTTGCATTAATGACTATTCCATTAGTTTTTTAAATAATTATTTTTGTTTAACTTTATTAATATCATTATTTAATTTGAGAGACAGAATGAGAGAGAAAGTGAGGAAAATTGAATAAGTAAGTCACCAAGTCCAAGACTCGAACCTCAGTCAGTCACATGGGAGTCCAGCGGCCTTAATGACCATGCCATCTGCCAGCCTCATGGGCTATGAGTTTTTTGTCTTGCAAAAAGTTTGCTTTCTTGTCCATGTTATCAATAATATCTAGTTTTTAATTTTTATTCCTTTTTTTCACTTTTTATTTGCAACATGCACTATAGTTTTCTCCAGTGAAAGTGCTCTATCTTCTTTCATTTGATTTCTGAAAATTGACTTACTATTAACATTTCTCAAAATATTATTTAACCCAAATTTTCAAAAAGCATTATATTTAAGTTGTACATGCTAACTTTTGACTCCTTCCTAAAATAAAGTAAGTAATTTGCTATGCTTCCCTAGTCCTCATTGTCCTACTTCCTGACATTAAGAATATAAAGATCATTTCACAAAGCGCCCTAAGGATAAGGACACCGGAATGTAACGTGCAATATCTTCAAGGAAACACCATTACAGAGGAAACTTGTCTGAGCTTAAGCTCGCTGGTTCTTTTAGTATTCTTGAAAATATGTGAAGCCAGAGGGAAATTCAAAGCAACCAAACTTCACAAACAGTGATTGATGTGGAGTTTCCAGGTAGTCATTAGAACTGAGCCACAGTCGGGGATGGTAGGTGTGGGACTCCTGCGTTTCCTTTTAGTAATCTGTTTGGAAAAGATTTCTTTGTAGTTGGAAAGAAAAAAAAAAAAAAAAAAATATATATATATATATATATATATATATATATATATATATATATATATATCAGTTAATGTAATCATTACAGAAAGGATCATAGAATAATTTTGCAAACGGCATTCCAGGGACTAAGCAAGAGATTATGAGCAGAGAATTGAGTCAGGTTAGCCCTCTAGATTATTCAGCAGAATAAATGGGTTTCATATCACTGAGGTAATATTATAGAAGCATCGCTTTACTCTGCTAAGTGTCTGACGAACAGTGAGTGGCAGTGAACTTTTCTCCCAGGAAAGTTTTCAGGACACGGCTTTTCTGAGTGATCACGTTAGTGCAGGAAATCATTCTTCAATTCAGAGTGAAGCATGGCAGAAAATGGAATTCTCTTGGGAAAATTGAGAATTTCATGGAAACATTTGTGACTGAAAAGCTACTTCCCCTGCAGTTGATGGAAATTACTACGAGTTATTTAGACAAATCTCTGAATATTAATTACTGTTTGCTGCAGACCCACTTATTACTATTTCTGTATATTTGAATTATTATACAGTTCATTTTTAAAAGTTTTGTACTTAAGAAAAAATTTCAGAAGCATAGAAAAGTTGTAAAATAGTATGAGGGGTCTTCAAAAGATTCATGAAAAGTGTGTATCATGAAAAAACTAGAGCTGGCTTTCAAAATCTTTTGCACCAAATTAAACTCTAACTTTGTTTTCCCCACAAACTTTTGAAGTCCTCCCATAATTTCTATAGGACTTACTTTCTGTTTACCACTTGTTAAC
Organism: Tupaia tana; assembly: GCA_026018925.1. Classification (NCBI taxonomy): domain Eukaryota; kingdom Metazoa; phylum Chordata; class Mammalia; order Scandentia; family Tupaiidae; genus Tupaia; species Tupaia tana. The sequence continues at coordinate 104,983,774 of JAKSZU010000005.1, read as the reverse complement.
TTTTAGTATTAACCTGATGATTTGTTGTAATTAATGACACAAAAATTATTCTTTTTATTATTCATGAAAGAGACGGAAAGGAAGAGAGAGAGAGAAAGCATCCACAGCAGCGTCTTGTTATCCTCCAATCCTTTTCTCGCAGACCTCCCGCTCTCCAGGACCTTGAACACACACACGCGCATCCAGTGTTTTCAGGCTGGCTCAAGGATCTGACCCCAAATCAGTCATTTGGCTTCCAGCAGTACAGTTGAATTTCTATTAACTGTGCCACCACGCTTGGCCAATCCACTATTCTTAAGACCATATCTAGCCTCGACCTAATATCCTTTATCTGTTCTAGGCACCTATGCAATATACTTTAATCATAATATTTTAAGTACTCTTGACTGTGAGAGTTTCTTAGATTTCCCGTTTTTGATGATCATAAGCACTGTAAAGAGTGCTTGTCAGGCAATACGTAGGATGTTCCCAATTGAGATGAGTCTGATCCTTTCCTTTTATCTTTATTTTATTTATTTTTATTATTTTATTTTATTTTTTAGCTTCTATAGGGAACATGTCCTTGCCTAAGAGAGACAGAAAGAGAGGAAAAACATGAGAAATCACCCCTCCAGGGGGATGGTCACATCCCAATACTTCTTCTCTATTCTCCTCTCAGGATTTTGTGCACACACACACACCTGCCAGGAAGGATCCTCAAGCTACTGGGTCCAAGACACAAACTGCACAGTCAGTCATGTGGAACCCGGCAGCCCACCTTCTGATGGCCCATGTTCCTGTTTCTGGCTAATATAGTCTCATCAATTTGTGTGAATAGTGTTTGTTTTTGTTCTTGTTGTTTGATTTTATTCTTATTTTTTTAAATTTTCTTATTTCTAACACTACACGATGCTCTGAAATCCTCTTGTGTATCTTTTGCCTCTGTCTAATGATCTGGCATTTTCCCAAAGAGCCCTAGTCCTTGTTATAGGAGTATGATGTTAGAAACCAAGATTGGAGCTAGTGTGCTTATTGTTACGGTGGTGTGATTGCATCTATAGTCTCTCAGTTGACAAAGCCATGAAAATATGTACATACACACATAAATATTTCTATATATCCATGTTGCACTAAGTGTGAGTTCATGTTGAGATCTCTAACTCCAGTGTCTATGACACAGGTCATTCAAGTCTAATCCTTTTCTTTGTAAATAATCTCTCCAACTGTGATAAACCAGAATTTAACCAGCTTCCATTTACTTATTGATTTAATTATTCAATTCTGGTATAAATATAGTGTATAGGGCTTTTTCTATTTTATTTTGCAATTCACTGTTTGCATTTAATTGCTGTAAATCTTTGTGGGCACAAATGGATGTTCAAAGCATCTGCACAGTATGTGGCAATGAAGTCAAGGATAATACTATATTCACCATTTTTAATAAAGAACACCACATATGCGTATATATACATAAAAATAAATCCTGAGTTTTCCAAAGACTGAATATATGTATTTGCCAATGTCTGTTTTTTTACTGGATTGTCATATGCTGTTCCACAACCCATTTGTCCTATCTACCTGCATTTCCATGTGTTCAATTTTCTTTTCTGGATACCTTCCTATTCCCCATCCCCCATCCCTCTCCATTCAGGTTCTGTTTCAATTAATTAAAAATTTTTTGAAAATTTCTTTCTGTAAATTTTTGTTCAAGAAAATCTATGAGGTTTTTAGCTTTGGTGCTGAGGGGGAAAAAACAGAATTAATTAAATTTGTTTTTACTTGAAAGTTGGGCAATTAAAAATCCATGACATTACTTGGGCTCACCAGAGAGATGAAGTTACAGCAAAAACTGTCATCCTGAAATCTGGAGAGGTGGGAACAAGCTGAGAGATCAGTAGAGATCTACTTACCTGGAGCAGGAGTTGCTGAAGTCTTATTCTAGGCTATGTATTGGTAATTTTTGAAGAATTACCAGAGGCTAAATGTGGACTAGTGTGAGAGTAATCACCTACTATCTACTGAGGACTTGAATAGGAGGATGGCATAAGTTATCCCTCAGAATTCTCCTAGATACCAGAGGAAAGTTCCTAGAAAGACACTGATAGAGCACCTGGAAGGAAAGAAAAACATTCACCCCTGTGAAGATACACAGAGAAACTTCTCCATAGCAAAGATTTTCTTTACAAGGGAAAGGACTTTGCCAGGGTCTTAAACCAGCTGTGAGAAAAAGATTGCATAAAGAATAGTAATAGGAATTTGACGTAAGAGATACAATATGTAACATGAAACTACTGGAAATCAAATCTATATTATATGTCTGTAGAAAAGGAAAGATCAGTGGAATTGAATAGAACATCCAGAAAATAGAGCCTAGGTTTAAGAAGTTAATATATGATATTTCAATTTAATACAGGAAAGACAAATGATTTAATATATGGAGCTAGCACATTTTGTGCATTTTGGTATTGTTCATTAAGGAAAAATAATTAAATTGGAAGCATATCTCATCAAAAATGAGGAGAGCTTATAAAGAAGGAACTACAAAGTGAAAGAGGATAGATTTTTCTTAACTAAGTCTTTTATCTAGAAGGTACAAAATAAATATGTTGACTGTAAAACTTCTCATAGGAAATATGCTATAAATAAAATCAATACTCAATAGATTTGGAAAAATATATATTTAATATAGCAGTTAGGCAGAGGGTAAGCTTATGATAACAGAGTTTTTTTTGTTGTTGTTGTTGTTGTTTTTTTAAATGAATAAAGTCACCCGCCCCCGTATGGCTGAATGGATTGAAAAAATTGTGGCACATATACTCTATGGAATACTATTCAGCCATTAAGAAAAACAAAACCCTGGCTTTTGACAGAAAGTGGAGGAATATGAAAGATTTAATGCTGAATGAAGCAAGCTAGGCAATGAAGGAGAGACACTGTATGTCCCCACTTAATATATACCAAATGTCCGCACTCTATAACTGAAACTGACGGGCTACAGGATGTACAAACACAAGAGGTGGATGTGAATGCCAGATGTGGTGTATGTGGAGGAGTGGGGCCTGGGGAAGAACATTTGGAGGAGGGATACGAAGACAGCATTGTTGAGACAGGGAGGTAGTGTTGTTATATTTTGATCATCTCAACTGGAAGAAATGTTCATATATTGAAATGATCACCTCATAAAGTAAATAATGTGATTGAATGTATTAAAAATGTAAATAAAAATAAATTAAAAAATGAATAAAGTCACCCAATAAAATCAAAAGAGGCCTAGAAAAGACAATTTACAAAAGAAAAATAGTTCAATTGTTTCAGGGCCATCAAGTGGTGTGGTTGTTAAGGTGCTGAACTTCCATAGCTCCAACTGAATTCCTGGACCTGGTGGCTTGAAAATCATGCTGGATGTGTGTGTGTGTGTGTGTGTCTGTGTGTATGCCCAAAATCCTAGCATGAGAATGTAGAAAGGATTGTGGCATAGCCATCTCTCCTGGGGGCTGATTTCTCACTTTCCCTTTTACTGTCTCTGTCTCACTCCAGTGAATGCACATGCTCTATGGCAAAAATCTTAAAAAAAAAAAATCCAAATCTTTCACCAAGCAAATAAAAACATGGCCCAGTAATTCACTTGTGCTCATATGGATGCATCATAGATTGACAATCTGATACTCTTACATTTGTAAATTCATTTGTAGTGAAGTTGTAGAAAACTTAACTCAATAAATACAAGATCTGGTTAAGAAAGGATCTGTGCACTGTGCTTATTAATATTAATAGATTCTGTGATTGCTATGGAGACAGTGAAGTTCAGCTGTCCTTCAGTATAGACAGGAGATTGGTTCCAGGTCCCCCATGGGTACCAAAATTTAAGGATGCTCAAGTCCCTTATATGTGCAGCGGCTAGTATGTGCATGTAAATGATGGCCATCCTTCCCTATATCAACCATGTAAGTCTCATCTACAATGCCTTCTCCAATGTAAATGCCATGCAAATAGCTGTTCCACTGTGTTGTGTTGGCCTCTTCATGTTTAGTACAGACACTGCCATTGTGGACCAAACTGTATAGGATCTTGCAGAAACAATGACGTTTTTCATCTGTGGTTGGTTGAATCTGAAGATGTAGAACCTGTGAATTCTGAGAGATGACTGTATTTCTACAGGTGTATGGTTTGAAGATAAAGCTCAAGATCGTCATAATATATAGGCATTAGAAATTGAAGTGGGTGATTGCTCAAGGACGATATGAAACAAGATGATGGAAAGGTTTCTCATGCAAATCTGGGTCACGACTAAAGAAAGCGTCTGGAACTAAACAAGGGGCCCATACTCTGGATACCCAGTTCATGTGGTGGGACATAACAACCACTTTTCTGTACTGGTGTTTTTAAATTCCTGGAAATTAAAAAAGGGCAGTAGTATTGTTTTATTTATTTTTTATATTTTTAATATTTTCAGTTTAAGACATTATGTCAGTGTTTACTGAGCAAAAAATTATGTTGTGGATTAGAATTTCATTCGCTATGCATGAGTGCATGAGTGCACTTTCAAATTGTATATTCACTTGGCTCTAAAAGCTGATGTGTGTGTATATGTATATGTGTGTGTGTGTGTGTGTGTGTGTGTGTATGTCATCATTTTGGCTGGTTGGTGTATTGATATTTATGATATTTGGGTTGAACTTGATAACTCGCAAGTATAAAATGCTATTTTAGGTAGGAAACATAAATGGAGTTTTCTCAATATCTGTTTTAGTAGAGTAAAATTGCATTAATTAAAGTTATTTTCTGCATAATCTGCCATAAAGTTGTATTTAAAAGTGTTCTTTCTATTCCTGACCAAAGTGCATCTATCCCAAATATAAGAAAAAAGCATGGGGAGTTTTTTATCTGTCTAAATACCAACATGATTAATTATGGCCTAATTTTTAACTTCTGGAATTCTCCTGGATTAGAAGAACATGTGATCATATAACTGAATTTCAGTTGACTTTGCAATAAGCTTTGTCTCCTATAATTTATTTCAGGTAATTTCACAATTTTTGTCTAGACATTTTATGTTAACAACTCTTTTATCTTAACTGCAGTTTCCTATCATTCGTTTGTACAAATAGTTGATTCAGCAATTACTGAGTGTCACGTGTCAAGAAAAAAAGTGCATTCTCTTAAGAACATTATTGTCCAGTAAGAAACTCTATCATTAGAACACATAATTATAAGAAGATAAATAAAATCAGAGCCATAAATAGCTCTCCTTGGCATTGTGGTGGGAAAAGTTAATAGCCACAGCTGTTGGAGAGTAGAGAAAGGCCGTGGAGAGAACATGACGTAGCGGGTGCTGAGCAGCAGCAACTTACAAGGGACCTTTATTATGCTGCCCCAGTCAGGGACCTGACTAAAGGATCCCGAGGTTCCAATGGAGCTGGCGTTCCCTGAGGGGTGGTGCTTGGAGAAATGGGCAAAGTGACATTTTCATTTAACTGTCTTGGAACCAAGTGTGATTTTTTTTTTTTTTTTTTTTTTTTTTTGAGAATTTTGCTATAGGAAATGTACACTTGCCACAGGGACAGAGAGAAAGAAAGTGAAAAATCACCCCTTGGGGGAATGGCCACACCACAATCCCTTCTCCTCCATTATCCTCTTGGGATCTTGGGCATTCAGGCACATGTGCCCAGCATGAGCTTAAGCCACTGGGTCTCAGGCTCTAACCACGGTCAGTCACGTGGGAGTCCAGTGATGTAAACTTTACCCCATCTGCTGGTCCCGCAAGTGTAATTCTTGACATGTAGTTAGTATAAAATAAATGCCTGTGGCTTGAAAATAAATATTTAATTAACTAGAATTATAGGTCAGCCATGGTGGTAAAGCTACCTGGTTCCCAGCTGGCTGACTGGATGCTAGAAAGCACACCAGGCGCATGTGCGTACCCACAACGCCAAGACATGTGGGGAAGAAGAGATCGTGGCGTGAACGCATGGATATCCTCCCTGAGGGGGGGTCATTACTCAGTCTCTCTCTCTCTCTCTCTCTCTCTCTCTCTCTCTCTGTCTCTGGTGAGCTGAAGTTCCCTATAGTAAAACAAAATAAGCTAGGAAAAATAAAAAGAAAATTAACACCTTCTCTCTCTCTCTCTCTCTCTCTCTCTCTCTCTCTCTCTCTCTCTCTCTCCTCTCTCTCTCTCTCCCCTTTATAATTTGCTAGAGGGTATGTGGGTTTGCTGAAGAGAGATAGAAAGAGAAAGAGAGAAAGTGTGAAAGCTCTCCCCACCTCCCCCAATGGGAGATGGACACACCTCAATCCCTTCTCCTTCATTTTTCTCTTGAAATTTTGGGCACACATGCACACTCAGGGTGCAGGGTCCAGGAATTTAGTTAGCCATGTGGACTCCAGTCATCTTAGTCACCACACCAAAGGGTGGACACTAACTCTTCTTGTCTCCAAATTGCAGCTTTCTTGTCTAATTTACACATCAATAACAAGTGGTTACTCAGAGTTGAGATTAAGTAATAGTTTTGAATAATCCTGAAATAATTTACAACATCAAATATGATCTATATTTTTGTTTGTCATATATATTCTGGCAAGTATTTTTGATCAACTCTCATTTCAATATTTAATGTTATATTCCTTAAAGTATTCAGAGATATCATAAAGCTTCTGACTGTAAGAGTTTATAATCCAGTAAAAAGATAAGATACTCCATGAGGGGCAGACTCTTGAGAGGCAGGGACTGTTAATGTGTTCTGTGTTCAGTGGATACAAAACTATATCATTTCAGAAAAGAAAGATCTCTGAGTTGGAACTCTAGATAAGAAAAATAAGAATTTCCTGAGGAAGTGGACTTGGATGGGGACTTGGAGGTGAAATATTTTGTCATATTAATGAAAATGAAAGGACATTGCTTGTGACAGAAGTGATCTGAGGACTGCATTCATCCTTTGAGATAATCACTCTGCTGATCATAATCAGAGGCCCCTCTCTCTATGTTCTATTCCAGAGTACCATCAGACACAGTATTAATGATAGATAAGCATATAGGCTCAAAATGATAATTAAAATACAGAATTAAGTGTATGAAAAAGTTTCACTGTAATTATTCAATGTTATTATTGTCACACAACTATCACTGTAGCTATTTTAAAATACCAAATACGTCTATTCGTTATGATGGATTTGTAAGAGGTGCCTAGGCAGGGGATATATATATGTATACACACACACACACACACACACACACACACACACATTTGTATATGCATACACACAGGCGGTATGACTACTACATTTTCTGTATAATATTCTTTACTGAAATTATAGTCCTTTTTATACACCTCAAATAGTCTCATATAAGCATATAATAAGTGTATACAATAACTCAGTGAGCAGATTATGAAAATGAAGTAATCCAGCCTTTCCTGTTCATTTTATAAACCAGCACACCAGAGGGCTCTCCAAACATGTTTTAATCAGCAGGGTTCTTTTATATAATTTGATTGTATTGTAATTCAATAAACCATGCAAGATTTTAAAATAAGAAAAAGGTAATAACTAATATAAAGATAATTATATAAGAAAAATTGTATAATAGTGCTTCTATTTCACCTTTTATTTGAATAAATATATCTACATAATTTAAATGTTCAGAACTAGTATCATCTATTTCATGTGAAATACTCTACCATTAACAATTTTATCTATCTCTCCCAAATCCTTTTATGGATGTGTATATATATATATATATATATATATTTTTTTTTTTTTTTTTAACCACAGCCTTAGTGATAATCTACTTTTCTGGTGGGCAATTCTTTGGAATTACAAGAAAAATTATTTTCAATAGAAGATTGCCACTGAAAATAGCGGTTCATCTTGTCCATCAACCCTCATTCCAGTTATCACTTATCATTTTTTGGGTCACCTTCACTGAAATAGGGAATAGACTCTTGCTCTCTTGTGTCACACATTTAAACTCAATTGAAGATAAAAATTTAGATTTATAGTTGAATAGTATTATGATTAATATAGATTCTGTCTTCCTCTAAATATAGGCATTAAGGTAAGACTCAGCACTTTTAAACATAAATAACTTGTGCCAGAATCTATGTGTCCTCAGGGCTCCACAGGAGGTTGTTAGAATGTGATTACGAAATTCCTCTGCCTGCTTAAGTGAAGATGCTGAAAGAAGAGGTTCAGGGCTTTCATGCATCTAAGTGTTGACACATGTATTCGAATTCTATTTTTAACTTTCTAAGCCATTTTGTAGTTCAAAAATAACATGGCTCCGAGCAATTTTTACTTATTTGCTTTCAGTGTTGTTGATACGGGGGGTCAAGAACTCTAGCCATGGGGTCACTAAGGATGTTTAAAGTGGTTCAAAGAGACTGTTGTTAAACTGAAGCATAGGTAATTAACACTGCCCGTTCTGGGGAAGGAACCATATGTCACAATTATCCAGACTTCCCACTTCAAATCCCTCTACTGGAGTCTTTATTAACCTTTTCTCACTCGGAAATGATTGAGTCTTTACCCAAATATTCTAATAATTATCAAAATGATGCAGAGTCCAATGGATTCTGCCACTGAAACTACTTCTGGAATTGAAAAGTAAACTTTCACTATAATGCAACAAGTTTATTAATGAAATATCTCTTCTGTATTTCTTTTCTTCTGCATTTTGGGGGTATGGAAAGTAGAACATGCGGAGAAGCATTTCAACCCAAAAGTCTCTTTCAATAGAACTTTAGAAACTTCTTAGCTCCAGAGTTAGAATATTTTATTAGGATTTCAAAAATTACAGGGCTCTTGCTTACCAATCAAATTTTATTTCTCATAAAAAAGATAATTTTTAAGATAAAATTAATGGATCTTGATAGAGAATTGGTTTGGGTGATCAGTTTTCTATCACTTCCATTTCTCAATAATGTGACAATAAATCTTTCAACAAATTATCACTTTAATTATCTGGAAAAATCCACTTTCATTTAAAAATGAATGAAGTAATAGATGAAAATATTTTGCAAATCTTACCAAATTAAATTAACAGTCAAGACAACATGAGGACTACTAATAAACCCAGTAAATTGATAGAAGAAATATATTTTCAACAGTCATAGTGAGAATAAAGTTCATTTTTTTTTCAAACTGGGACTAGGAAAATAATTAGAATATTTACAAAATACCACCGATGTGGCACAGAAAAACAAGATCATAAAGGTCATTATATCACAAAAATTTATTGGCACTCAAATTCACTGCTTTGCCAACTAGACATTTAAATAACAGACTTAGACAATTAGATAAGTTTATTTGTGAAATATATTTAGATCAAGGAAATATACTAGATATTTGAAATTACAAGAAAAGAAGTATCACTAGTAATTAGTTCTACATCACCAAGATAACATCAGGAGAAACTAGTAAATTTTCTTTTTCAATACAAAGATGCTTTTATTCTTTTTTCCCAAGACTTTTTTGCCATAGGGTATATGCGCTTGCTTCAAAGAGACAGAGAAGAGAGAGACAGACAAAATGAATAAGAAAGTGAGAAATCATCCCCCAGAGTGGATGGCCACATCACAATCCCTTCTCTTTTCTCCTCTTGGGATGTTGGGCATGTATGCACTTGGGCACCATGTTTTTCAGGCTGCTAGATCCAGGACTCAAACAAGATTCCAGCTATGTGGGATCCAGTACCCCAACCACCATGCTACCTGCTGGCCCCTACAAAGATGAATTTTAATACTCGATTACTTCTGTTTAGATGGATTCATACACCAAATGCAAGATATTTTCAGAGGGAATTCTAAGAGTCAATATTCCAAAACAAGCTATGTTTTATAAACAATCATTAATGGATTGACTCTCATTAATTACAGAGGAAATTATAAATCTCTTAGTAAGAAATAATGCAAAAATGTATCAGTCTCAAATATAGGGTTTTTTTGTTTGTTTTTGAGAGGTTTTTGCTATAGGGTGCGTGCGCTCGCCAGACAGACAGAGAGACAAAGAGACAGAAAGTGAGAAATCAGCCCTCACGGGGGATGGCCACGCCAGAATCCCGTCTCCTCCATTCTCCTCTCGGGATCTTGGGCACGCATGCACACACACCCGATGTGTGTTTTAAGCCACCGGGTTGGGACGCAAACTGTGGTTGACTACATGGGAGTCCAGCGACACAGCCATTACACTAACTGCTGGTCCCTCAAATATAGGTTTTAAATTAATTACAATTGATATTTTCTTGGTCAATGATATTGGCAAATAATATAGGATTTTATATATTCAGAAATTTTTTTTAAAACAATTGAAATAAGATTTGTGATGAAATCAGTTGACTATCTAATGATATACAAATAAATAAAAATGTCTTTAGAAAATTAAAGGAGGAGAAAAGAATTTTTTTTTTTTTTTTTGGAGAGTTTTTGCTATAGGGTGCATGCGCTCACCACAGAGACAGAAATAGAGCGACAGAAAGCAAGAAATCACCCCATGGGAGGTGTCCACACCACAATCCCTTCTCCTCCATTCTCCTCTCAGGATCTTGGGTATGCATGCACATGTGCCCAGCATGAGTTTAAGCCACTGGGTCCAGAACGCGCACCAAAATTGACTACATGGGAGTCCAGCAACATAGCCATTATACTAACTGCTGGTCCCAGGAGAAAAGAATTTTGAGGAGTCAATCACTAATTTTCCTTCAGACTAAAAGTAAAATAATCCTAGATAGTTTAGCTGATTTATGTTGTAAAATTAATACATCATCATCAGATCACTTTACACTTGTGTCTGTTAAATTCTCCTTTCTTGAGCCCCTTCTTCCTGTACGCCACTACTCACCCTCTCCTACACAGCCGTTGGCTTCCACACTTGCCATCTCTGTTGTTACATCTTCCAGTCTTTCAGTTTTGCCACCCAGTACAGAGGTGTGGTATATGTTGAGCGGGAACAGACGATGTTTGTCTTTCAAAGTCAGACTTGCTCCCCTGCCATTAAATCCTCTATATTCATTCCCTTTGTACCAAATATGAGGATTTCATTTTTTATAGCTCATTATTATTCCATAATATATATGGGTCCCATTTTTCAATCCATTCTTCCATTCTCAAACATTTAGGTTAATTTCATGTCTTAGCAACTGTGAATAATAGTGTGATAAATATGGATACGCGAGTATCTTTCCTACACTTTGGGTAAATATCCATGAGTGGGATTACCGGGTTGTAGGGTATTGCTATTTTTAGATTTTTGTGGCACCTTCCTATTGTTTTAAACAGTGATTGTACTGATTTACATTCCCGCCAACAGTGCACAGGGGGAGGAGGGGGTACCCTTTTCACCATTGCTTCACCAGCACTGTTTTTAGTGTTTTGGATCATAGATATTCCAATGATGTTAAGTGTTATTGCATTGTACTTTTGATTTGCATTTCTCTTACTATAAAAGATGTTGAGCATTGTTTCACATGCTTTTTGTCAATTTGGATGTTTTATTGGAGAGTTGTCTGTTCAGCTTCTTTGCCCACTTTCAAATTGAATTGTTTGTTGTGTGTGTGTTTCTTAACTATTTTTCTTCTTTCTTTTTCCCCTTGATTCCCTCCATCTCACCCTCTGCCATTTCTCACCCTCCTCCCATACTGTTTCTGATATCAACAGTTGCTCTCCATGCCTGAATATTTTCTAGTATTCCTATTTCTGCCATAAAGTGAAGTCATTTCGTTTTGTAGGTAAGCTGCTTCAGTTCCCTATATATTATGCTTATCAGTCTGTTATCAGCATTATAGTTTGTCAATATTTTCTCCCATTCTGAAGGTTGTCTCTTCAATTCTGATTATTCTTACTTTTGCTGTACAGAAGCTCTTCAGCCTGACATTGTGGTACTTGTCTATTTTTGCCATTATTTCCTGTGCTTCAGGAGTCTTATTTTAGAAATATTTGCTTACGCCAATGTCATAAAATTTTTCTCCTGTACAACAACAATGAACAAACCAAAGTAGTATTAAATAAAGAAATCCCATTTCCAATAGCCATCAAAAATGGTACGTAGAAATAAGCTTAACAAAAGAGGTTGATGTTCTCTCTAAGGAAAACTATGGAAAACTGAAAAAAAGAAATTGAGAATCATACACAAGAGTGAAAAGACATCCCATGTTTCTGAATTGGAAGAATTAATATAATAAAAATACCAATTCTACTCAAATTAACTTACAAATTCAGTACAATTCCATTCTAATTACCAGAGAAATTATTCACAGAAATAGAAAAAAAATCATGTATTTGTCTGAACTCCTGAAGTAGTTTCAGTGGCAGAGTCCATTGGCATTGGTGTGCCAAAAATATAAAGGAGGAGGCATCTTACTGCCTGATCTCAAAATACATTACAAAACTGTGATAATTAAAACAGCATTGTGCAGACAAAAAAAGGCATGTAGACCAATGGAATATAATTGAAAAATTAATACATCATCTTCAGATCACTTTACACTTGTGTCTGTTAAATCCCCGAAGCATACAGCCAATTGATTTTCAACAAAGGGCACAAGACTTTCCAGTAGGGAAAGAATCTCTTCGGCAAACAGAGCTGGAAGAAAGGGATAGCCACCTGCAGAAAAAAGATATCATATCCTTCTCTCTCACCATTAACAAAAATCAGCAGAAAATAGATCAAAGATCTAAACATAACGCCTCAAATCATGAATTGCTTTTAATAGTTGTTATTAGTAAGAATGAGGGACTTAAGGTTTTTTTAAAGAACAAATATGCTTTTGATTAAGCTAACAAGAAAATATAGCATTTATTATTTATTTTCTATGTGAAAGCTCTGTGGGCAGTAATTTATATCCATCCTTTAATTCTATAATCATAACAATCCTATTATTATGATCCCCATTTCCAGGTATAAGGCGCCTTATCTGATTTGGCCAAAGTCACATTTCAGTCTAATGTCACAGTTAAGATTCAGACTTGATTTACTCTGAGGCCACTTGGAAAGACCCCTAAACATACCCTGGAAAGAAAAAAAGGGCACTCTCCCCTGTAGATCCTCTAATTTCCATAGAGTGTGCCCAAGACATGAGAATGAAAGGATACCTGTATCTGCTCTATTTTGAGAATATGCTAAAATTGATACAGAATAAATACATAGATTTTTAAAAGTAAAACGTAATTAAAATATGTTCATTATAAATTTAACAATGCCACAGCTCCCCTCAAGCATGTTAATTGATAAAGGTCAACTGTTGCCACTCAGAAGGACTTAATCCTGAAATGTTGAATTTTGGCATGACCTCAGTCATAGTTTCCTAATTAGTGAAGCTACATATTTAAAATCCTGAGGCTAGAATAACTTCTATACTTTACAGTCCTGAAAGGCTCTGCCAAAATACGTTTTGGCTGTGAAATGCAGTTTTGTTTTATTTCCCTAGGTGCAGGTAACCAAAATACGAAGCAATCCTCTTTACTGCATGACTACATGTTTCCCAGTAGAAAGGACATTAGGTTTTAATTATTGTTCTTCAAATAGTCAAAGCAAGTTAATTAATTTATGGAATTTAAAGTGTTATAAATCTTGGAACAATACAAAGAACCATAATACTGGTCAATTTGAATCCATTGATAGAATATCTGTTCCCTAAGTAATTTTCTGTGTTACAAAATTGATTCTCATGGAGGAGGCAGGGTAGATTTTGCACAGTTGTTCAAATGAGTTCATTTTCTTTCAGTTTGAATGCACATTGTTATTGGTATTTCCATTTCCTTAGTATACAGCTCTGTATTCAAAGGGCTAGATTGAATCCCTGAATGTTAACATAGTCGCTTTCGTGTGTATTTACTAAAGTGTTCTATAATCTCTCTTCCTGTGCATTTAAATAATAAATAATAATAATAAATGCATTTCCACTTTATCCAGTCTCCTATTTTGATGTTTTCCAGGCTTATGTCTCCATTTTTCAATTTTTCTAACCCTACGCATTTTTATTTGGAGATTCTATCTTTGCTCATGGTACCAGCCTGTCCCTCACTTACTGATACATGTTCTTCACTCAAAGCTTATATATGAGATTCATAGTAATAATCCAAACATCTTCTTAGGCATCAGAAACTTTAATAGGTTCATAGTACAAAAATCCATGCTTTCTGTCATATCAAACAGAGATTATTCAGGTTATATTCCCTTTCTCAATAAATGTCATCCCCATCTGGGAGTACAATGGATTGCATAACTGGCTTCTCTTTTTTAGGGATTCTCAATTTGGATTGCTCCTTAGAATCACCTAAGCAGTTCTTGTATAATGATGTACCAAACTTCCCACCAGAGACTGTGATCTCATGTTCTAGGTGAGACTAAGACATTCATGTTTCTTTTCTTTTTCTTTTTTTTTTTAAGAGATTTTTTTTTTCTTTTTGTTATAGAGAATTTGTGCCCACTGAAGAGACAGAAAACAAGAAATAAATTCCCCAGGTAAGATGGGCACGCCACAATCGTGTCTCCTCCATTTCTCCATTTTCCTATTGGGATCTTCGGCATGCACACCCATATGCCCGACATGAGTTTTAAACCACCAGATCTGAGACTTCATAGGAGTCCAGCAATGTTACCGTTATATCATCCACTGGTCCTGATAGTCATGTTTCTTAAAAACTGAACAGGTAATTTTGATTACCATCAGGGTTAAGAACCACTGTGTTGTGTAGTCCACCATCTACATCTTATTGACTCTGTAGACCACTGTTTCACAACCTTAGCTGAACATGGCAATTATCTGCAGAACCAAGTAATAGATATATGCATCCTTCCTGTTTACCACCCAACACTAAGAACACCCCCAGAAATATTATCTCAGATACATGATACTATCCTAACCCATAGTTATTGCCTTAACCCAGACAAGTCTTATAAATTCTCATACAGTTACAGAAAACTATGGTTTTTCCAATGATAATTCCTCACGGCTACTAAACAGCTTTTTCTTTTTTTTAATTTGCCATAGGACATATGCATTCACTAGAGAGAAACAGAGAGAGAAAGAAAAGGAGAAATCACCTGCCAGGAGAAGGCCATGCCACAATCCCCTCTCTTTGATTCTCCTATTGGGATTTTGGAAATGCAAGCATATGGGCTTGGCTTGTTCTTCAAGCTACCAGGTCTGGGAACTGAACTGCATAGTCAGTCATATGGGATACAGGAGCCTTATCCACCAGGCCATGGAATAGTCCTGAAGAGATTTTCTTAAAACATATATTTGAGTATGAGTATTTTTTTCTAAAATCTTTAAGAGAACTACTCAGCTTCTATAGCCTCTTAACACCATGTTCCTTTTATTGTATTTTTATTTTTTATTTTGCTATAAAGTCCATGTGCTTGCCAGTCATGACGTCATCTCCTTCTCACCATTTCCCTTCAGGATTTCAGTACACATGGACATGTGCCCAGTGTGTTTTCAAGCCACCTGGTCCAAGATTTGAACCACGTAATTGGCCAAACGGGATCCAGTTACCCTAATCTCCAGGCCATCTGCTGGGCCCAACATTATATTTCTTATAAAACAATTTTATCAATAAGAAAATGAAAGGTGAAAGATAGGGACAGTTTTTGAGCACAAGTATAAAGGACTCTAAGGCCCATGTTGTTTTCCATGTTGGAACCATCAATTATACCCCAAGACTCCCATACACATAAAACAAGTCCCTTTTGGAAAGGACTTTCAATGGGTAGCTGGTAACAATAAGCCAAAGGAATAACAGTAATAACAAATAACAAGCATCAACAACTATGAAAGATTTGCTTGTGTTTTCTATGTAATTCAAGTAAGTAAGAAAACTATTAATTATGAACTATTAAGAAATGGCTTATCCCACCTAGAGTAATTTTGTTCTGTATTTTTTTATTAGTTTGTTTAAGTCTTTCATCCAGACTGACTTTACAAGTATTTCTTAATGACGTTGAACTGGAACTATTATTTTTTTTTTTTCCAAATCTAGTCAATAAGATTAGTTTCACATTTTCAGTGAATAACAAAGCAAACAATGAAATCAACATCTGTGTCTCCAGATGACAAGACTCAGAACCCTTCTACACTCTGGGTTGTGTACTACTTTGCAGCTCAAATGGCTTGAGCCTTACACTAAGGATTTCTGCCCTTATATAGTACAGAAAACTAACATTAATGCTTCTCAATATAGAGCTTGAAACAAAGAGGATGTTTTAAGAACCCATGCTGTTTTGCAGAGAATTGAGGTAAAATGCAATTTCTATCTGTATCTCTCTCTCATCTATTCACCTTTATCTAACATACTATTGATTTCATTTTCAAAATGTCCCCATTTTGATGATACTTCCCAGAGTATCTTTCATCCATTTAAAACAAATAAACACAAAAGATCTGCAAACTGGAGTGCTGAATGACTCCTTCTGTGGCTGCAGCCCCAGTGTGATGTTTTCTTCCCATGGCCCTCTGCACTGGGAACACTCAGAAACCATGTGATGAACTTCGGAAATTCATAGCCATGCTCAGTCCACTCCTCCTCTTAGGAACCATTTTTCCTCTTATATCAGTAAAAGTGCTGGTTGTCCTAAACCGAACTCAGGCCCAGGCCACGCTGACTTGTCCCGTATTGTGCACAGGACACAGTAGGTCAGCGCAAGTTTTTCTCTGAAAAAATTTTCAGGTGATTTAAGAACAAACACTCATAACATATTTCTGTGTAACCAGTGTCACACTGAAAGTCTTGGGAATTGTGATTCAAAGAGATTTCAGTCCCCCGCCCCCACCAAAGTGAAGGAAGCATGTTTACTATGAGAAAGAAATTTGAAGCTAAAATGAAAGATAAAGAGAAAGATATTTGGAAAATTTCTACTTTCTGTTTTGCTTGATGTTCATGTAATTGAATACCTTTCCCTCTGAGCTTTTGGTTGTTCAACAAGCCCTGATTTTATTAAGCCAATAGTTCCCATTCATCTCCTCAGTGTGACCCATTGATCTGCTGAGACCTGTGCTTGTTCCATCGCTCTGCTTAGTGGATGACTTCGAATGTTCTGTATGGTGAGTCTCCATGGTCCAAAGTCAAACTGTGCATGGAGCAGATACAAATAAAAGCAAGAAGCCAAGCATTTCCTGACTATAGCATTATTTTGTGGTTATTCTGAAAATAATTAAAAGCCAGGCAGTGACCATTCAAATCAAATGCCAACCATAGCCAATGGACACACCAGTGCTGACTAATCAAACATCGACTTAAAAACAGAACTCATACAAAGAAAATGTAGGTATCTTATGGAAAACGTGTTTTCAATGAAGTGTGTGATTGGTAATGCCAACTCTACTTTAGATGTCCCAATGACGTTCACTTAAAAACAAGAACACTTAAGGTTCTTTTTAAAATTTTTAAATGAAAAAATACAAGATGGAATTATATAAAATAATGCAAAATGTATGGTGAATAGCAAAGACCAGAACTAAAATGAAATTAAGTTTAATGATTAATGAATTGCTGGTGAGCAGCAAGAAAACATTGAAAATATCTGATGCTCATCCATATTAGTTTCTACTTCTCTTCCTCCTTTTCTATCTCTTTATCAAACATCCAAAGTAGACAGAGTGTGCTCCTTTTAATCTTTATTCCCTGAGTCTCTTCCAACTTCCCTCTTCCCAGCTCATCAGCTAATGCCACCTCCATCCTCATGCATTCAGTTGGTGCAAAGAGTTTTGGGAACCAGCAGTTAGCGTAATGGCTATGTTGCTGGACTCCCACGTAGTCGACCGCAGTTCATGTCCTGGACCTAGTGGCTTAAAACTCACACCGGGCGCGTGTGCGTGCGTGCCCAAGATCCCGAGAGGAGAATGGAGGAGAAGGGATTGCGGCGTGGCCATCCCCCCTGGGGTTGATTTCTCACTTTCTGTCTCTCTGTCTCTCTCTGTCTGTCTGGGGAGCGTACGCGCCCTATAGCGAAAACCTCTCCCAAAAAAAAAAAAGAGTTTTGCCAGCTCAAATGTGTGTTCCTGTACAAATACTCAGGTCTCAAATCATTTCTTCTTCCCTCTCAAACAAACTTATCATTACCAGAAACTTTTATACTTTTAATTAAACACATACACACACACACACACACACACACACACACACACGCACATGCTCCAAAACACAGTGGCTTGTTTGAAAGGATATTTGCAAGATCAGAAGTACTTGCTTATTTAGCGTGTCTCCGTTAATTCATCTCTCATTACCAAATTAAAGGACCATGCTATAAAATCTTTAAAAACAAATAAACAAGTAAAAACAGAGCTGTGTAAACCTTCCATTGAGTTGGCCCCAGAGTACAGTGGTTAACAGAGTCAGATCCCACATGTTGGACACAGTTGGAGCATAGGCCCCAGCAGTTTGAAAAACATGCTGAGCATGTGTATGTATATAAAGGATGGACAAATAGGAAAGGGATTGTTTTGTGACAATGCTCCATTGAGGTGTGTTTTCCTCTCTCTCTCTCTAATCCTTCCTTTTTCTCCCCCTCTCTCTCTGGTGAGTACACATACTCCCTGGCAGTAAATAAATAAATACATGGATTCCTATCTTTCATCTTTACTCATTAAACCAAATATGTAGTAGGTAGGATGTGAGAATGTAACATGGTAATGCTGAGGACACAAAGATGAATGCAAGGACATATTTTCTAAAATAATTTACAATTCTGCAAAACCAAGAAGAAATAGATGCTTCCATTCAAAAGACTCAAAAGATGAGTCTTTTGAGCAGATGGTGCATTTGAGTCCAAGAAATTGCTAATATAGTCACTTACCAGCAATTTGATAAACCTTAAACTCCTCAGCACTAGATTTAGCGGCTGGACCTGTAGGTCAGCAGTTGAGTCTGTGCAGAGAAAGCCAGGTCTCACATGGCTGATCAAGTTTTAAATCCTGGCCCTGCTGGAGTAAACACTGGGTGGACATGTGTGTGCCCAGGATTCCGACAGAACGGAAATTTGGAGGAAAAATGACTGGAGTGTGACCAAGTCCCTTTGTTGCAAATTTGTCTCTCTCATGTACATTCACATGCCCTTGGGCATAATAAGAAAAAGGGGAGGAGGCAGCATAGATTTAGAAAATTTAAATGTTCTTACACCTTTTGGGAAGAATAGATTTTTACTTTTTTTTTTGGAGAGGTTTTTTCGCTATAGGGCGCGTGCGCTCGCCAGACAGACAGAAAGAGACATAGAGACAGAAAGCGAGAAATCACCCCCCAGGGGGAATGATCACACCTCAATCCCTTCTCCTCCATTCTCCTCTCAGGATCTTGGGCACGCATGCACACGCGCCCGGCGTGAGTTGTAAGCCACCGGGTCCGAGATGTGAACTGCGGTCGACTACGTGGGAGTCCAGCGACATAGCCATTACGCTAACTGCTGGTTCCCTGGGAAGAATAGATTTTTAGGAGACCTAATTTATACTACCTGATAGACTTAGTTTTTCAGAGGACATTTAAGTGCATAGCAACACTGTGCAGGAAGTAAGTGTCCATAAACTCCTGACCCACACATGCACAGCCTCCCACTGTCTCATATGCAAGTGCGGGCTATGTGCAGCTGCTGTGTGGACACAGGCACACAGCCTCCCACTGTCTCATATGCAAGTGCGGGCTATGTGCAGCTGCTGTGTGGACACAAGCATTCGGCATACTGGGTCGGTGCAAAGGAGCAAAGATGCTGGATCCTGTAGCATGTTTGGTTTTACAAGAAATTGGTGAGCCATCTTCCACAGTGGCTGCACAGCTTGTACCTGATGTCAATGAATGGGGGTGCCTGTGCCTTGCCAACATTTGGCTTTGTCCACGACATTCAATGTCATCATTTTTTTTTCCAGTTAAAAATTCAAAATTTATTAAACTTTTGGGTCAAAATATTGTGGCATCATTCATTTTTTAACTTTTTTTCAGAATTTATTTTTTGCATGGAATCACTATACATCACTTACTGTCTAAGTCAAATTTATCCAACATAAATACACTTCAGGCGAATTCAGCTGAGGGTACAAAATGCATTATCATGAACATATAATAATCATTAAACGGGAACAGAGGGGTAACTGATGTTATTTTAAATAATGTGACACATATTTATTCAACAAGCACTTTTGGAATGCCTTCCATGTGCAAGGCATTGTGGTAGAGTATGAGATACATGGACAATTCTATATATACAAGAACTGTTTTCCAAGAACAAAGCCATTATGGACCTGAAAAGTCCATTTTCACTCTTTGAAAATAAAAAGAAATCACAAAGTCTCTTTCAAAGTTATTTTATTACCCGTCTACTCGATCAAACACAGTTAATAACCACTATTGTTTTACCATGCATCCTCTAGAAGACATTATTTGGAGGTGCAACACCAGATCAGCAAGAGTGAAGAAGAATGAGGCACATGACTACTTCAGACCACACGGAGTGGGGGAGTTCCTGCTAGCTGTGACTACGCCACCAGCCATGGTTGTACATCTGGACAGGTGTGTCCAGTCCGAAGAACAATGAGAACAAAACAATACCTTGAAATAGACCATGAAGGAAGAAAGAAGGGGCATGGATCTTCAGGTGCCCCTTGGCATCTTTAAGGGGTATGTCAGTCAGCACCTTTGTTGAAGATTGCTGAGATCAGATCCCCTCATTCGATAATGGTGTGATATTCTCACCAAGTCTGGAAGTGGTAAGACAAGCCATACAACCTTGAGATTCAGCCCATTCCCTAGGCTAAATTTGCAAGGGTCCAAGGGTGAGCATCAGAATCCTCAAGCATGGGACAGGCAGGTTCAGATAGTGATAATGGCTGAACACAGTGACTAGGCAGAATACCTAAGACTTGTGTTCAATGTAAAGTCACGTAACAATAGTATAGAAAGTAATAAATATTATAACAGGGGAAAATAGTTAGGTGGAATCAGATAGCAGATGCATACCATCTATGTGGGGGAATTGGGTGTAAATTGCATTTTTCCAAAGATTTATTTAGTTAAGTGGAAATTTAAAGAACAGACAGAAGTTAACCAGTGGAGTAAAAAGGAAATAGGTGCTTGAGATATAGGAAAATTACAGATGAATGCCCAAAGCCAACATATTTCAAAGGAATCAAAAAGTAAGGTGAGGGGACCAGGAGGTGGCATGGTGATTAAGGTGCTGGTCTCCCACATGATTGACTGCGGTTTGAGTCCTAGACCTGGAATCTTGCTTTCTCTCTCTCTCCTCTCTCTCTCTTTCTGTAATGTGTACACATGTCCTATAGCAAATTTTAAATAATAATAATAATAATAAATAAAGTAAAATAAATAATTTTTAAAATAAAAAAAGAGATGAGGTCATAACTAGGTCAAAAAGGCCTTAAAGCCAGGTGAATGAGCTTCGTCTTTATTCTAAAGTGAATGAAGCACAACTGGAAAGGTATTGGTAAGAAAGTGGCATGATCACTTCATAATTCAAAAATTTTACCTCTTTCTGTCCTTTATTAAAAATTACAAATAAATATAATAACACCCTAACATTCTAGCCTGAGAGCACAGAAACTTATTGTTATTTTTAAACATTCATCAGCGGTGCATGTGCTCCCCAGATAGAGACAGAGAGTTAGAGGGAGTAAGCACCCCTCTGTGGGCAATGGTCACGTATAGTCTCTTCTCCATCTTTCTCTCCTGTTTGGATTTTGGGCACAGATGCACACACACCTGCTGTGTTTTTTAAGCCTCCAGGTCTGGGACTCTAGCCACTACGCTAGCCAGGTGGGATCTAGATCCCTTAACGGTCACACCACAGGCAAGCCTGAGCAAGTTATTAATTTGTGCCAGTGTAATAATTATGTGAGGTGGCATACATAGAATTGACTATGGATTCTCATAGACAGCAAATTTTTTCATCTAGTATTTTTGAGAGTTAATAATTTCCAGTTTCCACTTAAGCAATTGTTCTGAACAGAAGGGGCCACCAGAGGATATGCAGCAATGTCTGGCAACATTTTTGTTCATTCCACTATGTGCTGCATTTGACACTTTGTGAGTAGATACCAGGGTGTCTGCCAAACCTGCTACAACTCCCAGGATTTCCTCTCACAATAGAGGATCAGGCAGCACAAAATGTCAGTTGCACCTTGGGGAGGTTGAGAAAGCTGACCTGCGGAGGGTGAGCCCATTTTGCCTGCAGTGACTGAACTTTTCTTCTTGTATCTACAATAGCTCCAGCTATCTGCCATTACTGAACATTAAAAAAATAGACATTCATCATTTATGTGCTTCAGATGGAAAGCCCTGGTTGAAAAGGCTGAATCAGAGGTAATCAGCTAGACTTTAAACACGAGAGCAAAAATCCAAAGTGGTATAAGTGATAAATAATAATGATCAAAAGTTTTAAACAAACAATTTTTGGCCAGTTCGTTGTGTGGTAGTTAAAGCAGCTGGAGCCCACAGGACTGATGGCACAGTTCAAGTCCCAGACCTAGCACTTAAAAACTATGTCCGGTGTGCATGCACGCATGCCCCAAATTCAGAGAGACAAAAGGAGGCAAGAAGTTTGCATTGTGGCCATCCTGGCTGGGAGGAGATTTTTCACTTTTTTGGATGAGTTCATGTGCCCGAAAGCAAAACAAACAAAAACACAGGAGCAAAAAGACAATCTTATCAGCATCTTTTTAAAGAAATTTCCTCTGAAATAGAGAATTATTTATTCATTTATAATTACTGTAGCAGGATTTCTAATGGTTATAATTTTATACATAACAAATTCAGAAATGTTGAAGATCAAAAATTTTAGTAGTAAGTTATCATAGTTTTGCTGTTTTCTAAGATACTATGACTTAAATAATTCCACTATACTTAACAGACAAGGAAACTATCCCAACATCAATCTATAAAATAAAATGCAAACATAGTTTTTATTATTTAGAATTAATAAATTATATTGCATCCTAAAACAATTCGATGTTGAATATTATATCAACTTTTTATTTTATTGTATATGTGCCTAGAAAATGCCCTATATTTATTTTGGGTGTCTAGATGAGGAGCTTGCATAAATATGAATCATTAAAAAAAAAAGTTAAAAAAAATCTGCTTTCTTTCCCTTTCTTTTCTACAATATATGTTACAAATCAATGCAAAAAACCTATGAGTAGCTTTCATAAATTCATAAAAATTAATATTGTGAAAAAACTATGCATGAATATCAATTGTTTTTGTATCATAAGGAACTCATATTAATTTGTTATAACATGTCTGAACAGGATCTAGTTTAAGAAACTACGTAAGACATCAGTTAGAAAAGAGCCCCTATCACGAGACCATGACTGCTGCTGAAATTGAAGCAAAAACAGACATCCAATTTATAATGAAGAATGGGTCAAAGAATGGTGGATTACTGATATTACCAAAAGTTTACATGGAGTGTGCCTCAAAGACCTCAGTAGTTTACAAATGGACAACTCTTTTTAAGAAGGAACAAGATGATATTGAAGATGACTTCTATAACAGCAAACCACTAACATCAATTGATGAAGAAAAACAAATGCTGTTCATATACTGACTGAAGAGGACCAATATGATTAATGGACAACATAATCGCCAATACCATCAATATCTCCAATGGTTCAGCATACAGAATTCTGGCTATAATATTAAATTTGAGCACGCTGTTTACATGATTGGTACCAAAACTGAAAACTGAATAAAGTCAAGCATTCAGCTAATAATAACATACCTGTGTTAACTTTTTAGTATTGAGCAATGTAGTATAATTATGCAAGATGATAACTTTAGAGAAAATTAGATAAAGTTTATATGGGAATTCTCAGAATCATTTTTGTAGCTTTTCTATCAGTTTAATATCTTTCTATAATAAAGACTTATTTTCTTAAATGTCATCAAAAGTTGGCTCTAAAGCTCTAAAGAAACAAGGCTAGCATTAAAATTAGTCATACGTACACTATAAAATATCATTACTGGGACCAGACAGTGTTATAGGAATAAAACATGATGTTCTACAAGGATGATGCAGATGAAAAGGCTCTGGGTCGCCTCCAGTGGCCTCCCTGAGAACACCAGGTGTGCCTTTGACCTGAGGCTGGCTGAAGCTGGTGCTAAATCATGACTTCCAGACATTCCTGAGCATGTTTCTTGATCTCCCTCTTTATCTCTCTCACTGTCGGTCTTTCTCACTCATGGAAAAAATAAACTAATAAAATAAAATATCATTGCCATGTTATCCAATTAGTCGTAAGAACAACAAAAATAAGAGTCCAGGTTTATTTCATTGAGAATGTGTGATGGGGGAATGGGAAGGAGCTATAGAGTTATTAATGAGTTTATGACAAATATTAAATAAAGAACAGCTCGACCCTTGCCAGTACTTCTAAATAAATGACTGCAGAAAGGGTATTTGAAGGGCTGAGAGCTGTGAGGATTTGCCACTAATACATTCTGAAAGATATTACACATGTTTTTACAAGTGAGTTTATAAAACCCAGCTATAACCTGCAATTTATGTTGAATTTCAAGAGCATAATTATTTTAGTATAACTGTATTCCAACTATTGCACGTACCATTTATCTGAAATTTAAACGTATACCTGGGTGTCCTTTATTTTATTCCATAAGTCTACATAGAGGGGACTCTGGGGGCCATGCGGTAGCCTATGTTCTCAGCACAAACATAACTAAAAGTGGTTTACGTTCTACTAGAGAAGTGGCTGTGGGCTTGGAACATGAAAGCATGGTGCAGTGTGAAAGATTACAAAACAAGAATTTAAAATACTTTGAACCCTTTTAGAGAGGACAGTTACCACTGAGAGATTTGAAGAGGCTGTAATGACAGAGATTGTATTTGTACTGAGTTTCTAGTGGGATGTAGAAGGTCTGGAAATTGAAAGAGATTGTTCAGGACATATCAACAATGTGGAAAAAGTACATAAATTCACTTAGAAAATGCTTATTCATTGAGAATAGTAGGCTTAATTTCCTATGCTTGGAACTGGAAAAACTGCCTTTAGGGGGGAGAAAAAGAAAGAAAGAAAAAGGAAGAAAGAAAGAAAGAAAGAAAGAGAAAGAAAGAAAGAAAGAAAGAAAGAAAGAGAGAGAAGAGAGAAAGAAAGAAAGAAAGAAAGAAAGAAAGGAAGAAAGAAAGAAAGAAAAGAAAAAGAAAGAAAGAAAGAAAGAAAGAAAGAAAGAAAGAAGGAAGAAAGGAAGAAAGGAAGAAAGGAAGAAAGGAAGAAAGGAAGAAAGGAAGAAAGAGAAAGAAAGAAAGAGTCAACTCTTAGGACTTTGATTTAAACAGGAACAAGTTTGGGATCAGCAGATGGCATAATGGTTATGCCACGGGACTCCCAGGTAGCTGCCTGCAGTTTGGGTCCTGGATCTGGCAGCTTAAAATCATGCCGGGCATATGCGCATGTGTGTCCAAAATCCCAAGAGAATATAGGAGAAGGGGTTGTGACGTGGTCAGCCTCCAGAGGGCGATCTCTCTCTTTCTGTCTCTCCAGTGAGCGCACACACCCTATAACAAAAATCTCTCTCTAAAAAAATTAAATAAATGGGAAAAAGGAACCAAAACCAAGCAATTAATAAGTATATAAAATGTTAGTATTGCAAAAAACATAAAAAACTTAAGGATAATTAAAAATGATAAGACAGGCCAGCAGGTGGCATGGGCTCCAACATGGCTGACCACAGTGCCAGTCCCAGACCTGGTGGCTCAAAAATCACACCAGGTATATGTGCGTGCATGCCCAAAGTCCTGAGGAAAAAAAAAATGTAGTAAGGGTTGCGGCATGGTCATCTGTCCTGGTCGGTGATTTCTCACTTTCCCTCTCACTGTGTCTCTCTTTCCTCTCTTCGTTCTGTAGCAAAATCCTTAAAAACAAGCAAACAAACAACAAGTAAAAAGGAAGAATGGGAGGAGGTGCAATTTCACATACAATGATTCTACTTCAGGTAATATCTGAGCAGACCTTTGAAGACAACGGAGAAAAGAAGTGGGTTGTGTCCTCTTAGGAGCAGGACGCTCCAGGCACAGAGAACAACAAGTGCAGAGTCTGGGAGTAGAGACTGCTCAGTGGAAGAGAAAGAGGCAATGTGCTCAGAGTAAGGTGGGCAAGGGTGAAATTGGTAGAAACCCAGGTCAGAAGAGCAAGGCACATCTTCAGATCTTCTAGTCTACAGCAAGGACTTTGGCATTGTCTCTGAGTGAGTTGGTAAGACTCAGAAAGACTGGATATGATGCAACTCAATTCATAAAGAAATACTCATCCCACACTGCAGAAATTGGGATAGTGCCAAGAGGGAGTTGAAGAAAGCAAGCTAGGAGAGGTCAGGATGGCTGTTTGGTGGGCACTGAAATTGGATTCAGATGACAGCCTCTGCAGCAGAAGAGTAACGTACATGAATGGCAGTGAAAGAAGACTCAGAGATTCCTTCAAGTGAAGGAGTCATGAACAGCGAGCGAGGTCGGGAAATCATGAGAGACACAATGAAGAGAATGTACAGTGGACTGTAGAGGGAGAACACACAGAGCCTGCTAGTTTGTGATGTGTGGAGTTTGAAATGTTGGAGTAAGAACACAGATGATTCTTAGGACCAGCAGACGGTGTAATGGTGATGTAACCACACTCTTACATAGTCAACCACGGTTAGAGTCCCAGACATGGTGGCTTCAAACTCATGCCAGGCATGTGTGCATGTGTGTCCAAAATCCCTAAAGGAGAATGGAAGAGAAGAGACTGTAGTGTGGCCATCCCCCTGGAGGGGGTAATTTCTCATTTTCTGTCTCTCAGTCTCTCTGTGTCTCTCTGTCGAGTACACACACCCTATAGGAAAAATCTATCTTCTAAAAAAGACAAAGGACATAGACAATTCTTGCTCCAGGTAGCAAGGAATAAGAACAGGTTTTGAGCATAAAATGTTGTCTTATATATTTATTACATTATATTATATTGTATTAATTATATATTATATTATATTATATTATATCATATTATATTATATATTGTTCTCATCTCTTCTGAACCACAACTGGAAAAATTTGATTAATTAATGCAGCTTGCATCATGACACATTAATTCATGTAAACCTCACACTTGTACTTATCCCTACAAGTCACCAATAATCCCAAGCCATGTCCTCCCTCCTCCAAAACACTCAGAACAAATTGTTACCAGTTTTTTTTTTTTTTTTTTTTTTTTTTTTTTTTTTAATATGGGGATGTCAAGATTATAGCTTTTTTCCATTCCTTTGTTTTTTTACCCCTAGTTTTTGCTACAGTTTGTGTGTATTTGCTGAGAGATAGAGACAGAGACAGAGAGGAGAATGTGAAATATCGCCCCTAGGTGGGTGGTAAAACCACAATCCCTTCTCTTCTATTCTCCTCTCAGGATTTTGGGCATTCTTACTTTTAATTGAAACAGAAGTCTTACATATTTATGGAGTGCAGTGTGATGTTCTGATATATGAATGCTTTAAGGATGATTAAATCAAGCTAATTAACATGTTCGTCATCTCATTTTTTTTTGTCATTCTGTGAACTTTTAAAATCAGCTTTTTCAGAAATTTGAAAATAGAAATAGTGATATTATTGACAAATGTCACCATGCTGTTCAATAGACCTCAAAAACAAATTCCTCTAACAGAAACTTTGTACCCTTGGCTAACTACTCCCTGTCAGTAAAGCTCCGATCATGGGTACTCCGGCAACAAGCAGATTATCTTCTGCTGACATGAAGTTTAGAGCTGGAGGACTCATAAAACTCAAAAATCTCTGTGATCGAAAGTCAAATGTTTAGAAGATAAATTATCTAGTTATTCAGAAAGAGAGAAAGGAAAGGCTTAAACAAATATCCCAAATATAGTTACAATGAAAAGAAGTTGGTGATAAAGATAGGATTATATTTTTCTTAAAATAAGAATATATATATATATGTGTGTGTGTGTGTGTGTGTGTGTGTGTATATATATATATATATATATATATATATATACTACACATATCTGCATATGACATGTTTTCTTCATAGAATTTTTAAAATAAAAGTTATCTCAATTAGAAACAATTATATAATGCAATTAGGATGCTATTTTAATAGTCAACAACATTTAACTAAACATTCTAAATATTCTGATAATGAAGAATATAAGAATTAATTTAGCAATTATAAATTTCATAAAACATAACAAGTTAAAAATATTTTTGTCACTTTCAAAGTCCTAAATACAATTTCCTCTATTCTTTTGTTTAGTAGATAAAAACAACTAGTCACTATGTTGAAAAAATTATTCCCAATGAGACCAGCAGTTAGCGTAATGGCTATGTTGCTGGACTCCTATGTAGTCGACTGTGGTTCGAGTTCCGGACCCTGTGACTTAAACTCACACCGAGCACGTGTGCATGTGTGCCCAAGATCCTGAGAGGAGAATGGAGGAGAAGGGATTGCAGTGTGGTCATACCCCCTGGGGGACAATTTCTCACTTTCTGTCTTTCTGTCTCTCTCTGCCTTTCTGGCGAGTGCACGCACCCTATAGCAAAAAACTCTCCAAAAAAAAAAAAAAAAAAGAAAAGAAAAATAAAAGGAAAAAATTATTCCCAAAATATTTATTTGGAGATGGAATTTAAGCCTGTCATACATTGTGGGGACTAGTGGTTATGGCAACCAAAACAGTCTGGCTCTCATTCCAGACAGTGCTTTACTACAGTAAGAGACGATGCAAAAGAACTTGCCAAAGGCAAAATGTAACATTTCCAGCAACAGCTAGGGTTCTGCTAGGGCCATTGTGGTGCAGCTTCTTGGTATTACAAGAGCTGTTTTTAAATATAATAACAAATATTAAGCACTTACAAAATGCTTACACTTTATTGGAACAAGTTTAGCCTGAAGACAGAATAAAATTTATTTAATGTTATTTCATTTGTCACAATTATATAAATATATAGATTAAATATGTGGCGATTTACAATCCCATCCTTTTTGTTCTTTAAAATGTACATAACACTTCAGTGTTTTGATAAGATAAGATATATATATATATATATATATACTAGCTATATAGTTTTTGTAAAAATTGTTATCTAGAAAAGTATTTATAATAAGTAATAGTCAGTATGTAGCATAAACAAATATATCTTGAAAATCACATTGCTTTTAAAAAATCTAACACAAGTTTCCATTTCAAATTTGTATGTCATTAGAGACCTACAATAGTTTGTCACACTACATAAAAGCAAAGAACAAATACTCTCTCTTTTCAACTATCCTATACTATTTCCATGAAAAAAACATTTTTTTTCTCTCTTCTGTACTCAGTTTGTGCTTGAGAGAAAGGAAGATAAAGAAATGGTTCATTTTCAATGCACAGCCACGTTGCTGGTTAATTTTCTTTTGTGTTGGTGGTGTAATTTTTTGTTTATGTGTTCTGGAAATAATTTGGTAGAAGTAGTAAGTTTGTCATCCTAATATTCAAACTCTGTGTATTTAAAATTGTCTCGTGTAAACCTAGAAAACAAATTTGCACCAAATCAAACTATAAAGAAGTGTACATACACATATTTTTAAAAAGAAAAGCATGCAAACTTTGTTAACAGGAACTTAATACAAAATATGTACATTATTCAAAAACAGTGTCATGCTAGAGGTATCATGCTGCGGGCCTTTTGCTTTCCAGCACAGGCCTGGTTAAGAGACCTTTGGTGCTGTTTGGTAATGAGTCTGCGTTGGCCTTTCTCCTGACGTAGGACCCCAGGCAAGTGATTCCACAGGGCACATTCTCCTACTTGAGCTATCTTCACCATTGCCTCCAGACTAACATATTTAGTTAGAAATTCAATCAGTAAGTAAAGAATAGTTTTATGTGTTATATGTACTTTATACCCATCTTCAAAGTTCCTACACTATTTACTGCTCTATTTGAATGGCCTATCACTAAGTACTGTTAGAAATTTTATTAGAAATGACAGTATATTTAAGAAATTATTGTTAATGTATCTAATGTTTTCTAGATACAGCATCCAGAAATATTCATATACCATCAGATAAGGTGAAAGAGTGCAGGACTTAAAAATCTTCATGAAACTGCTGAAATAGTCAACTAGAAAGAAGAACGAGTTTCACATTTCAGAATGCAGAGCTAAGTTGCCTGTAGGTACAACCTTAGCTAGAATCCACGTAAGCCTTAGACTTCACGTAACAGTATAAGACCTTGAATACCTGGATTCCTCCTGATTTATTACAGGTATTTCTCTGCAAAGTTATTTCTAGAGGGGGTATATGGACTTCAAGAGAATATATTTATATACTAAAGTTCATAAATTAAACAGTTTTCATTGAGATTATTTTTCCCCCTTGGAGAGGTATTTGCTATAGGGCACATGCACTTGCCAGAGAGACAGAGAGACAGAAAGCAAGAAAGCTCCCCTGAGGGGAGATGGTCATGCGGAATCCCTTCTCTTCCATTCTCCTCTCAGGATCCTGGGCACGCACGCACATGTGCCTGGCGTGAGTTTAAGCCACTGGGTCTGGGAATCAAACCATGGTTGATTACATGGGAGTCCAGGTCCAGCAACATAGCCATTATGTTATCTGCTGGTTCCCATTGAGATTGTTTTTAAAGAAACAGTTTTAAGATTAGGAAAAAAAAAAAAAATAGGCATAATGTATTTGGAATTCATGTGTCTTATTGTGAATTTCAAGTTGGATCTTAGCCCTGAGAGGAGAATGGAGGAGAAGGGACTGCGGTGTGGCCATCCCCCTGGGGAGAGTGATTTTTTGCTTTCTGTCTCTCTGTCTCTCTCTGTCTTTTTGGTGAGCGCATGCGCCCTATAACAAAAACCTCTCAAAAAAAAAAAAAAAAAAAAAAAAAAAAAGTTGGGTCTTAGTTCCTTCTAATTTCCTTCCTGTTTCCTTTTTTTAATAAATTAGATAAAAGAATCTTTGTTTATGCTCATAAAATTCCACAAAATTAACTCTCTTGCTTCAAGATTAATTAAAACAGTATCATAACAACATTAACCCAATCTCTACTTACTAATGATAATTTTCCCCTAAATTTTTTATGTACAATCTATTAAAATCTTTCACTCTTTGGTCTAAGAGCAAGTGTAGTCTACTCCAATTTTGTGCAGAATATCATAATCTCTACTTAAGTAGCTTGACTATTGGTTTAGACTTCTTATTTAACAAACTGAAGTTCATACTGCCTTATTTATTAAGAATATGGAAGATTTCAGTGTCCAAGGATGTTCTTATCTCATGAGGGGGATCATAGTAAGTCATCTTCCAATCAACACACAGGAGTTGATACATAAAATATCTTGGTATTTCTTGAAACTGTAAGACACCTAATGACATCTAGTTTTGCCAATTCAAAAGTGCAACCTTTCAAATACTTAACACTTTTTGCTTCAAGAACCAAAAAAGTCCCATATGAATTTACAGTTTCAATGGTTTATGCTTAGTCAATCTTATCAACTGAACTAAACTAAAGAAGAAAAACATGCATCAATTTCACTCCTTTATTCCTCTGAACTAATCTTCCTATTCTAGGTTTTCTTTTAGTAGTTTCCTGCAGTAAACTTTAGGAAGTACCCTTGTTGACCCAAGTGACTATGACTTTGGAACCATGCCTCTGCTCAGGCCTGGCTGTTAATAACAGAGGAGCCATGGACTTTTTCATGGAGTCACTTCAATAAATGATTGCTTTTATTTTATGAAAATAAAGCCTAATGAATTGATAGAAGTAGTCAAATTCTTTTTAGTATTTTATAGCTAATATTTCAAGGACCTGATATTCACACAATCTTCCAGCAATGGTTTTAGTCATCGGCCCTTATCATTTTAAGACATCTCATATGTAGGCGATAGGCTCTTAGATGTAAAAAGGGGGGAGGCAAACTTTTATCTATTTTTTTTTTATGTTTACTTCTCCATGCATGAGCCAGCGAAAGGGGGAGAGGGAGAGAGTTTCAG
The DNA here is from genome assembly GCA_026018925.1 of Tupaia tana. Lineage (NCBI taxonomy): Eukaryota > Metazoa > Chordata > Mammalia > Scandentia > Tupaiidae > Tupaia > Tupaia tana. Next base: position 104,951,841 of record JAKSZU010000005.1, on the reverse strand, counting down.
TCAGCCTTGTCCAGTGGACACACACATGCCAGGCATGTTCAGGGCAGTCTCTGGATATGAACATAGAAGCTTCTTGTGTGGGTCATCCTTATAGAGCACTACACCGCAATGCAGTCCCCAAAGACCTTAAAAATACAGTCAAGTCGTTTGTGTGTGGAGGTGTGAGTGTTTAATGTGTAAATGAGAGCAGATTTCTGCTGAGTACCTTTAGTGAGAAAGAGGAAAATGTTGACACCCACAAACACACACATACACACACACATATCATTTTTTTCTTGTCTTATTCTTTTTTAAATCAAAATTGCCTCACATTTTTATTTTAAAAAGTCACAAAATATGCATATTTCAAAGGACAAAAATAAGACCTGTGTCTGAAGAAGCACAGTGCATGCTTTTCTTCTCTCACTGAAAGAGATGGGTAATTAGAGATAGCGATTCTGCCATGATCTCTGTGTGTTCTCTGTGGTTGAGGCAATGGAGGAAAACGAGGACCCTGGTAGTGACATCCGGTCAGCCTCATAGGCCTCCCTGCCTTATCTCGCCCTGACTCTCGGAGACTAACCCACACGGTGACTGTGGATGCTGGTGTGAGGAGGATGAGCTCTGTTAAGGAAGAATCTCAAGGTGTGTTTCATGAGCAGCTGACGACCACAGAGATCACCACATTCACACAACTGATACTTTAGGGAGTTGGTTTATTTGTGGCTTTTAGAAAGGTATTAACTGCTATTAGACTGTGAGAGAATTTAGCCTGAGAAAGCAGGGCGTTGTCATCAGGAGGTGCCAACAGCCTCAATCTAAATGACACCCCAACAGCCCAGATTCCTGAAACCAATGCCTGTATCCTTATCATGTTCTTTTTTTTCTTTGTAAATGGATTTTATATGTCAACACTCTTGGCAAACGTCACTTGCAAGCTGCATACACTGACGATGATTTCCTGGCTGATTATTTTTCCCCTTGGTACCTACTCAGACACTCAGGGAAATATTTGTTTTTCATAGGAGGCTACCTCACATTGAAATGACAGAGGCTATCAAGTCACATCTGAATACATCAGCAGAACCTAGAGACTTTGGGTGTAGAGGGGATCTATGGAAAGATCAGGCTGTACTTCTTGTTCAGTCTGTCCTCTGTGCCTGGCTTGATATCCTGCCCAATATTAAAATATTAAAGTTAATTTACTTTGGAGCTGCTTGAATAGATACTTAATAAATTCATGTAGGATGAAAGAATGAATGAATACATAAATAAATAAATCCTTCTATATGGGTCCAACCTTAGAAATAGGTATTTTGTTGCATAAGAAGTAAAATGATGCCCAAACTAGAAATACCCTGAAAGAAAGATCTGATCAACATAGGGTGTCTTTATATATAAGAGGCATGGGATAGAACAATTTCCTTTTCTGTCATCCAATTTTCATTCAATTCAACATAGGTTTTATCAATAAGCTAAGAAACTATCAATGTAACTGTTGTTCAATTGACAAATAGGGTAATTAAAGTATCAGTTTTGAGATACTAGTAAATATTCCTACAAGTGACTCCTCATAAATTTATTGATCAGACAAACAGAATCATTGTGTCATATGGGAAAAGAATAAGATATGAAAATACCTAAAATTACTTTTAAAAATGGGAAATACTCTCCTGTAGTCTCTAGGGATATGGTAAAAATTGAAGTGTCTCACATTTGCAAATTGTAAAACTATCTCTAATCACAACCCAATAGGCAAAATGGTTGGCTAAAAATATAAATTCTCTCTATGTCATAAAATTGTGTGTCATTAACACATGCAGCTATAAAAAAAATAAAACAGGATAAAAGAAGATTATAGAAAAAAGGGGAACTAGCAAGAAAGGATTCAGTGATATATTTTATTCACCGCTTAGATAGAAAATGTTTTATTTATATATTTTTCCCTAAATGTCTATACCAGAACAAACAATAAATAGTCTTAAATATTAAGCAGGGCAAATTCTTTTTGAACATACAAAGAATATTTTGATTGACAGGCTGGTAATTATGTATAAAGTTCAAATTAAATTTTAAAATATTCACAATTACAGAAATTAGAATCATGGGCCAGCCAGTGGTGTGGTGGTTACAGTGGCTGTGTCCTACATGGCTGACAATGTAGTTTGGGCTCTGGACCAGTGACTTGAGAAGCACACTGGCCCCTGTGTAAGTGTGCCCCAAACCCACAAAAGAATGGAAGAGAAGGCACTGTGGTGTGGCCAAACCTCAGGTGGAGAGGTGATGTTTTCTCATTTTCTTTCTCTCTCTCTTTCTCTCTCCAGTGAATGCACACACCCTTCAGCAAAGATAAATAAATAAATAAAACAAGAAATTAGAATTTCATATTTGTTAAAACTATTATGACAATACTAGGAATAACAGTATCTAACACTTATACAAAGATTACTCTATGGCATGAACTCTTCCAAGCCTCTTACATATATTATCTGAAATGCACGAGGTTGATCCAGATGGCCTCTCTCCTGGGAGTTCACAAGTGAGTTCACAGATGACAAGTCTGAATGTTCTGAAGACTTTATGCAGTGCTGGGGGGGACCTGAAGAGAGTTAAGCGTGGCTCACAGAAAATGCTCATGTGTGCTTTCAGGTGCACAACATGGGAAGTCTAGATGGCTGCATGCAAGCCTCAGTGGACATCAGCAAGCTGCGACAGTTACCATTACGGATCATATGATCTTGACAGCCCAAATTATGTCTTTCAGGTCAAGTCTCCTGGTTATTTTCGACAGTTCCTTCCAAAGCTAATTAGTTCAACACAAATTAGGACAGTTCAAAATAAAGTAAGATTTAACATACTACTTTATTCTAGTTGGACTCTTCCTAACATTCACATATTTTTATTAAAAAAAATGAGTGGAACATTTGAGACAAACACATTTTTATAATGTTTTCCTTAACTTGAAAATTTAAGAGTATCCAAGACCAAAAGCAATGACTTAGGGTATATAAAGTAGTACTGTACAGAGAACTAACAACCAGCCTTCTTTTTACTGTGACAGTGGCCACTCTGGCTTCATGCTGTTTGTCTTCTTCTGACATAAAATCTATAGATAAAAGATTTCTGAACACAGAAACCAATAGGATTAAAAACAAATGCCTCTTTATATCTTCATTGACAATAGGTTTTCTTATCCACCACAATGACAAATATTAGACACGAAACTCTGTTCCTGGGAAACAACATGTATTACCTTTACTTTGACATGTGGGTTAGCATGAGATAAGGCCGGAGCTGCAGTTAATGTGGAAGACTAGCACAGAGCCCTGCCATCACTTCTGTGGAGCACTCTGGATAATGAATGCATTTTAGTATCCATATATAGCCATGTTATCTACTGGAATAGCAAGAAGAAGGAGAGACGTAAGGGGAGAGAGGAAGAATAGGAGAAAGAAAGCAAAGGGACAAGGAAAGAGAAAGGAAGAGAGAGAAAACAGAGAGGAAGAGATAGAGAAAGTAAAGAAAGAGAAAGGAAAAAAAAGGAAGAGAAGAAAGAATGAAAGAAAAAGAAGGAATTAACATATTGAAGCAAGACTTCACCTAATGGATTTAGCAGCATATCATAGGATTTGTTTCCAGCCATATGCTGCACTTTGGGAAACTCATTCTGAAATAATTCCAGTGTTTTTTGGTATCTTCCTTTCATTAATTCTTAACCATCTGTCTCTCTTACAGCAGTGCGATATACATACTGAGATAAAGACCTCAGAAAATTCAAATTATTCTTTGCATTATTTTTATCAGTTCAATTTTGAAATGAGATCACAAAATTTTTAATTTTATTAATTGATTTCTTCCATGACAAAGACAGACAGAGAAAAGAGAAAAAAGACAAGTGTAAGGGGAAGACAGACACCGCCCGCTGCGTCTTCATGCCATGTTTCACCCCAGATTCAGCTGGCCTGGATCACAAGCATGTGTTACATCCAGTTTCCCTCCAAGGTCCCAAGATGTGAACTCAGGACCTTCCCTAGGGGAGTCTGGCTGCATTCCCACTGCACCACCATCCAGGCCCTGCGGTGAGATACAGTTCTTATCATATTGGTTGTTTGTTCAGTGGGATCTTGACTCTAAAGTTTCAATTTACATACTTTTTTTTAAAGAATTATTTTACTTAAACGAATTAATTAATTAATTAATTTATTTATTTATTTTCATTTGACCAGAGAGGGACAGGGTGAGAGAGGGAGAGAGAGAAAGAAAAAAGCCACAAGATCTGGGACTTGAACTTGGTCAGCCATGTGGGGGTTCAGCACCCTTAACCACCATGCCACCTGCCGGCCCCTAAGTTCATAATACTTTAGATCAATAAAAAAGTATAACTAAGCTTCTCAGCTGATGACTTGCCCTCAGGTGGCCTCAGGCCCCTTGAAGACTGACTTGCATTTTTCTCGACTTTAGAGCTGATATTCTCCTCTTTACCCATTGTAGCAGAGACCCCTGAACTGGCGGCATTTACTTCTATCATTGACCTCTTATTATTTATTTATTAATTTGGACAGGTTTTTGCTATAAGGCGCATGGGCTTGCCATGGGCTCGCCAGAAAGAGAGAGACAGATAGAAAGCGAGAAATCACACACCCCCCACCAGGGTGGATGGCCACGCCGTAATCCCTTCTCCTCTATTCTCCTCTCAGGATCTTGGGTACGCACGCACACGTGCATGGCATGAGTTTAAGCCACCGGGTCTGGGACTCGAACCACGGTCAGCAACATGGGAGTTCGGTGACATAGCCATTACGCTAACTGCTGGTCCCATTGACTTCTGCTTTAGTAAACTCAGTGTCTGAAGAAAACACTATTCTTCATCCTTAAAAACAGTTATTTTAATAATTTAGGCTGAAATGTATTTGCATGTAAGAGTATCATGTTTAATTAAGTAGACTTGAAAATCACCACCTTCCACATAGATAACCAGAAAGCTAATTAATCAACGGTGTCACTACAAAGGAAATCATAACCTAATGAGGGGTAGAGGCCATAACACATGTATTTTATCTTATCATAAATACATATTTGTGGAAAATAGTATACAAGTATTGTATTTGATTAATTCCACAAACAGGGAACATTTTTTTATTTTTCTAACTAGTTCCTAGAATGGTGGTTTTCAATCATATGTGTATGAGTAGCCTGGCGATATGTTTAAAATACAGACGCTATTTCAGTAGATTTGAGGTGAGGCCACAAGGCTTCTCTGAGTCCAGGTCTTTAGTCCAGAAAATTAAAATTATAATAATAAAGACAAAATTAAATAAAAGTTGCTTATTGTGCCACCTGCTCCCAGGAGCCTACTTACTGAGTGGGTGTGACGGGTTTGACATCCTCCTGGGTCAGTGAGCAAGTTTGACTTCCTCTGTGTCAGTAAAACCTCGTTTCTTGCTGGGATAACGAGAAACACCATTCAACCAATGCTCCCACTTTCCAAAGGTGATCTCTTCCCCATCAGTTGAAAAGCAAAAATGAATTGCTATTAGCATTTCAGAAGCTTAAACTATCTTTAATTATATTTAATTAATTATATTTAATTTTAAGTTTATTTGATGGTTCAATTTGTATTTGTGTTACTCTTTTTTGGGGTTACAGACAATTGACCTGATAAACCAAAAATTAAAACAGACAACATAAAATAATCAACAGATACATTCTTTCTATACCTAATCGATTAATAAACTGACAACTCTATTTTCATTAATATTTTCCCAGTGGGTTATTGGATCTGATATTTTGTTAGCTGCTCTCTCACTGTATATTGATGGAGAACCTTGAGTTATAGAATCTTGCTTTAATTTGAACCAAATGAGGGTACTAAATGGGAACACTCTTAACAAAGACCTTAATAACAACACAAGAAAACCCACAAAACTTTTCCCTGTCGTTTAATAGAACTCATGAGAGAGATTTGGAACAAAATAAAATGTATCAGTGATGGATAATGTACAGGTAGACGTTTGATTTGTATTTGATGCTACTATAGACTTACCATCTTTAAGCATTTAAATCCCTACTCAAAAATTTAAACATGAGAAGTAGTTAAGGATAATGAAAATGCCCTGTCTGGCAGACATTTCTGAATGGTCTTTCAAGAACAGAGCTCAAGTGAAAAGACATAGGCAGCCTTTATTTTATACGCGTTGGTCATTAAATTACTTACGCTGTAAATAGGAACCTGCCAAGGAGTCTAGCTGAGCTGAATGGAGACCAGATCCTCTGCTATTATTGCTTACTACCATTTAGCTTCAAAACTTTAAGTATATAGGCTTGTTATACCTGAAAGAGTCTTTAACGGGATCCTCACTGTGCAAGCTAGCACCCACACACACCTACACAGGCACAAATGCAACTTTTCAAAGAGAAAATAAAACCTTCATTGAAGGAGATCCCTTTACCCCTACTCTCTGAATCAGGGAAACCCTAATAATCAATAGAACAAGGATAATGAAATTCGATTACTCTGGGTCGTGTATATATAAGAGCAATAATAGAATTAGTGATGTACAGCGTAGATGCTGAGAACAGTCCCCCCTTTTATATTAAACTAAATAAGGGTTAATCATGGGGAGAAAATGCACATGACGCTAGCCTGCATCACTAACAGATGAAGCATGTGCGTGCGATGAAAGGTCCCCAGCTGTGATCAATTTCAGCGTTACTACGATTCACAGACTTAGGCACATAGTAAAGATGGGATAAAAGGATTCTGAAATGTGGTGTTCCCTCTGATCATTAATCTGCTTGTTTAGTCATGAAGATTTTGATATTTTACTACTGGTTTTTCACATACCTTCTCTTAATTCCTGGCAAACAGGGGAAAACGTCAAGTGAATACAAAAGAAGTATTTTATTTTTATGAATTGTATGAAAGGAATGTTCCAAGTTCAACCCTTTAACTCTCTTACACTCGGCTTTGAATAACAATGTATGTCTAAATACAGATTTCTTCAGTACTATCAGCTACAGCAAATTTGAACGAGGGGCTCAGTTATATTTGAGTTTTGATGATTTATTTTTTAACCAAATAAGCTAGAAGTACTTACATGTTTCTTCTTCTCACTTACCTTGGTCTTCCTCCTCCTCCCTTCCCTCCTCCTTCTCTTCCTCCTCCTCCTGCTTCTTCAGAGGAGGACTATACATCCACGTTACACAGATACAGTGAGAGATGTGTCTGACAAAGGAGGGGAAACGATATTCTATTTTTAAAAATACAAATATTTTAAGGCAAATGAAAATATAAAATAAAAAAAGTACAGTATTAAATTTGAAATTAATCGTGTGGCAAAATGGAAATTATAAAAGGCAGAATTCAAAGAAAAATTATGACGTTCAACCTTTATACATTCTGATACAATAATACAAATGGAAAGCCCCAGTAGGGGCTTAACATATAATTAAGGCTCAGGCCTGAGAGTTACATAAACTCCAATAGGAGTTGTTTGGTTTTGTTTCTGAGGTGAAATTAAGAAAGAACAGACTAGAAAAGCAGTTATTTAGTTTCATTTCACTCTTCCTTATATTCCTTATGAAGAATGTTTTGTTCCAAAGTTGCTCTCTTGCAGTACTAAGAAAATTGAAAAGAAAAAAATGAATATAAAGAGAATTAGGAAGGAAAAATGGAAGGAAAGAAAAATGGCTGCAGGGATGAAGACAAAATTTACACACACATATTCTAAAGGCGATATATATCTATCTAGTAGATATAGATATTTAGACTGAAGACATTAAAACTTAATTTTAAGGATATTTACAAGACTGCTAAAATATCATTGTGAAGCACATTTCCTAATAAATAAAAATAAATTGATAAAATGTTACTGTGGATTAAAATTGGAAGATAGCCATATGGATAGCTTTACTCTTTGGCAACATCATTCTGAATGTGTGGGTTTTGAGAAGACTTCCTGGCATTACTGTCATCAGGCATTTTAAGTTAGGAAGATACCAGGTGGGAACTCAGAGAGCTAGAGGAATTAGAGGACTGTAACGAAGCTAGATGTGAGTCCCAGAAAAGGAACTAAATATATGATCTTTAAAATAGTTTTATAGGCTATCCCATGACGGGTTGGTTGAGGTGGCTGGATTTCACATGGCCGACTGCACTGTTCAAGTCCCAGACCTGGCAGTTTAAAAACAGGCTGGGTATATATGCAGGAGTGCAGAAAATCCCGACAAGATGGAGAAGTGGAGAAGGGCTTTGATATAACCATCTCTTATTTGGGTTAAAAGTAAACAATCACAATTTTAATGTATATGAGCTCTAAAACTTGGTTAGTATTTTTTTTCCTGGCAAAATGGAGAATAAATTATTTTACATGTGTTTAGCTTTAAGTATTTTTTAAACTATTAAGTGATTTTTGTCCATGACTAAAATCAGGACTTAAATAGAAAAGAATTGGTGGGTACAAAATTTAAGATGGCAGAAAAAAAAAAAAAAAAAAAAAAAAAAAAAAAAAAAAAAAAGCCCTCAGTAATCAAGATAATTTTTTTTTTTTTTTGAGAAGTTTTTGCTGTAGTGCTTGTGGGCACGCCAGAAAGACAGAGAGAGACAGAGAGATAGAAAGCGAGAAATCACCTCTCAGGGGGATGACCACACCACAAACCTTCTCTTCCATTCTCTCGGGATCTTGGGCACACACACATGCGCCCGGCATGAAGCCACTGGGTCTGGGACTTGAACCGTTGTCAACTATATGGGAGTCCAGCAACATAGCCATTACGCCAGCTGCTGGTCCCCAAGATAAATATTTTAATAACTATTTTAAAAACCTAAAAGTATGACAAAACATTCATGATTTGCAAAATACCAAAAAATTTAAACACAAACCAATATTATTATTTCTTCCTGACTCTTGCTTCTTAAAATTTACCTCTTTGAGCTCTCAAGAATATAATTGAATATTTTTTCTTTCTTTTTCTTTGTTATGTTTTGTTTTGTTTGTTTTTTTATTTGTAATGGAAAACAAACTGAAACTTTAAGTTCTGAATGATTTTCAGGAAAGACTCTAAAATCCTTTTATTTGATTTTTAAGACTACAGAAAATGTCTATAATTTTGACAAAGTATACACAACACAATTTTATATGAAATGTACTTTCTTATAATATTAATTTTAGCCATGTAATTGATGTATAAGTGAGATTAATGCAACATAAAATTACACTATTTTCATAATTCACATGTTTCTTATAGCACCTTTTGAATATATAAAATGAACCTTAATAGGAAGATAATAATAATGAATTTTGTTTAAAAACATATGATCACTGATTGTAGATTTTGGAATACTATCAGATATACAGGTATTCAAAAATTAGAACTAAATATAAAAAGTAATTATTTCAAGATAGTTTCTTCTATCCTAAAATTATCAAATGTTATGTAAGACACATTGAGTGTTTTCTCTTTGTTATTTTTAATTCATTAATACTAGGTTTCTCTTACTGAAATAGCAATTAGTAAAATGACTTCCAGTTTAGGATAGTGAAACTTTCTCTTTTTTTTTTTTTTTTTTTTTTTTTTGAGAGGTTTTTGCTATAGGGCGCGTGCGCTCTCCAGACAGACAGAGAGAGACAGAGAGATAGAAAGCAGGAAATCACCCCCCAGGGGGGATGGCCACGCCGCAATCCCTTCTCCTCCATTCTCCTCTCGGGATCCTGGGCATGCACGCACACGCGCCTGGCGTGAGTTTAAGCCGCCGGGTCCGGGACTCGAACCGCGGTCGACTACATGGGAGTCCAGCGACATAGCCATTATGCTAACTTCTGGTCCCGTGAAACTTTCTCTTAAGAAATACACCAGCCTTAAGGTAATAAGACAGCTTTGGGACAGATTACATTGCTATCATTGATGCATTCTTATTTTTATATCATACATATATATGTGCGTACAAATTGTGTGTGTGTCACACACACACGCACACACACACACACAATTTGGTCCTTACTTTAGCAAATTCTTAAAATGCAAGTTTGAGAATGACCAAAAGCAAAAGCTTCAATTACATTTTTGCTATTCAAAATAGACCCCAAAACTGCAGAATTAGCATCACCTGGAAACATGTTTGAAATACTGAAATCAGGTGATACCCTAAAACAACTAAATTAGAATCTGCATTTTGATAAGATTCCCTTGGTGAGCATTATACAGAGAGGACTTTGTTGTTGTCATCTAATGGAAGCAAATTCAATTTGTACTTTATTAAATGCATTACTATTACATGTACTCAGGGGCCAGTTGGTGGAATGGTTGTTAAGGTGGCTGGATCCCACATGGCCAACTGCATGGTTCAAGACTTAGACCTTGCAACTAGAAAACATGCTGGGTGCATGCTCGTTTATGTCCAAAATCTTGAAAGGAGAAATGAAAGAGGAGGATTGTGGGGCGACCTTCCACATGAGGGGTACATTCTCAGTACAGTGCCTTCCTACTCATCTCTCTCCAGGGAGCACACATGCTTTCTAGCAAATGAAATAAATATATAAATGCATTCAGAAAACTAGCTAAGAAATTAATGCATGTGCATACAGATGTGTGTGCACATATGCACACATGTACGAGCACATGTGATTTCAATGTTAAGATAATATTTGTGATTTTGTTTACATAATGGACTATTTTTTGTTTTGAATTTTAGAGGTCTTTAACTTAGAGAACATGCACTCACTGGAGAGAGAGAGAGAGAGACAGACTGTGAGAGAGAAAGTGATAAATCACCCCCTGGGGGAGATGGCCATGCCACAATTCCTTCTCTTCTATTCTCTTCCCAGGATATTGGGCACACATGTACATGTGCCCAACATGATTTTCAAGCCACTGGGTCTGGCACTCAAACTGCTATTGGCCATATAGAAATCCAGCAATGTAACCAGCACACCATCTACTGACCTCCACATAATGGATTTCTAAACATTATTCATAGTTAGTGTCCCAGCACCAACTAACATAAACTGAACAATTTTTATCATCCAAAAAAATTGCCACATTTTGGTAATAAAATCTACTAAATTTAGTGTTTCTCCTTTTTTGCTTTAGAGAACTAGAATTTTGGGACCAGCAGTTGGTGTAATGGTTATGTCACTGGACTTCCATGAAGTCAACTTCGGTTCAAGTCCTGGACCCAGTGGCTTAAACTCACACCAGGCATGTGTGTGTGTGTGCCTATGATCCTGAGAGGAGAATGGAGGAGAAGGAATTGTAGGGTGGCCATAATCCCTGGTGGGTGATTGCTTGCTGTTTCTCTGTCTCTCTGTCTTTCTGGTGAGCGAATGTGCTCTATAGCAAAAAAACCTCTCCAAAAAAAAAAAAAAAGAACTAGAATGTAGATAAGTAAGACTGGTTCTTAATTTTTTAAAAATATTTTTGATAAAAAACAATATTGGAACATTATTGTATTTGTAAGAAAAAAAGGAATCTAGTCACAATAAATACAAAGAAAGAACATTAGAGAAATGTTTTCGATTTCATTCTCCATAGACTCAAGTACAATTGAGCATTTTTTAAATGTTGATGATGGGAGATTTAGTTGCTGTTATGATAAGTGTTATTAATACAATAGTATAACAATGTAAATATTTACCCATCCACATAAGTTCATTTTATTTGAAAAAGCCATAAGGAGACAGACGTTTTTGTATTCAACTGAAAGAGAAACAAAAACCAAAATTAGTGAAGAATTGTGATAATAATAGTATTGAAGATATTTACTGGAAAGGTGGATTTCTTCTGTATTTTCATTAGTAAAATTGGTAATGGTAAAATTTATTCACTAGAAAAATCACAGTTATAGAAGTATGTACACTGTAATGTAACCTGACTAGGTTTTTTTCCCCAAGTTACTATAATTAATTAATGAAACATGTACACTACCAGTTGCCACTTTTATATGGATTAGTTGGGAGCCAACTACAGCAACAATTAAGTTATTGACGAGGTCATTAAAGGAAACCGAAACTGCCAAGTGGTTTTGGTTGACAAGATATATCTGCAAGTAAAATAAGAATCCCCCCACAAGAGGAACAGAGTTCATTCAACAACTCAAAAGCAATTATTGATCTTCTTTTGATGCCAAGCACTGCAATAAGCACTCAGTCTAAACAGATCAGCCAGACTCTACTTCTAAGTAATTCACAATTGCTCACATGCTCTGTCATGATGCGTTCTGCTTCTGTAATACTTTCTTTACCACTATTATTGCTTCTAAGAAAATGTTATTTTAGTTTATCTTTTTTTCCAAAGATGCAAATTCAGAAGCCCCTAATTGCTCTAAGGTGAAAGAGTATTGAGAGTGGATACTTAATCAATTAGGAAGAATGGAAATCCTTTCCATGGGTTGTAAGCAGCTCAGCAAGTTTCAGAGAGCTCTACAGCCTGCTTTCCCATGGGATATTTTAGAATTCTTCAGAATGATTTACAGCTTTGCATTGGATGGAATCATTTTGATTGGATTCTTTGCTAGCCTGGTGCCTTGCTACAGTACAGGGGAGGTTTCCAAAAGGTTCACCAAAAATGTGTGTTATGGAAAACTATGCATGGATTTCAAGTGTCAGTGGTACCAAAGCAAACTTTATTTCCACTCTTCTATGAACTTTCTGAAATCCTCTCATATAAGGAATACTCTAAACAAACGCATGATTTCTTCATGGCTTCTCTCTATGTTGCAGACAATGTTTTCAGGAGCAATTCCTCAGGTGTCTAGGCATTGCACAAGCTCCTGCTTATCAATTGGAACTATTGTTTGGATATCGGAATTCAATACTTCCTCCCCAAATCTCATGCACAGTGTACCTTGATAGAAGATAGAGACTTGTTTCCTTATTATGAGAACTTCTGCTTCTCTAGAAGCATGCTTGAAAAATAAGTAAGTGTGACACTTTTTAAAAAATGGCACTTAGTAATCTTTAATGAGAAATTAATTATATTAAAGATTGGCTAGGTGAAACTGAAAGTGTTACGTGGCATAGGAGAAACCTACAAACAAGCTTGGCATCACCTACACTCACCTAGCCACATCTGCAATTCACTTCACTGTGAAGGCAAAATCAAACCTTTAATTTATTTGCAACATTATGAAGAAATCTCAATAGTAGAAATCAGGTACTATAAGGCTTTATTTATTTCAGGATCTTTTAAAAACTCAGGAAAAATACCTGTTATGAAAAAACTATATTTGGATTTAAATTTTTTTGATCAAAATAAAGATATTGTACTTTATTTCATTTCCCATGGTCTTTTTGAAGTACCTCTGTGTGTGTGTGTGTGACTCTGCTTAAAATTTTCAAATTTTGATCCAATACTTTCAAAAAAGAAATTTATTCCATTAAGAAGAAATTGCATGCACCTTCTTCTAGGCATTCATATTTATCTTTAATGCCAACTCTACAGGCATAGAGTTCTCCTGCAAGTCTATATTACTACTGGAAATGTTTCAAGGAGACCATATATGTAATTATATTGTACTGGAAAAATGTAGGTCTTCGAAACCCAGACTTATCCTTGCACCCCAAGCAGAACTCACTGTCTAGTTCAGGGACAGTATACACCTCCCTTTTACTTTGTAGGGGTCTAAACTTGGCCCAGGAATTAATCATTTTATAAGCCAGGGGAATGAAAAGTGAAACAAAAAGAATGAGGCTGACAATCTATCTGAAAGGTTTGTGACATGGATTGATAATTACAAAACTTTCTGACAATACTATATTACTTTAGGAACTGATTTTATACAGCCCAACTGCCTTCTCCTCTGTAATGTTCAACCCCTCTAAAACTGGGCAGATTACCAGGCCACAGTTCTGTGACATCTGAATCAATTTTATAACCCTCTGGGAAATAGTTCACTCTTGGTTGATCCCATGGTGAACATTCTCCATTTATGGTTAAAAGTAGAGGATAATAAATTATTTTGATTTGAAAGTTATGGGTTTAAAGTGCACAATTTATTGTATGTTTTTAGACCTGTAGAATAACTTCACTTGACTCTACTTAAATCTCTTCCCAGAGGAACAGAAATTCAGTAAGAGTTCAAATGGACATTGGCTTTAGATAGAAACTTCTGTCTTCTAGGATGTTGGCATTGTACCAGTAGCTGCTAACCTGGGTGGTCATTTTTAATGTGGACATTTTTCTGAAGAAGTAGACTGAAACCACTAAACATATTTTCTCTATGAGCTAAACCACAATAAAACAGACCTCTCCTGTGTATAGCTTTCTTCACCCTTTGAATATAGTTCATTCTTATTTCATTTCCATAAAAATCAAATTCCCTTTAGAAAGTTTCTCTTTGAAGTTTAAATGTTGTTCAGGAAGCGTGTGAATGCATGTGTATCCAAAATACAATTACATGCAAGTATCTGATGAAATGGTGAAATGACCATTTCTTCAGGACAGTTAAGTGTTCACTGAGAGTTGAAGCATGCCAGATCCCTGGACCCCAGGTGGCTGATCAGTCATCACTTGACTATTGCAAATGTGAACACATGAAATAGGAGAAAATGTTACCTGTTATAATGAATAATCAGAGATTCTACAAAAGATAATGTTCTAGTGTCTACTTGAAATCAAAGTTTAGCTGTTTTGTCTTTCTTCCAGTTATCACTGTTCAACATCACCTCACAGACTCTATCTTTCTTTATTTTCATTTTTTTTTAAAATCAGTGTTAGTCTCTGGCTCTACCTAAAAGGGAAAAGGATAATGGATGGACCAGCAGATGGAGCAGCAGATATTTTGCTGGGTCATACATTGCTGACCACAGTTCGAGTCCCTCACCTAGTGATTAAAACTCATGTTGGGTGCATATGTATGTGAGTCCAAGATTACAGAATGATATGGAGAAGGGATTGTGGCATGGCCATTACCCCTAGGGGTGATTTCTGACTTTCTTCTCATTGTCTCTGTTTCTTTCTGTCTCTTACAAGCTTACATGCCCTAAGAGAAAAACCTCTAAAAGGGAAAAGAAGAAGAATAAATTGGTAGGTCAGGGACTTCACAGTTGACAAAATTGACAGAGGTGAAGAAGGTCCCAGTGGTCTTGCTGGGAAGGCGGCTGGCCACACCAGAGCCATGAGGTGCTGTGTAGCCCTTGCTTCCCATGCTCTATTGAATTACTTTCAAGCAAGAGAGCATTGCACTGTATTACTCCCATTCTGTTCAGTCTAAAGGAGAGAATGGATTCCTTAAAATCAGCAATATCCATACACCACCAGTACATCGCCCACACTGTGAAGTTTCTGCATGGCTCTGAGAAAGTAAATAGAAGAATTCAACATCATCTATTGCTCAAGGATACCCAAGACAGGTGTTTCTCCTTTCTCTTCTGTTCAGTGTGTAGGGAGGGGAGGGGAGAGGCACACATGTGTACATATATGTATTATGTGTATACAAATTATAGCACTTTTGAGTTCTCAAAAATCAGGCGATACATTTTAGCTTGATACATTTTTTCAAATGTATTACCTTGGTTATGAAAGTGATATAAAATATGAATGAGTTAAATGCTAGCTTATTCTGTGAAATTGAAGAATGTCTCTCTCTCTCATTTACCTCATTATTTGAAATAGTGAGAAACTAGTCCTGTTTCCAGACAATACCCAGAAGGGAGATGGCTCAGAAGCTCCCTATGAGAGGCAGGAATAGAAAGATGTGCTGCAGGACCAGCAGTTGGCATAATGGCTATGTCACTGGACTCCCATGTAGTCGACCACGGTGTGCGTCCTGAACCCGGTGGCTTAAAACTCACGCCAGGAGCGTGTGCGTGTATGCCCAAGATCCCAAGAGGAGAAGGGATTGTGGCGTGGCCATCCCCCCTGGGGGGTGATTTCTCACTTTCTGTCTCTCTGTCTGGTGAGTGCACGTGCCCTGTAGCAAAAATATCTCTCCAAAAAAAAAAAAAAAAAAAAAAAAAAAAGAAGAAAGAAAGATATGCTGCTGGCAGAATTAGACATACAGATGAGCACAACCATAGGGAGGGAAGATTCACCACTGGCATTTTTAAGGCCTAGATTTTTTTAAAGACTAATTTTATTTAACTTTATTTTATTTATTTATTTATTGTTAAATTTGATCAGAAAGGGACAGAGAGAAAGAGAGAGAGGAAAAGTTAGAAAACAAGCCACCAGGTTTGGGACTCAAACCATGGTCAACCATGTGGAAGTCCTTCACCATTAACTATCACTCTACTTGCTGGTCCTAAAGCCTTCATTATTTCTTTTAAGGGACCCAAAATGTAAAGAAACCTGTTGATAGTCCTGTATATGGTAATATCTTTGACTAGACTGATATATATTCTTATGATGGGAAAATTCATTTGGTATGCTGCAATGATACACATAGTGATTGAATGTAAAAATAAATTAAAAAAAATTAAAAAAACCCTAGAGATTCTTAAAGCTAAAACATATATAATAGAAATTGTGTGTATTGCCTGGTTTAAAATAAAAATCAATATTTATATTTTTTATTAAATATAAATATTTAAAATATTCTCACTGACAGATTTTAAAATTGCATTATGAGATGTATATTAGATACTTCTTTACAAACCTATGTGCTTATGTAAAAATTCACATACATAATGTTACAGTATTAAGCATATTTATACAATATTTTACTTTAAAATAAGCAATAAAGGAAAAGTTAATAAATTACAAAGTAAAATCAGTTTTAAAGTAATCACATCTTCTGAACAACAGCAAATCCCAAATAATAAAATCCTCAAATAAATTTTATTTTATCAGAACAACAACAAATCACACTATGTTGTTCTCGATTTTCACCTACTAGGACATAGCACACACTTTGCCTCCATCCATGTTATCAATATCTACTTAGAAATGAATGATTCTTCACAAAGAATAAAGCAAAGAACCAAATTATTTCCAGGTCACTAGAAAGTGACCTTTGGTGGTGGAGCATTTTCCCTTTCAGGTGGTTCAAGTGGCTCAGGGTGACGATTGTAATTATTACTGATAGTGGTGAATTGACCTGAACTCTGTATCATTCAGCCATGGTTCTCAGATTGCCGGGCTGTGCTGCTTCTTGACCTTTTCAGGAGATGGCAGAGTGGAGTGGTTTTAAGTCACTTTAACACAGATACTTGTAATTGTTTGAGTTTCTGGCACTCATCAGAAAGATTAGTACACATCATGAAACCTTTTTCAAAAGCGTTTTTTTTTTTTTTCTTCTATAATCATCTATAAGCATCTATCTCTTCACTAACATCAAAACACCCTCAGTATTAACCAACCAATAATTACTGTTCGCATCCACCATACCCCACTGAATCCCGCAGCCAACTGGCTACATCTGCAGCTCAGTGATCCAGAGAAAGAAATGTTAGAGAAGAGCAATGGAATAGTTCTACCAGTTCCACTTATTGAAAATAGTGCTACTTCTCTCTAAATTAAGTGTGTAATTGGCAAGCCTTATTTATACTCTCAGAGGGATTAGCTTTTATTGATCTAATTAGGATGAAGTTCTGAAATGACTTGCCAGTCACCCTGATAGAGCTGCAGCTGCGCAGATTCTACTCTTCAAACAAAAGTGACACTCGTGGGTAAAGCATATTTTAGACCTGTGTTCTGCCACTGAAACAGGCGTTTTCGAGATAAAAGTCCGTAACCTGAAAGAAGGATCTGTCTGAAACTTAAATTTTACCGTCCTGTCCCTAAATTAGAAAAAGAGACTTCGACCTTTTATTTCTGAAGGCAAGTCTCAAGTATTACAAATGAATGCTGTAGCTCTTGGAGGAGATATTTTTAAAACCATGCACATATTAATCAGCCTTGCAAACTCGCTTCATCAGGAGAGGTAAGTTCCTTTGCCTTTATAGTTGATTCTCATCTCTTTCTTTTTTTGTTTCATTCCGATCAAAGGTAGCAGAGAGAGTTCTTGACAAATGCCTTACTTCTAAGTCAATGTGGTAAATAAATGATCCACAGGGCTTGTACTCCTAAAACAATTAGGAAAGATGGCCAAAGACATCTTTGCTCTAATGAAACTGCTGTGCAGAGAGTGGTTTGAACATATTGACTCAGTTATTAGCTCAGCTCTGGGAACATGTTGAACACGTGTGGTTGCAGTCGCTGATCAAACTCCATTACGATGGCCTTACTGATTTATCCGTTAGCAATAATAAACATTTTTGGACACAGAGTCAATATTTTGAAGATGATTAGGGGATAAAGCACTGGCCTTTCATTTTTAAAATTGCATCAGGTTTGAGCCATGGTTCAAAGACTAGCCCAAAGTAACTAGAGCTAACACACCAAGTGCGTTTCAGCGCTCCTAAGATGATGAATTAATTGACTAAAGCTTAAAGAAAATTGTGTGTGTTTAAACAGAATGCAAAGAAAATGCTTAGCTTGTAAGACCTTTAATGAGGACTTTTGGCATTTGAAAATGTAAAATCCAATATAAACATACATTTATTTTTTATTGCTTTTCAAAATATACTTCTGTATCCTTATTTATAAAATGTATGAAATCTACCAGAAGTTAATTTGATTAAATATGAAAACTGTTATATAACAGTACACTTGCATGATTTTTTTTCTCTTCGTGAAAGTTTCATTTTAATTTACATGCAAAATAACTTTTTTTTCCTTAGAGTTGCTTATAAATTTTCTAACATTTGTATGATTTAGATATCTTTCCAAAATCCAGAGAGAATTTCCTTCAGGTAAGAGAGACAATTGAGCTCTTTTGGAAAGGTGTGATAGGAGATTGTCAGCCAGGAAAGAGGGCAGGCCCTGCCACATAGGAAAAGCGCAAAGCCTTCTGTCAGGAGCTGGTCACACAGTGCCCATGCCCATGAATTGTGCTAACACTGGAGACATGTGCTGGGCCAGAATATAACAGGCTTTAAATGCTATGTAAAAGTGATTGAATTATACTCAGGAAGAAACGCATGCTTCCAGAGGTCTTTACATAAATGGAATGGCAGACTCGGACTTATTTTTAGGATAATAAACTTGTCAGCAATGTGTACAGGAGACCAAAGTCTCAGAAACCTGGCAGGCCAAAAGAACATTTAAAAGGTTGTAAAAATAGTGCAGCCAAGAGTTGAGGAAACCACAGTATTTCGTTCTCTCTCTCTCTCTCTCTCTCTCTTTCTTTCTTTCTTTTTTTTTTAAAGATATATTTTTGTCATAAGGTGTGTGCACTTGCTAGAGACATACAGAGAGACAGAAAGTGAGAAATCATCCCCCAGGGGGAAGGGAGATGGCAATGCCTCAATCCCTTCTCCTCCATTCTCCTCTTGGGATTTTGGGCACACAGACACATGTGCCCAGTGTGAGTTTGAAGCCACTGGATCCAGGACTTGAGTCACTGTCAACTATGTGGGAGTCCAGAAACATAACCATTATGACATCTGTTGGTCCCGAAACCACAGTATCGCTTAAGGAAACCTTAAGGAAATGTTACGGTGAGAGATGGGTGAGGTTGGATACAGGATATACCTGTTTGTCATAAACAAGTGTTGTCAATCAAATTAACTTAAACTGAGAAGGAAGGAAGACTCAATGGGTGATGAAGACATAAGGTGACAAAGGCAATATATGAATACCGGGCACGTTGGAGAAGGTCCAGATTACATGGTGAGCAAATGAAACGCTGATGCTGCTGGGAAGCCAGAGGTCAATATCCAGGAGGCAGGGCTTTCAGGAGAATTGCAGGGACTAGAAATGAAGAATCAGGATGTAAAAGGAAAATGGAAGCAATGAGAGCTATTACTACAGTGAGGCGTTGTCACTAGGACGGGTGAGAAGAACGTAAAGTATGGTGAACACAGTATGGAGAGCAGGGAAAAGAAAAGGAACAGCTCAGAAGTCAGAGCAGTGTTAGGAAGGAGAGCCAAGGGAGCAGTCCTGTGGAATTCAGGGAGCCGAGAACCCCAGGCCTTCCTAGCATCCAGCTGCCTGGAGTAAAATAAAACACAGAAGCTGACTGTTGTTTTGAGTCATGAGGGACTTCAAGAAGACATGTTTCAGTAGAGCTGAGGTCCTTAATGAGGAGTGACTTGGTAACCAAATAACACATGGTCATCTTTGGAGACGTTTCTGGCTATCATGACCTGGATGGGTGAGGAGTTACTGTCATGTACTAACTAGATAGAGCCCCAGAATGCTGCTAAATTGGAGGAGTCTGACCCGGTAGGGCCCCAGGATCTGTTTTGAGCTTTTTGACCTTTAAGTATCACTTAGGTCGGTCAGCATGTAGGCAAGGCTGCTGCTGTGTGTCCCCCTGACCTAGGAATAAGACTTAGGTCAAATTCACATGTAAGCAAGGCGGCTTGCTATTTGCTCCAGAAAACTGTGGTAGCCTTGCTGGGAAGTGACCCCCCCCTCTGACTCCCCAATATACTATTATAAAAGAATTACATAGCTCTCTTATACATCCTGAGTATATGATAAAATTTTCCAAGAAGTCCCCCGACCACTCCCCTTTGCTCTGATCACCTACTGTTAATTACAATGCTTTATCTCTGTGGTCGCAATAGAGGATGGGCTGGAGTTCTATCTAGGCAGAAATAATCTTGACCTTTGAAAGGCCCTTCAAGATACATTTAACATAAACTTAAAGATAATCTTTTCTTTACATAAAATAGGATTAGGCCAAAACTGGCCCAGGACACCCCCACCCTCACCAAGTAAAATAGACAAATATATTAGGATACCTTAAATTAAGTTTTAGATCCCTATAAAACTATATAAGTATCATTCTTTATTAAGATCCATAAGAACTAATATCTATACTTGAGATTTTCTTTTCTCAGCACCATTCCCGGTAATCACAAGATGGCTGCTGCGCCGCATCAGCTGATAATCATTTCTGCTTGCTGGAACCACTTTTCCGAACATACATTCCAGGAAGACCTACCTACAATTGCGGAACTAGACCCACCCTTAATCCAACCCTGAATAGAATCTATGTTCCCTATTCTTAAAACTTTATGAGCTGATAATTGAAACATGCAGCCCCTCTTCCATTTACTTGCATGTAACACATTTTCAATAAAAATGCATGATGATTCCTAGCAGTTGTCACTCTTCAGAGAGCCATCTCTGAGGGGTGTCTGGCATAGGACGTGCATAAAAAGGCACCAAGACCTTAGTCTTTCTTTCCTGCACCGCCTACGACGAGTCAACCCACCCCCGCTGAGGCTGGACCCCGGCACTAAATATCTTGCCGTGATCAAGGCAGCTCCCCACAATGAGGAATTATCCCATCAGAATGTTAGTACTGCAGATAAGAAAATCTTCTGTAGAATGACAGGGTTTGGGTTAGTACTTAATAAGTCAGACAGAGAACCCGATTTTGGAAAGGCTGACCTAATAGAGACTACTCTATCAAGACCAAGCAAATAACTTAGTAGCTGTAAGTGTTTTATGTTTAGGAACCAACAGTGTATAGGAAAAATCTGAATAATGTACCAGAATTCTGAAAGAAGTTTTGGCATATAGGATGAATCAGGTTATTACCTATAAAATATTTTTTGTTAAGCCATAGTCATACATGGGTTTTGGATGAGTGGAACAAGTGGGATGGTTAGTTTGAGGTGTCAGCTTGACAGGAATAGAGGACACCTTTGGAAACTTGATAAATCATTATTCCTGGAGTGTCCATGGGGGTGTTTCTAGATGAGATTAACATGTGACACTGAGCAGACTAGATATGGAAGGCCTGACTTCAATGCAGGCACACACAATCAAAAGGTGTGGAAGGACAGAATAAATATAGAAGGTGAGTGGGTCTCTTTTGAGATAGAACAAGATAGACTTGGGATCAGTAGATGGTGTAATGACTATGTCACTGGACTCCCATGTAGTCGACCTTGGTTCAAGTCCCGGATCCAGTGGTTTAAACTCGTGCCTGGTGTGTGTGTGTGTGCATGCCCAAGATCCCGAGAGGAGAATGGAGGAGAAGGGATTGCTGTGTGACCATCTCCCCAGGGGGTGATTTCTCACTTTCTGTCTCTCTGTCTCTCTCTGTCTTTCTGGTGAGCGCACGTTCCCTATAACAAAAACGTCTCCAAAAAAAAGAAAAAAAAGAACAAGGTAAACTTGTCCTTTGGACATCAGAACTCAAGGCTCACTTGACTTCAGAATTCAAGAGTTACATCGGCAATCCCAGATTCTCAGCCTTCATGCCGTGCACTGTGGAATCGTGAATTACTTCGTCAGCTCCCCCGCCTCGAAGCCCTTTGGACTTGGGCTGAGCCGCACACCAGCAACCCAGGATCTCCAGCTTGCAAAAGGCCTATTGTGAGACTTGATTCCCTTAATATATTCCCCATCACATTTCTATATGGATCTTATTGGTTCTGTCTGCCCGAAGAACCCCTGCTAATACAAGAAATGTCCTTATGCTGCATAAATGAGACTTGAGCAATCTATCCAAATAGAATGTAAAAAGGCAAAAGAAATACAGACGTATATAAAATATGAATATTTACAGAAAAAGTGTGGCAAAAAAGAGAAGATGACATTCATGAAGAGAATAAAATACTTGTCAAAGTTCAACATTTAATATTTCACAAGCCAGAAAGAAGGAATATGGGAACAGATTTATGAAGATGTAATATACAGAATAATTCAATCCAAGGCAAGACAATTCAGACGTATGTGGCTAAGTTTGAGTGAGCCAACATGGACACACTCAATAAGCCGATGGGTGTCCCCTGGTCAAAGCCATCTTCCTGACAGCTCTGGGATGAGCAGACTACGAGATGCCCAGAGCTCTCCATCCCCCTCTGTCCCAACATTGCGACTCAGACACATCGTTTACTCTCTTCCAGGGAATCTGGGGTTGACTTAGGAAGGGAAAATAGCAGTTTTACTCAAGCTTCCTCTTTCTGCTCTTCTGCCTTGGCAATCCTAGAGGTCTGTTACTTTGTCTCTGCTCTTGTAATTTCTGAAACCACTGCCTTAAAACCACTCCGCTCCCCAATACCCTTACAAAGGTTCTACTCTGCTTCCTTAAAATTGGCATCACTCTGGTGTTTATGGTTAAAGCGCCCTTTTATTGTAACTCATGCTAAATCATATAGCTCTAACCAGGAGATGGAAAATATGGCTGGGAGTTTTTAATTTTTTTTCTTTTACTTTCCCAGCAAAGTGTATTTTTCCCCCTTATATTCCAGACTATTAAGAGGAGCTCATTCTTCTCAACCAAACCCACTAATTTGTGCTGCATATCAAGTTTCAATTTATTCTTCATTTACTTTGTTTGGAGAATATTCTTCAACTCTAAAACCATTTCATAATCAGTGCATGGCTGAATCCAGACCTTCTCAAAAGCGATGTGCATAGAATCATTCAGGATTCTGCTTGTATTTCATTTCTTCTGAATGCAGAGCAGGTCATTGTTCATACAGAAGGGGGACACTTTGAGTCCTCTTCCTCAGAGTGAGCATTGTAATCATCAGAACACGCTGGATCAAGGCATCTGCACTTCCAGAACAGGGGGGCGTAGTTATTGCCCTTTCTATTACTTTTCTGGGGCAGACGTTGTAACTGAAGTCAATCCACTGCCTGTTTCTTTTTCACTTGCACGTGATGTTGAGAGAAGATGTTTTCTAACCTATGATTTTGGAGACTTATTTATCAATCCATATCTGTTTCTCAAGAAAGAGTGAAGTGACAGGACCACCTTAAATAAAAATAGTCTTCATGATCAATAACTTCAGTGGCCAGAAAAAGGGAAAAACGTTTCATAGCGGGTTAAATAACTTGAGGTCGACTTGAAAATATGATAACATCTTCATCATGTAAGCACGTCCTCTCCCAAATTGATTTTCCAGGCCAAAAAAAAAAAAAAAAAATGTGGGAAAGCGATCTGGAAAATTCTGCTTGGTGAGTGCCCATTAAAATGGGCATTTTGGGGACCAACGGATGGTGTAATGATTACATTGCTGGACTCCTACGTGATCCATGGTGATTTGAGTCCTGGACCCAGAGGCTTGAAACTCATGCAGGGAGTGAGTGTGTGCCTAAAATCCTGAGAGGAGAATGGAGGAGAAAGGACTGCAGCACGGCCATTTTTCTGGGGGTTGTCTCTCCAGGAAGTATACGTACCCTATAGCAAAAATTTCTCTAAATAAATTAAATGGGCATTTTTTGATGTTGATCTGATTAAAATAGCATTTTATTTTAATGCTTGTTAAGTTATATAGTTCCAACCAGACGATGGGAAATATGGCTATCAGGCAGCAGTGACTCTAAAGAGATCGTGAAAAATGTAAAGCCATCATCTGGGTAGAGAATGCTGAATGACGAAAAGGCCATTAAAGCACTATCAGATAACCAAGTGACACACCTTCCACGTGCTTTAATAACTGCATATTTCATGTAACATTAGTCAAAATATTACTAATTACATGTGCTTCCTTTCTTACTAATATGTTTTAACTTGCAAATCATGCCTTGATTTTGTTTTGTCCTTGTTGTGTTAGTCTGAATTCAACTTTATCTAAATTCAGCTTCAGCTCTTTCCACATTAACTCTTCTCTAACTTTATCACCAAATATTCATGCTAAACAATAATATTTTTAAACCAGTATTAGTAAGTACTTGCTTAATATTAGATACTTTTCTATCTAGTGTGGAAAAGAGCAAAACAAAAAATCTTGCCTTCTTGAGCTTCCATAGTAGCTGACTGAAATAGACCTCTATTTGTCAACAAGATGGCATTAAGTGCTATTAAGAACACATAAAACAGGCCAGCAGATGGCGTAGCGGTTACGTTGCTAGACTCCCCCATGGTGGACTGCAGTTTGAGTTCCGGACCTGATGGCTTGAAACTCATGCCAGGTGCATGTGCGCGCATGAGCAAGATCCCAGGAGGAGCATGGAGGTGATGGGATTGGCGGGCCCATCCTTCCTGGGGTGGGAGTGATTTCTCACTTTCCTTCCCTCTGCCTTTGTCTCTGTCTCTCTCTCTGTTGAACAAAAATCTCTTAAAGAGAGAGAGAGAGAGAGAGATAATCCACAAAATATTTATAGGGTAAAGGTAATGCCCAGGTCAAACCAAGACCTGTAGGAAATGAAAGAACAAGTCAGGCACCTTCCACGCAGAGAGGGTAGTGAGGGCAACATGAGTCGATGCTGGAGAGAGGGCAGAGAAGCTGACATGTATGAGGCAGAGAGGTCCTGGCAGGAGAGGGTCAAAAGAGTCACCCTAGGAGGGAGTGTGCGGAGACAAGGGAAATCGTCTGGCAGCTGAGCCCACTTTGTATCCACTAAGATGGCTTGAATCAAAACACAGGTAATACCACGTGTTGTGGAGGGTACAAGAAATCACAACCCTTACACAACCCTGTGGGAAAGAAAAATTTGCAGCCATCTTAGGAAGTGGTCTGGTAGTTCCTCCAAACCTGCAATGTAGAATGACCAGTGACTCGGGCACTTCACACGTAGGAATAATCCATGAGGAATGGAGACATGTTCCCACACAAACGTGTTCAGAACGTTCATAGCGGCATTAGGGACAACCACCAAAAAATGGAAAGGGCCCAAATGGCCATCGATGGATAAATGGATGAATTAAATATGGTATCGATACAATGTTGCATTATTTGGCAATAAAATGATACTTATACATCATGTAGCTTGGGCAAACCTTGAAAAGAATATGCTAAGTGGAAGAAACCAGTCAGAGAACACCACATGTTGCATAATTCCACTTAGTCAAGATGTCTAGAATAGGCGAATCCAGAAAGAAGGGAAGATTAATAGTTGCTTTGGACTACAGGGAGGGTAGAGGTGGAGCGAGAGAAATGTGACTGACTGCTAATGAGAACAAGGTTTCTTTGGGATGAGAAAAATGGCCTAAGATTGTGGTACACTTACACAGCTCTGGGAGTACACTAAACACCATTGACTTGAACATAAAAAGGTGAATTGCATGGTGTGTAAATTGTATCTCAATTGAGATATAATGAGAAAAGGACTGTAGGGAAGAAATAGACCGTATTCTTCCTTTGTCCAGACATTGAAAAATTTTCCATCTCTCTTACATGTAAGGCTTCTCAATGAAAGCAACTTTCAATAAAATCATTTAAAATGTAGTTACTTGAGAAGACTCCAGTTAGAGCGTAATTAACTATTTCCTAACTTAATTTCACAATCAATCATTTAAAATGACCTTTCCATAGCAAGGCATACTTTATTTTGCATTATGTCTGTACTAATTTTCACGATATCTTTGAATCACCGTCTATGTGATTTCATCATTCTGTAAGCGTCTCTAAGTTTCTGTCCTGTATTTCAGCACAGATTGACCTGAATGAAAATCATCCCTGTCCTGCAACAAGTCTGAATGACGTGTCCTGTTGCAGATTGGTTTCTCGGGACATCTTGAACTGCTTTTAAATTCTTGAAGTTAAAGCACCTTTTGGAATTACTTTGCCCTTGTTTTTTACAATCTTGTGTATTTTAACGGAAATTTAATCCACCTGTTTTTGATTAATTTACACTTAAATCATCAAAATATTGGTCTTTTAGGATGATTTGGTATCCATGAAAGCTGTTAAGACTTTTTGATAATAATCCTTTATAATCTTAAAAAAAAGAAAGAAAGAAAAGAGAAAAGAAAGAACAAAGGAAAAAAACTGGGAAGTTTTGCTTT
Organism: Tupaia tana; assembly: GCA_026018925.1. Taxonomy (NCBI): domain Eukaryota; kingdom Metazoa; phylum Chordata; class Mammalia; order Scandentia; family Tupaiidae; genus Tupaia; species Tupaia tana. The sequence goes on along the minus strand of JAKSZU010000005.1, from coordinate 104,925,185 downwards.
TCCCAGAATATACCAAAACACTGCAGAGTTCATTTTTGATGTGTCCTGAACTTCTCCAAACGAGTGTCCTCCTACGTGCAGGGAGGGGACAAGCCAAGTGCCAGAACAGTTCGCTAAAAAGAAAAGTTCTGAAGCTCTTTAATAAACCTAGACAGCGTGTAATTCAGGTCACATTTTACAGCCCTCATGAGCTTTTCGATCTTTTCATCCTAATGAAAGTTCTGATTATTAATTTGCATTAATGCAAATGCTGTTACTTGTCTATCTTTATGTTTCATTGTTTGAGTGCCTTATGATGTATTCAATGTTATTAAATATTTTATTGCATTTTATTTGAAAAAGATTCAGTAATCACTTTAAATGTATTTTTCAGATACAGGTGTAAATTTATTTTTACATGAGGTGTAAAAAAAGATTACTATTCATTTTATGTATCACTTATTCCTTAAAATGCTTTTTCCACTCATGGTAGGTAAAACTATGCTCGCATTATTCAGAAAAGCCCAGTCTTGATATAAAGGACTATATATTCTAAAGCAAATGGTTTCTCTTGGCCTGTACTTTTTTCCTAGTTAAATCGGTTTGCTCTTGGCTCATCATATACATTAGTGATGCGTTAAGTGACTCTTCCCTGTCTCAAATCTTCTTTCCTCACTTTTCCAAAATGAAATATTTGACACTGTATTTACTTACTGTGGTCCATATGGATTGGCTGCTATCAGTTCATCCCAAGTGTCCATTTGCAGATCAATTTCCCTTTTTAAGAAGGTTATTTGAGCTGACAATGAATAGCCTATTTTTATACTGATTTTCTCCTAAGTGGATCATGTAAAGGGAGTCCCTGTGATAAAAAAGATTTTTTAAAAAAGTTCGTTGTTAAGTCTTTTCCCATTGAACAACGCCATCTGGAATTTATAGAGCTGCTTCTGAATGTATATTTGCTTTTATATAATTCAAGTTTCTTGTGAAAGTATGCAAACAGTGTGCTGTTTTTTCTAGAGAACTAAAGTCTGTATTGCGTGTTCAAACGGATTAGACAGACACGGGGCTGAGCCAGACTGAAATCAATATAGTTTATATGCAGTGGTTCTTTTTTCTCTTTAATGGAAAAAAAAGAAACCCAAACTTTTCCTACTTGAAAATTATCGATAAGTTTAACATGCACATCAGTTAACCTTTGCCCTTATCTACGTGTCGCTAGAAAACATCACAATTGTTTTTCAATCATACATGAAAACATTACACTCTGAATTAAAATCAGTGTTTTATAACATTCTAAAATGATTACTCCAACTCTAAAATCTTAGGTCTTTTAAAATAATTTTTGTATATGTGATAAAACCTATGATCATAAAAATGCATGGATTTTCAAAGCTGGTATTACTTTTACTCACCATAATTCATCCAATGCTTTTCTTATATGTTAGAATAAAGAAGTCAGTTCATTAATTTTAAACTAAGTTGGCCATATATTAAGAGTTTTATTGAAATGAGCATTTTTAATATCCACTTGCTCAAACGTAGCTTTGCTCATCATTCTAGAACATACTGATGCAAGGTCTGTTTATCTGTATTAACTAGTTTGCTATTTTAATTTGGTAACATGAGGACTGTCTGCTTTTAGTCATAATAATTCAGTGAACTGAGTTTGAATTTCTCAATTATTAATTACTGTCTCTAAATAAAGCTTAAAGTGTCAATTCTAAATTGACCTGCTTAGGTTCAAAAATAGTATTGCATAAGCATATGCTCTTTTCATTTTCTTCTTTTTTGAGAGAAAATACCCTTTGCTATAGGGTATCTCTCTATGCTCTTGCCAGAGAGACAGAGACAGAAAGAGAGAAATCACTCCCCTGGGGGGATGGTCGTGCCACAATCCTTTTTACACTCTCCCCTTAGGATTTGGGCACACACAACAGGTGCCTCGCATGAGTTTCACGCCACTGGGTGTAGGACTCAAGCCGTGGTCAATCACGTGGGAGTCCAGCACCTTAGCCACCTCCTAGCCCCCGCATATATTCTTTTGGAGATGTATCTTTCAATGTACTAGTTATTCAATTTAATGGTGAATGTTGCCTCTGTATTTCTACTAATTAATGAAAATTACTCAGTGTCTGATGTTAAGGTTTAACTGTTTGAATGGACAATTTTGATAGACTTTAATTGTCCAGATTTGGTAAATCATATACAAATTTATGAAAAAAATTTTGAAATTGTATGTGATTATAATAGGTCATAATTTTATATTAAGGAGGAGGACTTCATTTTTAAACTTAATAAATATTTCAGCCCAAAGAATGGTGACAGCTATCAATCACTTACATCTCTCTTTAGGTATCTGCCATTTGACAGGTTTATAGAAATGAATATCAGACAATCAATATAAATTATTTTACCTTTGATAAGGTAAATATCTTTCAGAAGATATTATGCCAATTGTGGTTGACAATTTCTCTCTCTCTCTCTCTCTCTTTGTATACACACACACATAAATATATATATATATATATATATATATATATATATATATACACACACACACACACACATATATATATATATATATATATATATGTATATGTATGTATGTATTGGTCACAGTAAAGTCACAATTACTGTGTCAGTGATGAAGACTGCAGACTGCTTATGTCTGAAGCCATGAAAGAGTTTTCAGTTAGAAATCTCAAATTTTAAACCTGGCATTTTATTAATTTAGAATCTAATTATCTATACTTCTGATTTATATAATAAAAAATGATATTTACTTCCTTTATGTAAGTAAACATTTATAAATGGGAAAAAATGTACATTTTGCATCAAGTATTACCTCACTTAGAAATACTTCAAGGGTGTATTATTTTATATAAGTACATTAAGTCTTTTGTCATATTGGTTGTCTTAGGTTCATTATTAAATCAAAAGGCACATATTTTTATGATGGAATGGTGGGAGGTCAAGTTAAAATAATAGGACTAATTCCTTTTATTTCACCACAGCCATTTATGTACATCTCTAAGAGCTTATCTAGTACCAAGTTCTTAAACTAACTTGTGCAAATAAGCCTTTTCATTCTGATCACTTTCCCTCTTGCTTCCCTGTCTACAGAAGTGAATCCATATTTTCTGCAAGCTAGTTGCAAATGTGCAAGCCATCTGCAAATGAGTGGTTAGTGGGGTACAGGGATAGGAATCTTGTGCTTGGTCTCCATTGGCCATTTATTTCTGTTTTATTGTTTTCATTATACAACTCATCTTCATTGGGAGGATTATAAGATATTTTTATGTTAAAACCTATCCTAAACTATCTATGTTACCCTCAACTGCAATTTAATTTTGTGAGATATTAAGCTGCAAATAATTTGGGGTATCACTAAGTGTTGTCAGGATAGGTCTGTGCCACCTAGTGGTACTGAACCTGGAAGAAACATTTCGATGTTAACTGACTGTTACATGACAAGTAAACAAGTTTAATTGTGTTACTCACCTCATTGACTTTAATGAGTCAATAATAGATGTAATAGGCACCTCAGGACCAGATGGCATAGGGTAAAATGTCCCCATGAAATACCGTTTTTTCATCTCAAGTATCTGATAAATATGTTAACTTCCTGCGTTATGGCAATTGTTGAAATTTCTTAGCAGCTGGTCAGTTACTTTACACTGCAGGAGCCATCGGGTGTTCTTTACAGCTTCAGATCTCAGTTTTACATTCAGTGAGAGAACAAAGGTGAAAAAAGAACTCCTACTTCCTGAAGTGCCATGCAATATTACAATCGAATATTTGCATACATTTAACCTCATCAATTAAAAACAAAACAAAACAAAACAAAAACTGGGGAGAAATTGCTTTAAAAGGAATCGTCTAACCCAGCCTACTATGACTGTACAAACATGATGCCTTGGTAACAAATGGCAAAATGAGGGAGGGTGTATTGCCCAGGGGTTCACCCTCAAGGAGCAGCAGTGGATTCTTGCCAACCCCTCTCTCTGCAGCCTACTCGACCACTGTAGTTTTGTTCATCTTGTCAAATGATTAACATACTTTTTAAAAATAACAAAAATCCATCTTTGTCTTTCTGCAACATCTAAAGGCTCATTCTCTAGTTATATTGAAGTGTAGCCTTAGCAACCAAGAAAAGGTTTTCCCTCTTTTTTATGTTATTATGTTCTTGGAAAAGGAAATAAATATCCACATTGCCAATTCACTGTGACACTAAACTCAGATTTCTATTTTTTTCTAATAAAAACTTTACAATTTAGTAATAGTGCTGATTTCTATTCAATTATTTGTAACACTAAATATTACTGAGTTTAAATAAGAACAATGTAATAGGGCCTCACTTCAGCTTATCTTAGTGACTGAAGTTTATGTCTTTTTTCTATGTACTTAATACTTAAAGAATCTCAGTTGCAGTCACATGCTATTTTATTTAGGACATTTCACAATTAATGTGGTAACATAAAACTGCAATTGTACCTAAACTCTTGTAAGGAAAAGAAAAACCTGAGAGGAAATAAAGCATTCACTCATACCTCTGACCATTTCTCAAGTTTTTTGTTTACAATGTACTTTACCAGGCAGACAAAGAGACAGAAATTATTTTTTAAAAATAGAAATTAAAGAGAGACAATAGAGATACACAAATTTTAAAGTTCCTGTGTTTGATATTCTTAAAACATCTAATGCCAGATTAAGCATTTCCATGGAGAAGCAGAAATGGTAGATACATGAACAAATGGAAAAGGTACAGCTGGATCAGAAAAGTAAGCGCAATTAAAAGCACACAAAGCTATTTAGCAGTGAAGTAGATACAAAAACAAGTGAATCGGAATACATGAAGACTATATCCACCACTCTCACACAAAAAATATAAAGGATAGCAGATATTAACAGATTGAAAACATGCAGGGAGTATAATTTTTAAAGAGGTTAGTACACATGTAATTGGAGTTACAGAATGTGAGAAAAAGATAATAGAGGATATATTTCAAAAATAGTGACAGAAAATTTTCAAAGGTAAGTTATTCAGACATTTTGAAAAGCAGCACAATTTCCAAACAGATAAACACATGCAAAATCTGTATCACATCACAGTAAAGAAGCTGGGGGGGGGGGGGAAGAAATGAAAGAAATGCAAAGTGCTGTCAGAAAAAAATGAGACCTAATATCTTTTTCTTTAAATATTTATTTATTCATTTACTAGTTCAGAGAAAGAAAAGCAAAGAGTGAGACAGATCCACCAGCAGTCTCTGCCACGATCCACCCCCAGTCTCGGTCTGTCCTCCTGGTCCAGCAGGCTCAGGGAAGTCTCAGTACCTGAACCCGGACCCTGCCCATGTGGACTTAATTACCACTGTGCTGCTGCAGAGGTATTCTGTACTTAAAACAGTGAGAACTAGATTTTCATGTTTTTCTTTATTTACTTTTTTTTAATTTTAGAGATATTTTTACTATAGGGCATGTGTATTCACCACAAAGACAGAGAGAAAGAAAGCGATAAATCGCCACCTGGGTGGATCTTGGACATGTACCCACATGTGCCTAGCATGCGTTTTAAGCTGCTGGGTCCCGGACTCGAACCACAGTAGACTAAGTGGGAGTCCAGTGATGTGACTATTGCATAATCTCCTGGTCCCTAGATTTGATTTCTTAATTAAAACAATGAAACCTATATGACATTTTAAGTATTCTATGAAAATGAAAACTATCATCCTAGAATCCCATGATGATTTAAAATAAAAATACATGTGATAATAAAACAGATTAAATTATCACAAGCAGAAAATATCATACAAAACTGTCTGTAAGAAAAAATCTTTAAAATGACCTATGGAAACTCAGTGAAAAAGAAATGCAGTAAAAAATACAGATATATTTATAAAACAACACTGAACATTTTTACAAAAGAAAAATGGATGTAGTTTTGAAATTATGCATAGTACCAAAATATAGTCTAAAAATATCTCATAAATCTATATATGTAAATGTATTTAAATAGGCTTCAGTATACACAGGATGTTTACCAAAAGTGACCTTTTTCTAAAGTGATTCTCAAGGTCTGGAAATTTTACTCCCACCAGAGAAGTTGAAAAATAACTGAAACTCTATGATTGTCATGTCTGAGAAATGGAAGTGTGTGCTACTGTTACTTGCTGAGTAAACACCAGAGATAATGTGCATACTGCAGTATCCAGGCTTACCCCACTATAAAGAATTATTTCATCCTGGGACCAGCAGATGACATAATGGCTATGTTGCTGGACGCCCATGTGGCCATCAACCGGGGGAGTGATGTCTCACTTTTTCTCTGTTTCTCTGTCTCTGTCTTTCTGGCAAGCATACATGCCCTATAGCAAAAAACTCTCCAAAAAAAAAAAGGATTATTTCATCCAAATGCCAATGATGCTGTTGTATTATATGAAATCCCTGTTTTAGTTCACAAATCAAGTTGTAAACAAATTACAAATCAACTAGATCATACAGAATATACTCTATTAATATATTGTAATTAATCTTGCTAAAAAACCTACAAAAGTAACTGAATCTCCGTATGTTTGGAAATTACATAATATACTTTGCAACTACCCATGAGGCAAAGAAGAGAAGGTGATAGGAATTGGAAATATTTAGAGTCCAATATTGCTTAATATTTGGATTTCCAAACCTGGGACATAAAATTAAAATTGTGTATAAAGGGAAAAAAAGTAACAATTTATTGTAGAGAATTGTGAAAAATACAGAATGATTAATAAAATAATGATAAAAAAGTTATAAAAGGAACAAATTAATTCAAAAAATAAAACAATAGTAAACAGAATAAAATAAAGAATGTAAGTTTACATCTATGATTTACTCAATAATGAAAAACTAGAAAACTGAGTTTTCTTTATCTGATAAAGTTTCTGCATTTGAGAAATCAACAATTATTAGAAATATTATTTATTATAATAGATGATAAAACTAAATAATACTAGAAAATGAGACATTATCAGACTCTAGAATAATTGAAAAGATAATGAGGTGACATTTTGAAAATCATCAAAGAAACAAATCTGAAAATTTATGTGAAATGGACATATTTTAGAACAAGACAGTTTACCAAATTAGAAAGAATTAGAATATCTGACTTTTCCTTTATTGAAATATCGAGTCTGAGATTAAAATCTTTCTATCTAGAAAACGAAAGGCAGCTGACCTTACTAGTGACATCCAACACACACCAACACGAGATGTAACGCCAGGGCTGCCAGAAGGTCGACTTTTAAGGGAACTGGATCCCAAATGGCTGATTGCCATTCGAATCCTGCCCTGGAGGATGGAAAACACTCAGGGGTTCATGTGTGATGGGGGGGGAGAGGGGGGCACAAGTCTATGCATGCCTAGAATCCTAAAGGGAAAGAATAATGGAGGAAAAAGGATTGCAGTATGATTACACTCTACTGGGGGATGCTTTCTCTCTCTCTCTCAAGTGCACAAAACCTCTGGCAAAAAATTAAAAAAAAAACACAAAAAACATTGAAATTACATGTGTTTTTATTAAATTAATAATAAAATTATTATTTGTATTTTCAAACCTTATTTTTGGAAATTGGTCAATGGTTTTGTCCAAATTGACCGTAATATAATATATATTCATGGTCAGTACTAACTATATGCTCAGTTGATCAAAAGCAATTTTATTGGAAGTCAGATTTACACGTTTGTTAAAATGTAAGTTATATAGAATTAAATTTACCATTTTAAAATGTACAGGCTGACGAGGTTGTATAAAGTATTCACTAATGTATTATCACCACACTCAAATTCCAGAACTTTCCTACTACTCTACAAGATTCACTCACACCTCTGTGCAGCAAATCCACTCTTTCTACATCTACATAATTAGCTCCTCCTAATTACTGATTCGTTTTCTGCCCCTTTAGTTTTACTTTTTCCAGAATTTTATATAATAGCATCCTTTTACGTAAAAGTGTCCTTAGACTTTAGCATATAAACGTCTTTTGTTTAGCAAATGTTCCTGAAATAAGCATGTGTTGTGTTACGTATTAATCCTCTCTTTCTTCCTTGTTACTGTTCTCCCACTGCACCACAATTTGCTCATATATTAACCAGGTGAACGTGTTTTGCTTTGTAGTTTGGGGCCATTATGGATGAAGCTGCTGCGTATGCTGGCCTACAAATCTTGGCGTAGACATATGTTTTTATTTCTAGTGAGTAAATACCTAGAAGCAGATTGCCTGTGCACATGGAGAACATCTTTCACTTAATAAGAAACTGACAAACCTTTTTCCAAAGAGCATGTGAACCTTTGTGTCTCCACCAGTAACTGGTGAATTTTGCTGTTAACTCTGCATTCATCAGTCTCATTGTAATTTTAATTTGTGTATTTCTGATCACTAATAACACCTATCTTTTTATGTGTTTCTATGCACCAGATGTCTTCTTTTGTAAAATATTTATTTAAATAATTTAGCCATTTAAAAGTATTCATTACTTGCTTTAATGATGAGAGGTAAGAACTTTTTTTAAATATATTTTGGATATGTTATATGATATGCAAATATGTTTCCCTATACTTGGTTTTATTTTTATTTAACAGGAAAGTTTGGAGACCAGATATTTTTAATTTGACAAATCAAATTTCTTTTTCTTAAGTAGTTATGATTTGAGAACATTTAAAATTAATTTTATTTTGAAAAATTTATTTCACATGAAGCAACAGATACATAAGTTGTTAAGAAAAGTTTGAATCTTTAGGATATAATCAGTAGCGATTTATAAAAAAATTAAATACATGTCAAAATATAACCCTGAGATACCAGTGCAGTTCATGATTTAATCTATTCAGAATTACTTCTATATGCCTTTAAATGTTTTTACAGTAAGAAATTTTCAACTACAACTTATTACTACAAGTTAACATTAATTCTACAATGCATTAATTATTTCCCAATTTGCTCTTCTGAAACTTTCAGAGAAAATGATAAATGGTATTGAATGTTTATGAAATTCTATTGCTTGCCCTAGAAATAACAACATGTGTGAGGTAATCCCAGCTGTTCGTTCCAACATTGTCTTATTATTGTTTATTTCAGATGTTCTAGTTAAATGCAAAAATTTATAGTACCAAGGAGGTGAAAATACAGACTATATCTTAAGCAAACTTGAAAAAATGGACTCATTAAAAGCTTACACTGGTATCAAACTCATGTCAGTGAATCTAAGTGTGTCAGAGGCCACATTAACCTCCATGGAGAACACAACAAGGTGATGTGCTGCGGGAAGTTCAATTCACCTACAGACAATGCGATTATAATAACTAATACTCAAAACTGTTACTTTGGCAGTAGTTTAGACTTTAAATCAACAAATTCTCTACCCCTCATCACCAGTCGAGTATTTTTATCATTGACAATTTTTAGAATTACTGGCGTGAGTTAATAATATGTTATTTGAAGCATGTGTTATTGAAAATACTTGCAATTGACACAAACGTATATATCTACATGTATATCTGTATATATGATTGTATACTAACATATATGTATACATGCACAAGTATATGTTATGTATATGTATATAATTATATAAGTATATATTAATATGTATAGATATTTGAATATGTGTGTACATATATGTGTATGTATAAAAAGAGAGAAAGAGAAAAGCTATAAAAAACAGTAAAAATACACACAACTTGACAGAAAGACAGGGATGTGGCTAGAATAAAGTATATAAAAACAATACCAATTGGCCAACAGACATGAAAAACTGTTCATAAGGAAGACTAATGAACACACATTGTATATAAATAGTCTCCTGAAAAATGTCTTTAAAAGAAAAAGCCCCTGACAATATGTTATGTCTAATTTGAGATTTTCTTTTACTATTATGTATACAGGAATAATTGGAAAAAATAGTAATGTGTCAATGTTACTTTTCCAGTTTTGATAATTATATTATAATTTTGTAAGAAAATGTCCCCCCTTCCCTTTTTTTTTTTTTTTTTTTTTTTTTTTAGAAAAACACTCTGGGACGTTTAGTGATAAAAAGAGATCAGGTCTGCAACATAGTCTCAGACAGCTCAGAAAAAAGTAATGCGGGGCCAGCCCAATAGCCTGCTGGTTAAGAGAGTACCAGATACCACAAGGCTTACCGAGTGATGGCATACCGCCATTGTGGCTTGAAGAACAGATCAGACTCCTGTGTGCAAGTGCTCAAATCCCAACAGTATGGAGAAACAAGGAGATGGGATTCTTGTGTGCTTTTTTTTCTCTCCCTCTCTGTCTCTCTGTTCCACACTGATTAGAGCACACAGCTTCATAATTAATGGGTGTACATAAACATACATGTTTTCATCAGAAGGCATGTCAAAGTACAATTTTTAAAAAGAGATTAACAGTATCAATCATTTTGCAATTGGAAAACTCATCTGTGATAAGAGGAAGATAAATTAGTATTGTAACTCAAAACTATGTGATATTATCTAGTAATATTGAATATGCATTTAACTAATGAACTAACAGCTTTATAACAAATTGAGCGTATTTGCATATACAAGTAAAACAGAATGGAAGTTTATTCTTAGCAGTGTTGTTATTATTTTTTAAAATATGCTATATGGCATATGTGCTCTCCAGAAAGAGAAGAAGGGAGAGAAAGTGAAGAACCCTGCCCTGGGGACTGACTACATTGGTGATTTGTCCCTCCTTAAGATCTTCAAATCTTGGGGCCAGCGGATGACATAATGGTTACATTGCTGGACTACCATGTAGTCAGTCAACCATAGTTCAAGTCCCAAAACCAGTGGCTTAAAACTCACTCTGGGCACATGTGCATGTGTGCCCAAAATCTCTAGAGGAAATTGGAGAAGGGATTGTAGTGTGGCCTTCCTCCCTGGAGGGTGATTTCTCACTTTCTGTCTCTCTCTGTCTCTCCAGCAAGTGCATACACCTTACAGCAAAAAATCTCTCTCTCTAAAAAAAAAAGAAAGACCTTCTAATCTCTTGCCTCAAAAACCTTTGCTAATGTCTTGGGACCAGCAGTTAGCGTAATGGCTATGTCGCTGGACTCCCACGTAGTCAACCGCAGTTCGAGTCTCGGACCCGGTGGCTTAGATTCACGCTGGGCGTGTGTGCGTGCATGCCCAAGATCCCAGGAAGAGAATGGAGGAGAAGGGATTGCGGCGTGGCCATCCCCCCTGGAGGGTGATTTCTCGCTTTCTGTCTCTCTGTCTCTCTCTGTCTGGCTGGTGAGCGCACGTGCCCTATAGCAAAAACCTCTCCAAAAGAAAAAAAAAAAAAAAAAAAAACTTTGCTACTGTCTTTATTCAATCTCACCTCACTGTCTCACCAAGAGCTTTATACTCATCATAGCATAACATGGTTTTCCAGTAATAATATGCTTTGAATAAAATTGTATTGATTGAGAAGTTTTGTTTAATTGTCACAGGGTATGTGCGCTCACTAGAGAGAGTCAGAGAGGCCGAGACAAAGGAAGGAGAATCACCCTGAAATGGGCATGGTTATACCCTGATCCTTTCTCCTGCATTTCTCCATCATGGCAGGGTTTTGGATGTTGATCGGGCTGCAAGACTGGAACTCATTCGCACGGTTGGCCATGTGGGATCATCCTCCCTAACCATTAGGCTGTGAGGCATGTCCTTGAATAGAGCTTCTTAAGCACTCTAAAATATTTTCAAAGTCAGATTTCTTTTTAGAGTTAGGGACAATGTGGATCATTTTCTTTAAAAAAAAATGTATGCTTTGTTTCGTAGTGATACTCTGATTACAGTCTTTCTTCTCCTAAATAGCACTGATGTGTAACCCCCTCCCAATCTGAAATGTATTATCTTGGTCTCAGGTTGTTTTTTTTGGTGCATTTCTTTCTTCTGGATGCCTTGCAGTTTAATTAAACCTTACTTAAAAATGAACAAAAAAAAAAAAGAATTGGGGACAATTTTACATTAAACCGTTTACTTGATTTTTATTTTATATTTGCAAAAGACACATATGCTCACCAGAGAGATACAGAGAGAGAGGAAATGTGAGAAAGCAAAGCATCCTGCAACACACGTGGAATGGTCACTCTGCAATCTCTTCTCCTCCATCTTGTCTCCATTCAGTATTTTGGACGTGCAAGCACACACACACAGCACATTTCTCAAGCCACCACATCTGGGACTTGAATCACTCAATAGGTTGTGATATTCAACCACCTTAACCACCACTCGCTGGAAGATCTCACTTACTTGATTTTAAAAAATTTGTCTTACTCGCTAAAGAAATCAGATAGATGTACATGACTCCGGGCAGTATGGGGTTGGGTGGGTTTAGAACTTAGCAGAAAAGACATGCTTTTAAAATTGCAAATTGAAAAAACTGCATTTCAGTAGGGTGGTGGCCCATGCAGACCTAGACGCATTGGAGCTCTCCACTTCACGTGTGCTCACGATGCTGACACCAGCAAAACTTCAAAGCTGCCTAGAGAGCGATTTTGGTTTGGAATCATTCTGTTCTTCCCACATGAATCCCCATTTTAAAACCAAAACTTTCACACAGGAAACCAAACATTTATATTCTACATTTTTGTTCTTTTTATTGCATTTTGGGGGAGCATTACCTCAGTTTATGTCGATTTATATAGTACATTAAATGTTGTAAATTACCATAAAGTGAAACGACACATCACAGAATGATGTTGGAACCATAAATCATTACTATTTCCTGCTGAACACAGATGTTCTTATTTTTAGACCCATGTCAAGATTCATTTTGTTCTTCCAGATTGTTGAGCCAAACTTTAAATTTTCTTGTTATCAAAATGAACTATTATATTCCCGCTGTCATTTATAAGCTGAGCAAAATGAGTTGCTCAGGCAGTCAAGGTAAATCAGCCTGCGCCCGTCGCTCTTCCACAGTTGGCCTCTACTACGTCAGAATTTAAACCAGCAACGACAAAGCTGATAGACTTCCAATGCTGATCTTATTCACTACGATTCAGTAACAATGGCGTTTTAACTTCAGTGGAGAGATTGTTACATATGATTTAAGCAGTGATCACTTTGTCAGGGGCATCAGCGTTTCAGTCCACAAAACCTGCTTGGTGTCACTTTGCTGTTGGGAATGGCATACCAGTTGCTCAGAAAAGGGGACACTAGAGAATAGGAGTGTGCACGTGTGTGTATATTCACTGTTTGCTTCCTAAAGTCATCAGGTTCTTTTTTCCCACCAACCTTTTTCCTGCTTTCTTCTTATAATCTAGAGCTTTATTTTGTTTTTAAAGAATATTTTATTTTTTATTTATTTATTCATTTATTCCTTTTTTTTTTTTTTTATTTTGACCAGAGAGGGACAGAGCAAGAGAGAAGGAGAGAGAGGGAAAGTGAGAGAGCAAGCCTCCAGATCCAGGACTTGAACCGTGGTCTGCCATGTGGGAGTCCAGCATACTTAACCACCCTGCCACCTGCCGGCCCCTAGAGCTTTATTTTCTTAGCTCACCAGGCAGAATAACAACTGGCAGTTCTGTAGGTAGACAGATATCTTAAACCTACAGGCAAGGGATTGAGTAGCTGAGAAGGATGCATTTGTGAGTGTCAAAGGTGTTTGATTTAGAGATTCATCTGAGAGAGACCAGAGATCAATAGAGGTTACTGGAGGAAAAACAAAAAACAAAACAAAAAAAAAAAACAAGGGAAGCAGAAATACTTGTTGGGAATATGATATGTAATACCACATCAAACAATGGATTTGACTTGCAAGATAACAAAACTTGTGCTGAAAATACAATATAGACTTAGACCTCAGCAGAGAATAATTTCAATTGTGATATTTTCGGTTTCACTTGATTGTATTTCCAGGGTGATGGGTATGAGACTAAGTAGAGCGTGTTCGAGAGAGAGTGTTTTAAAACATGTTATTCAGGAATCAGCTCAATAATGTAATGTTCGGTTTGTTTGTTTTACTTTGTTTTAAGTGTTGAGGATAATGGCTATTCTAAAACAATTTCTAGCAAAGCTCATGAGGTAAAAATTATAAAAACATACATCTTACTATTGCCAAAATCTGTGGTTAGAAATTCTAGTTTTATGGACAAACTTTAGCTTCAGTTTACTATAAAATATGTTTCAAAAAGCATTCGGTTATCAAATGTAGCTTTTCTGTCTGTATGTACTCCTAATTTTTTGGTTATTTTTCTCCTTAACTTTTTCCCCTCTCTTCCTAGCTCATTAATCTCTTTCTCTATTTTCTTTTACAGAAAATAATTCATTAAGGATCTTCCAGATACTAGAGTTAAAGACTAATGAACCTTCTTCTTCCTCCACATTAAAATAGAAAAGGGAACATTTCTAGGATAGTTGTTGAAATTTATAAACTGAGAAACTAAAGTGAAATAGTTATAAGAGGGATGTGGGTCAATGAATGGAATAGATGTGCATCACCTCTGAGTCCACAAAGAACAACTTTGTAGGTTTTAGAAACTTATGAAATCAGGCCAAATCTTACATTTTGAAAGTACTAATCTTTATTACCATTATCATTAGGAAGAGCTGCTAATATAAATTGTTATATTTCAGAGAACAGCCCTGAAGACACTAGAAGAGCTAAAAGAAAATGTAATGATGTATGAGAAATGGTGAAACCCCATCAGGCGATTTAACTTACGTTCTGAGTGAAAATCTGTTACCTTGAGGTTTACATTAATAGAAATTAAACAGGATTCATCAGAAGCAGTCTGAAGGTGAACCAGTTTGTTTCCTTTGTCATTGAAATTGTTTAGAAGAGACTTATAAGAAATGTATTCACATCATCTGGAAATGAAATACGGCTATGAATTAACTGCTTCTGGACACACTGACAATTTCACCTCACCCTGAGGTCTCAAAACAACCCCGAGCTTCATAGCTTAGCACATCAGTCACCAAGAGGGATTGGTGGGGCTTCCCATCTCAGGGCCAGGAAGTTATGATCTCACTGGTGCTGAGTTTGCATAGAGGACAAGGCTTTTTTAATTTATTTTGTGTACTGGGAATTAATGCTCAAATTCTGTTACTTCTTGTGGAGACTTCAAGGGTAAAGATATTCACTTTCAAGGCACATCATAATTTGATCAAATGAGGATAAAATAAAAGAATTTAAAATGTGTTTCTCACCTTTAATTAAAAAATACTACACCTTCTATAATCAAGGGTTTCATTATCTGAGTTGTATAATTTATTTCATAAATTTTGTTGCCCTGTTTACATGAAAACTGATCATTACTTCATGAAACACTCAAATACTTATTTTGTGTCTCATAAAGATAAAATTAACTAAAGACTCAATTTGACAAACTATCTAAGAATATGTATAAAGAATATCTTAACATTTTTGGAATTTTTTTTTAAAGAGAATTTTGCTACAGTATGTGTGCACTCACCAGAGAGTCAGAGAGTTAGAAAACATGAAAACACTCCCACATGGGTGATGGTCATACCACAATACCTTCTCCTCCATTCTCCTCTCTGGATTTAGGGCATGCACACACATGTGCCTGAAGTGAGTTTTAACCCACTGGGTCTGGAACTCAAACCATGGTCAACCACATGGGAGTCCAAGGATGTAACTATTACTTACCACTGCTGATCACAACATTTTTGGAATATTAAACAAAAACAAAGTCATTGATCATTGTAATAAAAACTCTGTTAATCAGAAATATTCTTCTATTTTCAGGTAGAGCTTCATGATTTTGCAAAAATTGGCATTATGGGCACAAAGAGATTCCTTATGGGAAAACACATAATTCATGCAATCTGTAAATAAATGAATATTTATCAGAAACTACTAATGTAACTTTTGTATTCAAGAAAATAATTTATTTGGGATGACAAAAAATGAATAAAAGAGTGTAGTACAACAAAAAAGGAATACATTGCAAAATGGTGGCCTAGAACCTACTGTAGAATTCTGTGGTGATCAGGGAAGGGGAAAGAAGGCGGCGGCCAGGAGGCTGTTATGTAAGAGGGGAGAATGAACTACTGAAAGAGAGACATGAGTCTGATAAAGAAGCCAACTAAAGTAAGAACAATTCATGGCAGAGAAAATTGAACTAATGAAAATGTTAGAAGTCTGTTAACCACTAAGTATATCAACTTGTGGAAAATCACTTAATCATGGGGACCTTACCGTGGAATACTCTGAGAACAGAAGGAGGAGCTTGGGTAGAAGGATCCTGGAACGCAGCGAAGCAACATGATTAGACATCACTGCAGAGCTCTTCCCCCAATGTAGGTATGTGGTATAGACCTGTTTATTAATTCCTATGATCCCAATGATGGAGTGGATGGATATACACATGATATTCCCATGTTACCAGTGAACAAGACAAGGTTTAATGTGTTTAAGTAATTTACCCAAAGCCTAGTGTGACACTAGCTCTTACTTGATCATGGGTTCTCTGACTCTGGAGGACTGTATCTAAATGAATGACTATATAAATGAATTTCTGATATACATATATATATATATATATATATATATATATATATATATATATATGTGTGTGTGTGTGTGTGTGTGTGTGTGTGTGTGTATTTATTTATTTATTTATTTACTGGACATATGAGGTCATAAATTTCTTCATCACTTTAGCAAAATGTTACTCTAGAAGGGAAGCTGGCAAATGTTTGCTGTAAAAGACTAGACAGTATTTGGGTCATGTGGGTCATGTGGTTACTGGGATGAACACTCTGCCCTGCTGTGCCTATCTGTCTCTCTTTGTGGCTGGGGACATGCACATGCAGGAATTAAATAAATGAATGAGAAGGACTTTTAGCATAGGTCCCAGTCACAACGAAGTTTAAAACACCTGTCAGGACCTGCAGGGTGTTGCAGACAGCAGGGTGCCAGGGTGCCAGGGTGCCTCTGCAGTGCTGGAGCCCTGCGGGAAGGTCTGGATTTGGATCTCAGGACCTGAACACAAGTTGGAAGCTAAGAGGAGGATGGCAGTGTGACAAGACCCTACTGGGGGACTCCCGCAATAAATAAATAAATAAATTTTAAAATAAAGAAATTTTAAAACAAACGAAAAAAAAAAAACTAAACAAACAAAAAGAAGAAGTCAGGCAAAGAGAACCAGAGCTTGAAGAGCACACAATATTGCATATAAAATGTAATTGCAGATTGCCAGGGGAGCCCAGACGGGTGCCTTTAAGTTAGAAAGACCCCAGAGAATGATTTCTAGTACTGCTTCATGGAGACCCAAAAGCCCTGTTTTCTTTTTTCTTTTCTTTTATTTTTACTATTGTTAATTTTTTAAAACATTCTATCACTATACAGCATTTGGCTTGTGAAGAGAATTTATCCAACATGAAAAATACATAAGGTCCCTATTTTCATAAAATATTTCATTTTGGTCTTTTGCTCCAAACCTGTGGAATAAAATGACAGCGTATACCTTTGAAACTCACTTGTCTAGATGAAAATTTAATATAATGTTGATTTTTTTATTCCCTTTCAAATCAAAAAGTCATTCAAATTGGAAGTATTTCTGTATTATTGTATCCCAGACATTGAAGAAACATTACCATCTATGGTGACTATTCACTTTCGTTTTAATTTCCAGAGAGCACCAGCTCTTTCCAGATAGTAAGATGGAGAGAGTGGAAGAGCAAGATGGCCCCCCAGCGTGGTGTGGTCGTGCTGCAGTCCCACTCTTCTTCTCCATCCATTTGGGGTTTGGGGGATTCACATGCATGCACTTAGCATGTTTGTCCAGTTTCCAGGCTGGGATTCGAACCATGTTCAGTTGTGTGGAATCCAGCTCCCTTAACCACTATGCTAAAAGGCTGACCCCTATAGTGAATTTCAAAAAAATTTGACAAAGCTTAACCTGTCGAGAGAAACCTCAAGATTTACTGTGGTTTAGAGTCTGACTGCATGTTGACTCTTCTTTCATGAGAAGTCAACTGTCCTAACGTAGCCCTGGAGATTTAGGGATATTGATGACAACAAGACAAGATGCTTACCCTATAGGAAAAACTCAACCGCGAGACCCATCCATTATAAACAGCCTACTCGCTGTTTCAGTAGTTGGCCGGCAGCCAGGAGAGAGGTGAACAGATTGAGGTGAGCCACAGGGAGACTGTCAAGGTGGACAAAGGACTAAATAATGCAAAGCGCTGAAAATACATGAGTCAGAGTGATTAGTGATGGAGGCAGGAGGAAATCATATGTGATGACTCTACTATGAGCTTCTCCAATGATCTAATGCCACTTCAACTGTCTTTCATACAGGTTGAGAAAATTTAAGAAGGAATTTGAGGAAGTGAGATATGAAGCATGCAGTAATTGCATAGCATGCTTCGGCAATGAACTCCACCTTCTGTTTTTGGAATAGTAGCCTAGGGATAGAGAAGAGCAGAACAGAATCAGACAGCCAGGCATATGAATACGGGAGGGGCGTAGGAAACGCTTGGCCAGTGACATATGCTGACATATGTTGCTGAATTCATGAGATGCCTCTAATGAGGAGCCGAGACATCTCCACATGTAATACTGACAATCTTAATAGAGAGACACCAGCATTCCAAATAAGATACATGTGCTTCTTTAAAACTACTATAATGGGGACCAGTTAGCATAATGGCTATGTCGCTGGACTCCCATGTAGTCAACTGTGGTTCGCATCCCAGACCCGGTGGCTTAAAACTCACGCTGGGCGCGTGTGCGTGCATGCCCAAGATCCCGGGAGGATAACGGAAGAGAAGGGATTGTGGCGTGACCATCCCCCCTGGGGGGTGATTTCTCACTTTCTGTATCTCTGTCTCTCTGTCTGTCTGGCGAGTGCATGTGCCCTATAGCAAAAACCTCTAAAAAAAACAAAACAAAAAAACTGCTATAATGATCTATTTCCAATCTTATCAAAACAATCAGAGTTGGGTCAGCCCATGATAGAGTAATTAAGATAGTTAAATGCAGGACTAGCAGTTGACCTAAGGGCTATGTGGCTGGACTCCCATGTAATTGACAGCAGTTTGAGTGCCAGACCCAGTGGCCTAAACTCACGCCAGGCATGTGTACATGCGTGCCCAAGATCTCGAGAGGAGAACGGAGGAGAAGGGATTGTGGTGTGGCCCTTCCCCCTGGGGGGTGATTTCTAGCTTTCTGTCTCTTTGTCTCTGTCTCTCTGGTGAGTACATGCGCCCTATAGCAAAAACCCCTGCAAAAATAAAAAAAGAAGAAGAAGAAGAAAAGAAAAGAAAGATAGCTAAATGCTGCATAGTCAAATACTTGGTTTGAGTTCTGGACCAGTGGCTTGAAAAACATGCAGGGTGCATGTGTGTGCATGCCCAAAATCCTGAAGGGAGAAT
Organism: Tupaia tana; assembly: GCA_026018925.1. Lineage (NCBI taxonomy): Eukaryota > Metazoa > Chordata > Mammalia > Scandentia > Tupaiidae > Tupaia > Tupaia tana. Next base: position 104,905,834 of record JAKSZU010000005.1, on the reverse strand, counting down.
GGAGGAGTTATTGCAGCATGGCCTTCACCCCTGGGTATTGCTTTATTACTTTCTCTCTCTGGAAAGTGCATGCAATGTGTAGCAAAATCTTACAATCTTTTTAAAACTAATATAAAATAAAACAATCAGAGTAGGGACCAACAGGTGGCATGGTGGTTAAAGTGCTAGACTCCCACATGGCTCATCGTGGTTCATGTCCTGGATCTGGTGGTTTGCTTTCTCACTTTTTTTTTCTCTATCTGGTGGGAACATGTGTCCTATAGCAAATTAAATAATAATAATAAATAAAATTAAGTAAGTAATTCTTTAAAAAATCAGAGTAAGAGGAGTTACATTATTTTGAAAACACAAATCTATTTAAATATAAACCTGATGACCTTTTCTAGTTTAACTTATCAAACATGAAAATGTTTGAGAAATAAAAATATTCACCTTAATTCCACAAATAAATGGATACGTATCTTGTAAGTAATAGTTTAATTAATATTTCTCCCCAGTTGAATATTTTAAAATTCATTAGTTAAAAGACTATGTTGTGGGCAAAATACAGTACTAGATATTCTCAAACTATTCAAAGAAGTCTGAAGACATCATCCCAAGGTTAGTACTACAGTGAGTAGGAAGGCTACACTCTCTAGATTAACTGTCTAGTATGGTTGATGCTGGGTTCCATGTGCTTATTGGGTTCTTTGACTGTGAGTGTAAATATTAATCCAAGCAATTCCAAAGAGAAAGCTAACAACTGAGGTAATATTTCTGGTTCACAGACAATTTTTTAATTCATAGTGCTTAGCTCTTTAGCGGTTGAGATGGTTTCATTTACAACTCAGAAAAATGACAATTCAGAAGTTAATGCTCCTTAGAGACTCATTGGTATTACCCAGCGATTTCCAGACCAGTAATAATTCATTTTCCTATACTTGGAAAATAATTCATTTTCATGCTCTGTGGTAATTGTGAAGCCTTAACTTATCTGCTTCAAAATAACACACAGTGTGGTATATACAAAGTAATTTTTGGCTTTTAAATATTTTCAAATATATTCTGTCAACTTTAATTGGTATAAAACCCTCACTTTAAAACTTAGGAAAAAAGGCTTAATATCAATTGACTTACTCATATTTACAAAGTAACTAGTGCCAAAGGACATTTAATATTTTCTAAGTTCTACTGTAGCACTACTTTTACCATCTATAAAAAAAAAAAAAAAAAAAAAAAAAAAACTTTTTAAATGAAAAGGGATTTTACTGTGTCATTTTATAATAATTAATGTCCTATGATTCTCAAAAAAGGAATATTCAAAAATATATCCTAATTCGCAAGTATAAAGTGATAGCATTGAGTTACCACTATATGTCTACTTAAAGTATATGTATCGTGTTGGGAAGGACACATTTAACAGAATTTAAATGAATACATATGACCAGAAAATAGATGACAGTGCTTCATTACGTTGAACCATTTCCTCTGTACTGATGTGTCGCTGTGTGTATCCTTTTTCCTATAGCTTTACACCCAAGCAGTGTGAACATTTTCACTGAATTGAGTGGGTTCGCTTCATTGAATTGCTTTAACGTTAGTCATATCTTCTTTTATTTTTTTTAAATAAAATAAACTCATGCAATGACCTAAAAGTTGAAGAATATATTTATAGTGAAAATACTTTGTATATGTTTTCTTTTTTAAGTTAGTCTTTTTATTTCAATTTATTTATTTCTTGAAAGAATAGCTATAGCAAGAGAGAGAAAAACAGTCACCTTCTACAGAGTCTTGTTGTACCACAGTCCTTCGAGGCTTCCAGCCAGCCGGGGCCTTACACTCAGGTACAGGTCCCCTGCATCTTAGGTTGATCCAGTGTCTGGACCATAGTCTCCCACATGGTTCCAGAAATGCAGAGCATTGTCCTGCCCCCTGTACCACCAAACTGGGCCTATGTCAATCGTTTGTTAAAATAAGAAAGTTCTCATTTCAACCCAACAGTAGACTAACCAGGAAATGTGAATGGTAATGGATAAGTCAAACTCAAAGAATAATGTTGTAGTCCTGACCTTGTGTCCAGCAGTTCAGCCCTGTGCATAGGGAGTTAGATCCCACAGGGCCAAGTATAGTGTGACTCCCAGCCCTGGTGGTCTGTGTGTGTGTAGGCTCAAACTTCTGAGGGGATGTGGGGATGGAAGAAAATGGATTCTGGTGTGACGCCTCCGCACATACTGGCATGGTCTCTATTTCTCTCTCTCTCTCTCCTTCTGGTGAGTAGGCACTCCCTGGCAATAACAAACAAACAATAATTCAGTGATAATAATAAAAGAAGTAAGTTATTCTATTTTATGCTAGTCTACATCTTATGTACAATTCTCTGTATGGTCACTGGTCTTGGCAACGTTTCTGATAGCTCAAGGAAAAGCTTCTTTCAAAGCACAACTTCATATATGTCTAACTATAATACCTTGTATAATATTAGCTCATTGTTTAAAGCCATATTTTCATTTTGACTGTATTTTTACAAAACTATACACATGATAGACTAATAGGTAAGAAAGGTGATGTAATAAGGAATTGTATACAAGAGTATTTATGTTGGTCTGGGAAACTTTTACTTGAATTCTAGATTCAGATTTTTCCCTAACAATTCCTATGATTTTTTTTTTTAATTAAGATTTTTGTCATACGGTGAGTGTGCTAATCAGAGAGTCAGAAAGAAACAGTGAAAGGGGAAATGAGAAATCAGTCCCTCTGGGGGTGGGGGAGAAATCACATCCAATCCCTTCTCCACTGTCCTCCTGGGATTTGGGACATGCATGCACACACACCTGGTATGATTTTCCCATTGCCAAGTCTAGTACTCAAACTGCTGTTGGCCATGTGGGAGTCCAGAGTTTTAACCACCATGCTACATAATGGCCCTAACTTCTATAATCTTGAACAATTCATCCAATACTTAGGCTTACTTTTCTTATAATTAATATAAATATAATTTGACCTACCACATTTTATTAACACACTTATTTTCATGTAACAAGGGAGAGCCAATTAGAGATATAACCAGATATAAAGAAGAATTTACAGTAATTTAAATGCCTTAAAAAATGCTGGCCCAGTTACAGCGGTATAGGAGTAGATTGTCCATGTATGATACTGGGATCATAAAGGAAGGACTTGGGGCTCCAATCCTGGAGAGAACTGAGCCAGCCAGGAACGCCTGCGGAAGTGCCCATGATCCTTGCAGGCTGGATGGATCAGGGAGGACCTCGGTGAGTGGCATGGCAAGACCCTGTTCAAGAGTCCCTGTCTCCCTTGTACTCTCTCAGTAAATAAATGCATGAACAAATAAAGTTTTTTAAAAAGAAACCAATGAGAGATTTAATTGTATACAGCTATGCAAATAGTAGTGAAACAAAAAGTTCTAAAGCCACAGCAGGACTGCATTAACTGGAGGATTTAAGTGAGCAAGTATGGATATTTTTCTACAGAAGCCAACAACTCTTGAAGCAGCTCAAGAATTGGCTCTGAAAAGAGTTGAAAACATTAGGTAGAAACAATAATGTAACATACACATAATTTACTTATTTTTCTACATTTATATTGGCATTATTATATTTGTTGTTACTAATGTATTTTACATATTGCTATTTTTGTCAGGTTTATATTTTTGGTTAGTATTAAGTTATAATTACCATCTCCACTTGTAGTCAGCTGAAAAATAAAGTAACAGAAGTGGATGGTAGGAGGAAATAGGTTACTTCCAATTAAATGAAATGCTGAGTGCACATGGACTAAGATAATATTGCCCTGTGTCACTATTTCCAGCAAATGCAGCAGACAGTTTTGGGATTTGGGCTAGGAAATGTAAGTGTGAAACAGGAATGTGGCAAGGATAGGGTGGGATTAGCCCCTCGCCAGGTGTTTTCCAATAGAAACAAAGAAGGATTGTCCTTATGAAAGACAATTAAAGTCAGGCTTTGTGTAAGCAGGGGAGCTCATCTGGGAGCAATGTGCAGTGGAGACATGAGCGTTTGGTACCCAGCGAAGTGACGTGGTGCTTTTTCCGACAGCGTGCGTGCAACCTTTATGATGCAGAAGGACAGTTGGCCTATCTGTGCAAACTGCTCAACAGCTGGGCCATCTTCAAGGACATGACATGAACATTTTAAGAAAAAATGTCTGTGCTAACATTCTCCTATTAATATACCAAGGTTGCTAGAAGGAGTAGGACATTGGAGAAGTAAGGGGGCGTTCAGGGTGAAACGGCGAGAGCAAAAGCAAAGGCTGATTTTAGGCTGGAGAGAGGAACAGAGATGAGGAAACTATAAATCACAAGGGATGGATATGAAGTACAGCTGAAGACCAGCAGGGAGGAGATGGGTCTTGCAGCGAAAAGGAGAAATCAATATGTCAGAGGAAACACTTTTGTCTACAGTCTTCAGATGAGGAAGGAAAGGAGAGGGCAGAATTCAAGTGAATAGATGGAGGAAGCACCAAACAAATGAGAATAGCAGGACCATGAGAAAAAGAGACCAATCTCCCAACAGGCAGAATGGGGGAGAAGATAAATCACAAGGAAATACAGTACAAAAATAACAGTAACTTAAGAGGACCAAGGTTAAATGAAAGAAGTTCAAAAGACAACGTGAGCAGTTGAGCCAGCCCTGTCAATGTGAGGAAAGGGCAATGTGATTAACAGGGGGTGATCAGAAAACGTGGGTTCTTCAGTTCCACTCTAATCAGCATAGGGACTTAGGAAAAAGCTAATGAGGTAAAGCACTGGGAGTGATCCGAGTATGTAACAAGCCCCAGTTCAGAAAAGAGACAGAAGAAAGGAAGGGGCCGGGGCCAAGCAGGAAAAGGAGGAGAAATGCGATGGCAGTTTGAGTAAACAGGTGTATTTTGTTTTGCTTTAGGAGTTCTGGGCCAGTTTTCTTCATGTCAAGAGAGCAGATGGGACTTGACGGTGGCGAAGGTCTTCCTGACCTCTAGCCTTCTGGGGCTTTGCCCTTCTGTTCAGGCAGTAAGGAGCACCAAGCACAGAGAAGATCAAGGCACTGAGTCTTAGTCTATGCAGCAGCTATGGAGCGACTCAGAAGAATTGCAGTTTGAAACATGGAGACGAGGGTGCAAATGAAAGAGATTTCTTTGGTTCCACTGCATGGGGCTTCTCCCAGTGAAAAATAAGCAACTATATATATCTGAATGGGAGTTGGATATTTGACACGTCTAAGTATTTAGAAAATGAGAACTCTGTATGGGGAATTTTATGATTTGGGGGAGAGAATTTTAATATTCTTAGAAAAATTTATATAAATCTGATTCTAAGCACTATCCAATTATCTCACATTGGTATGTTAGAATGTGTGTATTCAGAGGTACATGCTAGTGATCTGAAATAGGATTACAGTCAGTTGAAGTGCACAAAACAATTGATATTGTATATAGGAAAATCAATTTTAAACTATCAAGAGAAAATAGCACATTTTCTTGTCATGACTTTGCAATAGCTAAAAGTAACTTCACACAATCCTAAAAATTTGGAAGTCATATGGAGGATGTAAAAACTTCTGTTAGAACAGGAAGAAATTTAAATATTTAAATATAATCAATGAAAAGAAAATTTGCTTCAATTTTAAGATGCTTCTAGTTACATAAGCAGGTAAAATATGATATTAAATACATGAGCAGAAAAAAAATTTTGTGTGTGATCAAATACAATGTTTTTTAAAGCAAAGAACAACAAAACTGAAGAAAGATTAGAAAAAAAGGAGAAAAAATAGGGGGAAGGGAAAATAGGTGGAGGCTGTAGGAACAGAAGTTTGGAGAGAATTCAGGGACAGAAGTGCAAGGGTAAATTTCCTGTCCAGGTACACATTACAAAGCAAAAGCCAAAGGATAGTAGAGTGGGTTCTATGGGCATTAGGTAGTGATGACATGGGAGAGGTGGATAACAGAGCAAATGAGTCTAACTGGACAGGAAGTGACGTGAGATGATATTGCAGCATCACCCACAATTTTCAGATTAACACCTGACCTCAACTAAATTTGACCTGAGCTTGGCTCCATACCTGAGTCCATACTTAACAAACCTCAAACCACTTACTAGGAAAGGAAAACGAAAGCCTCACCTAGGAGTGTATTTGTGTGTGTGCCACTAGCTGAGTCTCAGCCTACCACAGCTCACTGGCTGCCAACTGATCAGACCACCTCCATAGATGGCCAGCGTTGTAACCAAGCTTTGTCTGCTCAATGCTTCCCTGTCCTGTCCTTAAATGCTTCCTCCCTTCCATAGCTGAGCTCACAGAACCTCTAACGTTCTGAGGGCTCCTAGACTGACAGCTGATTCTTTGCTGAGTAATTCTTTGCTTTGTGAAATCAAGTGCCAGTGCCCTCGATCCAGCATCGCTAGGGATGGATTATGGTACCGAGCCTTGTTAGAGGTGCTGTCTCTCTGTCTCTGTGTCTTGATTGCTCATGTAAGAAACAAAAATAAACTTTAAAAGGAAAAGGAGAAGGGACCAGCAGTTAGCTTAATGACTATGTCACTAAACTCCCATGTAGCTGACTGCAGTTAAAGTCCTGGACCTGGTGGCTTAAACTCATGCCGGGTGCATGTGCCTGCGTGCCCAGGATCCCGAGGGGAGAATGGAGGAGAAGGGATAGCAACATGGCCACCCCCTCTCAGGGGTGTTCACTTTCTGTCTCTCTCTGTCCCTCTGGCAAGTGCATGCACCCTGTAGTAAAAACCTCTCAAAAAAATAAATAAATAAATAAATAAATAAATAAATAAATAAAGGAAAAGGAGAAGAAAACAAAAATAGAAGTAGTAGATTATTAGCCTTAATTGCCATGCAGAAAGGCAACTCTCACACCCTCACATGCACATATATAACCTGATTATGTTAAAATGTAGATTCTTTGACTAGCCACTGTGATCTCTGTGGTATCCATAGATCCTGCATGCTTCAATGAATTATAGTTGTTATGTCTTCCACTGTGAGATGCTCAAAATTTGGCTAATCTGGTTCCCCTTTAAGATAATTTCAGTATCCTTTAGACATAACCACATTAAACTTTCTGGCCTAACTTGCTTTGTAACAAACATCTAGAAACGTCCTGCATATTTTCTGCCCTAGAGAAGAATGACTTTTCCTTTAAGAACCAGGAATTCCCAAAGTGCATATTTTATTTCTGTTGTCATCGATTCCAGTCTTTCAACAATTTACAAACCTAGTAAATACATAATTTAGGAAAAAGTTTTGAGTTCTTAGTGATATTTCAAATTGAATTTCAACATCATATAAATCAACTTCTTTGATATTATGCTTAAAGTCACTTGAAATAATTATTTTCTTTGTCATGAATATGTCACTCTCTCACATACTGTTAAGTTCATCCATTTAGTTTTGTTATCAATGTTGTGTCACATCTTTAATTTTTGGCTTTATATATGTGTATGTATATATATATATATATGTGTGTGTGTGTGTGTATGTATATGTATATATATATGTATATGTGTGTGTGTATATATATATATATATATATATATATATATAGTATTGTTATACAGTTGCATGATACCTTAATCAGCGTTACAAAATGAGGTTCTTCAGAACAGTCTTGCTCTTATCTCTATTAATCCAATTCTCTTCTCTGAGTCCTCATATATAATGACTTCTGTTCATTTTAATTTATCCTTTCAATGTTTCATTACTATAGTAATATATATAGCTTATATATATATAAACATTACTATATATATATGTACACTATATACGCACTCATTTGAATTTCCTTCCATATTAATGAAAAGACAGCATATTTTTCATTTTATTTTGCATTTTGCTTTTTTGATTTGACAATGTATCTCTGAGATAAACTATATCAGTGTATCCATCCACATAGATCACTGTTTCTATCTTTATTCAGATAGTACCCTAACAATAGGCAGTTGGTTTTATTTCTCCAACTTTTTGCCTTTATAAATAATGTCACAAGCAACATGGTGTGTTTTTACTAATGTAACTATTCAATACATTTTTTTAAATGGGATTGCTGAGTTCAACGATACAGGTATATACAATTTTTCTAGACACTCTGAAATTCTCTCGTAAGAGGTTTTCTGTTTTTATTGTAAATACCCACCAGAGTGCTTACTACTCATTGCCTTATCAGCAGAACATACCACTTTCTTAGGATTTTGTCAGTCTGTTTGAGAGAAGATATCTTGAAATGTTTAATTTACATCTCTAGTATGAGCGAAATTGAGCATCTTTTTCAGGACCTTTCCCAAGTGGGCCCAGTTGCTTTACAATGATGCCATAAATTGAACCCGTGAAATACTTCACATGGATTTCATAAATGAAGGAGTGAAGATGATGTGAGGTAGAGGCAGACACCATAACACAGCCTGCGGCGGGTGCCTGACCCTTCCCTGTGCAGTTCTCTCTGGTCCTGGGAAGGACTCGACGGCTTTCTCAGCAGCTCAGGACTCCAGCCAGCTGATGGTGGGATTCATCACTTCCAAAGTGAGCATCTGGGCACAGAAGTGGAGTAGACATTGCATAGAACAATTTGTTATAATTATGCTGGAGAATAAGTATAATTTTACAGAGAAAAATATTTTAGTATTGGAATGTTAAGAAAGTCATGACACATTTTTTTTTTTTTTGCCTAGAAAAACACAGAATAATGTGTCATGACTTTTATGATGACCCAACACATTTAAAGGCAAACTTTCCAGATAATTTATGTATTAATACAGGTAGGTTTTCCAATATATGTAGTGAATACTTAAACCCATACTAGCTAGATGACCTTTTAAATTAGGAAGAAACAAACAAAAGGCAAGATGGGAACCAGAAAGTGGCACAGTGGTAAAACATGATTCTTTTCTGCCAGGCAATATGTGGGAAAGTCTGTGTTCAAGTCTGGAGACCTTCCTCAATATGCCTGCTTACACATGATCCGGGCAAGCTGAGGCCTGGATGTGGATCACAGAGTCCGGACCCTATTGTAAGGAGTCTAATTCTATCTCTGTCTTTCCCTATTTGTCTTTTGCTCATGGAAGAAATTAAAAAATTAAACAAACAAAAAACAAGACAATGCATAATTATCATCATGGTATTTTCATCACTCTGATTGATATTAATTATTGCTTATTATTTGGAAATAACCATTATAAGTGACCAAAAGCAGACAATTTAGAAAAAAAAAAATAAGTCTTTTTAAGGGGAAAAAAATTCCAGCTAAACTTAAATAAAAATAAATTAATTTTATCACAAATGTTTTGGTATATAAGTATGCCAATGTTGGAAAAGGATTACTTTCAGATTTTTTAGTTCTTTGGATAGAAAAAAAAAAAAAAAAAAGAAAAGAAAAACATAGGAAACTTATCTTGAAACTGCTAAATATTAATCTTCTATCCTCTTTTTTTAAATAAAATATATCCACTGGTCACACTGTTGTCCTGATGTCTAATTTATTCTCAGTGGTTTCTCATTGCATCCTCCGGTAAATAACAACATGTGCATATGTGTGGAAGGTAATCGAGGCGCACAGGAAGAGAGAGTCCTCGATGGGCTACCTAGACATGGGGCTCTTCCTTCCCTGGAGCTTCCGAAAATAGCTTCCCATCTGTTCAGAACAATTTTAATAAAAGCCTGCCAGGGTATAGACTGTATTCCTCAAGTTTTAGATTCTCTGAAGTCTCTTTTTAGAAAACAAGCTCTTGACAGCCCATCAAAGTAAAAGAAAGAAAGAAAGAAATCCTTTGCCTGTAATTTTTTAAAAAAATTATTAGTGTACAAAAAGGTGTTAGTTTCATATAAAATGTCTTTAAGTAGATGTTTATAGCCAAAATATATTTCCCACTAGATTACTAAAGTAGGTCACCTTCTGGTTTAAATTACGGAGGAGGTATCTCTTGATTTTCTTTTTTTTTTAACTTGGAATTTGGGATTTTAATTGAACCACAATTTCTAGGATCAAGGACATAACATTTATTCACAGAAAAGAGAAAACATTAGGAATCGGATTAATATAGTAGACAACAACATAGTTAAAACAAGATCTCCAAAGTTAAATTAATTTTTTATGTGTTCTTTGTTTCCATAATGCTTTGTTTTTAACCAATCTATATTCTCTATTCTTGGAGCCCCGCTTTTTTACCCTCTGGGTAGTCTAGTTGGTCCCTTCTTACCCTGAGGATATACTTGTTGGTTTCTTGCTCCCTGTAACCAAAACAGCTATAGGCTTTGGTGTTAAAGTAGGTGTGATAGTCACTGGAAAAGTCGGTATTGCACAGTGTGTTTCAATTGCTAAGATATTGGCACTTTCTAATTTAACATCAGAGTAAATACACTTCACATAATCTTCCAAGTGTGTATGTGTTGATGTGTGTATATATATATTTATGTGTGTGTGTGTGTGTGTGTGTGTGACTTTCAAACTAATATTAGATGAAAATACATATTTTTCCATTGACTGTATCCTTTACTTTCAAGAAAAAGCAAGAGCATTTATAAAGTGTAAACAAGGAAAAATGCCAATTTGATCATCCTAGTCACATGACAATGCTGAGTTTTTGTTTTTGTTTTTGTTTTTTGTTTTTAAAAGATATTTTTGCTATTGGGGCATGTGCTCACTAGAAAGACAGAGACAGAAAATGAGAAATCACCACCCAAAGGGGACATCCACACTGCAATCCTTTCTCCTCCATTCTCCTCTCTGAATTTTGGGCATGCACACACATGTGCCCAGTGTAAATTTTTTAAGCCACTGGGTCTGGGACTCAAACCACAGTTGAATACATGGGAACTCAGTGACAACCATTAAGCCTTTCTTCTGGTGCCAATTTTGAGTTTTAAATAAAGAAAAAAAGAGAAAGATTTCAGTTTCATAAGTGACAGGTACTCATGGATCTGGTTCTGTCAGTCTATGTTTTCTTCCTAGCAAAGTATTTATAATGCTCTAACCATGAATTTACAAATGAAAATGCTAAATATGCATCATTGTACTGCAGACTTGAAAAAAAAATGAAAGACAACAAAGTAAAGTCTTATCTACTATCTTTTATTAGAAAATATGTCTATCCAATCACCATTTTATTAGGGTATTTGAATGGCGTATTGATCCTCATTTGATATAAATCGCAATATAATCACGTAACTGATTTGAGTATAACTGATTGTAAGCAAACGAGGAGCACATGAAGAGACAGAACATGTGGGTTTCAGTGCTCTAGCCCTATGAACACTTGCACATGTTCAGGAAAGCCCACTGGATAAAATTTATGTATTGCTAATGATTTTTATTGGCCCCTTGGCCCAAAGTGGTGGCATGCTGCCCAGGAATCTGAAGGAATCCTGTTTTTGGTTAGTACTCAGAATGCAATGAGTAATAAAATTCAGAAAAGCATGGTGAAAGCTAAAATGTATTTATCCAGGTACAATGCATCCAGCCAACCTTGGGACTGTGATTTCCTTTGTTTTTCTTTTTCTTTTTGTAGGTTATGGCATTTTGTTTCATTGTGGTGTACTAGTTGGGGAATTATTTTCACAAAGTCTTGAAGAGTGCTGCATTATCCATTTGTGTGTATTTGTTTATATTACGTGCCTGTACAATGTCATAAAATGGCTAATATGATCCACAACTTTCTTTTTTCCTGCTGAATAAATGATCTCTTATATTCCTGATGGAATTTCAGGCAAACCGCTTTCCCTATATTAAAAGCAGGCATTTGGATAATCCAGAAGTTATATATAATTGCACATATGATCTCTCTCTTCATGGAAGTAGGGCAAATTTCCTGCTGAATTGAATTCATTCAGCCATGAGAAAGATATGACAGTTAAAAGTAGCATGTGAGCTTTTTGTTTATTTATTTTTAGCTTTTTTATTAGCATTTCACATTACTAATTCAGAACTCAGTTTTCTTGTGATTATATGAATTTTGCAAAAATAAATTTGGAAAATACATTTAATCAGGACTCCAGTTAGACATTATATCTATGGGAAAGAGTGTGTAGTTATGATGTGTGTAAGAAAAAGTTCACTCCTAGCAGCTGGGGATGGAGTACAGTCTTATAGGGAAACCTGAGGATAGACCCAGGGCTTGTTTCTACCTTGAATAATATAAGGACTTCAAATATCAAAGCACACACCAATCTTGATGGATCAAGAGAGCAACCTGATGGACCATTTTGCCTGTCAACTGTGGCAGGTCCTTTTTAAAGCCAGGATGCTGCACTAATAACAAGACAGCATCAACATATCCCAATTTCCTAGTGGTAGAAATCTTCTATAAATATACCACCAGGCAGAGTTAAGATTATCCTAGTGACTTTAAGGGCTTGGGCCAACTGTATAATGGTGCCCATAAAGGTTTACAATGGTAAATCTTTTGGCTAGTACAAGCAGGAATCAGATGTCTTCCTTGGCATTTGTGAGTTCATCTTCAGTCTGTCTGTTACATAAGCCCCCCTTCCCCTTCACATCAATGTATGCTGTGGATGAGAACCAAGTTTCACCTGTTTGTTCAAAATGTTTATTATTTGAAAATGAACATATCATTCTAGAACATGTTGGAACAAACTCAGTAATCAAATAATAATAATAATAAACTTAAATGTGGAAATAAGCAAAAAAGAATCCCAAATGCTTATTTATTGAAATAGTCATAACTCCCTTAATATCAGACTATATATGGCAAGTGGCAGAGCAAATGCAAAAACAGAGATACCCAAGAGAGGAGTCACTGAACATATGGCAGCAAATACTCTGCCTAAGTGTGTAGGAGTGAAGTTCACAGGAAATAAAAGCTACTATTAAAAAAAGAGAAAGAAACAAAGCATGCAAAATAAAGATGATAAAGCAGCAAACACCATAGTCGTAAATTCCCAGAATTCAGTTGAATGTGCAAAAAATTTAATAAGCACAGCTATTATCAAAAGTGCTGAGAGTAAGCAGAGAAGCAGCTCGCTCGGTAGGCTCAGGTGTAAGGATCGTGGGGGTGGGGCGGAGAGTTTTGCCTGTTCACATAAGCAGACAAAGAGACACTAGCTGAGAACAATGACCTTTACGTAGATACAAATGACCTACTTAGGGGGCACAGAGAGCACCCAAGTTTAAAGAAGAACTAATAGGAAATGCTCAAATAGCACATATGAAAGCCCTGAAATCATATACACAAAAGCCTATACTGTGGAATGAAAACCCAGTACAGGTAAACAGACTTTCTGTGCATGAGACACCTGGAAAGGAAGGTGGGGTGGGGGGATGTTCACAAAGGCAATAGCTCCTATGGTCTTTCAGTATGATACCTATTCTCTTAAACAATGGAAAAAAAAACTATGTATAATATTTGAAGATGAATTTCTACAACAAAGCAAAACAAAAACAGCAGAAGAGGTCGATAAGTTTACTACATGTAGAGTTAGGGTAGGATGAGTCCTGGCCCTATCACCAAATTTTCATGTGAAGACAAGCACATATCCACGAAGAAGACTTGGTTTTATCTTGAGAATGCAGGGATGGTCATACTCTAGCTCCATGGAGCAATGTAAAAATCACATCAATGAACATGGTGCCATGTAAATACTTGGTAATATTCCATCCAGATATTTGTTTATCTAAGAATTACTTTATTTTATTTCCCTACTAGAGATCTAGAGGTTTGCTGGAGGTGGGGGCTGCTGGTTGACAGCACAATACCGGGACCTGGGTGGCTTCAAGGACAAACACGATTATCCCACAGTTCTGGAGGGGGGTGTAAAATCAGGAGGTTTGTGAGAAAGGGCCATTGCATAGCTACCTACAGCTTCTGGTGGTTGCTGGCAAGCTTTGACCTTCCTTAGGCTATAAGCTTCTGCCTTCATTGTCCCAGGACTTTTCCCGTGTGCATATTTGTGTCCAAATTCCATCTTTTTAGGAGGATACCAGTTTGAACCTATCTTATTTCAGTGTGCTCTCATCTTGACTTATTACTTATGCAAAGATTTTATACCAACTAAGCTCACATCCTGTGATGTTGTGAATTAGGCTTTGACATGCAAATTTGGGGGAGTTTATAATTCAGTCAATTACAAACAGTATGTATCAGGGTTGCCAGAGTAAAGACAGGATATTTAGATAAATATGAATTTCATATAAACAGCAAATATGTACAATTTTTGTAATCATAGTTTCGGTGAACACTGAACCAGACACTTGCTGTTAGGTAGGTGGTTTCTCTCAGAGAAGCTCTATGATGAGGACAGTGCTTCCCACTTCCTAGACAGTATGTCCACAGCGAAAAGCAAGGTAGTTAGACAATAATAAGCACTTCATATCAGTAACTTAAGTTATTAAATAAAGAACAGTAATTTATTATAAATAATGTTATTATTTATTAATTTTAATAAAGAATAATTTATACTTTTATGTTTCAAAATTACAATGTCTACATTACATTGTTAGTTGGAATTTATGAACAAAATTAATATCTCAGCTATGCAACTCATAATTTATTATATAAATTTAGAATCAGTCTAAAGACAATATTTTGCAATTTATGAATATAGTTACCCAGTATTTATGGAGGAACAAAGTTTGTAAAATTACTTATGCCTTGAGCAAATTCATGTAATGTAAATTTTGATGGCTATAAACAATCATCATAACATTTAAGGGCATAATGCAGATTATTTTGCCTTGCAACCTGGATCAAATAATTTAGAAGAGTGACTTGTTTCTATTTCATAAGGATCAACATTTGTCAAGCAGCTACTTCTAAAATATATGTGATTCATAGGAAAAATTCTTCTTAATTGTCTTCTTTATAAATTCAGCAGATCTCTATCTCTGGTAAAGAGAAGACTCAGAAGGAGATGGCTTGGGTCACTACATAGATGACTGTGATGGGCATAGAGGCATGAAGGATTAAAGTCTGAGAGCATTGTCCTGGAGGTGAGCCGACATGGAATGACGAGCTAGATCTTGAGCTAGGCTAGACTTAAGTGGGAAGCACTAGGAAAAGCGGGAGTGGCTTGTCAATGATGGGCAGAGTAAGAAGTAATGAAGAAGAAGGGAGGGAGCAGGCCATTGTGGAAGAGTTTGATGTGTGGCATTCTCTCCATGTATGTACAGACCAGCTGTATTTATGTATCAGGATTAAAATCTGGGTGTAGACTAACTCAAGAAAGGAATTCTGAGAGAAGCACAGTACTTTTTTTATTATTCTTTGTTCTCTCATAAATAAATCATGGACTTGATTATAGAAAAAGAAAGAAAAAACACACATAGTCTGTCCTGGTTATAAAGACATGTATACATATACACATATATACATATATATATATATATATATATATATATATATATATATACACACACACATATATATACACACACGCACACATATATAAATGTGTATATATATATATGTATATATGAATACATGTACATTTATAATACATACATTACAGTGTCATATTGAGTTGTGTCCTTTCTATTTCATGTCAAGAAGTCCATTCTGGAAATTTTTTCATGGAATCCTTTTTTAACAAATATTCACAATTTGCAGATTTTTTGTAATCCAGTTCTCATCAATCTCTGTCCTTTTCATCATCATCATCTTCCACAGTAATCCACCAAAATTCAATTTTCCTTGGCTACCTCTAACTAGTCCACAGTAAAATGTTATCTTATATTGTGAGACAAAATCACACTCTACAGCTTACACAGAAGATCAATGACTGCAAAGAAACAAACACTTGTGGAAATTGGTAGCCTTTCATACTGTTGCTCAAAGCAGTTCCCTTTCTATGTGGTCACAGTATCAAGGTCAAGACCAATCACTGGTCATTGTTAGCAATACATAAAAAGACTCAGGGATTCACATCAAAGATGTAGCAATATCTATTAAAACAACAAAGGCAGTATGTGACCTCTATCTTGGACAGAAAGATTTTACTTAGGAGTACACTGCCATGGCCGAATGTGCTGACAAACAGCAAACAGAGGAGAAAAGCTAAATAGTGTTTTCAGTGTCATTTCACACACTTTTTCCTGCTTTGACGAATCATCATAATGTATTTTACATATTGTAATACTGCAATGGATTTTAATGCAGCTGTGAAACACGTACTGCCTCACAGACCTTTACATTTTCACTCTTGCATAATCAGCAAACCATGATGAAAATTACTGTCATGTTTTTTTCATATCATTTATGAAACATTTACAACAAATTTTAAAAGCCTATGATGTTTCACTTACCATTTTCTTATGAAGTATATAAATATTACTTTATATATGAGAACAATGAGATACCGAGTTACACCACTAATGCTTTTATTTGGCAGAAGCAAAGAGAGGAAAATAGTCTAAATTTGTTAAACCAGGAAGCTTCAATACACTTCCAGTAAAGAGTCATCATATTTATAACTGGATCTTAGAATATGTATTGTATGCTCCATATTTTTTCTGACATTTTATGAACTAGACACTGCTATATGTCAAAGGTCTGAGTGTATCTATCAATAATCTTCATAGGTAATACTGACCTACCTAAAGACTTTTTCCCACCAGCAGTGCAGAAGAGTTCCCTTTCACTAAAGCCTCTCTGGCGCTTGTAGTCCTTAGGCTTTGTTGTTGTTGTTATTGGTTTGTATAGCCATTATGCCTTATCTGAAGCATAGCTTGAAAATATTTTATCCCATTCTGTAGGTTGTCTCTTCACTCTATTGACTGTTTCCTTTGTTGTGCACAAGCTCTTTAGCTTGATGTAATCCCACTATACACTATGGAATATTACTCAACCCTAAAGAACGGTGAGACTGTGCCACTTCATGCAAAGTGGTTGAATCTAGAAGACTTAATGCCGAGTGAAATAAGTCTGATTATGAAAGATAAACACAGTATGCCTCTACTCAATATGCTTCATACGTCTGCACTCTACAATAGGAATTGAAATATTTAAAGACATGATGAGGGCCAGCATGTGAAATGGTGGTAAAGGTGCTAGATACCCATATAGCTGACCACAGTTTGAGTCACAAACCTGGAGACTTGCTTTCTCACTTCTCTCTCTCTCTCTCTCTCTCTCTCTCTCTCTCTCTCTCTCATGCACACACACACACACACACACACACACACATGCCCTATAGCAAATTTAAAAATAATAATAATAAATAAAATGAAAAAAACAATTACTAAAAGAAAAACAAAGACCTGATAGTAGGAAGGACAAATGTAGATACTAGGCACTGTATGAGGGGCACAGGGGGTGGATAGTAGAAGGTGAATGGGAGGGGCTCAGCAAAAAAGCATTGAACAAACACAATATAAGATTCTTTTTTGAAATTGTATATGGTAATCTCCTTGATTTGAGTATCAAACATCGAATGCATACTTATTGTATACATAAAGATATACAATAATTACATGTAATTAAGAAAATATAAAATTTTAAAAAATGCTTGTTCATCATAGTCAGGGGCTGTAGATTTTCCACCAGATTTCTATCCAACAGTCAATCCTAGCACTGCACACATAAAGTTATTAAGTTGGTATCGTTGCCATATAGTAAAGGATGGGTGGGAATAAAACCTTGATTTTACTGTAATTATCATTAAGCAAATATTCCACAATAAATTTAAGAGCCCATAGTAGATATAAAGATATAATTGAATTTTTCACAAGAGGTAGGATTTTTCTTAGAAAACTCTGCCAAGATTTTTTAGACTGGATAAAAACCAAGAATCTGGCACATCCCTATAGGGCAATATTCACCTTATAAAATAAAATTTATGTATTTACTTAATTATGCCATACAATGCCCTTTCAAATTCCTGACCAAAGTTTAATTCAACTAAATTTCCTTGTGATGAGTGTATCTCTTAAGCTGAATATAATAATTTACTGATTTTCCAATCATAAGTGAATCAAAAATCAATTAAATATACATTGATCAGGTGCCTCTGACAGTCAAGAATGGGGGTGCCATAAAGCACTTCTAGACGTAATCAATAGTTGTCTTCCACTATTATCTAGAGATGAAAGCACCATGGCACAATAGAATCAATAATGTGAAACACATTTTTAATGTGTAGAATAACGACTAACCATTTTTATTATGATGCAGAACTCATTGGTAAAGTTACACTATAAGGCAAGAAAGAAAAATATTAAAATACTTCTTTGTTTGTAGTTTTGAATAACAGGCATAATTGTGAATTCCCAGGGTAATGATTATGTCCAGAGAACTGTGAATGGGAATTAGTAGAACTTGTATAATGAATAACTAGTTTAAATATATTACATGTACATACAAATACATACGTATATACACATATACACAGGAATTAATTGTGTTAATAAAGAGAAGTCACAAAACAGAATTTGGTTGCTATTTTATTTTCAGGTTATTTATTTTATTTTCCTTCTTTCTCCAAATATTGCATAGTGATTTTCTTTAGAGGTTTTTGCTGTAGGGTGCGTGCATTCGCCAGAAAGACAGAGACAGAGAGACAGAAAGCGAGAAATCACCCCCAAGGAGGGATGGCCATGTTACAATCCCTTTTCCTCCATTCTCCTCTTGAGATCTTGGGCATGCATGCACACACGCCTGGCATGAGTTTTAAGTCACTGGGTTTGGGACTCAAACCATCATCTACTACACGGGAGTCCTGCGACATAGCCATTATGCCAACTGCTGGTCCCGCAGAGTGATTCTTCTCAGGACTCCTTGCTTTCTTACAGGTCCCATATGATTGGCTGTCTTGGTGACAAATTTCTTAAATTATAATTGAAAAAGACTCATCTCTAGAGATTTTTTGCCCTCTATAGAGACAATGACTACTAATGTAATTTTCTTTTTTTTAGAGAGGTTTTTGCTATAGTGCATATGCACTTGCCAGAGAGAAAAAGAGACAGAGATACAAAGACATGCTGCAAGTCCTTCAATGCAATTTTCCTCCTGGGATGTTGGACACACACATGCACATAACTGGCATGAGTTTTAAGCTGCCAGGTCTGGGATTCAAACCACTGTTGACCACATGGGAGTCCACTGACATAAGAATTATACCATCTGCTGGTCCGAATTTTCTTAAAAATTTCTCCCTACCCAGTTTGTCTCCTCTTAAAGCTATTTTAGAGAAAGATTCTGCTCCATTTACAATTAATAATAGGAAAAAGTGATATGGCCTCAGAATTTAAAAATTATTAGATAATAGCATTACTTTTCACTCACGTAAGGTTTCTAGAGAGCACCAGCTCTCAGCTAAATTCTAAGTATCAGTGGACAGAGGATGCACATGTATTCCAAAGTGAGTTTCATTACTGTCGGTGGTGAGGAAGTCATTCACCAGTGGAGTTTTTCAGATACTGGGTGTGACTGAGAAGATTTAGTCTAAAAGGTAAATAATCTGTTTTGCTCCTCTATATCTTCCTCCCCCTTTTTCCAGTTATCGTTGTTCTTCTATTAAGCAATAAAGTGCAAATTCACTGAATATTCATCATTATTTAGCGGGATACATTTATGAGAGCAGATGAATTTTAGTTTTTGTTTAACTACAATATGAAAGAGATTAAATTTTCAAAGAGAATTCAGAGTGAGAGAACCAAGTAATAAGGAATTAAGGGATCTGAAGACAGAATAGAATCATGTAGAGATATAAAAATCTATTAGTCTAAACTTCAGAAAATTCTCACATGAAGTTAATGTATCACTCATTTCACTTAAGTTCAGGCTGTACATTCCACCTTTGAAGTCCCTGGGGGTGTGATTTAAAAGAGAAGTCAAGTAGAATGGGCTAACATTGGCCATAGAACCACAAGATGCAGAGACCAGTGGGGAACATAACAATAGCGTCCTCTTACAATCTTCCAATTACCATCAGGATATCGGCAAGAAAACTAGAATGGTTGGGCTGGCAAGTGGCGTGGTAGTTATGGGTGCTGGACTTCCCCATGGTTCAAGTCCTGACCTGGCAGCTGGCTTTCTCATTTTCTCACCTTTTTTCCTCTCTCTCTGGTGAAATTAAATAAATAAATAAATACATAGATAAAGGTAAAAAAAAAAAATGATTCTTTAAAAAACACAAAAAATGTGGAATGCCAAGGATTGGTCATTGCACAGACAGGACTAGAGAAAGTTTCATTAGAATTCTAAAGAATTAACTATATCACCTGACATCAGAATTGAATGTCAAAAGAAGTCACATTAGAAATGGGAGTGTAAAGGCCAGCAGGTGACTTGGTGGTGAAGGTTCTGGTCTCTCATATGACCAACCATGGTTTCAATCCCAGAGTTGGCGGCTTGAAAGTTATGCTAGGTGTGAGTGTTTGTGTACATGCCCAAAGTTCCAAGAAAAAAATGGAAGAAAAGGGATTGCAGTGTGGCCACCCCCCTTGGAAGGTGATTTCTCACTTTCCCTCTCTGTCTTTCCATCTAGCTCTGGTAAATGCACATGTCCTATGGCAGAAGTGTTAAAAAGTGGGATATATTAGAGAAATATATTGCAAAATTTACCACATTTAATGTAGTAAAACCTACTTATGCAAAATTATTATGAGATAAGACTATTCCCATGCACCTTAAATTATGTAAATGTTTTTACGATTTACAACCAAAAGATGGTGGATATTTTGGAATATAAGTGTGCACTAGTTACTCACATAATACCTATTTATTAATTTTGAAAATGTTACTTCCAAGGACAACTGACACATTGAAATTTTTTAAGTAGTAAGTTTTTTTCTGTTTTAGCTTAGAAAATTCTCATAGTTTTTATAGTCCTCCAAATTTCATGTTGACAGAATGGCAGTACCTCTGAGGTTAGCACTGCTTTATTTATTTATTTATTTATTTTTTGAGAGATTTTTGCTACAGGGCAGGTACATTCTCTGGAGAGACAGAGAGAGACAAAGAGGCAGAATCCAAGAAATTACCTCCCCTCCGCCCAGGGGTGATGGCTACACCACAAGCCCTTCTCCTACATTCTCCTCTTGGGATTTTGGGCATGCACACGCACATGCCCAGGGTGAGTTTCAAGTCACCAGGTCTGGGACTTGAATAGTGGCTGACTACGTCCAGTGATATAACCATTTTACCATCTGCTAGTCCTGAATTGCTTTAATATTTTATGTCAACAGAGCAGTGTTTCAATTTTTATGTATGACTCACATGTTGCTATTTTATCTTATCAAATGTAAAAGTTGTCTTGGCCTACTTTTAGAATTACGTAACTTACTCCATTTTTTTAAAAAAAAATGTCTCTATTTGCCTTTCTTGTGTTTCTATCTTTAATGTATAAAATATACACTAGTCTTCTTAATGACCGTATGTATGCTAACATAACTATCAATACCTTAGTTTTTCTAAGAAATTAACACAGAGAGGTTTACCCACCTGACTGGAGACTATAATTTATAAATAGTAGAAATTATCTTTGACTCCTGAATGTAATTTAGATTTCCACACGAGTATGTGTTTGACTACACCAGAATCTGTCATGATCATTCCAGCACCTTCATTTCGGAGACAATGTGTGCATTTCCAAGAACACTCAGCTATTGACAAAATATGTGCACTTGTTCAGAAAGTAACATGAAATAAAATTGTTGATTGATGCACCATTTTTTTTTAATTAGAAAGAGTTTACACTCTGTATAGGCAAGAGGGTATTTGTATTCACATGTGCAGGTGTATTCAAAATTGTAACCAATTCTTCCACCGCACTGCTATGCTTGAAGGAAACATCAAAGAATGAGGGGAGAAATCTGAGTTCAAAACTTCATTTTCATTTCATTCTGAGTATAAAAATTATAACAAGGTATGGGATATATATATATATATATATATATATATATATATATATATATAACATATACTATAAATTGTAATATATACTACATAGATGCACTAAATTATATAAAAATAGTGTATATAATTTATATATTCTATGTAATTTTATGGTATGTGTATGTGTGTGTTTATGTGTGTGTAATAGTTTCTTTAGGGAATGCAAAGGTATTTATATAAGAGCCAATAATATGTTTACATTTTATAACATCCCATGATATTAATTAGATATAAGTTCAGGAAAAAGTAACATTTGAAATTTTAAAATCTATATTAATAAGATTGACTTCTTTTTAAAATAAATCATCATTGGAGAAGCCTGGATTGTATTATTTTGTTTTTCCTATTTTAGATGACCTTGGCCTCAGCGTCCTCTACGTATGATGTGGGCTGAGCAATGGAGCCCGGACAGCTCTAGATTGGTTGGAGGTCACCAAACTGAGTTCTTTAGACAATATTTGTACACTGCCCATATTCAGATGTGAAATTTTCCTGGAGTACAGCCATGTTGACTTGTTCGCATGTTGTAAGTGGCTGCTTTTGAGATGCTACCACAAAGAGCACATGGCCCCCTGAGTCAAACACATTTGTTATCTGGACCTTTCCAGAAAGTGCTTGCCAGATTCTGCTTATGCTTTCCCAATTCAGGAAATAGTCTCTGGTATCCCTTCTAAAACCAACTGCTGAAGGCAGGTCTGGGGAATGGCAAAAAACCCAGAGGACTATTCAATGGATTATTGCTCAACTCCATCTGCCAAAACCAATGGGTTAAGTTGTATTTTTTCATCTTGTGTAACAGTTGATTAATAGAACACTTCAAAAACCTTACAAATAAAGCAACTATGCTATTTCTTTAGCTCCTCTATTTTTTAAAGATGATAATATAGATCTTTAAGCTATATTGGTTGTCAGGAACCTCATGATGCATTTTTTTTTCTTTTTTGCATAGGGAAATATGTCATGACTTTCCTGGTGACTATATATATATATGTGTGTGTATATATATATATATATATACACACACATATATATATAATACACAAGATTATTCTTGTCTTCTGTATTGTCTATACAGCACTGTCTACATACTGACCTGTCTTTTAAAGTTCAACTCTTTTTGCTCCTATGATGGGGACATTATATACCTAAAGAGAATATCTGGGCAACGGCAGGTGTCACAGTGTGTAAGGCACTTGACTCCCACATGGCCAACTGCGATTCAAGTTCCAGACCTGGCAGCTTGCTTCCTCACTTTCCCTCAATTGCTCTTTGTCTTTCTCTAATGAATACATATTCCCTATAGCAAATTCAAAAATAATAATATTAAATAAAATTAGGTAAGTAATTATTTTAAAAAGAGATAGAAAATATCTGCATTCCAAAACTCTAATAGAAGGTTTTGTATTATTGGATATAGAAATAATGAATTTACCTCTAAATCTGTTAAATATAAGATTTCTCAAAATAGGCAGGATGTTCAGTGCACATCATACAGGTACAAATGCTATCATTTGAAATAAGGTTTTCTTCAGCGTTTATTTTTGGACAAAATTTAGGGATAGAATCAACCATGTAAATATTAAAAAGAATGAGTAAAATATAGCCACCTTGGGTCTGCCCTTTATTTACGAGGAACTCTGCTTCTATGTTCTGTAATGAACAATGATAGTTAACATGATTTTTAAAAGGTATACACAGTTTTAGGCAGAATAGACACTGTGAATATTCATGAATGTGGGGTCCAGTCTAGTCTCCTGTTGGGGTCCAAATTCTATAATTAACAATGATGACAAAGAGGTTTTGGAGGAAAGAATTGTGACAATTTTTACCAGAATTCAGTTCTATGTAATAGTGAACCTTTTTCTAAAATAATGATCACATACTTTTGGCACAGTACTTAATTCAGATGTACACTTTTTTTTTTTTTTTTTTTTTTTTTACAAATTGGGAAAAATAAGCTTGAGTTGCTTTCTCACATACTTTTTATCTACTTCACCATTTCAGATGTAAATACTGATCCTGAAAAGGATAGGGCAGGTCTTCAAGCAGGCATCTTGACTACATATGGCACGTCTAAGTTCAAGATAGGTAGAATATGTCCATGCATCTTTAGTAAAAGAGGCTATCTACATCTCAGAGAAATTTCCATTGAATCTGAAGGTTTCCATCATCCTCTCAGAATTGAGAAATAGTCAGAAACTCTCTGGCAAATGATTTATGCAGGGAAGGAAGAACTATAAAATACAAGATTTTGATTTGAGGGCACTTCTATGCAATAAAAACTGAAAGCTATTAGCAGCAGTGAGCCGTTACAGCCACCCTTCTTTCTGTGAAGAGATAGTCCAGTTGTTCCGGAGCATTCTCCTCATTCAATGCTGCATTGAAGGTGCAGTGGGATTGCCCTCTCTTCCAAACATCAACCACATGAGAAAATTTCAATTGGAAGCATGTGCACCTGCTCTAAGGCTCACCAGAATGTTCCCTCCCCACACGCACCCCGACAAAGGCACAGGATCCCGTTCATCACCTTCTTCAAAGCTTTGCTTAAATATCCTTGTATGAGTCAGAGCTCCAACAAAGAAACGGAAGCAATAGAAGATGATATCAATAAATTTAAATAAAGATGTAGATATAGATATACAGAGATTTAAATTTATCTTTCAAGGAACGGTTGTACAGAATTGTAGGGACTGTGAAATCCACAGGTCAGGAAAGAGAGACTGAAATCTTGGATCCGAGCTGATGCTCCAGCTGATGCACAAACGGATTGCTTCTCCTTCGGAGAAACCTCAGTTCCGCACTTAGGAACTGAGAACTGTTTCAATCAGAACCACGCAGGTTATCTAGAATAGTCTACCTTAACTAAAACAAACTGATTATAGAACTTGGTCACATCGACAAAATACCTTCGGCAACACCTAAATTAGTGTTTGATTGCATAGCTGGGACTAGCCTAACCAAGTTGATACATACAAGTGACCATCACAAACCCTTCCCACCGGGGGCTTTCCTATCAGTCTTGGATAAAAATGCATCACCGCCACCCCTCACCCCATGCCCTTCCCTAGGCCTCTGTTGTGCTTTATTATTTCCAGAGTATTTTGCCTTCTTACAATCTGGAAATGTTTCAGGAAAATTAGTTTTTTAGTTTCTCTGATACACTAGAACACTAGTCAGCATACTATAAACACTTACCAATATTATTTGAGCAAATAAATGTAAAGAAAACACATTTTTATAATTTTTATTTTCTTTAGAAAGAAAAGAAAAAGATAAAAGCTTCAGATAGAAAAAAATTTCTCTTAGCGTTTCCAGAATACAGATGGTCCTCAATTTACAATGTTATTCTACTCCCATAAACCCATTATAAGTAGAAAATATAGCAAATCAAAACACATTTAATATACCTACTTTATTTAACATGACAGCTTAAAGCAGCCTACCTTAAATGTGCTTGGAATATTTACATTAGCCTACAATTGGGCAAAACTACATAACACAAAACTTTTTCTGTAATAAAAGTACTATATGCATTATTTTTTAGAGGTTTTTGCTATAGGGCGTGTGCACTCGCCAGACAGACAGAGAGAGACAGAGAGACAGAAAGTGAGAATTCACCCCACAAGGCGGGATGGCCACACCGCTATCCCTTCTCCTCCATTCTCCTCTCGGGATCTTGGGCACTCACGCACACGCACCCGGCATTAGTTTAAGCCACCGGGTTCAGGACTCGAACTGCAGTTGACTACGTGGGAGTCCAGCGACATAGCCATTACACTAACTGCTGGTCCCTACATGCATTTTTTTAACCAAAAATTAAAATTCAAAGTACAGTTCTCACTAAATGTGCATCATTTTATCACCATCTTAAAATCTGAAAAGAGCCGAAATTCCTTAAGTCTGAAAAGTCAGAGACCATCTGTAATTTAGAAATATTTTACCAATAATTTAGTGTAAATAATTTCAAACATATAGAAAAGCAAAACAAAGTTTTATACCCATTACACATAAACTCACAAACATACATATATACATATTATTTGAAAGTAAATTTTAGATGTTAAAACAATTTCTTAGCAAATCTTTCAGCATGCATCTTTAGAAAACATTTGTTAACACACACACACACACAGACACACATAATGCTATAATCTCACATTAATAAAAATATACTATTTAATAAGTATTGCACATTTAAGTTTTATCAGTTGTTTATCTTTTCAGGCATATTTTAAAGCCAGATTTTTTAAATATCTTTTTTCTTTAATGAAAAGGAAAGAGAAACATTTTCAACAGAGTCTCCCCAGGCCGTTATCCTCTTGCCCCGATTAGCTGGGATTGCAGGTGCTTACCACCATACCAGGACATTTAGTTGGTCCAGGAACTGAACTCAGTCTCCAATGTGGCTTCACCTTCACACAGCGGCACTCTTCCCCTTGCAGGACTGTGAGTGGGCTCATATTATTATTATATGTAACAATATTGTTTACATGTAATTATTGCACATCTTTCTGGTGTAGCATATAGTTTTTCCCAGCATGACTATAGTACATATTAGTCAAGTCAAAGACATTACCACATACATTATCATTAGTAAATAACTCATTTTTGTGTCCATTAAATGTGTTTGTTTTTTCTCTGATATTATTTTTAAAACTAGTATATTTTTAAAAACTTCACCCATTGCACTTGCTTCTTATATCTACTTATTCTTTTCATTTAAACCAGTATACGCATTGATTTTTTTCACTATATTACTCTGAAGGTCAAGTCAATTGTCATACAGAACAAATCATATGGCTAGGAAGATTAGCGTGGCTGATGAGAAGCACCTAGCACTTACCTTCTGCCCACTTAAGATATAAATCTATAATTACTCAGACACAATTCAACTAGAATTCCTAAAGAAGAACGTTTGAAACTAACCAGGAAATATCTGAAGTTGTCTAAAGCAAGGACTTCAGAGAGAAACAGCATAGAAAAGTAACTAAGGCACTCAGCCCCCTGAGATGCACAAACTGAAATCCCTGGAGGCCCCGTTCACTGGAACGGATCTAAGAAAGCGCAGAGCAGAGTCACTTTGAGAAACTGCTGAAGGGATACCTACACCTCGGCCTGACAGCCACTAAGTCTTCAGATCCTGAGAACCGACTGAAATCTCGTCAGTTCTTGTGGGTCGCTACAGTGACCACTCCAGCTGGACTATTAGAGATGGGATCCGGACACCAAGCTACACAGCAGTATGCAGTCTGCAAAACAGAACGGCACAGCATGAGAACTGCTCTACAGAACGGAACTCGCCATGTAAGCACACCATTGCCTTCCCCCACAGAAAAGACAGAGACAACCTGACATCCCCCTTGGACTGGCAGGTCTGCACTCTTGCTCCTCCACTCTCTCAAAACTTGAGAAACTGCTTCTATACTCTTAACTAGCAAGACACCTTCTTGAGATCTCCCTGAACTGTGAGTGTGAGAAGATGGGAGAAGAAATGTGGCAGCTAGAGAGGAAGGTGTGAAGCTTAATCAGAAATGGTGTCTCCCTCCTGCAATGAACCACCTACAGAGGGTGAACCTGAGTGTGGAAAGATTCAGGTCCTAAGACAGACAGCTTCCTCCATCTCCAGGTAATACACACAAATCAGGAACAAAATAGCTAGCCACCCTCTGGATCACAACTCCCAAACCAGCACCTGTATCTCTCTTGCGTGCAACCCTTTCAAGATAGGATATTACTTATTGTCAGCCATCCCCAATTGACTGCTTCACATGGAGAAGGATCACCATCCTCACATCGGACCCAAGAATTCATCAACCATCCCACAGGACAGCGGTTGATATGAACAAGGAATCATCTCATTTACAAGAAGTGAGTACTCCACTAGATGCCTAATTATCAAGGCAGGGCACAAGAAATATAAATACATTTTTAAAAAGAAAATATCTTCCAAAGGAATGTACTCACTCCCTACTAAGAGGGGAAAAACCGCAGAGAATAACAGCAATGTCAGAAATGGATTTCAGAATACTGACCATAATAAGAGAATACATACAACTTTTAGGAGATGAGAAAAACATTGATATAAATATATATATACACACACACACATATATATATATATATATATATATATATATATATATATATATGGAATTTGGTAAAAAGATAGGCATCCTAGCAAAGAATCAAACAGAAATACTCAAGATAAAAATCACAATAGAGGAAATAAAATAATTCTATAGAACATTACTAACAGGTTAGACCATGCAAAAGAATCTCTGAAACTGAAGATACAACTTTTGAAATAGTTCAAACCATTAAAACAAAAATAATAATCATTAAAAATTATAACATATGAGAAATTTGGGACGCCATTAAGTCACCAGATAGCTGCATAATGTTTATCCAAGAAGGCAAAGAGAAAAAAAAAAAGGCATAAACATTATTTCATAAAATAGTAGCAAAAACTTCCCAAATTATGAAGAGAGATACAGATATCAGAGTCCAAGAACTTCACAGAATGTCATATAGGTTCAACATAAAAAGATTCTCTCCAAGAGACACTTTAGTCAAAATGTCAAAAGTCAACGATAAAGGTGAGATTCTAAAAATGGCTGTAGATAAATGACATGTTACTTATCAAGGATATTCCATCTGATAAATCTCAGACTTCCCAGCAGAAACAGGCCAGGCTGGGAATCAGATGACATAGTCACAGTTCTGAAAGAAAAAATATTTCCTGCCAATAATACTATACCCCAGAAAAATATCTTTAAAAATGGAATGAGAAATAGGGACCAGCAGTTAGCGTAATGGCTATGTTGCTGGACTCCCACGTAGTCGACCGCGGTTTGAGTCCTGGACCCGGCGGCTTAAACTCACGCCGGGCGCGTGTGCGTGCGTGCCCAAGATCCCGAGAGGAGAATGGAGGAGAAGGGATTGTGGCGTGGGGGGGTGATTTCTCGCTTTCTGTCTCTATGTCTCTCTCTGTCTGTCTGGCGAGCTCATGCGCCCTATAGCGAAAACCTCTCAAAAAAAGAAAAAAAAAGAAAAATTAAAAATAGAAGGAACTTTATCCTACTCTCAGAGGGAAAAAAGAGACAAAGATCACTAGATAACATTAAAGAGAATAACTCAGAAGATGTATAATTATAGGTATGCACTCAACACCAGTGAATACAAATACGTAAAACAAAAACTACAAAACATAAAGGGAGAGATTAACTCCAACACATTAATTGTTGGGGATTTCAGTGCCCACCATCACCACTGGTTAAGTGTTCTTGATAAAAATTAAACAAAGTAACAATAGAATTAAATGATACCATAATCCAAATGAACTTGACACACATTTATAGACCATTTCACCCAACAAATACAGACACACATCGTTATCAGCCGCACATTGAGCATTCTCAGAGACTGACCACGTTATGGGGTGCAAAACAAGCCTGTACACATTTAATAGAAAATAAGTCATATTCTCTGACCATACTAGAATCAAACTTGAAATAAGCCAGAAAAAGAACTTTTGAAAATACACAACTACATGAAAATTAAACAACATGCTCCTCAATGATTTTGAAACTACTGAAAAAAAAATAGAATGATATTTAGAAATTTCTTGAAACAAACAATAATGAAAACAACCACATGTTTGGAATATGGAG
Organism: Tupaia tana; assembly: GCA_026018925.1. Lineage (NCBI taxonomy): Eukaryota > Metazoa > Chordata > Mammalia > Scandentia > Tupaiidae > Tupaia > Tupaia tana. The sequence continues at coordinate 104,876,329 of JAKSZU010000005.1, read as the reverse complement.
AAAGCTTTGTAATGAGGGAAGATTATAACAATTAATACTCTCAAGAGAAAAACAGAAAAATTGCAAATTAAAAGCATAATGTGTCTCAAAAAGTGGAAAATCAAGAATAGGAAAAGAGAAATAATAAAAGTCAGGGTGGAAATTAATAAAACAAAACAAAGAGGGATCAGCAGTTGACATAATGACTGTGTCGCTGGACTCCCATGTAGTCAACAGTGGTTTGAGTCCCAGACCCGGTGGCTTAAACTCATGCCGGGTATGTACATACATGCCCAAGATCCCGAGAGGAGAATGGAGAAGGGATTGTGGCATGGCCATCCCCCCTGGCGGGGTGATTTCACACTTTCTGTCTCTCTGTCTCTCTCTGTCTTTCTGATGAGTGCATGTGCCCTATAGCAAAAACCTCTCCAAAAAAAAAAAAAAAAAAAAAAAAAAGAAAAAGAAAAAGAAAAAAAAAAGAATTGAAAAAAAATACAACAAAATGGAAAAAAATATCCTTTTTTATTGGATTATAAGAATTAATAGAGTTAAAATGTTGATCACTTTTCAAACTGATCTACAAATTTGATGTAATTATATCAAAATACCAATTGCCTTCTACATTGAAACTGTAAAAGGATTCAAAATTTGTTTCAAATCATAAAAGACTCCATATTATCAAAGCAAACTGTGCCAAAATAATAAAGTTGTAGGCTTCTCGCAACCTGACTTAAAAATATATTTCAAAGCCATTATAAATGAGTAATACTGCAACAAAACCAGACTTTTTAGGCCCGTGAAGCAGAATAGTGAATCCTGAAATGAGCTCAACAATATTCAATATACATATTTTTAACAATAATCACTAGAAAATGTATTGGAGAAAAGACAGCCTTCAATAAATTGTGCTGAAAAAAGTGGATGTCCACTTACAGAAGGATAAAACCAGACCACTAACTCTCACCATTTACAAAATATAACTGAAAATAGGGGGATCAGCAGTTAGCATAATAGCTAGGTTGCTGGACTCCCGTGTAGTCGACTGCAGTTTGAGTCCCGGACCCAGTGGCTTAAACTCACGCCGGTCGCATGTGCGTGCGTGCCCAAGATCCCGAGAGGAGAATGGAGGAGAAGGGATTGCGGCGCAGCCATCCTCCCTGGGGAGTGATTTCTCGCTTTCTGTCTCTCTGTTTCTCTCTGTCTGTCTGGTGAGCACACGCGCCCTATAGCGTAAAAATCCTCTCCCTCTCGGAAAAAAAAAAAATAAATAAATAACTCAACATGAAAAAAACTTAAACTTATCTTCTCAAGCTATAAAACCACTTGATTAAAGACACAGAGGAAACACTTCAAGATAGTGGAGTAAGCAAAACTGTTATGAATAAGACTCCTAAAATACAGACAACATACCAAAAATAGACAAGAAGAATCATATCAAGATAAAAACAAACAAACAAAAAACAAAACTTCTGCACAGTAAGGGAAAAAATAGAGTAAAAAGACAAACCATTGGATGGAAAACTATTTTTATACTGAGCTTCAGATAAGGGAGTGGAAATCAGTTTGTACGAGAAACTAAAATAGCTCATCAGTAACAAAAACAAACAAAAACTCTAAAAAATACCCATTTTAAAAATGGACAATTAATTTTAACAGCAATCCTCAAAGAGACATAGAAATGACTAAATAAGCATAAGAAAAGAAAGCTCAGTGTTTCTTATCATAATGGAAATGCAAACCAAACCACAGTGAGGTATCACCTAACCCCAATCAGAATGGCTATAATCCAAAAACGAAAAACAAGTGCTGGCAAGGTTGCAGAGAAAATGAATCCTGTGTGCTGTGAGTGAGAATGCACATCGGAATAGCCACTATGGAAACCAGTATAGATTGCTGAAAAATCTAAAATTAGAAATTTCGTATGACCCAGTCACGCCACTTTTGGGTGTTTGCCCATAGGAAAGGAGATCACTCTCTCAGAAAGACATTTGCACATCCATGTTTATGGGGGCGTTATTCACCATAGTTAAGTCATGTAATCATCCAAAGTGTTTAACAATCAGTGAATGGATTAAGAAAATGCGGCACACATACTACTGAGCTATAAAGAAGAACAACATCCTGTAATTTGACACAAAGTAGACAAACCTAGAAAATATAATGCTGAAATAAACCAGGCCATGAAAGCTCTGCATGCCCCACTTAACGTATACCAAATGTCCTCACTCTGTGGTGGCAACTGCAGGACCGAACAGCACAGAAGTAGAGAAATCAATGTTAGGTTTGAGAAGCTGCATGGTGGGAATCAGGCTGAGAGTTTGGGAGAATATTATTAACAGATACAAGCACACGTGTGATAACGTGAAATAGGTCATAGAATGATGCTCCAAAACAGAGTAAAACATGTCATTGACATCAACACATACTTTCAAATGAAACCTAAAAATCTAGTAGAACTATTTGTTTCTATATTATTATTTTTATTTTTATTTCTCTTTGTTCCTTTTTCTTCTTATTTACATGTAATCACTCTGCGTCTTTACACTGTACACCATGGCTTTTCCCAGCACAAATACAGTGCATATCAGTCAAAACAAAGATATTACCATACAATAAATCATCAACAAGCAACTTTTAATTTATATGTCAATTAAATGTACTGTTTTTCCCCGTTCCCATCCCTCCTCCCCCCGCTTTCACCCACTCCCATGTTACTCCTATCCTTACTATCTCTAGTACCTACAGTTTAGCATCCACAGTCCTTGTTACTATACCTTCCGATCTTTCCATTTCCCCTACAGAGTGCAGACGTTTGGTACATATTGAGTGGCGACCTATAATGTCCGTCTCTCATACTCTGGCTTACGTTGCTTTGCATCAAGTCTTCCATATTCATTCACTTCATGTCGAACATCAAGGTTTCATTGTTTTTATGGCTGATATTTCCCACAAGGATGTACAATTGTTATACATCAGCCAGAAATCACATTTTTTTTTTTTTTGAGAGGTTTTTGCTATAGGGCGCGTGTGCTCGCCAGACAGACAGAGAGAGACAGAGAGATAGAAAGCGAGAAATCACCCCCCACGACGGATGGCCACGCCGCAATCCCTTCTCCTCCATTCTCCTCTCGGGATTTTGGGTACGCACACACATGCGCCTGGCGTGAGTTTAAGCCACCAGGTCTGGGACTTGAACCATGGTCGACTACGTGGGAGTCCAGCGACATAGCCATTATGCTAACTGCTGGTCCCCGAAATCACAGTTTTTTAAAGAAGGAAAAAAATGGATAAATAATATTATAAATTGATCTGTAATCTCAATTTTATTAAACTTATATTCTATTTCTTACATTTTCTATAAATGAAATTTGATTTTTGGGAAAGGATACGTAACATGCCATTTTTAAAGTCTTTCATATTACAGCATATTTATTGTTGAATAATCTCATAATGCCTCATGCTTAGTAATATCAGGTTTAAATAGAATATTTTGTCAGTTATCCTGACTTATCATTTTATAAGTCAGGATACCTTGGTCCAGAAAAGACGTGTAACATGTCTTATGTCCAGAACTGTGATGCTGCTTTTCAACATGCACACTGGTGACAACAGATACACTAGGTTGTTTCTGGAAAAATAAAACATTAAGAGTCTTAAATAGAAGTTTGTATGTGACCTCAGAAAAGATAATGTATGGTACTAAACACTAAACTGAAATCATGTCTTCAGCAGCCTCAATAAGAAGAAGTAGAATAACTCAAATGTATTATGTCATATATTGAACATATATGCTAAAAATTTTATCTACAAAACTTCTACCGGGGAAATATTCTCATTGTATCTATCTTACCTATAGTGAGAAAACAGACATATGAGTTTTTTTTTTTTAAATGGGTAATTTCAAGACAATAAAATATTGTTTCTAACATATTAAAAATATTACAGAACCCAAAAATGGTGTTGCAGTTCTGTCTCTGGACTCCCACATAGTCGACTGAAGTTGGATTAGTGGATCTGGTGACTTGAAATTCACACTGGTTGATGTGCATGCATGCCCAAGATCCTGGGAGGAGAATGAAGAAGGGATTGTGGCGCAACTATCTCCCCTGAAGTCTGATGTCTCTCTTTTCCTCTTCCTTTGTCTCTCTCTCTCTCTCCATGAGCACACACTCTCTAAGGCAAAAACCTGTCAAAATTTTTTTTAAAAATCTTACAATTGAATTAATACATGCATAACTATATCTTTAATGTTTCAAATGTATGTATATGTATCTATCTGTGAGTGAAAACAAAGTGCTTTGGGGTATTCAAAGTTCTATATCCCTTCTTTTGAAAAGAAGATTGAAAATTAAAGTTTCGGTGAAAATAATAATAACCACCATTTCATCTGAAAATAATTTTTTTGAAAATTAGCCAGCAGGGGTCAGGAGGTGGCATGTTGGTAAGGTGCTAGACTCCTACACAGATGACTATTATTTGAGTCTGGACCCTGCAGCTTGAAAATCATGCCAGGAATGTGTGTGTGCATGCGCAAAATCCCAGAAGTAGAGAGGAGAGGGAATTTCTGCGGGTCATCCCTTGCAGAGTCATTTCTCACTTTTCCTCTCTGTGTCTCTCTCTGGTGAGCAGGTTTGTCCTACAGCAAAACCTAAAAACAAAACAAAATAAAACAAAAACAAAGAAAAGAAGAGAAGAGAAAAGAAAGGAAAAGAAAAAAACCATGATCTATAAATTTAATATTAGCTCTCAAATTCTGTTCTTGTTATTGGAGGCCACTTTGTGCAAAGGAAGTTCTGGCTGTGAAGCAAGATAAGCGGTTTGTCTCTGTCCTTTCATCCAGATACAGATCTGCTAGAAAAGACTGCATTTGTAAGATCTCTGCTAACACCGCAACGTCTGCTCTAAACCAGTGTTCACCATTTCTGGGTTCCCTGTACTCAGTGAAGCTGCAGAATTTGTCTTATATACTTCTTTGGGGGTATCTCAGATGGTCTTGTTAATTTTTTATGTCCAAATAGAAAAAAAAAAAAACCCTCTCATTATTATATTAAATTATTCTTGTCATTGAAGTAAGAAAATAACTCCTTTGGAATTAATCAGGATTTTAAAATATAAAATTACTAGTAATAAACAAAAAGCCTTGGAAGCCTGTAAGTGTGTGTGTGTGTGTGTGTGTGTGTGTGTGCGACGTGTGCGTGTCTGCTGAGTGATAGCAGTGTTTGTAGATGTGGCTATTGTAATTTTTGTTTAAGTTTCTAACCACTTTAGTTAATTACTAAGATCCTAGTGATGTAGTCAAAGGCATGGAAAAAAATTCAGAGTGAAAAATGGTGACTGATAGACATGAGGGAGGTTTTTGAGTAATAAAAAAATAAAAATTTCTTTGGCAGTATGCAATGTTAGAAACTGAAGGGATTAGCAAGGGTTTCAAACCCTCTGGCAACTTCTAGTTGGCTTCCCGAAAAGCTATAGTTTGGAACCAGCAAGGTATCCCTTGCCTCTATCATAATGGTTTAAACAGGGTAGATAGTCAATGAAAATTTGGGTAACTAGAACTAGTGTTTGGGTGAATGTAAAATGATTTACAGTCTTTATTACCTCTTGTGTAATGGAATCTCATACCTAATTTTTCTCCATTAAGAATCTTGCTTTTGGGGCTGACTATAAGTTAACTGTGGCAGAAAGGTTAAAATTCTGTGGTCAGCTTGAAATTTAAATCCAATCATCTGTTACCAAGATACTTTTGACTAGAAATTAAACTAATATTTCTAAAAATCATATGCAAATTTGAATGTTAAAATATTTGATATTTTGAATATCAACCTATCAATTTTTATCTAAATAGTTCCTGAAGCTTGTGTTTCTGGCCAAATTAGCATATATATTTCTATTACAATATTTTTATTTTATTTATGTATAGATTTCATTCTTTTATTTTGTGATTAATAGCATTCATATCATGTTTAAGTATAATAAGTAAAAGATAAGTGAAAACATTTAAATACCTTAAAGTAATAAAGTCAACATTTTTGAAAATATAAAAATGGGACATTATGGGGCCAGCAGGTGGCATGATGGTTGAGGCACTGAACTCTCACATGGCCGACCATGGTTTGAGTCCTGGACCTGGCAACTGAATCACACTGAGAACATACCCATCCCAGCTGGGGAGTGATTTCTCACTTTCCCTCTCACTGTCTTTCTCTTTCTCTCTAGTAAGCACATATAACCTATGGCAAAAATCATAAAAAATTTTTTAAGAGACATTAATTTTATCTATAAGGTAAAAAATGCATGTTATTTTAAATTCTAAGTAGGAAAAACATTGTTTCTGACACTTAGAAATGATAATTTTCAACATGAGAATAACATACTACATAGAGTAGAATTATAACATACACACACACACACGCACACACATACACAAACCTTCCCTAAACAAACTTACCAATGGATGTTCATGCCAGAAGCTCAGCTGTTGTATTATTTTTGTGCTTTATTTATTTTTATTTATTTTTATATGGGTGTACCATGTCAGTATCCTCCTGCCTCAGCTTCCCTAGCAGCTGGGACTACAGGCTCATAACAGCATGCTGATATTTAGGGTGGGCCAGGAATTGAACCTGAACCTTCCAGATGACCTCAGCCTGTTAAGCAGCTAGGTCAGTTACTATGCTTTGTTGAGAAAGTGGTTTAAACACTTCACTCATCAAAATCAGTTGTGAAGTGGTTTAGAGGAAACTGAGTTATATTCTGGGACTCACTGTCTAGAAGTTTGAAATACAAAGAGAAAAACACTTGAAATAGAAGAAGAGGGGCTGAAAATGATTCCTGTGTTCCTTGTAACCACAGACTCCAATACTAATGTAGGGTGAACTGATAGGGTACAAGAGAGGCGATGCTAACTTCTGTTAAAATCAGTCAACGTCATGCAACACGGGTTTACTTAAGAAACTTGTATGGAGTGCTTGTGCTCTGCCAGGATCTCCCCTCATCTGATAAATCCTCAGACAACATTTTTCAAATACTGAAAAATTTTAAACAAAAATGACATAACAGGAGAGTAACACTCTCAAATGAAAATTAGGAAAGCATTAATGGGACAAAGAAATGTATTATGTGTTGAAGATAATTTTATAATTTTATCAACTGGACTAAGGAGAAATGTTCATGTGTTGAAGTATTCACTTTGTAAGCTAAATAACTATAGCAAAAACCTCTCCAAAAAAAAAAAAAAAAAGAAAAAGAATGAAAAATCACACTGGGTGCATGTGAGTGACTTTCCAAAATCCTGAGAGAATGGAAGAGAGGCAATTGTGGGGTGATTTCTTTCTCTCTCTCTCTCTGGTGAGCATATGTGCCCTATAACAAAAACTAAAAAAAAAAAAAAAAAAAAAAAAAAAAAAAGTCTCTAAAACCTATACCTATAAATAACGGTTAAAGAAAAATCTTTAACAATAAGTGGGACAAAGAAATGGCGCATTCTGTGTTGAAGATAACTTTATAGCATTATCAACTGGACAGGGGAGAAATGTACACATGTTGAAATATTCACTTTGCAAGCTAAATAGCATGATTGAATGTAAAAAAGAACTTGAAATAAAAAAATAAAGGATGTAATTAAAAAAAAACAAAAACAAACTCAGAACATCAAAAAGAAGGAAAAATAACTTAAAGAACATAAATGGAGGAGGATAGAACAGACAATCTTCCTTAGTTATATAAATCAAAACTTTACATTAAAAAACGATTGGCTAGAACATTATCTGATAATAAATGCAATGATAGTTAAAAATAGAAAAGGTAAAATGACCTAAATACAAGATTTTAACTTTCATATAAAGTGTTCAAAAAAAGTCTACATAGGGAACCAGCAGTTAGCGTAATGGCTATGTAGCTGGACCCCCATGTAGTCGACTGCGGTTCACGTCCCGGACCCGGTGGCTTAAAACTCACGCCAGGCGCGTGTGCGTGCGTGCCCAAGATCCCGAGAGGAGAATGGAGGAGAAGGGATTGCGGACGTGACCATCCCCCCTGGGGGGTGATTTCTCGCTTTCAGTCTCTATGTCTCTCTCTGTCTGTCTGGCGAGCTCACGTGCCCTACAGCGAAAACCTCTCCAAAAAAAAAAAAAAAAAAAAAAAAGAAGAAAGAAAAAAAGTCTACATATAATGAGTTCTTAAAATAATATCAGGGGACCAACAGGGGTACGGTGGTTAAAACTCTGGACTGCCGCATAGCCAATTATGGTTGGAGTAATGGTCCTGGTGACTTGAAAATCGCATTAGGTATATGTGTATGTGCGTGCCCAAAATCCTAGGAGGAGAATGGAGGAAAAGGGATTGCAGCATGGTCATCTCCCTTGTGGGGTGATTTCTCATTTTCCTTCTCTCTGTCTGTTTCTCTCCTTCTCTTTCTTCCTCTCTCTCTCTCCAGTGAGCACACACTCCGTACCATAAAAACCTGAAAATAAATAAAAGAAAAAAAGAGTATAAATCAACTAATGAACAGCCTCAAAATATAATCTGATCTTTTTTATTTTTAAAAATTGTTTTGTTTTCTGTATTTTATTCTTTGTTTCTAATGCTTTAAATTTGATTATAAATTATTTAACTATCCCCTCTAAGAGAAAACAGCACTACTTATTTCAGAGACTTTGATTTAATGATATGCATAAAAGGTATTCTTGTTGTTAAATCAACATATATTGATTAGGGAATAGTTATGATTTTACTAGTCATGCTACTGACATGCCAATTATGAAAGAGAACATTCCTTTTTTAAAATTTTTCTTTTCGGGAGGGATTGCTATAGGGTATGTTCACTCACTGGAGAGACACAGAGAGACCAAAAGTGAGAAATCACCCCCCTCAGGAGGGATGGTCCTCCATTCTCCCTGGCCTTTGGGCATGCACACACATACACCCAGTATGATTTTTGAGGTACTAGGTCCAGGATTCAAATTCCAGAGCCTTAACTACCACGGCACCTGCTGTCCCTGAGAGAATATCTTTATTATAGAATAGGCAAGCGGAGGTACTTAAAGATTAAGTGGCTTTATAATTTTAGTTTGTTTTCACATGCTTGCATTTATACACACATACGTACACAGGCAATGCAAATATGATAAAAATATTGACATTTGTACCGTTGTCCCCTGCTATCCACAGGCGATGTATTCCAAGACCCTTAATGAATGCCTAAAACCAAACTGTGTCATGATTGACTAGTGCACTGCTGTCCAGGCTCTGACTTTTTTCCTTGAAGAAATTAGAATTAAACTTAGGAATGCCAACTCTATAGTTCAGCACTGGTTAAGGAAGCTGGATTGCACATGACTGATTACGGTTCAAATCCTGACTCCGATGATGTGGAAATCAGGCTGGTACATGTACATCCATGCTGATGGAAAGAAGGAATGTAAGCAGATGCGCTGTGCCGTGCTCCATTGGGAGGAATTTTCTCACTCTGGTGACCACATGCACTCTTTGGAGGAAAAATAAAGAAAAAAAAAAAAAAAAAAAACGGAATCGCTATCTTAAGTAAAAAACAAAGTGATTCATAATGCATCCCAGGCAATCTGAAAAATAAACTAATTCAATGCTAAAATATTATTTACTTCTAGTTTATTTGATCCTTCTAAACTTTGTTTTGGTTTATAGGACACATAATGCATTAATTAGTGGTATATACAAACACTTTATGTAAAGAAATATGTAGAGGATGTTTGACTGAAAATTACTGGAAATGATTTAATTTATTGTTCAAAAAATTTTAAAGTTGGGATCACTCTTGCTCTCCTCTCTCTGTATATGTGTGTGTGTGTGTGTGTGTGTGTGTGTGTGTTTGTGTGTGTTACTATGCCACATAGTATTGCACTCCCAGGAAAGAGACAGAGAGAGAGAGAGAATGTGAGAAAGCATTCCACCACACGTGCTTTTCACGCTACTGAGTTTGGGACTCGAACCACCCAGTTGCCCATGTGGGATCCAGCTACCTTAACTAGCAGGCCATATGTGTTTAAGAATCTTTTAAAAATTCTGGGGCTGTCAGGAGGCATGGTGGAAATTTTTTTCTTTTAGTTTCTTTTTACTTCTTATTTCTTCTAAAACTTTAAACAATAAATAATTTAGAATACTACTATAGGTTACAAAAAGGAGAAAGCATGACCTTCCCACACAAATATAGAAGGACCTGACTCACAGAATAAACATGTACAGAAAATCAGAGTTTTGCAAGTTAAAGAAACTCAGGGGTGGGGGCCAGCAGGTGGTGTGGTGGTTATGGCAACTGGATTCCCACATGTCTGCTGGTGGTTTGAGTCCCAGACCTGGTAGCTTGTTTTCTCACTTTCCTTCTCTCTCTCTTTCTCTCTCTCTCTCTCTCTGTCTCTCTCATCAACTTCAAAAGCATAAAAAATAATGACAATGTATGAAATTAATACCAGAGTTCTTAAAAAAATAGAAGGAACTCAGGGGTGGAAATTTCAGCAGGAGTATAACATACCCAGATTTTGTTTAGTCTAGAAATTAATATGATTTTATCATGGTTGAGGAAAATTTCTTGTTTGATACAAGAAAAATAGTAAAATTCAATGGAATTGCTAATGATTTTCTTTTCAGAAATGTTCCTTGAAATGATTTCATGAAATAAACACAGTGGCAGTTAATGTATTAATTAATTGATGTATAGTGAGGCAATTTGGAATGTACAAAGAGGTAGAGTGTTAAATCACTGAGTTTCCAAACGCAACACTCTTCTGGGAGGTGTAGCTGTTTCTTTGCTCACTGCACACGGGGACATGCTTTTTCAGTCTCACAGGATCAATAGTGCATTACAGGAAATAAAAGGGGCTGAAGCTCAGCTGCGAGACGCCCGTTCTTTCAGGCAGAGAGCCAGAGCGGCTTGGAGAGCAAACACTTTCCTGTGACCGTCCCTGCACTCGCCTTGTATTGATTGAATTCCAGCTACTTCACGTCTCTCTGAACCTTCCACAATAATCAGATGCAGGGAAACCACACTATGCGAGGAAGAAGAAAAATAAAATCAAAACTTGATGTAAGCCACCATAATCCATTCTTAATCCCTACCTTTAAAGTTGGGTAAAGGTTGCATGAGAAGTTGCATTGAAAACTATGGGCAAGTCAAAAGACAATTTTTTTTTTTTTTTTTTTTTAATTTTGAACTGACACCTGAATCCTTGGAAATTGAATACCTGGTAGAGTTTACAAAGGTAAATTTATTATAGCTGAAGCTATAGAGTTAGCAACAAACATTCCTTAAAATTAACCATTTTACCTATGGTGAAACTAGGACTTTGGCATTTTAAGATGTTCTCTATGATTTAGATGGGTTCCTAATTTTATCACACCTGCCTATGTAAAGGAACGCTATGTGTTATCTGTTAATCTTAGGAGTACAGCCACAGAACTGTTACTCTATCTTGTAGAGTGAGGCACCTATCCGATTTAGATCTCCATTCCGCGTACCTGGTGAATTTAGATGATGAAAGTGACCCTCTCTGGTTTAATAGTCTTACTTCACATAAAATAATTGATACACTTAAAATGGAGGAAAGGTGATAAAAACATGAAAGGTGAGGTGTAATCTTTTCCCAGCAATTGGTTCAAATTAACTGAAGCTACTTCTTCCTTTAAAGACAGTTGGATGGGGCTCCTGACTGGATTTAGAACTGCTCGCTCATCTGAATTGCTGCTCATGTCAGCTGCCCAGGGCTAAGAGAACTTTGTCTTCCCCTCCTTTGGTGAAAGCAGACGGTGCCTTCCTTGTTTTCAAATAAAACAGCACTGGGCATTCCTGTCTTGACCATCACAGTCCTGGAAACCCATATGTGATTCTGGTTTAGTTTAAGAATTTCATAAGCTGTGGTGAAATCAGAGTTTATGGTAAATGGGTATATTACAACTGCTCTGTGTAAAATGTGAAACTTACATTTGAAAATTATTATGCACAGTGGCGACATATTAATGCCGACTTTATTCGCTCATGGATTTCTATGTACAATGAGTTATGTGAAAAGTTGGTTTCGTTCCTGCCAACATTGTTTCTACCTTGCAGTAATGTGAGCTGTAGCAAATCACGTCCACCAGGCTCCTGGACTTGAACTTTAGTCTTTTCATTCCTTTGGAAACATATTTTTTAAAATGCTGCATTTCCTACAATGAGGATCAAATGTCAGTATTTTAAGTTGCCTAAGGAAGTTAATCACTGATACAGATACATCTCAGGTTCACTTTATCGAACTAATGACTATTCTTAAAGAATGAACATTGAGTTACCGGCTGATTTTTATATTTTGGAATGTGATAATGAAGAGAACTATTAAAAAGAAAGGGGTCAAAAGAGAATAAACACTCATATGATTTAAAAACAGTCACATAATTACAGGTTTGATTGCTTGAAGAATACAAATAATTGCCCAGCACGCTTAAGAGTAAAACTGTGCCTAAGATCTTCAGTTTGACTTGATGTGTTCTATTAGAAAATAGTACGTTTTCAAACATGTCTTTCTAGTTCTTCATGGTGTCAATTTGGACTGAATGCCAGCAAGCAGTGGCCAGTTACACTGACAGGACAGAAAGCCCTACTTAAACACACCCAAGTCACATATTGAGGTAATAGAGCCTTAAAGAAAGGTGGTTTTAATAAAGAATTCTTTTTATACTGAACGCATTTGTTTAGATTTATATTCTGTAGACTCTGATGACAACTCAATAATGATTGCTCCAGACCTCTGTATTAATAAGATTTAATATAGCGAAGTTTCCAGAAATGTGTTTTTTGAAATATTATGAGTCAAGAAATATTCTTCTGAAGCTGAATCTCATCAACAGATTTTATGAGTTTGAATTCAAAGAAATATATATAGTTTCTAAGAAAAAAATGACCCCAAAGAAAGCAAATTAGTTAACTAGTTCTTATGCATGACAGATACGTATGCTAGAATGCAATACATCTTCTATGAACCTTTTGAAGTTCACATTTTAAGAGTTAAGAGTAGAACAGAATCCACTCTGTTTGCAGATGTATTGCATTGTAATTGTCAAAGATCTTGGGTCTAAATATTAGTTCTTTTAAAATGCATGACAGATTTAAAAATTTTAAATGAGTGTCTTAGACCACTCAAAAGAAGTGAAAAATTATATGTTGAAGTAGAAAAAAATAAGTTTATGCGCAATAACTCAATTTAACAAGGGGGATACAGTTCTTATTTTTGTAAGTATAACTTGATGTTCATATAATTATTTTAGGATCAAAAAGAGATAGACTTGAAATAGACATATTTGAAAACACAATCCTACCTGAATTATGTGGCTATTTTTCTTACTGTGAGGCAATATATTACTTACATAATCTCAGTGTTGTGTAAGTTTAAGATACTCATCTTAAATTATCTATCAACATTTACATTTTTAAAATGCTCAGTAGGATGAAATTAAGTTCTTTATATGTAATGATTTATAAATAAAAAATAATATAAATTTAAAAAGTAAATATCCAAAATGATTATATGTAAAATTGAAATATTATATTAAAATATAAAGATATTTTAAGTGTATCTGAATGTAAACTCACATACAAAAGTTACAAAATTCAATAACACAATTATCTTTTCCCATTTTTCTAAATGTAATTTATATATGCAAATTAACAAGCCAAATAAGCAAAAAATGAATATCAAACATTGTATCCACTTTCTTTTTTAAAAAAAAATCATCTTTTTTTATAATGGCTTTATTATTTTCTATCAGTGCAAATTCCTCTCAGAATAAAGATTGTTTCAGGCAACTTTGAAGTCTGATCACTTGATAATCACATCACAATGATTCTTTATTGTTTATAATATAAATGGTTTACTTATGGATGAGCCTTCATTTAAATTGATGCTTGAAAATATGTAGGATCAAAGACCATTCTAAATACCATGTCCAACAATGGTATTTAATAAACTGTATAATCAGCTCTTTAATATTAATGCAGTTATAACAAATTAGGGTAAGATAACTTATCAAATTTTAATTGATTGGAATCCTCAAAATTGACATTGCTAAAAACAAAGCAACTCAGGGGACCAGCAGTTAGCGTAATGGCTATGTCGCTGGACTCCCACGTAGTCGACCGCGGTTCGAGTCCCGGACCCGGCGGCTTAAACTCACGTCGGGCGCGTGTGCGTGCGTGCCCAAGATCCCGAGAGGAGAATGGAGGAGAAGGGATTGCGGCGTGGCCATCCCCCCTGGGGTGTGATTTCTTGCTTTCTATCTCTCTGTCTCTCTCTGTCTGTCTGGTGAGCGCACGCGCCCTATAGCAAAAACCTCTCCAAAAAAGAAAAAAAAAAAAAAAAAACAACAACAACAAAAAAAAACAAAGCAACTCAGGACCAGTAGATGGAGAAATGGCTATGTCACTGGACTCCCATGTAGTCAACCGAGGTTCAAAACCTGGATCTGGTGGCTTAAACTCACTCCAGGCACATGTGTGTGTGCATGCCCAAGATCTCAAGAGGAGGATGGAGGAGAAGAGATTGCCGTGCGGCTATCCCTCCCTAGGAGGTGATTTCTAACTTTCTGTCTTTCTGGGAAGTGCACGCACTCTATAGAGAAACCTCTCAAAAAACAAACAAACAAACAAAAACAAAACAAAAAAAAGCTATCTCAGTAAATCATAAACACATGAAGTACAAATATTAAAAATAGACGAAAACATATACAACATGTTTTAGTGAAACTTAAAATTAAGAGATAAATTTTTATTGACTATAAAAGATATTGAGAAATGCATCTGTAACCACAACAAAAATCCTTCCTGAGAGAAATTTTGAGTGTCGATGAGATATTATACTGGAGACTTTAGTTGACATACTAATATATTTTACCTTTTAAATCCTTTTGATTTCTATAAGAACACAGGAGATCTCTCTGAAACTATGAATGTCATTAAAACAGGGATGTGTATTTCAAAAAATATAATGTTTTGTCAAGGGAAAATGCTGCATAGCAGGAACGATAGTAGCAATATAACTTCCAAACCAGATTCCTCTAAGGAAATACTTCTGGAAAAGTTTTATTCTAATTGACGTACTCTGATGTTATGAGCAGAATTTTCCAACTGAAAATGTCTTTTATGGCTTGTAGTCAGCCAAAAGATCTGTCTGTTGTTGACCACCCACTTAAGAAGCAGAGATCTGGGAATTATTAATTATTGATCTCTTGCCTTAGAAGTTTTGAAGCTAAAAGTCTGCTTTTCCTAACTTCTCAATCATTGTGCTGTGTGTATGTGTGTGTGTGTGTGTGTGTGTGTGTGTGTGAGAGAGAGAGAGAGAGAGAGAGAGATCTCGTGACTTTCTAATAGCTTTCCCTTTGAGCTTTCTCCTTATTGTTTCATCCATCATAAACTCTCTGATAGATCATCTACAAAATTCAGATTATGTAAAACTCTATAGGACAACTACCTTGATTCCTTCATCAGACAAGATGTGAACATGTTAAAAATTTGCACATTATTAAAATGTACTTAAAATATCAAAAATAAATTACAATGTGTAAACTTCAGAGTTTTTTGGCTTTATTTATTTATTTACTCTGAGAGACACGGAGAGATATTTTTAAACAGAATCCCCACACTACAGTCCACTCCCAGTCACAGCCAGCTTGGATCATAGGCATGTACACACATCTGATGTGCTCAGAGAGGTCCGAGTCCTGAATCCAGAACCTTTTCTATGCGGGTCCATTTGTATTACCACTGTGCCACCACATGGACCCTAGACTTTAGTCTTTGATCTGGATTTGAACAAGCCTTGGATATTACATTGGTGACTTCTGCTCTGGGAAGGTAGGGTACATTTACTTTTCTCTTTTACTCTAAGTACAACCAACCAACACACACACACACACACACACACACACACACACAGCATGAACATACAGAAAGAGAGAGAGAGAGAGAGACCAAGCAAAGTGGAGAGAAAGAGACAGATGAGCTAAAGAAATCTAGCTAAAGAAATAACATGGTAATGGGAACCAGTAGTTAGCGTAATGGCTATGTCGCTGGACTCCCACGTAGTAGACCGCGGTTCGCGTCCCGGACCCGGTGGCTTAAAACTCACGCCGGGTGCATGTGTATGCGTGCCCAAGATCCCAAGAGGAAAATGGAGGAGAAGGGATTGCGGCGTGACCATCCCCCCTGGGGGGTGATTTCTCGCTTTCTGTCTCTATGTCTCTCTCTGCCTGTCTGGCGCGCGCACGCGCCCTATAGCAAAAAAACGTCTCCAAAAAAAAAAAAAGAAATAACATGGTAATGACATTGCATGGATTTCTTTCTGTCTCCTAGACTCATACCTAAAGAAGCCAGCAATATAGGAATGCCAATGGCTGCAAATAATTTTAACTCCAGCAAAATCCTTCTCCTTCATGTCAAAGGACCAGGAAATTGTCAATCTAATAATGTAGAACACTGTTCAAAACCATTTGTTCTCTGCTATTCAAACACAAAAGAAAATATGTCTGTGACTGGACCCTAACACAGGCTAGCCAAGGCTGAATGGGGATCCCAGACTCCAAAGTGAGCCAAGAACTAGTACCTCAAGATCTTCCCCAGATTGACATAAGAAAGTCTGAAGGAGAAAGAGCCACAATTATGATTAGAGAAGTTAATACTCTCTCTCAACATTTTTCAGAACAGCATATATTATCAACAAAAACAGAAAATCTCAACACCATTAAATAAAAGTACCTGACAAAGTTACAAAGCCCTTCACACAGCAACAAGAAGCACATTTTTTCAAGTACCCATGAAACATGTACATAGGTAAATCATGTAATAAAACACACCTCAACATATATCTAAAAATTAAAATAAGAGAGTATGTTCTTTGATCATGATAGATTTTTTTAAATAGAGGAATTTTAATTTTTTAAAAATTACTACTTATACATTCAATTGCTATACCTCATTTAGATTCTAAAGAGATTTTACTCAGCATGAAATTCACCTCAGACTAGCCCTGTTGAGAATACTATACACATCATCATATACAGGGACTAAACCATAGCTGTCTCCCACAAATATCTTACCTTTCTTTTTTCTCAAAATTTCATTTTCTACACTCTTTCCCATTCCCACTCTCCTTCTACTTTGACCCTGGTGTCCATAACAATTTTCATTGCTTTTATGTCCTATAGTCCTTCATTCTCTATTATAACATTGTCTCTGTTTCATAACCCGACTTGCTTCGCTCAGCAATAAATCTTCCATATTCATCTACTTTATATCAAATGCCAGGTCCTTGTTACTTTTATAACTGAATAGTATTTCATGAACCATATGTGCAACACATTTTCAATCCATTCATATGTTTGTGGGCATTTGGGCTAGTTCCACACCTTTTCCATCGTGAATAATGCCACAATAAATACACATGTGCAAGTGCTTTTCTGACTGAGCGTTTGCCTGTCCTTTGGGTAGATACCCAGGAGTGGAATTGCTGGATCATAGGTTAGTTTTATTTGAAGGTCTTTGAGGACCCTTTATATTGTTTCCCACAACGGTTGGACCAATTTACATTCCCACCCATAATGTAGGAGAGTTCCCCTTTCACCACACCCCCGCCAGCATTTACTCTTTTTTTTTTTTTTTTTTTTTTTTTTTTTTTAATCTTCATCATTCTGACTAGAGTTAGGTGGTATCTAATTGTAGTTTTGATCTGTATCTTCCTTATGATGAGGGATGTTGAGCATTTTTTCCTATGCCTTGGACTATTCATATGTCTTCCTTAGAGAGTTAGTTGTTCGTTCAGCTCATTTCCCCATCTTTTAATTGAGTTCATCATTTTCTTCCTGGTAAGCTACTAGAGTTTTCTGTGTATTCTAGTTATCAGTCCTTTATCTGAGCCATAGTTTACAAAAATTGTCTCCCATTCTGAGGGTTATCAATTCACACTAATACTGTGTCCTTTGCTGTGCAGAAAGTTCTTAATCTGATGTAATCCCAGTGCTGCATTTTGGAGATTATTGCCAGTGCTTTGGGGGTCATGATAGAATTAAACTAGTCAATATTAGAAAAATAACAAGAAGATCACCAAACATTGGAACACCAAATAACATACACCATAATAGTCTATGGATTAACTGGAAGTATTAAGAAAATTGTTTTTAACAAATACATTAAACTGAATAAAAACAAATATGCATTATATAAAAATTTGAGGTACACATTTAAAAATGTGTTCAGAGTGAAATATACAGCAATAACTGCATATGTTAGAAAAATGGAAAAAAATATCAAATCAATAATCTAAGCTCTAGCTTTTAAACAATAAGTAAAGTAAGTACAAAGCAAGGAAAAGGCAGAAATAAAATTAGAACAGATATCAATAAAATTCAAGGAAATATATGACTAACAAATAAAACAAAGAACTAGTCTTTTGAAAAGGTCTATAAAATTTAAAACCTCTAGCAAAATTAAAGCATAAAGTAAGAGAGAAGACTAAATTTTCAATATCAGGATTTAACTAAAGAATATTACCAAATGCACTGTGGAAACCTAAGTGATAATGAGGAAATACTATGGACAGTTTTTCACATATATATTTGATAACTTAATTGAAATGGACCGATTTTTTAAAAAACACAACTTATTGCAATATACCCAATGTAATATACATATATATATATATAATTCTGATAGTTCTACAACTACTGTAGAAATTTATTTGTAATGTAAAAAAAACAAAATGAACAAAAACAGTAAACGCTGATCATACTCAATGCTTAAAGAACTAAAATTCATTTTATTTAATGACCTCAAAAAAGCTAGAAGAGACTAGCACGTAAATTAATTTTTTATAAAGTCTGTATTTCTTTTTTAACAAAATGAGCTAAACATAGCCCAAAGATAGAAAAAGAAAACTGCAGATCAAAAACACTCATAAATATTGACATAAAACTTGATGACAAAATATTAGAAAATAAAACTCAACTCAGTATAAACACAATAAAAACATCATTGAGTGAAGTTTATTCCAGGAATGTAAGTCAAATTCAACATTAAGAAATTGATGGGACCAGCAGTTAGCGTAACAGCTATGTAGCTGAACTCCCATGTAGCTGACTGCGGTTCCAGTCCCGGACCTGGTGGCTTAAACTCATGCTGGTTGTGTGTGTGTGCGTGCGTGTCCAAGATCCCAAGAGGAGAATGGAGGAGAAGGGATTGTGGCATGGCCATCCCCCCTGGGGGGTGATTTCTCGCTTTCTATCTCCCTGTCCCTTTCTGTCTTTCTGGTGAGCCCACGCACCCTATAGCAAAAACCTGTCCAAAAAAAAGAAAAAAAAAGAAATTGATGAATATAGTGTAAGGAAAAAATTATGACCACATCAATTGATACAAAAATTTATTTGATAAGTTGAAGAACACTTATGATAAAAACTCTCAGAAACATAACAATTGAAGTAAATTTATTTAACAAAGTAATATAATTTTACAAATAATTACAGCATAATGTTAACATTACTTATCATTGGCATGATATTTAAGGTGGCTAAATCCACAAGGCTGAATCTATTATTCTAGTCCCAGACCAAGAGGCTTAACACACACACTGAGTATATAGGCACGCTTAATCAAAATCCTAAAGGAGAAATCGAGAAGAAAGGATTTGGTCATCATCATTCCCCACGAGGACTATGTGCTCACTTTCCTTATCTGTTTCTCTTTCTTTCTCTTTCTTTGTCACCCTCTGGTAAGCATTCATGCCCCAGAGGGCATTAAAAAATTAAATAAAAAATATAAAGAGAAAGAATGACAAGAAGACAAGCTATATGCAAATAATATATAAGAGCATATTTCACTGGGGCTAGCAGGTGCAGTGACTGGACTCCCATGGACAACCACAGTTCAAGCCCCAGATCAAATGACTTGAAGATCAAACTGAGGCCATGTGCATGTGTGCCGAAATCCTGAGAGGAGAATAGAGGAAAAGGGATTGTGGCATGGTCATACACCTGGGGAGTGATTTCTCACTTTCTCTGTGTCTTTTTCTCTCTGGTAAGTGCATGCACCGTATAACAAAAACCTAAAAAAAAAAAAAAAAAAAAAGAACAAAAAACAAAAATATTTTTCACTGAAGAAGTTACACAGATGGCAAATAAGAACATGAAATTATGTTCAGCATAATAATCCATTTGAGAAAAAATTTTACAACCACACTGAGTTACCCCTACACACTATCAGTATGTTTAAAATAAAATTTATTTGTATTATTGATATGATTAAAATAAAATTTGGTGGCAATATCACATGCCAGTAAAGATACAGATGAATTGGATAACTTAGCATACATTTCTTGTGACTATAGAACATAGTACAGCATCTGGAAACTCATTCTGTGGTTAAAACAAAAGTAATAACTAAAATATAAATATTACACAACTCAAAAATTGTACTCCTGATTATTCTTCTGAAGAAATAAAAAGTTGCATTTATAAAAATATCTGCGCACAAGGGCGGGGTGACGCCCACCCTATGGTAAAAATATCTGTGCACATAAGTTGAGATCATCGTTACTTTTTTTTTTTTTAAGGTTTTTTTTATTATTTTATTTAACTTTATTTATTATTATATCATTATTATTTTTCAGTTTGATCAGAGAGAGAGAGAGAGAGAGAGAGAGAGAGAGGAAGTGAGAAAGCAAGCCACCAGGTCCGAGACTTGAACCGTGGTCGGCCATGTGGGAGTCCAGTGCCTTTAACCACCATGCCACTTGCCAGCCCCAGATCATCGTTACTTTTTATAGCCCAAAACGTTTGGAAAAATCCAAATATTCTTCAATGGCTGAATGTTTGAAAAGAAACAAGCAACAAACCATTATATACATACCTTGAATAGTACTGAACAATAAAAAGCAATAAACTACTGACATTTGTAAAACCTAGATGACTCTCCAGAGAACTATGTTGAGTGGTGAATAACCGCCAGCCCATGGGTTTGCATACTGTAGATATGTTTATATGACATTCATAAAATAACACTATTGTAGAAGTAGAGAATAGCTAAGTGAGTGCTAGGAGTTAAATAAGGATGGGAGCTGGAAATTGTAGCTATTACAGGTCAGGTGGGATCTTGTGCTGATGCGAATATTTTGCATTTTGATTAATTCAGTGTGAATATCCTGAGTACGAAGACACATATATTTGTGAACTGTCTCCTTGGTGGAAGTTTGGGTATAAGACTCTGTAGTATTTTTGAAAGCTGCATGTGACTCTGAAGTTATCTCAAAATAAAGTATGTAATTAAAATATAACATTTAAATAAAAAAAATACTTGGCACATCAGAAAAATGTAAAATTAATATAATACTTGATGTCATGGAAGTATAATGGCACGCTGTTTGTAGGTATAGTGATTAACATTGTGCTTATGCTTATATCTTTGAAATTTTCTATCATTTAGAGATACATACTGAGAAATGAATGCATGCATATATTGGGTTCACTTCAAAAATCAGCTATGAAGGAAAGGTAGAGGCTTTGGATAAAGGTGACAATTGATCATGAATTATTAGTTGCTGCTACTGCATAATTAAAACATGAGCATTCATTACACTCTTGTATTACACTCAATTATAGTGTAGGGATATAAATCAAGGTTGAAAACTTAAAGATAATCAGTTAAAAATTAAGTGGGATTCATAATGTAGACAAATAATGGTGTGATGCTACTTATAATACAACAAATAATCAAGTGCAAAAATATAAATTCATAGAAAACTGATTAATTTTATTATAGATGCACTATGATCTAATATTTCAGTTTTTTAAATTAATTTATTTAAATTTTTTAGTCTAAGCCATTTGTGTTCACCAGAAAGAAATAGAGCAAGAGAGAACATGAGAGCACTACCTATAGGGGATGGCCATGCTACAATCTCTTCTTTTCTATTTTCCACTCGTAATTTTGGGCATGCATGCACATGTGCCCAGTATGTTTTACAGGTTACTGGATCCAGGACTTGAACCACACAGTCAGACACAACAGATCAAGCTCTTAGCCACCATACCACAGGCTGGTCTCTTCAGAGATTATTGACCAAATTTTATTGTTCATGTTTTTCTATGGAGTCCATTTGGCAATCTGGTGAAACCTGTACATGTCTTCTCTAATTAATTGGTTTAGTGAATATAAATATTGAAATAATGAAGAAAGCTAATTGCATTAAAATGTATTTGTCAAAAGATTTAAAATATGAAACTGTAATGCATGCACTTTTATAATGCATTAAAAGATTTGATGTTTAAAATATAGAAAAGTTAAAACAATATTTTATTTTTACACAAAATTCCATTATGAATACTGTTGTTTATTTAGCTTGCATATGAATTTTCTTTGAGCCACATCCTTCCAAGTATTGTTTGGAAAATTATCACAAGAGGAAATAACTAAAGCAATGTAGATGCCTCTGTCACCCATACAAGGACACACCCCTACACCACTTGATGGAACAACTACTAGATGCAGAGCATGCTAAGGGAAGATGAGCTGAGTCCATGTTTGTTTGAAAACAAGAAGATAATAATCATACGCGTAGGATGAGAATAGTTCATTACCAAAGTATTTTGGATATGGTAAATGACATGTTCGCATATCGGTGGCAATCATAATTATATTTTATATAAACTATATCATTTTATTTGTCTTTTGGAGTCAGACTTATAGGTTATGCTAATACTACTATGTGTTATATACCACATTTATTATTACACAGTAATCCACATGTTAGTGATAGGGTAATGTGAATAAAGAAGTGAATTTATCTGTCCAGTCTGATTGCTTTATATGTAATGATCCCTTATGGACTTAACGTTTAATTTTTTTAAAATTAATTTAACAATATTTTATTATTATTATTAGTTGTTGTTAGTTTACTATAGGGCATATGTACCAGAGAGATAGAGAATGAGAGCAAGAGAGAGAGAGAAAGTGAGAAAGCAAGTCACCAGGTCTGGGACTTGAACCACAGTTGGCCATGTGGGAATCTAGTGCCTTAATCAACACATCACCTGCTGGCCCTGGTGGATCTAATGTTAAGGATCTCTGATTTACTAGAGGAAAATCATAGTAAGTTTTAATTGACATTTAGGATAAGGGTAAGAACTGAAACAAAATACAGTGTTCATTGATGTGCAGGGAGATATAGTTGGCACTAAAGATATTACTAAAGAAAGGGATTTTAAGAAAATAAGAGAGTCATGAGTACTTGAAAATATACCTGTATATGGTGGTATGGAAAGAAAGCAGCAAAGAGCATTCTATCTGATGCATAAATATTTAACTTATGAGGGAGAGTAACAGAAAAATCAAAGGAAGTCCAAGGGGAACCTTTGGATTCTACAGAACCTACAGAGCATATTTAGTTGCTTTTTAATAAGAGCTACTGAAGTGATGTCTTCTCTTTACTTTTTTAAACAGTAAATTTATCCTTAACCCTAGAGAGTTATCCATGGAGACTGCATAGAACACATAAAACATTTCAATATACAACTTCTCTAAAAGTTAAAATTAAGTCTTTCATGCAAACATGTAGTGAGTCTTTGTCAAAGATCTGTTTATTTTATTGATGAATTCATCATTAGGATCATAAAGCTAGTCAAAAAGACAGTTAGAGGGATGCAATAAATAAGATTACTGAAAGAAACAATGCTTAAATAAGATGACCAGGTTAGTTAGAAAACTAGCTAATATATCACAATAAAAAATATTGTGTTATTATTTGTCTTCTCAGACTTACAGGTAAAAGGAAAAATGAGAAACTGAAAGTTAGTGTACTCTAGAGCAAATACTAAGGTGAACCAGAGTCCGTTCTCAATTAACACTGACATGGCATACTTTCATTCTTTTTGCCATACTAACATGTGTTGCATATTTTTTAACATGAGGATATTAATTTAAGTTTTAGTTGATTTATTTCATCTGAAAATGTGCTTCAGGGCCTTTAGGAGACTATAGCCTTAAGCCTGGTGTTCGAACTGCAGCTTTGCTCATTATGTGGTTGTCAAAGCTAATGTTTAAAAAACAATAATAATAATTAAAAATATATTAATAAACTAAAAAAATGAAAAACTATTTGTTGATGATGATGTGGATTCTAATGTATTTGTCTTGATTTATATGCATGGTAGTGATGCTGGAAAAAGAAACATTATAAGCTGTAAAGATACATGTGATCAATGTAATTAAAAAAAAGAAAACTATTTTATTATCTTATTTTAAACAAATAGACCAAAAATTAAAATAAACATATTATGTAATTTCATACATTACTAGGACATTTTATAAAATTAAGTTTTATAAACCTTTGTCTTAGTTTTATGGCTGTGTGCCTTTTTATATATTTACTATATTGCAATGCAAAATATATTTCTTATAGTTCATTCCAGTCAATGATTTTAGAAAACTGATAGTCTGGATTTTTCAGGCTGATTTTTCCCATAGGTATTGGATAGTAGAAAGTTGTTTTTCCTCTGACAATGAAAGAAATTTTAAGAGAAATTTTAATAAAAATGAAAGATATTGAAACTTGCATTTAGTAGCCTTGATAAAGATAAAGTAAAAAGATAAAACAGATAAAGATATACCTATTAATTTCAGAAGTTTCTTTTTAAATGTAGGCTATACATTTCCTTCTGAGCACTGTTTATGTTGCATCTCAAAGATCTTGTATGCTGTATTTTTGTTTCTTTTATCTCGAAGCGTTTGATAATGTCCTTTTGATTTTTATTTTCCTTAACCAATGGGTTATTTAAAAATGTGTCTTTCAATGTTTACACATTTGTAAACTTTATGGTGTTTTTCCTGTTTTGTTATAGTTTATTATTATTATTATTATTACTTTCTTTTTTTTAAGGTTTTTGCCATAGGACTCATGTGCTCTCTGGAGAGAAACATAAGAGGGAAAGTGAGAAATAACCCCCCGGGGGGATGGTCATGTCACAATCCCTTCTCTTCCATTCTCCTTATGGGATTTTGGACACATATGTACACATGCCCAGCTTGATATTCAAGCCACCAAGTCCATACTCAAACCATGATCGGCCATATGGGAGTTCAGTGCTGTAGCCACTATGCCACCTATGGGCCCCATCTAGTTTTATTTTATTGTGATGGAAGAACATATTTTGATTTCAGTCTTTTCTTATTTATTAAGATTTGTTTTGTGGCCTACCATATGTTCTACCCCAAAATCATTCTATGTCTACTAGTGAAGATAATGCATTCTGCTGCTGGGTGGAGTTTTAAACGTGTGTGTGTGTGTGTGTGTGTGTGTGTGTGTGTGTGGTGTGTATGTCTAGAGCAAGAGAGAGAAGATAATTGGGTTATAGTATTGTTGAAGTCCTTTATTTACCTTTTTTTTTTTAGTCTAGATATTTAATATTGACGGCAAGACAGAAATCTTCGACTATTGGGTTGTAGGAAAACTCATGACATACTTTTCTGCTTTCTATGCAAATATATGTTATGTCATTTCCAACAACCCAATATTATTGTAGACTTATCTATTTCTTTCTTCAATTTTGTCAGGCTTTGCATAATATATTTTGGGTATCTATTGCTTAATATATGTTTGTGTGTGTGTGTAAATATTTGTTACATTATCTTGAAAATTTGATTTTTAATCAATATATAAGGTATTATCAGACTATTACTAACTTTATTTTCTTTGACCAGTTACTTAAATTCCCTGTGTCGAATTTTATGAACTAATAAGCATGATTTAAATTGTTAGGAATGCATGAAAAAATATTATAGTGTCTTTTCAGTGTCTCATATAGAGCAGGCATTCAATGTTTCTAAAGGTTGATTTTGAGTGTCAACTCAACTGATTAATGGATACCTATACAACTGATAAGGCACTAAATCAATGCTATTAAATCAAAGCTATTAAACCAATGCATTCTCCTCAGATGAAAGGGAAACACAGGTGTTTGGCATTTGATTAAGTGTGCTGGGACTTCCCCAGTCCTGTCTGTGAGAATGTTTTTTTTTTGTTTTTTTTTTTGGAGAGGTTTTCACTATAGAGGGCATGTGCGCTCGCCAGACAGACAGAGAGAGACATAGAGACAGAAAGCGAGAAATCACCCCCCAGGGGGTATGGCCACGCCGCAATCCCTTCTCCTCCATTCTCCTCTCGGGATCTTGGGCATGCATGCACACGCGCCCGGCATGAGTTTTAAGCCACCGGGTCCGGTACGCGAACCGCGGTCGACTACGTGGGAGTCCAGCGACATAGTCATTATGCTAACTGCTGGTCCCTGTGAGAATGTTTAAGGATGACGCTGATATGTACATGGACATGATAAGTATTAAAGATTTTCCCTCAGTGTGTGCTGGTACATCCCACTTGGCTGGGGTCCCAAATGGAAAATAAAGGTATAGAAGAAGTATAAATTCTTGTTCTCTCTTTTCTGGAGCTTGGACACCCTTCTTTGGTTAATGGATGTTAGAATTCCTAGTTCTCTAGATTTTGGACCTCAGAACTCATACCTGTATCCCTCAATGCACAAATTCCTGGGTCTTCAGTCTCAGACTAAATACCATCAGCCTTCTCAGTTCTGAAGCCTTTGAGCACTGTCAACTTCCCTGGTTCTCCAACTTGAGGACGACCTTTCATGAGACTTCTCAAACTCCACAATAGAGTATGACAATTCCCCCCACTTAAGTCCTTCTCATCTATTTCTTTTCCTCTCTCTATGTATGTGTGTATGTGTGTATATGTGTGTATTCTATGTATAAATAAAACAATGTTCTTTCTTTTCCTTTGTTCATTTATATGTAATTAGAAGTTTGTTATAACAAAATGTGACAAAATATATGAAGAACGTTCTTATGAACAAATCCTTCACTTTTGTAACTTCTCACATGGGGTTGTTTGAACAGAGGTTTGGTGTTCTTCCTAGTCCCTGAACCTATTGACTCATAGCAAGGTACTAATAGGTATTAAGAAAGAGAGAAAAACAAGGGGGAAGGGAGGGGAGAGGAGAGGATAAGGGAGAAGAGGAGAGGAGGAAAGTGGAGGGGAGGAAAGGGAGAGGAGAGGAGAGGAGGGAAGGGGAGAAGACAGGACAGTAAAATTAAAAGCACTTCATACCTTATCCTTTTAGGGTTGTATGTCTTGAAGTCACAGACCATGAACTATTCCTCCAGGTAGATTCCACTATATGTTTAACAAGTATATGCTGAATAAATAGGAAATAGCCAAAACTAATGTAAAATAACATTTCTTATTGACTTTTTAAATGATCTAAATTAAACATCTATTATTTAGTCTCCTGGAATTTCCTATTTCATATTTATTAATGTGCCGATAATTGATGCTCTTGAGGATTCTTGGCCAATAAAAATAATCTCCTTTCAAATAATCATAGGAAAATTCATTCTTAAGACAAATATTAGAAAGATATATCTTTTCTGGGGTTACAAACCCTAGTAATACATATTATAGCAATAGATCTTATACAGAGTGGTTAAGTAAAGAGACAGTTCTGCTCCCTGGCATGTTAGTGCAGCACTGTTCGGTATCATCATTTATTCCTCTGAGTTAGGTTGAACTACTCAGTCTGCTTGCCCATCAGTTTAGCAGCTCTTAAAGATCCTCCATACCCACTAAGTCTGAGTTCACCCCAAAGTATCTGGTAAAAGCAGCACAAACATATTGCTAAAATTAAGCTCTAACTTTTTTCCTGCACCCTAAGAATAATACAAATTATGCTTTTATTGTAAGAGTCTTCAAAGTTCATAGAGAAAAAATCAAGAAAGAAATAGCTACAAGAAACAGAAGAAAAACAGAAAATTCAGAGAAGTGTATAAACTTTACAAAAAATAGAGAGAGTATACTTAATGATAAAAATAAACACTATTAAGTCTGGTACATTTCATTCAAATTACAGGTCCAAACATTTTGCCCAGTTATTTGACTTCTTTTATGCCACAAATGAAAAAAAAAAAAAGAAATATAATATTTATACAAATATTGTGTACATTGTTGTGATGACTGTAAAGAGCTTGGCACAGTGGCTGCCACCAAGTTAGTACATAATATATATTTTTAAAAGTAATAGTTTCTACTCAGCAATGTGTAATTCCCATCAAAGATGCCAAATGTGTCCACTCAGATGCTTGCCTTCCAATTCTACCTTACAGTGAGGGCATTTCAACTTCTCTAACACTTTTGACATGTCAACAGCAGCTCTCTTGAATAAATAATAAAAACGTACAAATGGTGTTCTTATGTAAGCAACTTAGTTCTCTGGATGCATGCATCCATTCTGAGAGCTTCTTCTCCACATGAGAAAAGACAAACATTTTGGAATTTTAAAATGCCATACCATGGGCCAGCCAATGCATAATGGTTAAGGCGGCTGGATCTCACAGGGCCAAGTGCAGATCAAGTCTTGGGCCTAGTAGCTTGGGAAACACACAGATGCATGTGAATGCATGCCCAGGATCCTAAGCAGAGACTAGAGGAGAAGGGACTGTGGTGTGGCCATCGTCCAAGGTGGGGTGTACTCTCACATTCCCTCTCTCTATCTCTGTCTCTGGCAAGTGCATGAGCTCTATAGCATTTTAAAAAATCACATTTCTGTCATGTACTAGGATGCTACAATTAAAAACACTTCTTATATAAAAACACAAAGTACATCAAATATTAAAAAATATTATATGTGCAGTAGAGCTCTAAGATCTCTTAGAACTAAATGTAGGAGAGTAGTATGATGGATGCCCCAGAATGGAAGAGCCAGAGGAGTGAAAATGTCCTCAGTAGTGATTTCACTGAGACAATGGGCACGTGCCCGCTTTTTTACTAAGCGGACTTATTACTAAACCAGGACTCACCCAGACATTCAGGATATAGGCATTTTGTGTATAAAGTAAGAAGACATGCGTTTCAGACCAAGCTTTCATTCTCTAGCTGCATAACTCGATTAAGTCATGAAAAATGTCTAGGTCTCTTGTTTTAACAGAGAAAGAAAGGGTCAGACCTCAGTAATCGTAGAAACCTTTCTACCAATTCTTCTACAGCATTAGGGCTTGTGTGCCTGACTAAAGAAGACTCACAACTTAGACTGTCCGTAACAGATTCCATGCCTGGGTCCAGCCTTGGCGGGGGTGGGTTGACTCATCATAGGCGGCACAGGTGAACAGAAGACAAAGGTCTCGGTGCCTTTTCATGCACATCCTTAGCCAGACACCCCCAGAGATCACTCTCTGAGGAGTGACCCCTGCTAGGAATCATCGTGCGTTTTTACTGAAAATGTGTTACATGCAAGTAAACGGGAGAGGGGTTACGTGTTTTAATTATCAGCTCATAAAGTTTTAACAATAGGGAACATAGATTCTATTCAGGGTTGGATTAAGGGTGGGTCTAGTGCATTTCCACAATTGTTCGTTTGATGTAGGTGGGTCTCCATGGAATGCAGTTTCAGGAAAGTGGTTCCAGCAAGCAGAGATGATTATCAGCTGATGCGGCGCAGCAGCCATCTTGTGATTACCGGGAATGGTGCTGAGAAAAGAAAATCTCAAGTATAGATATTAGGTCTTATGGATCTTAATAAAGAATGATACTTATATAGTTTTATAGGGATCTAAAACTTAATTTAAGGAATCCTAATATATTTATCTATTTCACTTGGTGAGGGTGGAGGTGTCCTGGGCCAGTTTCAGCCTAATCTTATTTTATGTAAAGAAAGATTATCTTTAAGTTTATGTTAAATGTATCTTGAAGGGCCTTCCAAAGGTCAAGATTATTTCTGCCTAGATAGAACTTCAGCCTACCCTCTATTGTGACCACAGAGATAAAGCATTGTAATTAACAGTAGGTGATCAGGGCCAAGGGGAGTGGTCGGGGGACTTTTGGGAAAATCTCATCACATACTCAAGAGAGCTATGTAATTTTTTATAGTATATCAGGGAGTCAGAAGGGGGTCACTTCCCACAGTTTTCTGGAGCAAATAGCAAGCAGCTTTGCAGACATGCTAATTAGACCTAAGTTTTATTCCTAGGTTGGGGGGGTGGGGGGAGGTACACAGTAGTGTCCTTGCCAACGTGCTGACCCGACCTAAGAGGTAGAGGTCAAAAGCTCAAGACAGATCCTGGGGCCCTACTGGGTCGGACTCCTCTAATGCCACATAAAAGATTAATTGTTTCTGAGTCCCTAAAAATATGAGGAATGAAGAAGACGGAGAATAGAATAAAGAGAAGAGGGGCAGGGCTGAGGGTGAGAACGTGGATGAGCGAGTGCAGGTCTTCACGGAGCTGTAGGGGAGGGCAGGCCACAAGGAAGCTGGTGTGGGAGATGTTGGGAGCATTTCCCTCTGCTGAAAGGTGGTGCTGGCAGCAGGAGTCAGGTGAGAAGACCATGAGGGGGAAAGATGCCAGATAATAACCTCCTGCCTTTTCATTTTTTGCTTTCCAATTAATTACCCAGACCCTCCTTCTGTCACACTGGAGGGAGGGAGGTGTGAGCAGATGGAGAGACTGGTGGGTCATTTGTATCTACACGCTTATCTACAGTCATATGTTCTATTTGCCAGTTGACAGTTACCAATGCCTGGTTCCTGCAGCAGAGGAAGCTGATACAGACAAAAATATTTGCCTATTGATTGATTCATTTGCAGATTGCAACTGTTTCTTATAACCTATTCTTCAGGTCACAACTTAACCATTTTCCCAGACAGAAATTTTGCAAATAGCTATTCTAATTATGACTCCTTACATTTAATTTATATCCTTTATCTTAAAAGAACTATCAATATGGTTATTACATTCATAGTTTGAGCTTGTCTGCCCCAATAGACTGAGAGCTCCATGAAGTCACGGACTGTATTTGTTGTTTGCATATAGCCGAAGCTCAATAAATATTGGTTGAATAAAAAAATCAACAATTACTAGTTAGAAATCACTGGGAGAAAAAAAAGTGGGACACATTGAATTTGTTTTTGTTTTATTGTGAAAAAGCCTAAGTAGCAGTTTACCATTATAATACACTGGGTAGCATCAGAGATTGTGAAGTATGAACGCTGCATCATTAATGTGAATATTTATTATTTTAGAATGTGAGTCTGATTTACTGACAAGTTTTCTCGCTCTGATGTACAGAAGAAAGATAATTTTACAGTTGAAACTAGCAAAGTGATGGAAAACTGAAAGTAAAAATAAATCTTGTGAGTGGACAAAGTAATTTAAGGACGATAAAAGAATGAAGGCAGACGGCAAGAAATCATGGGCAGTGCATTTCTGCAAGAGCAAGGATAAGTCTGTGTCACTAATGAAGACTACACAGAGAGATTAGTAAGGGATACAGATGTATCCGCAAAGCCCCTTTTCAATTATTGATATTTTTAGGAATCAACAGCTAACAGTATGGGATACTAGATATAGTTTCATGAAACATAAAAAAAGTCAAGGAATAAAATAAAACAAGAGGTCATTAAAGGTCTTTGAGAGAGGAACATTAGTCGTCAAGAATAGAAATTCATATTCTGTGGAATTAATATAGGAAACAGATGGTCAATAAATGGAGATAATGAAAAAAGATTTTTCTTTGGCAGTAATTAGAAAGCAGGTACCTTGGCAGTTTAATTAGGGTCAATGGAAATGCTTTCTAAGTGCTTATCTGAATTAAATTTGAGCAAAGGCACAGAAGTAGGAACGGAGGGAGTGGGAAGATGGCGAGTCCTCGTAGCTCTGCTGCATTGTCATGCTTTGTTTCCCACGTACTAACTGGACACCTACATTGGAAGCAAAATATAAAACCTCAAAGTAGCTTGTAAGACTACTGAACACATTGTTTCCTCTATACATATATGGATTACATCTAGATTATTTGTATTATTATTTTTGAGAGGTTTTTGCTATAGGGCACTTGCACTTGCCAGAAAGACAGAGAGAGACAGACAGACAGAAAGTGAGAAATCACCCCCCACAGGGTATGGCCACGCAGCAATTCCTTCTCCTCCATTTTCCTCTCAGGATCTTGGACACGGACACACACGCGCCTGGTTTGAGTTTAAGCCACCGGGTCTAAGACTTGAACCACGGTTGACTACATGGGTGTCCAATGACACAGCCATTATGCCAACTGCTGGTATTTGTATTTTCAGGTTGACTTGTCTCATAAGAGGTAGTTTACAGTTGGAAAAAGGTACCTGTTTAGAATTTCTGAAAATAAACACAAGGGGAGGAAAGCCCTGATGATGTGTTTGAGTCCTCCAAAAAACCAGAAGCCATGATGGAATTAAATATGTACGCCATGTATTTGGGGGACAGAGTTGTTTGGGAAAGATACAGAAGACAGAGAGAAATCACAACAGGGAGAATACTCCAGGCTCAAGTGTAGTTCTGACCCCCAGGGAAGGGAGACAGGGAAGGAAGGAGGGGTGGCAGGCTGAGCCTCAGTCCACAGGGAAGCTCTGGTGTCTCAGTCAGGACCATGGGGAATGGGGAGGACCCCACTAGCAAGGCTGCTGTGTTCATTGTTCCCTGGCCAACTCCTGCTTCAGCAGAAAAGCCGTGGTGACACCTGCCTTAGTCCATTTGAGCTGCTATGACAACACCTCTGAATTGGGTGGCTTATCGATAACAAAAATTTCTCTCTTACAGTTATGGAGGCTGGCAAGCCCCAAGATCCAGTGTCTAGCTCGTAGGTAGTGCATTGTAGCTCTATTCTCACGTGGCGTGCGGGGCCAACGAGCTCTCGCCAAGTGTTTCTGTAAAAGTCTTAATCCTGTTTGGGGACCTCCTGACTTATGTCCCCCAAAGCCACACTGCTTGAGATTATCACATTGCAGATGAGGATTCAGCGTTCCAGTTTCGGTGGGACACCCACATTCAGACTGTGGCCGACCCCTCAGGTAGAGCAGTTGGAGGCTGTCAGCCAAGTGCATGCCTCACAGAGGTGGCCATCTGGCTGGGTCAACAGCATCTCTATACCATTGACCTCCGTAATGATGACATGGCTGTTGAGGATTCTGTGTAAAATACCCACAAACCCAAACAAGCGACACCATCCAACTTGAAGCCTGTGTGGAAGTGAAAGGCATTTGCACTTTCCTATACATTGACAATATCATTGCTGAGTTGGAAGGCATCCCACAGTCAGGCTGTGACACCTCCTGATGGCCTCCATGCGAGAACCCCTCATAGATAATCCATCTTCAAAGCTTATTCCTTCAAATTACAATTTCTGTGGCAGTTTTAGAAATCATTCCACTGACCTGGCTTGAAGTCACATGTGATATACACATAGGAAAAGGGAACAAGGACTACAGTGAAAAGCATAATAATAATATTCAATCACATGTATGTGTGCATGCATCTGTGTATGCTCCTACAAAGTTTATACACAAGCACACAAACTGGCTAGTTCAGTGGTCCACTCTGCAGTCAGTCATACAGCTTCTACCCCTGCGGTCATTTGTTGTCCTCTGCATCAATGAATCTGGGTCTATTTTTTTTGTCTTTTTTGATATGATAATAGCACAGTGGGTAAAAATAGTTAATAGCAACCCACTGTATATCTCAAAGTAGCTAAAAAGAGGGATATTTCTCATTACACAATCTGCTGACAAATGACTGAGGTGATGGCTACACTGATTACCTTGATTCAATCAATACTAAAAAATCCCATTGCACCTCACAAACAAGTATATTTTCATATGTTAATAAAAACATTTAAAATGAAATTATAGATTTTCCTTGGAGGCTAAAAAGTAAAGCAAAATAGAAGGGGAAAAAAGAAAAGAAAATGCTGAATTTGGTTGCTTAAAAATATACATGGAGTGGGGACCAGCAATTGGCGTAATGGCTGTGTCACTGGACTCCCACGTAGTCAACCGTGGTTCGCGTCCCGGACCCGGTGGCTTAAAACTCACGCCGGGTGTGTGTGCATGCGTGCCCAAGATCCTGAGAGGAGAAAGGAGGAGAAGGGATTGCGGCATGACCATCCCCCCTGGGGGGTGATTTCTTGCTTTCTGTCTCTCTGTCTCTCTCTGTCTGTCTGGCGAGCACACGCGCCCTATAGCAAAAACCTCTCAAAAAAAATATATATATTATATATATATATATATACATGGAGTGGCTGATACTGGTGGTGGCAGTAGAAACTATGTCTAGTTGCAAAGTTCTTTAGCCTATAATGTATGTCACTAGAGTGAGAAATGATAGACATTTTTAATTACAAGCTCTACTTTTGGGTCTTATTCTGTGCTCTGTGTAATCAAATGGTTGGTTTTCTCTTCAAAGCAAGTGCTCCCATTGAACAGTCAGCAAATTTTCTCCTTGGGAAAACACAGTCTCGTGTGGGCCCCTCATTTGGCATGACCCTCACTCTCAGGTGTTGTTTCCCACACTGGTGCACCACTCGGGAGAAGCCGGTTCAGGTTAGCACCCAGGTGCAGTGGGAGAGTTGACACACTTGCTCAGCACACACCTCTGGTACCTCTTGAAACACCATCCTGTCTGCCCGCTGGGTTCCGACACATTTCTGGATTGCTTTGACCCTGATGAAAGGGAAAGTTGCTAGCA
Source organism: Tupaia tana (assembly GCA_026018925.1). NCBI lineage: Eukaryota > Metazoa > Chordata > Mammalia > Scandentia > Tupaiidae > Tupaia > Tupaia tana. Next base: position 104,841,762 of record JAKSZU010000005.1, on the reverse strand, counting down.
GATCTGAGGGAACAGGTTTGTATGAAAGAATGCCTGCTAGCCAGCTGGCCCTGTGTTTGTTCACTGCAACAGGGTCAGGGACCTTGTATGGTCTTAATAAATAGAATCAACTGACTTCATATGTATTTTGGCACTAATCTGTGGCCTATGGCATCATTTCCTGGGGTTTAGTACAATATTAATAAAAAGGGCTATTCCAGATTAGGCACAAATCAATGCTGTGTTATGAAACAGTTTTAATTTTTGGCTAAAAAAATAAAATAAAATAAGGTTAGTCCTGTTTATGGCATTGACTTGAATACCTATATCACTGGCTTAAATTGAGATTTGCTTATTTTTCAATTCCTTAATGACTTGTGCTTACTACTAAAGAAACATTTTTTGCCCTAGAAGTACGAAGTCGAATACAGCACAAGCCTACTGGTTTGGCCTTTGGCTTTGAAGCACACTGAATTCATCACATTCATCTGTGCAGACTATAATCTATTGTGATAACAAATTAGACACCAATTTAAATGAAAGAACATTGCAAAATAATTGAAGTGTTTTTTCTTTATTTTTCCCTTTTCTCTCCAACCTAACTGCCATTACATAATCTGAAATTAATAAGACACTGAAGAATTTATTGTTCTTTTCATTAAGGATTATCTTTGGGGAAATTTAATAAAGCCAGTTTTCCTTAAGGTCTTTAAGTTTATTTTTCATTGTATAATAAAATATCTACTAAACTAGATTAAAATAATATTACTTTATTAGTATTTTTGTTTCCCAATTGTAATCTCTACTGTTTGGCTATATTTGATTATGAATTTGGAGTGAGTTGCATTCTATGAAATAACTGTAATATATAGTAGGATATCAACAGAAACAAACAAAAAAACAAAACTATGTTCCTTCTTAAGCAAAATGTCAAATATTTTGTTTTTATGACTTTAGAATTTAGAATTGAAATGTATTCAATGCTATTGGATGTCTTATTAAGGGTTCTATCAAATCTGGGCTTATTGATGAAACTAGCAATACAAGCTAAGCTCAAAGCCACTGCCCAGAGCCTCTTCACCCAAAGTGGTGTCCACTGTTCCCTCCAGCGCCTGCCCGCCTGCTCTGCCCACCAGATCCTACCCTGGGGAACTGTTTTTGATGATGCTGGTGAAGAATGCTTAACCAAGAAGGACCCTGAGCATTTGAAAAGACACTCCTCTCTTTATGACCCTCTAGAGTAGTCTTTTCTGAATACACTCAGGGGAGGGGGAGGATTTCGGTAGTCATCGAGTTTCCTGGTGATACACACTTCGGTGGACGAAGCTACTAGTGGTGGCCAGTGTGAAATATTGCATTTAATCTGTGGAAATGAGAAAGATAAATTGGAGATTTTCATTCAAATGGTGATAAATTTGAAAATAAAATCAGGAACAACCATGAAGGAACAGCAATCAGGGCCCTTCACATGCCCAAGAGCTTTTCTATTAGTGTTAAGACACTGAAGTGAAATGTCAAATCCCAAATCTCTTGTAATTTACTCTGGGGATTAAGTGCTATAAAACCCCTTTACCCGAGCATGGGCAGTAAATATGAACAGTTATTATTCCGAACAGGACGAGGCTTTGGCAAACATTACACACACATACACACATACATGGGTGTGTGTGCATGTACGCATGTTCATGGAGGAGCAATACTTGTGTGTGTAGAAACACACAGAGGGGCACACACATATAATCTTCAAATAGAAGATGAATAAACACAACTCTGTTGGTATAATAATTTTTTACAATAAATATTATTGAACTTTTGCTTATTGAACTTTCTCATTAACCAAAAAACAGTTTCCTTAGAATAAAAGCACATTTGTGCTTCAGACGCCTATAAATGGTCGTGGCTGATGGTGACATGCAATAGATGAAAATGGGTCCGTTTCTCTGCCCACAAGACACATATGTGCCACCTGCCAAACAGAACACTGATCTGCCACGCTCCTGGACACTCCACGCTGCCGCCCGTTCACTGTAGTCGTCCCTGACAGGGACTGTGTGCATAATGGAACGGGTGTCTAATGACAGAAACAATGCATTCTACAGTAACCATTCCATAATAATGCGTCAACAGTCATCTAATTGTCACACAGCATCAGTCTGCCAACTGAGGAACCGCTAACGGATGGCGACGGACAACCGTCTTCCTTGTGCCGATGGTCTAACTTCCCCAGGTGGATCATTCACCCTCGTAGAGTGTAGCAATGCTGAGAAATGGAGAAAGACAAGATAGCAATACAAGTAAAAACCATTTGTGACCAACAGTCAGTCCAGAGGGGTCAGAGCTAAGCTCCGAGCTACACACTGAAACACATTTTTGAAACTCCTTAAAAGCAAATTAGGAATGATGATAGAACACTGAGCTCCTGGAGTTCCTCTGTTTAATTAACTTGTCTTCATTTAGAATGTATGTGCACACCATAAGGTGAAATACTTTCCTGAAATATAAACACATTCAGAGTTCATTCAATTTTATTCTTGGCTCCCTGAACCAAAAGATAAATGTAATTTTGCCCGTGATAATAGGCTTAGTGGAAAAAACAGTTATCATATCTTTATTCAAAGGCTGTCCCTTCCTCTGCGCGATCTTTCAAGACTTACATATTTAAGTACTCAAGAATAAGAAGGATACGAATATTTACATAAAAATGAAGTCATTTTGAAAAGAAATGGAGGCATATATTTCTATTTTTTTTCACTTTTCTCATTTTTATTTCTACTCTTGTAAGAAGTTTCATTTCCCTTTTAAAATAAATTATTTCGGGAATTTTGCCATCCTATTTTGTGAGTACTGGATAGTACACTACTACTTTATGTGTGTCTCTGTGTGTGTGTGTGTGTGTGTGTGTACGTAGAGTTTATGTGGTCGACAATGTGCCAAAACACCTTTGCACAGAGAACAGTCAAGATGTTAACATCAAGTACAAAATGCTGGATTTTTTAAATGGAGAAATTAGCATGCTTAATAAAGCCCAGGTTAAACATTAATCTTTTTTCCCCACATAAAAATAAATAGACATATTGGGGCCAACAGGTGGCATGGTGGTTAAGATACTGGACTCCCACGTGACTGACTATGGTTTGAGTCCCAGATCTGGCAGTTTGCTTTGGTACTTTCTCTTTCTCTCTCTCTTTCCTGCCTCTGATGAGTGCACATGTTCTATAGCAAAAAATTAAAAAATAATAACACATAATAAATAATAAGTAAAATTAATAAATAATTCTTTAAAATAGCAACATAATAAAAACAGATGTTATGAATGATTTTCTTCATTTCTATGAAAGAAAAACCCACCGCTTACAGAGGCCTCCACAGCTGTCCATAGCAGCCTGGTCTACACAAGAGATATATTTTTCTTTTTTATAAATAATTATTTTATTTAGCCTTATTTATTTATTTTAATTTGACCAGAGAGGGACAGAATGAGAGAGAGAGAAAGTGAAAAAGTGAGAAAGCAAGCCACCAGGTCCAGGACTTGAACTTCAGTAGGCTATGTGGGAATACAGTACCCTTAACCACCATGCCACCTACTGGCCCCAAAAGATGGATATTTCTAGCTGACTTTTCCACCTCCCCATCCTGGAAGGCAATTGCAGCATTTGTTTCCTTGGACTAGACCTCAGTCTCCACACTGACTTCCTTCCAGTGCTGAGAATGTCTCCAGAGAGAGGAAACTTTGATTTAGTTTCACATATTCCAAACACTGTTCCATCTTGGATGTTCTCTTGCTTGGTTTAGCAGCTTCCCCGACAGCCCTGCAGCCCTCGCCTCCTCTGAACTCCTTGTGTCTTCATGTAGACCCATGAGGAACGACATTTTTTCTTCCACTATATCAGAAGAACCATGGGCAGCAAGACCACGTGCTTCACCGGTACCTCACTGCATCACCTTCGCTCACGATGCCGTTGACGGTTCTCCCACGCCTCCCACTCAGATTCCTCTGTTCTGGGAGTGGCTGTCAGTCTTGATGTTCCTACCTGTGCTCAGAATTTAAGGGACTAGGGACCAGCAGTTAGCGTAATGACTACGTCGCTGGACTCCCACATAGTCAACTGCGGTTCGAGTTCGACCCAGTGGCTTAAACTCATGCTGGGCACACGTGCGTGCGTGCCCAAGATCCTGAGAGGAGAATGGAGAAGAAGGGATTTCGGCGTGGCCATCCCCCCTGGGGGGTGATTTCTCACTTTCTGTCTCTCTGTCTCTCTCTGTCTGTCTGGTGAGTGCACATGCCCTATAGCAAAAACCTCTCCAAAAAAAAAATAATAATAATTTAAGGGACTCCCACTGACATTACCTTATTGTTCTTTGGGAGCACCAGAGGGGTGCAACTTCCATCAGCCTATCACCTAATTCACTGGGGAAGATGGCAAGCATAAAAGGACCCTTCGGTGCCATGGGAGCTCACCCATTGCTGTGTAGTTTGTGCAGTGGATTGAGATGCATTCTGAGTATCTTCACCCAGTCTCAGTGGAAAAGTGGCCATTGTGGGGCCACAGTGTCCAGTGAATTCCATCAGCTCTCAGTGTCATGTGTCCACCTTTGGACCAAGCCAGACCATTAGCCCAAAGACCTTTGAACCCTGAGCCCCACTTAGCTAACTGGGGAGAGAGAGCACCCCTTATTCAGCCTATGCTGGCAGGACAGCTACTGGTCCATGGAGTCAGCTGATGTTCAGGACACCAGTTGGGCTAGCTGTTAGATGTGCTGTTTCTCTTTAATGGTGGAACTTCGCTAGGTCAGTTCTACATGACTAGTGGATTAGTGAGTACCCACGGGAAGGTAGGCAGCTCAGCTGTTAAGTCACAAACACCACAGTGACAGCTTCTCCTCTCCACTGGGGCAGAAGAGCATGGTAGGAGTTGCTGTTGGAAGGGAGAGTAGCTGCTGGCTATCTTGGCTAATTTATGCTTTCAAAACCTAAGAGGCCTACATACCACAGAGCACCTTGTTCTCACCCCAGCCTAAGAAAATGGGGCGGAGTCACGGAGACCTGCCACTCACAGGGCTAGCCAGCTCCATTGACCTGGAGGAAGGCCTGTGCCAGTACACAATGCAAGCCCTTAGAGCCTGCTGTGCTTTCGCCACATACTGTACTCCCTTCCACAGTGGTCGATTTAGGGTAACCATGGTTAAGGGGTCCAAAATTACCCCATTGTGCAACATGGTGTCTCCAATAGGCAAACAGGCCAAAAGAAGATCCTCTTTCTTGTTGGAGGAAGCTGTTGAGAATGCATAGTCTGTCCAGTTGTTTCAGGAATATTCCTTTGATTACTAACCCAATGTGTCTCTTAAGAAAGGTTGTGGAATAGGTCCCTGGATCTTATGAGTGCTGACAGCCCGGTCTGTGTGTGTCACTGTGTCTATAGCCTCATATGGGCCTGTTCTACTATTTTTTTAAGCCCAAGGTGAGGATGTCTTCTATATTATAGATGACAAGTACTTGGGATAATTGGGTTTGTTGCAGATCAAACTGGGGGTAGATGGCAGGGGAACTGAGCTGTCTGTGCATAAGTACAGGAAAGCATTCTGCTGGTCTTCCCCCAGGAATACAATTAGTCTGATCTTCATCCTGCCAAGGTACTGAGGAAAAAGCACTAGCCAAATCAATAGCACTGTATTGCACTCTCATGCCAGCTGTCACTATGTGAATACAATAATCTCACTACCACAAGGCGCCAAAGAGGGCACCCGGTGTTCAATATTTGGCTGTCCACTGTCAGCCTCTACTCCTGAAATCTTTATTTTGGCCAAGACTGGACCATTAACCTGGACAGGGTGTTCCATTACAGTCCTGCTTACAATATGTTCTGTATCAAGAAAGTGATGTCCTTTCTTTACCTTGTAGGTATCACTGCTTTGGTGGACAAATTCGTCAAGATGTGGGTGACTTAGAGGGACATGCCCTACTGTTATGACCTGAATTTGGTGGCAATCCATGCCGAGGATCTCTTGGCTTCTGTCTAAACCTGTTCTATAGACTGAGAACAAGAACAAGGAGGTGGACATCTCATCTGACTATGGTTTGAAAGTTAAGATGTAGGGGAGGAGATTAGAATTATAGTCATCAGAGTGGGGCCTCCATGATTCACTTCTGGTGAGTTTACAAGGAGAGGGAATGAAATTGCAGCAGGGACACACAGATGGAGACACATGGGCTCCTGCCTTCTTCCATTAGTTAATGCAGCCAGAAGACCCTCCCCAGATAGGAGACCCATCTGCCACGTTTTTTCAAATACCTGAGTCCAGGATTTGTACCACACAGTCAGTCAGGTGGGATTCAGTGCCTTAACCACCTCACCACCTGCTGACCTTGGAGTTAATTTTTTTGTATGAGGTGTGATGCAGGTTTTCAGCTTCATTCTTAACATGGGGATATACAGTTGTCTTAGAAAAATTGCACAAAAAGACTTCTTCCTTGTTAAACAGGCTTGAAAATCTTATTAAAAATTAATTGTTGGGAACCAGCAGTTAGCGTAATGGCTATGTCGCTGGACTCCCACGTAGTCGACCGCGGTTCGCGTCTCGGACCCGGTGGCTTACAACTCACGCTGGGCGCGTGTGCGTGCGTGCCCAAGATCCCGAGAGGAGAATGGAGGAGAAGGGATTGCGGCGTGACCATCCCCCCTAGGGGGTGATTTCTCGCTTTCTGTCTCTATGTCTCTCTCTGTCTGTCTGGCGAGCGCACGCGCCCTATAGCGAAAAACCTCTCCAAAAATAAAAAAAAATTAAAAAATTAATTGTTCATAAATGTGAAAGTTTATTTCTGTAGTCCAATCCACTGAATTTTATGCTTATTCTTATGACAATACCACATTGTTTGGTTGCTGTTGTTTCATAGTAAGATTTAAAATCAGGCAGTGTGACTCCTTGAATTTTCTTCTTCATTTTCAACATGTATTTTGCTGACTAATTGCCCCATTTAGTTCTGTAGGAATTTTAGGATTAGCTCGTTAATTCCAGTAAAAAGAGCAGTTGGAATTTTTATAGGATTTGCAATGAATTGTAAAATTTTTTTGGAAATTTTATTGTAATAACATGAAGTCTTCTAACTGATAAACATAAGAATTGTTTATGCTGCTAATTTTTGACAGTTTTATAGTTTTCAATGTATAAATTTTGCTCTTCCAAGAATAAATTTATATATATTTAGTTTACTATTTTGAATAACGTTAGAGTCCATGGGAGTTCCTATATTTAAGGTATCATCTTCAAACAGAGATTTCTTACTCCTTTTGTTTTCCAATTATGATGTCTTTTATAACTTCTTGTTTTTGTTGTTGTTAATTGTCCTAACTAAAACTTTCAATAAAATATCAAACAGATGTGATGAGAAAAGACAACCTTGTCTTGTTCTTAATCTTAGTGGAAAAGCTTTTGTGTTATACCATTAAGATATTAACTATGAGGGTCAGCTCATGGCCTGGTGGTTACATGAGCTAGATTCCACATGGTCGACAAGTGGTTCAGGTCCCATACCCTGCAGCTTGCAACATACTCCATGAATGTGTGCCTGTATGCCCAAATACCAAAAGGAGAGAGAATCGGAGGAAAAGAGCTTACAGTATAACCAGTTCCCATGGAAGGATGCTTTTTTTGCTATCTCTCTCTCTCTCTTTATCTCTCTCTCTCTTTCTCTCTCTCTTTCTTTCTTTCTTTCTCATTAGCACACACAAGTCCTCTGGTAAATTAAAAAAAATACATGCACTGTGGGGTTTTTTATAGATGTTCTTTTATTACGTTGAGGAAGTTTCTTTTTATCCTAATTTTTTTGTGTTCTTATCATAAAAGGGTTTTGGGCTTTTTCAAATGATTTTTCTGCATCAGTTGAGGTAATCCTGTGTGTGTGTGTTGTGTGTGTGTGTGTGTGTGTATTAATGTGGTAAATTACATAATTGATTTTATATGTGTAACTAACCTTGCACTCTTATGAACAATTTCATTTGGTCATGATATATAAGCTTTTTAATATGTTTCTGAATTTGTTTGTTTCTGGATTGGATTTACTAGTATTTTGTTGAAGATATTTGTATGTGAATTCATAGCAATATTGTCCTATAGTTTTTTCTTTCCTTATGATATCTTTATCTGGCTTTGACATCATGGTAACCATGGTCTTACGGAATAATTTAGGAAATACTTCTTGTATATTTTGGAAGACTTTGAGAACACTGTTAATTTTCTAAACATTTGATTAAGTTCATCAGTGAAGATATCTGACCTTGAATTTTGTTGATATTGTTGAAAGTTTTTGATTAATAACTCAGTATTTTTAGTGATTGAAGGTTAATTTAATTTTATATTACTTCTTGACTTAATTTTGGAAGTGTTTCTAGAAAGTTGTCAACTTAATCTATAATTTTAAATTTGTTGATAAATAAATTCTTTGTAATATTTTCTTAAAAATTTTTGTTTCACTAAGGTAGGTATTATTAATCCATCGATTTTTTTCTTGGTTTAAGTAATTTGAGTCTTCTTTCTTTTTTCTCTGTTGATTTAGCTAAAGGTTTGTCAATTTCTTTTTTAAGTAACCAACATTTGGTTTATTTGATATTGTCCTTTTTTTAAATCTCTAATCTTCATTTACTTCTTTAATCCTTTGTGCTTTGGGTTAGTTTGTGTATCTATTTTAAGTTTCCCAGAATAAAATATTACATTGTTAGTCATTGATCTTTCTTTCTTTCTTCCTTCATTCCCTTCCTTCCTTCCTTCCTTCCTTCCTTCCTTCCTTCCTTTCTTTCTTTCTTTCTTTCTTTCTTTCTTTCTTTCTTTCTTTTTTTGCTACAGGGCATGTGCACTCTCCAGAGAGAGACAGAATCCAAGAAATCACCATCCGCTGGGGTGGCCACGTCACAATCCTTTCTTCTCCACTCTCCTCTTGGGATCTTAGGCATGCACGCATATGTGCCTGGCATGAGTTTAAGCCACCAGGTCTGGGACTCAAACTGTGGTTGACTACGTAGAAGTCCAGCAACATAGCCATTATGCCCACTGCTGATCCCTAATAATTTTTTTTTAAATCTTTCTTTTTTTAACGTAAACATTTACAGGAATAAAATTGGCTTTGATCACTTCTTTTTCTACATATGGTAAGTATGTTTTGTGCTTTTATATATCTCAGATTATTTTCTGATTTTTCTTACAGTTTCTTCTTTGTGCCAGTGCCTCTTTAGGAGTATAGGAGTCTGTTGTTTAGCTTGCACACATTTTTTAATTTTCCAAATTCCCTCTTTTGTTGATCTCCAGTTCCACTGCATCATGTTAGAGAAAGTACTTTATATATTTATATATATATATATATATATATATGTATATATATATATATATGTGTGTGTGTGTGTGTGTGTGTGTGTGTGTGTGTATTATTTACTGAGTCTCTTTTTTTCTCCGAGTATATGGTCTATCCTGTGGAATAGTTCAAGTGAAGGAAATGTGTGGTCTGTTGTTAGTACATAGTGTCTGAAGCTGTCAGTGAAGTCAACTTTGCTCAGTGTTATTCAAGTTTCTTAGGATCTTTCCACTTCTCTTCATTTATTTCCCCTTAATTGGATCATCTCAGCTGAGTGAGGTTCACAATGGCCTTCTGGCTGTTCAAATCTGCTCTTTCTCATCTCTAGTCAAATTTTCATTTCAGTTTCATAATTTTCATACCAGAATTTCTATCTCAGTCCTTTTCAATTTTTACCCCTTTACTGATATTCTATATTTATTGAAATATCATCCTAATGCTTCCTTTCAGTTTTGTAGACTTGATTTTCTTTAGCTCTTTGAACCCATGGAAATAGCTCATTTAAATTATTTGTACACTGATGTCAAGGAATATTCATATCATTTACTTTTTTTCTCCTTCGTTTCTTTGCATGCCTCATTATTTTTTGTTAAAAACTGTGCTTTTTGTAATATAATGTAGCAACTATTGATACCATATTCTCCTTTTTTCTGGGTTTTGCTGTTGCTATGTACAGTTGTGTTTTGTCAAGTAATTTTTCTGTACTGATTTTTTAATGTCAGTTTTCTTCTTCATGTGTGGCCATTAGAAATCTTTTTTTAATTTATTTATTCATTCTGTGAGATAGAAACAGAGATAGAAAGACAGAGAGTTAGGCACACAGAGAAACAGCCAACCTCATCTTCATGCCATGGCCCAACCCCAATCTCAGCCAGCCTGGATCACAAGCATCAGGCATCTCTACTGGGTTTGGGAGAAGCCTGCGACACAGACGCATGGATTTTCCATGTGTACTCAGGTGTCTGACCACTGCACCATTCCCTACCCTTGGAATTCTTTATTCTAGTACCTAAGTTACTAGCGAATGATTGGGAAGATATTTTCTTTTTAATGAGTATATCAAAATCTCTTACAGTCTTTGCACAGGGCTCTTTCTGTATGCTATAACACATTCCCAACACTCACCCAGACAGAATATGACTCTATTTTGGCCTTCAGTACTCAGAACTTTGATGTAAACTGGACATGAGCACTTAGCCACTTAGGTCTGTGCAGAGCATGTCTATATCAATAGCATGTACCTATGTGTGGCCTCCTTGATCCCAAGAACATATTCCAACTTTCCCAAGTTCTTATTCTGCAAAGCATCTTATTCTCTGACTTTCCCCACAAGCTTTTCGTTTAGTGTTTTATTTGATCTGTTATCCATTGCCTAAGGCAACAATGACTTTGATTACTTCCTGTGTATTTTTGGACAAATGCCCTCAGGTAGTAGCTCCAGTACTGGCTAAGTTCCATGTTAGATGAGATAAACACAAGCCTTTTGAGACTGTCTTCTCAATACCACCAGCAGATCAAAGCAAATAACTACAATTCTTTACAAATAAGGTCAGTTCTTTCCTTGCAGTACCTGTACAGAAGCCTGTCATTTTCTCTTTTTTCTTTTTATTTATCTATTTATTTTATTTTTAGAGAAGTTATTTGCTTTATGGTGTGTGTGAGCTGAGGAAACAGAGAGACAGAAAGTGAGGTATCACCTCCAAAGGAGATGGTCATGCTGCAATCCCCTTTCATCCATTGTTCTCTCAGAATTCTGTGCATGCACACACATACGCCCAGCGTGTCATGTTCATGGTCCAGGACTCCAAACATGGTCAACTAGATGAGAGTCTAGCGACATAACCATTATGTCATCTGGTCCCTAAACTATAAGTTTCAAGACTACTACTAAGAAGGAGATAAGAATCTAGAACTAGAACAAATAAAATGACATGAAAGTCTCCGTTTTTGCCAATATTTAGTCATTTTTCATGAATGAATGCTCTCTGGTTGCTGTAAGCCTCTGTAGCTTTCAGAGTTCTGCAAAAGTTGTTTCTCAACAGTTTTGCTAGGTTTTCATTGTTTTCCTGGAGGTGTAGAACTTTAGTGCTATATATGGCTGCCTCATAGTTTGTCTACTTCTTACTAAACTTACTCTACTCTCATTAGAAACAAGCCAAATAAGACAATTTGTGCAAATTTGAAAATATTAAGTACATATACACATATATTAAGACTTATAAATACTTCTCTTATTAATCTCTTAGTAAGTTTACTCATTTTATGAATGGAGACAATCTGAGAAATTAAGGTTTTTATATTTTTTAATTAGACTCTATTGAGATTCTTCAAATCATAATGTAAGAAAGTAAATGTGAGAGTGACAAAATTAAAAATAAAAACTCTCCTTTTTCACAATAATTTGGAGAAAATCAAGGACTATCTGCATGGGATTTTAGGATTTGTGCATCAAATGACATAGTGGAAAATTAGAAAATAATGATCTGTCTCCAGAGCACTCCTCCAGGTCAGGACCAAATGGCCCTTGTTTTCTCCCCTGTAAGCAGTTGGGACACTTCTGGCCACAGCTGTGCTCATGAGGGAAATGCTCGTGAGTAAATGTGTGAAGTGAAAACCCAAAGAAAGCTTCCTTCAGCAAGTTTAGACCAGCTCTGTCTGTGACAAAAAAAAAAAAAAAAAAGTCTCTGAATCCTCTAGAAATGGCTTGCATGCAAGCTTATTTTCCAGTGTTAAAACCACAATTAAGTGGCATTTACACAAACGCATAATGTGAGTTGATATGCTCTGCCTTGAAATGTCTGTACTATCAAATAAAGCAAAGATATGCCATGCTCACTCTCCAAAATGAATATATTCCACAGTTTTATGACAATTTTTGAAATATAACTAAGAATTGTATCTGCTGCCATTTTGTATCACTCAATATTTTTTGTACAATTACTATGTAGGTGGTAAGTTTCAAGATACTGGGCATTAGGACTAGGAAAGAAATATAGGAGGTCTAGTTAAATCTGAACTTCGGATAACAGAAAATTAAGTGTATATCTTAAATATTGCATGGGACTTATATATATTAAAAGCAATTTTTGTTTAATAAAACTTCTAATTTAAATGATGTTTTATATTTTAATTTGATAAATATACCAAGCTTACCAGATACAATTATGTATAAGATATGAATCCTGGATGCTGTTATGGATGTTATAGATAGTGAAAAGGGTAGTTAAAGGGCAGTTATAATATAAACAAATTAGAGCAATGAGCTGTTTCAGAGGATATAAAACCTTTTTTTAGAGGCTTTCATTAAACATTGAATTATAAATTACAAGAGAAGAGTAAGCAGAAGAGTGTCCCAGATAAATGGAAGAGCATGTTTAAGCTATTGAAAGCATAAAGGAACCTAATTGAAGAGATACAACTGGTTCCTCTTCCCAGAGCATTGAGCAGCAGGTGAAAGTTAGATAATAGATATTAAATCTCATATAGACATGATATGCAACACAAGAAAGACATAAATGAATGTGATAGCCAATGAGTTAATATGAGGAAGGACATTGGTGACTACCTTTCCATAGTCTACCAGCTTGTTTCAACCAGTTTTCTTTTATAGTTTAAGAGAAAATTACATCTTTGCTTTTAAAAATTAATTTAATTGTATTTAGTTTATTCCATTATTTTTTCTGGCTCGTCCTTATTAGGACACTGTTTTCGTTGTTGTTTTTGTTTCTGAGAGAGATTTTCGTTATAGAGCACGTGTGCTCACTGGAGAGACAGAGACAGAAAGCAAGAAATCACCTCCAAGGGGGAAAGACTACACCACAATCCCTTCTCCTCTATTCTCCTCCCAGGATCTTGGGCACACATGCATGTGTGCCTAGCATGAGTTTTAAGCCTGCCTGTTCCTGACTCGAACCATGGTCTATTACATGGGAATCCAGCGATGTAAGCATTACACCATTTGCTGGTCTCATTAGGATGTTGTTCTCAATAATTATCAGCCTTTCTTTTTTCTTTTTTTCTTCTTTCTTTTATTTTGGAGAGGTTTTTTCTTATTGGGCACATGCGCTCGCCAGAAAGACAGAAGAGACAGAGAGACAAAAAGCGAGAAATCACCTCCCAGGGGGGATGGCCATGCTACAATCCCTTCTCCTCCATTCTCCTCTCAGGATCTTGGGCACGCACGCACACACACCCGGCGTGAATTTAAGCCACCGGGTCTGTGACTCGAACCAAGGTCGACTACATGGGAGTCCAGCAACATAGCCATTACGCAAACTGCTGGTCCCCCCGAGCCTAACTTTCTATGTATTGGATATGTCATGGTTGCACCTTTCCAGTGAGACTTTATCTGACAAATCTTCATGCTGCTTACCAATTTATTTTTATCATCCAGGATATTGCCTTTTACTGCTTCAGAAAAGTAAAAATTTATTTTTAGTTAAAACATAATTTCATATTTTAGGATTAGAAAAAAAGGTTTAGATCTTTATTTCTTTCCTCAAATCCTATAGGCTTTGTTTTTCCCTCCCTGCTTCTATAGCTCAGGATTTCACAGGCATTATTAAACCTAACTACTGAGGTTGCCTCAACCAATTAAGTGTTGCTTCAGCAACAGAAAGATGGAAGCAGTATTTCTGGTTTAGTGCCATTTTTGAGCACAGCAGTGAGATGAGACTCATGGAATCATTGAATGTTAGGTCTGGAAGAACACTTGAGAATTCGTATGCTTCATTTTCAATTGAAGAAACTGTGGCTTTGAACAGTTTATTGATTTCTCCAAAGTCACACAACAAGTTACTGTCAAAATCAGAACTAGAACTTACTTCTTCTGTCCTCTGCTTCAGAGCTTTGTATATTACCTTTCATCTCCAAATAAGCGACCAAACCTCAGAAATTCAGGGCTGAACCAGCAGATTTTGGAAAACTGTCTAATGACAGGAGTAAAAGAGAAATAGGAGAAGGACAGCATTAGGGCAGGGCAGACAGAGAGGTCAAATGTTATAAAATTTAAGGTGATTAATGCCACGCACGGACGACAGCTGGGGAATGCAGCATAGCAAGAACCAGCACGTGGTCAGCTTCACAAAGGCACAGAGCTAACTGGGCAGAGTACCGGGAAAAACAGTGTGTGGAAGCCAGAGTCCAGAGACACGCAGAAGATCAACACTTGCAATGCAAGTCCCATGAGTGGAAACGGCACCCATAAACTAGGGCATGTTGAATAAATATGCTTATTCTTTCAGTCAGTGGCCAAAACATAAGGCTTTGGCTGATTGTAAAGGTGGCTCTGAATCCTTCTGGATCTTCTCTTCCTGCCTTCAGAGAACCTTGTTCCAATTGGGCAAAGGAGGAAGGAGGTAAAGCTATCTCGCCTTTATGGAGTTTCTCCTATGAACATATCATTAACCTTAGATTAATTCTCACAAAATTCTACATACTCGCTATCATTATTCCCCAGATGAAGAAATTTACAACCTAATTAAGGTTGTAAACAAAAGAGATGAAATTCCAATTCAATTCATTCTCAGGCCAAATTTTAGTTGTTTTCTGTTCTGCATAGTGAGTTGATTGTTAGTAGAGACTGCAGTTGAGGCCTGGTAGCAGCAGCCTGCTGAATTATAGGTAGCAGAGCCAGAGCTTGGCCTATATTAACAGCCACATAGTTGAGCAGTGGGAAGTTGATGATGAAGCTGGAAATACGAATGAATATCAAGTGTATATGGAGAGTGTCAGCCTTTGAGGCTGGATATCTATGAGGGCCACCAAGGCAAGTTATGTAGCAGCCAGCTCACACGGGCTTGGGGTGATACTGATTCCACGGACAGAAGTTTTCTCGCTGGTTGCTAAATACGGCCAAAGATTAAATTAGATGAGCAAAGCTACAATTGAATTAAAGATACCAAAACAAGGTGCATAGTCAAAACATTAGTCCCTAGTTGTTCTTCCACATTTTGCAGCTGTGTGTGCTGCTGGAATTTTGGGGGATTGTTATTTCTGTAGTGGAAATGCTATGATCATTCCTCACCTCTTGGCTCTGTGTGACACAGAGCACAGAAATGGTAGCACGGACTTGGCCTTGATAGGAGAAAACACGCAAGACTACTGATTAAAACTTGAGATGTTTGTTCGTGGACTAATTTTAAGAGATTGATGTAGAAAAAAGTAAATAAAAAAGATTAAACATTACACTTTATGTTAAATCTGGGCCAGCCATTGGTGGTTAAGGCAGCTGGATCCCACGTGCCCAATGAGGAGTTCAAGTCTTGGATCTGGGGTCCTGAAGAACACACTGGATACATGCACAAGCATGCCCAGAATCCTGAGAGGAGAAATGGAGAAGAAAGAATTGTGATGTGACAACCTCCATGGGTATGCTTCCTCATTTACTCTCTCTTTGTCTCTCTCTGAGGAGTGCACACGCCACCTGGCAATTTTTTTTAAGTGTATCTCTTTTTTATTTTGTAAATAGCACAAACTCTTGCCAAATTATGATTGATTTACAACTACTGGTTTGCTGTGTATACAAGTAAATACAAGAGTTTGGCAAAACTATATAAAAAGCAACATGTGTAAATCCACTGGCAGGACCTGCAGACGGCATACATTGCTGGACTTTCACATTACCAACAGTGGCACAAGTCCTGGACATGGAGGCTTGAAACTCATGCTGGGTGCATGTGTGTTTGTCCCCAAAATCCTGAGAAGAGAATGGAGGAGAAGGGATTGCAGAGTGACCATCCTCTGAGGGGGTGGTTTCTCACTTTTTGTCTCTCTGGTGAGTGCATGAGCACTATAGGAAAAAAAAAATCTCTTAAAACAAAAAGAAAAGAAAGATAAAAGAAAAAATAGTTGGTTATATAGAATTTATGATGAAGATGTTGTATGCTTTAACAGTATTTGTAGATTTCATAAAACATTTTTTACAACAATAGCTTATTTAACTTAAATACACATATTCTGTTTGTTTTTTTTTCTGTTTTTTTTTTTTTTTTTTTTTTTTTTTTTTTTTTTTTTTTTTTTTCCTGAAAGACTAGTTATATGCATTTACTAGCCCAATGTTCATTGAGGAGCCATCAAATTGATGAGGCAAGCTGTGAAAGATGGCATCGAATAACATGAAAACATCAGAAGTGAGGGAACCAGCAGTTAGTGTAATGGCTGTGTTGCTGGACTCCCACGTAGTCGACCGCGGTTCTCGTCCCAGACCCGGTGGCTTAAAACTCACGCCGGGCACGTGTGTGTGCGTGCCCAAGATCCCGAGAGGAGAATGGAGGAGAGGGGATTATGGCGTGACCATCCCCCCTGCGGGGTGATTTCTCACTTTCTGTCTCTCTGTCTCTCTCTGTCTGGCGAGCTCACGCGCCCTATAGCAAAAACCTCTCCAAGAAAAAAAAAAAAAAAATCAGAAGTGAGATGAAATAGGCAAAGGAGAAGCTGACAGACAGCATGAGATTATTTCTTGCAACAGAGCTACATGGATGGCCAGAGTCCTATCAATGCGACATTTTTAGTCAGAATCACCCTCAGCACCATGGATAAGTACTTACAAATGAAAAACAAACAAACAAACAAAGAAACCCAGAATATTTGACGTTGGAGAGGTTCAGCAGTGCTTATGATTTACCACAACTGTAGCTGGAGGAGAAGGAGAAGTGGGGAAGCTGTGGAAACGCTGCCTGGCTTTCCTGCCTGTGCCTAGGATTGCACATTTACACAGATAGAGTTACTTGCCTTCCCAATTTTCAAAATCTGAACTCTGGCAAATACACGCTTTCATGTTATTTTCCTCTTGATGTATTTATCCTAGCCAATATAAGTCCACAGAAAGTTGATTTTATGTATATGATGCACCTCATATAAATTATAAATCTGCATGCATTTTTCATTAAAACTTCTATACTTAAGAAGGTGTTTTGTTTGTTTATAATTTTTTCACACAATTTTATTAAAGATTGAGGTTCTTTCTTCATTTATCTATGGAACGATATTGTAGAAAACTCTGTCATTTAAACCTCATTCTGTTGCCTTGTAAACTCCATCAACTTTCAAGCTGAGTCCTGCTGGCTCTTTCTCTCAGTAAGCTTGGGAGCCTTCCCTCGTTAGATTCTAAGTCACTCCATCTTCTATGATGGGAGTTGCTTTATTGAAGGGCTTATTTATTTTTCCCAAAACTTTAGGATTTTCTTTACTAAATTAAAAGGCTTTCTTGGAAACTCATTATTTTTTTTCTTTAAACTTCTACTGCTTTAAAGTAACAGGTTTGATTTAGGCTCAGTTCTCTTCAGTTGAGAACTTTGCTATATTACATTTAATAATGAACCACTCGTTCTTGTTTTCTTCTGGAAGATTTCAGGGAAACAAAGAGTAAACGTAAGTTTTTTTTTTTTTTTTTTAAAGTTAATTACAGACAGAAAGTCATACCAATAATAATAAATTTGTGTTTTCTCTGACAAAATAATTGGTAAAACTGACCATCATTTTCTTTAACCCCCCAAATTAAACCATCTTAAAAGTATGTTCTTATTTTTCTGATGGACTAGCTCTCCAACCAGCAGCACAGATTATAAGGAGCACACAAATTAGATATAGAGGGATGATGCATTCTCTGTCATGGAGATATTAAATACAACACAAAATTGGGTTATAAGACAGCAGAGTTATTTATCAAAAACATTGAATTAAGCCTCAGATTCTTATTATAGGACAGTCATTTTTACAAATTCAATGGTTTAAAAGCACATACTGGTGAAATATTCAGTGGATTTATGACTAGCTGGTGTGCAGTACTCCAACAGTGCTATGAGTTATTTGGCATTTATTACATATGGCTTTCTTTTGAGTTGAGAGTTCATCTTTCCTATAGGAGTGTAAGGCTCAGAGCTTTGTCATAAACGTCTTTACATGTCTTGCATATTGTACATTGCCTGGTTCACACATATTACATGAAAAAATATGTACTTGAAAATTAGTACTTTATAATTGTCTATGTAATAAAAGAGTATGAAGAGAGAAAAAGAAAGAAAAAAAATAAGAGCGCAGAGTGTAAAACAGGTCTTTTATCCTCTTAGAAGAATCAGAATCTTGCTAGCTTTTCTGACTTTATTTCTAGGTTAAAGGGGAGCTTAAGCAATTGCACGAGGTTAAACAAGAGGCACAAAGTAATTTAAGGACAAGATTCAGCTCAAACTGTGAAAATAAGTAAAGGGCTTTCAGTGATAGCCTACTGCTACCTGGTAGGATGGACACATTATGACGGGTGGTGCTTTTTGTTCTGAAAAGCAGAAACAAACAGGTTGATGATCTAAATTAAGTATAAGGAAGTAATATAATATCTTCTATTCCTTACCTAAGCAAATGACCCAATGCTTGACATCAAAGCACGTTTTCTGGATAGACATTGTTGGTAAGCACCTACAGCAGGTTTCAAAGTAGCCGGTAAAGAAGTGCTGAAAATCTACTCATTCTTGTCTTCATTGAAGCTGGAAACTACATTTGATATTAGTCTCTGTTCAGTTTTGTTTGTTTGTTTGTTTGCTTGTTTTTGCTACACCACGTGTATACCAGACGGAAACAGAGAGAGAAAGAGAGGGAAGGGGGGAAGAAAAATCAACCCCCAGAGGAGAAGGCCATGCAAGAAGACCTTTCTCCTCCAATTTTCTCTTGGTATTTTGGGCAAGGATGCCCACGTGCCCGGTGTCATTTTCAAGCCACCAGGTTCAGGACTCAATTCCCATAGTTGGCCAGGTAGGATTCAGCACATTAACATCTACCCACCTGCTGCTCCATTTTCTCTATTTTAATATTAGTCGCTGCTTAGTGCAAAGCAAATGGTTTTTATGTAATGTAATTTAGTTCTTGAGTTTAGTGAATATTAGTGTTGTAGGTTTGGCGAACTGTTCCCGCCCTGGTAAGAGAAACGGAGTCTCAGGAATGTGTGGAATTGGCAGATCAGGGAAGAAAATTCTAAAGAAATGAGAATAGTAAAGACATGCATAGAACAGAAAGGAAGTATTCTCATAAATAGCTTATCTTAAAATAATTTTGTAAATGTTCCTGTAGATGTAAACTAAAATGTATATATTTTTCCAACTTTTATTATTCCAGAGATTGATAAAGTCTACAGATGAAAATTGAAAATGCTATCCAGAGCTCATTCAGAATGCGGAAAACAAGTTTCTGTGTTCTTATGTAAAAGACAAGATAATGAGAAGTGGACTTCTAAATCTTTTTAATTGTATGATATTGATTAATAAGCCATAAATAATTGTAGTACTAACATTAACTGATTCACTCACAGGACAATAAATTCAGGCAGGATTTTGCAAAAATAACTCCAAATGTGTCTCAGAAGTAAAACAATGGCTTCCAGATAATTTACTCTCACATAAAATTTATTACAAAGAAGTTTAATTAAAAGATCAGAATTATCACCTTAATAGACGTATTTTTTTCTCACTAGACTGCTTTAACTGTTTTAATTTATTGAGTTATTTATTTAGGATTTAAATGAACATTGTAACCTATCATTTAATAGCATTTATGTCATGTATTAGCCTAATGACAGAGGTATTATTGTATATTATAATGATATATACTTACTATTTATATTATATTTATGTATTTTTTAATCCATAATACAATTTTGCTCATTTGAGAAGAAATATTATACTACATTTAAATGTATCTTCTGGCCCAGTCTCAGTGACATAGGTAGAAGCCACACGGCTGACCTTTAGTTTAGTGTTTTGGTAGACCTGTGACATGCTGGGTGTGTGTGCAGGTGCTCAAGTTCCTGACAAGCTAGAAGTCTGGGAAAGAGGCTATTTCATTGTTAGCTGCTCTGCCCCATCTTGGGAACCTGCAGAGAGCCTCCGCCACCAGGAAGGCCCTCAACATATGCAGCCTCTTGACCGTGGACCAGTGAATGTCAGTGTTGTTAGTTTAACACATTATCTCTACACTGATCAGAGAAAGTGTCTCAGGGTGTGTGTGATATTGACGGGTTAAGAGAAAAAACTTCCAAAAAATATACTCAAAAGATAAAAAGTATACCAATAAATAATTTATCTTAAAATAATTTTTAAATTATGAGCTAATTAAAACCGTGTTCCTTATAAATTGCCCAGTGTAGTATTCAGTTGCCCAGTGACAACTGAAAATGGGCCAAAATAAGCAGGGAGGGAGAAATAACAAAGAAGGAAAGGGATGTGTGAGTGGAGAAAGCAAGTACTGGTCTATGGTATTTTAAGAGGTTTTGATATTAAAAGGAGTTCAGGATTGCAGAAGTGTGAATTACCGACATTCTCATTTTTTTAGGCTGGGTTTTGTAAAGGAAGATTAAATTATATGTGGACGAGGACCAGCAGTTAGCGTAATGGCTATGTCGCTGGACTCCCACGTAGTCGTTCACGGTTCGCGTCCCGGACCTGGAGGCTTAAAACTCATGCCGGGCGCATGTGCGTGTGTGCCCAAGATCCTGAGAGAAGAATGGAGGAGAAGGGATTGCGACGTGGCCATACCCCATGGGGGGTGATTTCTCACTTTCTGTCTCTCTGTTTCTCTCTGTCTGTCTCGCGAGCGCACGAGCCCTATAGCAAAAACCTTTCCAAATAAAAAAAAAATTATGTGGACTGAAAGCTATGATCCTCTACAACGCGATGTTTTAGAGTTTAAAAGAGACCACCAAAGAAATAGGGCAGAGAATCTCGAATTCTTGCTAAGGAATTTTCATTGATCAGAATGTCATATTTGACTTAGAAGACCAAAGACAGAGACCCAGAGAAAAAGGTCAGAAGTAACTAAGGACATTTTCACAGGATGTCAATATTTTATTCAGTGAGTAGGAGTAGAGTTACCAGATTTAGCAAACAAAATACATGATACCTTAAATTCGAATTTCAAACAGTGAAAAATGTTTTAGTATGCATCTGCCCTTATGATACATAGAAGAAATTGTGTACTGTAGTGAAAGAGGGAGTATAAGAAATGAAGAAAAGTCTATTTTAGACATTACACAGAACATAAGACCAATGTCCTCAAAAAATACAGCTAGAGTGACAGTTGTTGTGTGTGACCATGTAAGTCACATGGCAATAAATTCCTAAGTGGCTTCAGGTGACCTAGCTCTGTGACTTTTCTCCAGGACCAGTCAACTGCATACTTAAAGATTGTGACATGTAAGGGGCAACTAGTTAGATTCACGCACAGTCATGGATTTGGCAAACCTACTGTGATGGAAGCAGAGAGCAGAACGTTGTCAAGAGTACAGTTCAGCATAGAGACCATGATCAAGGTGGGTAAGGAAGGCAGGGCATTTAAGAGTATTGCATACGGTGATGAAAACGTTCATCTGTCATCTTAGCAATGTGCAGTCATGGGAGATGGGAGTACAGAGAAACGGAACTGAGATTCAGAGATGATCGAAACAGTGTTTGGAAATTTTACCTACATCAATTCCAAAGTCAGTGAGAAGAAAAAGAAATCTAAGAACACATACTAAGCCTTGAATAAATGAGAAAATAGAGTTATCATGAAGTAATAGAGGTCCCCAAATCTATAGGTGTGATTTTAGTTATTCGTTTTTTTTTTTTGTTTGTTTGTTTGTTTGTTTCATCAACCAGAAAATATTTCTGTCTTTTTGGATGGTGGATGATGGAGCGAGTGGAGAGTTGTGCTGCTGATGAGAACAAATTAGTCTTTAAATTTCTTAATGAGTACTCAGTCCTGAGAAGGCTTATCAGTACATCTCTATGAACTTAGCATTGGTATTCTAAACTGATAACTAAAATCAACATTGTTTAATGTTTTGCTAAGCATTTTTTCTCAAAAAGTTATTTTAATGCTTCTCATTATGACATTTTTAGTTTCTAAAATGTATTTCTTTGTTTTGAATTCCATTTAATTTTTATTGTATTTTACAGAAAATTAATTTGTAGTTCCAGTATGCACAAATATGTCCTCCCTCGATATAAGATTCCAGAAATTTATAACTATCTACTAACATTTCTTGTGCACTGATGGCATCTTTTCATTTTTGTTTTCCTATCATCCTATTCCATTCTTACGTGGAGCTCCATTTTGTTACTAACTGAATTTATTTTTTCTAACAGTTCAGGAAAACTCTAATAGGGCACTGTCTTTCTGTCTGCACTGCACAAGTTCTGTCAGTTTAGGAATCTTGCCTTCCCAGTCTAGCATCTCTGATCTACATTTATCTGCCTAGACAATTAAGCCTAATGCTTATTTTACATGTATAAAGTTAATAAGAAATACTGCAACTGTTTAACATAAACATACATTTATATACACACAGCTTAATGCATAGACGCACCTATGTACACATGTGTATATGAGGTCTTACAGGCAATGTAGAAAACAGGGGTAAAAATGATCTGCAGTGAGAAATAGGGAATTTGAATCACAAAGGCCTTGAACAAAAGGCAAACTTTCAGTCGTGGCCTACAAAAGTGAGAGGCAAGTCAGGTGAATAGCCCAAGAAAATTACGGAACAAAGACGTGGCATTTAATTCTCTGAGGTCTGAGTGTCCAAATCAAAACTGGGGAGGAGACAAAGTGAGAGTGAGAGAGAAGGAGATTGAATTTTGGAGAGGCGTGCCATAGGGATCGGATCTTGCACATTCTGTGAGGCATTGTGAACAGTTCAGTAGGAACAAACTTGCAAGTTGACAGCCATTGGAGGGTTTAAGGCAGCTGAGTGTGGTGACACTAGCTGAGTTACAGATTTAAAGGATTCTCCTGATGGAGTGGAGGGGCAGGTGGGGAGATGGTGAAAGGATTCATGTTTACAGTTGGAGGAAAAAGTTCAATAGGTTTATTATATAATGTGGTGGCGATAGTTCATGACAAATTCCTGTATTCTTTAAAAAATAGTAAGGAGGATAAGTGATCTCACCACTAAAATTATAACTGGGAGATAATTAATTTGTTAACAAACTACATTTAATGATTCCACAATTTGCATGTATTTTAAACATTATGTGATGCATGAAAAATACATACAATGTTTATCTCACCCGAAAAAATAATAGTGGAGAATTAATTGGTTATTAATGTAGGACCGAGGCTGGCAAGCTGGGAATAGTTTGTAGGTTATTGCAACAAACAGACAGACAACTGTGGTGATACCACATAGAATTTTGAGAAGATTTCAAAAGTAGTCAGATTTTGGACATATTTTGCAGGTTAAACTAACAATATTTGTTGATGGATTAGATGGGTAGGGTATAGAGAATTTGTGCCAAATTATTGACAATAGTTATAACACATTTTTAGATAGTGATCCTTAGGCGAGTATATTTTTATTAGTATTTACCTTAGGCTCAAAAAGCACATCTATCACCCATATTACATTTACATATGTATAAAGTTCAATTATTTACTCAAGGCTATAAATGCCACTAATGTCCAAGCAGAAGAATGTTAGCAGATATAATGAAGATTAGGAAGTGTTTGTAGAAGTGTTTGTGAAGCTAGGTGCTGATAGCATTACCAGTGTTTCTCTATTTACCCTTCTAAGGCCAACACAATAGCTATGCTCCTGATTTCAAAGAGACCTTTTCTTTCTCAGGACATGTTAAAACCACTCTCCAATACAGTTGTTTCTAGTGATTTTTATCTTTTGAACTGCTAAGAATGTCTAAAATCATCACACCTAGCTTTTAAAAAATACTGAGTAAGCTACACCTCACTCCATAAAGACTACAAAAGAAGTTGACTTAATTTAATAGAATATCACTTTTGTTTTGTTTTGGGGTTGAGTATATATTGTACCCAGAAGTTCCATTACTAAAATGATCACACCACTTATACATCAGGTAGGAGATTGTAAAACTATTACATATGTGCATTTTATTTGTGCTCTAATTTTAAATATAGTGCTTTTCTGAAGGTGTTTAGCATGATGATTTGATGCATATACCCCTACATATTGTATAATTATTACTGCAGTTAGAGCAATTAAATGATCTTCATTACACATAGCAACTGTGTGTGTGTGTGTGCGTGTGTGTGTGTGTGCCTAATCAGAACTTAATTATACTAACTTAGCAAATTTGAGTATATAATACAGTATTATTAACCTAAGTAACCATGCTCTGTGTTAGAGCTCCTGAATTTTCATTTTATAACTAAAAGTTTGCATTGTTGACCAAGACCCCCCTTTCCTGTGTCTGCTCTTACCCTTCAGCCCCTGGAAACTACCATTGTATGCTCTGCTTTGAGCTTCAGCTTTTTATGTCCCACATGTACGTGAGATCATACAACATTTGTCTCAAATATAGTATTTTGTAACTTCTATTTCTATTGCAGCTTATATGAATTACTTTCATGTGTTATCTCAATTTACTATTGTAACTACATTTTAAAATGTACATTCCTAATTATGTTATGTTCAGGAAACTGTAATACTAAGTGATTAATTGATTTTCTCAGTGATTTAGATATTAAGAGTTTTATCTAAGATGTGAATATTGATATTCTGATTTTAAGTTGTGCAAAAACACTCTGTCTAATTCTTTGTAAGTGGAGAATGGCCTGGGGACAAGACTTCTTTGTTAGAACTATATCAAAGTGGTTGTTATCATGGCTGGTGGACTATGGAGGTCCCAGGCATCTTTATGTGTTAGCACTATCAGTGTCAGGATTCAGGGGAGGAGAGACCACCTTGGACCATGCAAACATTTTTTCAGATGACGAAACTGAAACTAAAGAGATGCAATACATTGAGATGAATGATGGGGTCAAGATCCGAATCCATTTTCTCTGATTTCAAAGTCTAGAGCAAGTCAAGGGACCAGCAGTTAGCGTAATGGCTATGTCGCTGGACTCCCACGTAGTCGACTGCGGTACGAGTCCCGGACCCGGCGGCTTAAACTCACGCCAGGCGCAAGTGCGTGCGTGCCCAAGATCCCGAGAGGAGAATGGAGGAGAAGGGATTGCGGCGTGGCCATCCCCCCTGGGGGGTGATTTCCTGCTTTCTATCTCTCTGTCTCTCTCTGTCTGTCTGGCGAGCGCACGCGCCCTATAGCAAAAACCTCTCCAAAAAAAGAAAAAAAAAAAAAAAAAAGTCTAGAGCAAGTCTATCAGACTCTCTCCTACCAAGGTTAGAGAAAACAAGCATAGATAACGTGTAGGTAGTTCGTGGAGACTCCACATGCACTATCTACACATCTGTCTGTGTGCGTACCTGTCAGTCCGTTTACCCACACACTAATCTCTATCGAAATATAATGTAAAAGACCAGATGATACCAAAGAGACACGTGGTTACTCTGTGAGTCGTAGATCTCCTGATACTACATGGTTCTGGTGCCACAATGAAGGTCTGGGAAGATCTGGGAAGGCAACTTTGGATTTCGTTAGTGTTGCTTAGTCAAGACCTTTGTGCCAGGCTGTGTCCCAAAATTCTTAGAAATTGTGAAAATTGTGGTTTAAGGGTCCTGCATAGCAGTGAAACTTATTAAAAGACAAGAAAACAGAATCCGTGATGTCTGATATAAGAAAGTGGCCCCAACGAGGATGGGGAAGGTGGAAGTTTAAATTTTAAAATTATTCTCATTTATATAAGAAGAATGCGGTTATATTTTCTTAACTCACACTATTTTTTTTTTTAATAACAAGGTTTAAATTAGCAACATATGAGGTTTCCATGGGTAAAATACCTCAAATCCTGAGAGAAGCATAAAGATGATCAGTTTGAGACTTAGTTGTGATGTAAATGAAATGCCTACAACAACCAACCACCAAGAAAGGAGTTGAAGGAAACATTTACTTGTGTTATTTTTAAATCTGATGCTAATATGGTGGTGAGACACAAAGAGTGGGAGCTGGCTCCCACTTTCTCATGTGTTATAATGTCTTATGTTATCATCAATGTCATGTGTTAGGACAGATCATTTAAAGTGACTTTTTAGGCTTTCTTCATGTTATATTTTCCCTTTTTAAAAATAGAATATTTAAAAATACTATATCTTATTTTTTACATTCAATCACTGTGTATCATTACAGCATACCACATGAATTTTCCCATCATGATTACATCGTATACTGGCTCAATCAAAGATACTACCTTACATCTTATCAGCAACAGGTAAGTTTCAACTTTTGTGTCCCTTAAATGTTTTCCTTCTTTCTTATTCCCCTTGATGTTTTTAAAACTTGAGTGTAAAGTAGAGATATGTCCCATATACCCTCTCCTCCCACCTAAGAGCAGAATAGTATATTGAGAACTGATGAACCTACACGGATGTATTATCACCCGAAGATCATGGTTTAAATTAGAGTTCTTGTCTGATGTTGCACATTCTAAGCTATTCAGTGGGGTTCTTTTGCTGTTTTTAAATACAAAACTTCCAAATGCATAGCAGGTGAAAGGAAAACGCTTTGGCCAAGACTAGAGTTCCAGAGTCCAGCCTCCTCAGCCATCAAAGAGCCCAAAAGTGGTCCTTGGGCCCTCAGAAAACCTTCCAACTATGGCACCACTTTTAAAAACAGTCTTGTAGGAAAAAGACTGGATTTGGAACTAGACCTATGTGGATGGTAACCCTACCTCTGGCTCTGGGACTTCAGTAACTTTAACTTTCCATGCTTCATTCTCCTAATTGCCAAAATATAAAGCATCCCTAAGCCACAAAGTCTTTGGGAGAATTTAAGTTAGATCACGTATGTGTAATATTCACTATAACACCTGGCCCAAGTGGTAATTAATTCAGTAAATTTGGAATTTCTCTAAACTCGATCTTATTTACTGAACCCTAATTTGATTAATGCCAACTCTATCTTTTTTAAAGAATAGTAGTGAAATTATGTTGCAAAGTGGCATTGCCAACTTTATTTGAGCAATAGTTTTTATTATCATTATTATTATCCTTATCATTATTATTATTGACAAAGATCATAAAGTACCTCAACAGGCAATCACCCAAATCATGTTACTCTTTGCATCAGGTACATTTGCTAATAAAACACGGGCAATTTTCTGAAGATAATCAGAAATCAGAAATTTGCACTATCATTTACAGAACATTTTCTAGTTCATATAGGTCTCTAAATTTATTATTTTGTTTCCTGCTTAGGTTATTTCACATGATTTTAATGTGCATAGGAAACATAAATATGACAAAAATGTTTTTTATGGGCTTATGGGTATAAAGAGTACCCCCACAGTAGGTTAAGGAGATAAGTTTAGACGTTTTCACATGGCAAATAAGCAGTGTTCTGAAAATGTACACCTATAAATTTAGACTCCAGAAGTTTCTACTTATATTTGGACTGTTACTCTATTAGTTGAATACTTTAGAGTAATATTCCACTCTCAATGATTTTATTTTTATCCTATTAAAATAACCTATTTTTCACTTTCCCATCCACTTTTTATGAATATAGCAAGATCAAAGACAGTGATTATGAACAACACTCAGATTCATGGCTACAATGTAGTACATTTCTTTTCATTATCCTCCGTATAGATTTGCAGGATTATGCCATAAATTATGTTATTTTACTTGGTCTTCAGTTAATTCTATTAGAAACTAAGATTATAATTTGCAGTGCAGTGATTTAATGTTGAAGTGTTCTGTTGTCAGCTTTAGCTTACCATAGATAATCATCTGTACATTATCTAATGTTGACTTCTCAGAAAAGATTAATGTAGAATTAGAGGCAAAATGGGATTCTCATCAAATACAAAAACCCCATAAAAATTAATGCTTGCCAAGCTGTAATTTGAAAATCCAAGAGGCACTTCTGATTTAAATCTGTTAACTTTCATTATAAAATTTATATTTCTACTTCAAACATGTACACAAGGGCACAGACACATTTTGTGAAAGAAGCAAGAAGTGTGAGGAAATGTCTTAGGTGTAATAAACTGTTTATGATAATGCATTCATACATTTTTAACAGGAGTCGTGGAAATATTGAAGCTATTATGAATCTAGGTACATTTCTAATGGCAGAACGCCCTTATGGTACTATGGGTCTTCTGGAAGATACCCTCAGTGTAATTTCATATGGCATAAGTTGATTTGGTAAATAAAATAATAGCTAAAAATAGTATACAATATTTTCAAACTTTTTAACATGGAAGTGATCTAATCAAGTGGTCTGCATTAATGCATTTTTGCCATGAATATTATAAATTATACATGACCCAGCATAACATTAAAACATTAACATATTTTAGCAATACGTATCTATCGCTTGTTAAATAAAAAGCTGAGCACTTCCTACTTGACAGATCTGATTTTACCACTTTATTATACATTAGCATAAATTTATTATTAAAAACATTTCAATACTATCAATCCTAGTTTTCACTTTTGTCAATTAGATATGGAAATATCAACTGTTCACGGAGTTTGCATAATTTTTACATCACCCAAAACCTTGTCTTGGTTCTCTATATTGTGCCAAGTGATTCCTATCATCCAAAGAGTTGGACATAAAAATCTCAGAGTGAAAGATGCCATTCGTTTCTCATTTTTCCCATGGTTTTATACATTGGAAACTTCATAAAATGGGATTCTGCAAAACTTTTTCCTGTAAAGCTTCGTGAGAAATTATTTACCATTTTCCTGTAGGTTTGTCTGGCTCATAGAGAAAAGAAAAGGGTTCTTTGCATACTTCCGGGCACACATTACAATCTACGTGTTAAAACTGCTCGGGGCACTTCACGGCCTTCTGTCATAGTGACTTCAGGCTGAGGACCAGATGTGCTGTTATCCCAGGAAGCAGCGGGGTGCGGTTGCAGGGTTCTAGTGTTGTTACTTTTTTTCTACCTTAACAGCCCATGCATTTATACAACACTCCCTCAATGCTATTTACTTAGTCTAATTAACATGATTTTCATGCATTTGTTCAGATTGCTACATGCAGAGTGGTTTACATGCATCTCAATATGCACAGCATTCTAACCTAAAATGCAGCCTTTTTATACCGTATAGCAATCTCAGCTGCAAATAAGCTTGAACATTAAATCTATTTTGGAAAAGATGGGGATTATTTTATTGCACAGATTATCTTCTCCTTAGAGAGGCGGACTGCAAAGGCGCTTATGGAAGCTTTCCCCGTGGCTAGACAGGTGTGTACGTGAAGCACAGGTGTATAATCCACATACCATGTGAGGGTGGAGCAAATATCTCTAGGACCTTCCTGATGTGTGAATTTAAATCGATTTTTATCTATATATCTATTCTGAAACTATTACTTTCTAATCCCTAGATTAACATGAAGATTAGGAAAAAAACTTATGGAAAAAGGACTGAGAATTTCTACCTCCTCAGAATTTGGAAAAACAATGAAGAATCTCTTTTGGGTATATATTAGATTTTGATTTAGAGGTATCAATATAAAATTGTGACTATCATCATAAGCTAAAAATTGGCTGCTGATATACATATATATGTATGTAGAGAGAGAAAGTCACTTCCTAATTTCTGGAATTTGAGTATCACTTTATATAACAGACAGGTGACTATGACCTGTTATGGCAAGGAAGGTCATTATGTTAAGGTTCTGAGAAGAGGCACTTATCCCGAGTCATCAAAGGTGGCCCTAAGTACAGTATCCTTAGGAGCGAGCCAAAGAGAGTTTTGCTATACATGTACACACACACACACACACACACACACAAGGTTATGTGAAGGCGGAGGCAGACACTGAGCTGATAGTACTCCAGGGCAAGGAACCAGAAGGTAGAAGTCGATGAGGCAGAGAACAGATCGTGCAGGCTCAGGGCTGAGGGGAGTTCTTCTACCAACGGGACTTCAGACTTCTGGCCTCCTGAGCTCTGAGAGAATAGATTTCTTTTCTTTTTTTTTTTTTTTAAGACACTCAATGTGTGGTAATTTGTTACAGTAGCCACAGGAAACTAATTCAACACTAAATGTTATTATGTAGTGTGTATTCTTGTGTCTGAGATATGTGTACACACACACACACACACACACACCCATGCAGTTCCTAGTCATATGTCAACAATATATTTAATATATTTATGTTTATTCTCTAGATGGGCTAACATGAAAGAAACGCGGTGTCTTTACTCAGACTAGACGTCGGTAGCCTGAATCACCCCACAAGGCAGCACCAGACAAACTGTACTGTATAATGGTCCACAGAATAATGGCCTTATTATTACAAAACACCCATGTCATGAAACAAACAGGCAGGCTGAAGAACTGCTTTTAAAGGAAGCCTGGAGTTTAAGTAGACATGACAAAAATACAATATTCTCAACTGGTTCTCACACTGAACGAGAAAAATGCTATATAAAAATAGTTACAAAATGATAGAATCAGAATGTGGATGGCTGATGATATAAAAGTATTATAAAGGATGACAGGATATGTCACCCCAAAATATGCCATGTTGTCAGATGGATTATTTTGGGCTAAAGGCACTTTGAAAACAGCAGATGCAAGGCGCACTTTCTAATCTCCCATTTGCTTTTGGAAAACAGGAAATAAAAACTCCCATGTGAAAGATGCCCTCCCTGTACCAGGAGAAAAGAAACTTCTTAGACAACAATCTAAGAAAAAATTCTGTATAAACAGACCTGTTAAAATAATCATCCTTCAGCTCCTCATGTAGTTTAGCTGCTTTTCTACAACTGCCTCCCTTTGTTAAACCTCGTGCGAACCACTTAGGTTTTACCAGTTCTTGGGGTCTTTACTTCCTCATGAGGGCTGCCATGTTAAAACTTAAAATTGATGAACCTGATTGTTATTACCAATATGTTCTTGCTTTTATGAAATGTACCCTGAAGTTTTGAAGTTTTAAGGACTGAAGTGAACATATACTTTCAAAATACTTCTGAAAATATAAATAAATGGTATGGAGAGAGGGGAAAGAGGGAAGGAAACAGGGAGGAAAGGAAATGGTATGAGAATAATAACACCATGGTTAAAAATGGTTGAATCTAATCAGTATCTTTAAAACAAGAGGGAAAAAAAAAAAAAAAAAAAAAAAAAAAAAAAAAAAAAAAAAAAAAAAAACACTGAACAAATGTAAACTTGGTATCTTTTCCTGGATCATTTCAAGGACCCAAGACAAAACATCTATGCAAAATCCAGAGGGACAGGTAAACCTACAGAACTGTACCAAGATGTCCTTACCTGGAACATCAACTCCTGGAGCCCAAAATGGGTAGAGACTTGAAATAACAATGGCGAAAGGTTACAGGAGGCTGAATGGGGACTAGTGTGAGTGAAACATTCCTGGGGCCTATGTCTGCAGGAGCCCACACTTTCACCAGTTTTACCTCTAGGAAACCCACAGGATTGTTAAAGGAACAGCTAAGAAAGCTCCTGATTCTGGAGGACCAATTAAAAGGATCTCACACATTCTCCTTAGCAAAGGCCTGACTTCCTGTGAAAAAGGACTTCCTTTACCTGAGTCATAATCCACTCGGGAGAAGGAATCCCATGACTCCTGCACTGTCTGTTCTTTCTGATTTGCCTAAAGGAGAAAATGAGAACTAAGCCCCAAAACCCAAACACTGGCACGTATATAATACAGAATTCTCCTCAGCCACAGGAAACATTGAGACCTTGCCATTTGACTCAAAATGGATGAATATGGAAGAATATAAAGACACTAACTTTATATTCCCACTCAGTATATACCAAATTCTGCATTCTACAGCAGAAAAGGAAAGATCTAAAGATATGATAGTAGAGAGGAAAAGTGCAGATACCAGCGGCTATAAGGGAGAAGAGTGGGTGGTAGAGAGCAGGTGAGAGTAGCAAAGGGAAGAAAATGTAACAGACAGAAGAATGTAAAGTTCTTTGTTGAAAAAACAAAAACAAAAACAAAAACTGTGACTTTAGCTTTATTAAAATTTCTTCAGGAGATCCACAGTTGGTATGGTGGTTAAGGTGCTGGACTCTCACATGGCTAACCATGGCTTACATCTTGGACATGGAGGCTTGCTTTCTCACTTTCTCTCTCTCTCTCTCTCTCTCTCTCTCTGGTCAAATTAAAAGAATAATGATAATAAATAAAATTAAACATTTTTTTTTTAAAAGTTGTTAAATGAAAATAAAAGAAAATCTGTGGCCAGCAGGTGATGTAGTGGCTGAGGCGCTGGACACTCCCACATGGCTAACCACAATTCGAGTCCCAGACCCGGTGGCTGACTTTCTCACTTTCTCTCTCTCTTTGTCTCTCTCTGGTCAAATTAGAATAAATGAATGAATAAATAAAACTAAATCAATTTAAACAATTCTATCAAACACACACACACACACACACACACACACACACACACACCTGTGAAAGTTATAGCCTAAGAATTCAGACCAACTAAAAGTCTAGGATTTGATCATAAAATTAAAGAATTATAAAATTATCATCCTGCCCTTTTACGACACAGGAACTGAACTTACAAGTGTAGGATAACTTTTCCTTAGATGTCAAATTGTAATGTATGTGGAAAAAAGGAAAGTTTTCTGAACATTTGATTTTTACCCATGAAAATATTTAGAAATTATCTACAAGGATAGGGAGGTGAAGTCATTTTAGCCAGAGGGAAGAATAAAGGAATATGCACAGACATTAGAGAAATTTAGAGGAATGTCAGTCATGAGACATATTATTGCATTGATAAATTTTGGACATCAGCATCAATTTTTATATCCCCACAGATATATGTCCACTATGTAAGATTTATGGGCCAGTGTTGTTTTGCTTTGTTTTTTGAGTTTTTGCCATAGGATGTACATGTGTGTCAGAGACAGAAAGATGCAGCTAAATGGAAAGGGAAAAATCAGAAATCACTCCCCAAAGAGATGGCCACACTGCAATCCCTTCTCTCCATTCTCCTTCTGGGATTATGGGCACACGTGTGCACCCCCTTTTATGATTTTCTTTGTCTTTCTTCTTCTTCTTCTTCTTCTTTTTTTATTTTATTTATTTTTTTTTTGTAATGCCTTACAATATATTGATTTAAATAAACCAAAACTTAAAAAAGAACTTTTAAGTAAAATTTGTCAGATTCCACTCACTCTGAATTTTATATCCTGGACAGGACAAAAGACTATCTTTCATTTAAAACAATATAAAAGAGCAAAATGGCTTCAATTCCATTTTGTGGGAGAATGCAGACCGATGGGAATCTGAGGCTGTGCCAGTCAGACACTGTGGTCTATCTGTGTTGCCCAAGTAAGGGGCCAGCCCAGTGCCCAGAACTACTGGCTTCTTTGCTATTAACACAATTGTCTCAGGATCCTAGTTATAAAAGTTTGAATGAAATTCCAAAGCCCTCTGATCTTCTCAGAGGTGGTAATAAACTATTGGCTTGTAGCACATACCAGTCTAAAAGCTGAAATCACTCTCCTGCAGCCTTTTGAGCACTGGCAGCATTTTCTAGAATTTTTCTTTTCCATTCTTCATAATCCTGTGTCAGATCTTCATTGTTCTGCAGTTTACTTGAGATCTCTACTATGTTCTCTATTTCCTTTGCTGGGAGTTCAACCATTGTCTTCCACTTCTTCCACGGTAGAACAGGTAAATCTCCATGTTTGTCGATCTGCTGCCCAATCTTCTCTAATTGTTTATATAGTTGATCAAATATTGCTTTTAAACACCAGAAGTGGCTACCATTTTTTTTCAGTCCACCTTTAGCTTTGGAATCTTGCACACTGAAAGTAGCGCAGCAGTGGTGAAGAGAGCCCTGGATAAGTCAGCATCTATTTGCTGAGTCTGGGAAAGACTGGACTCAGAGCTTAGCAGTACCTTTGAAGCCATGTTCACTGCCTCTGTGCAGCTACACTCTACAGCCAGGTCTCTTATTCCAATATTTGAATTCAGGCCCAGGAAACACTCAAAAGATTTAAGACAGCTCTGATACATCTTCTTGTTCAAACCAGAAAGTTTAATTAAATAAGCCCTGTCCATAGGGCACTGCAGACAGGAAGCTGCCAGGTCCAGGCACATGACTGCATTCCTGGTTTCTGTGGTTCATGCAGACAGGCCAACACACTTCACCTGGGACTGTGGCAAGTATTCCTCTGCTTTCCTCAGCACCTCCAGCTCGGTGGGGCCAGGCACTCGATCAGTTCTGACTCCATGGCTCGGATGCGAACAACTCGTACATAACACAAGTCTGGCATGATTTTCAAGTTTCCAGGTCTGAGACTTGAACTGTGGTTAGCCTCGTGAGAATCCAATACCTTAACCACCATACTGTCTGCTGACTCCTAGGCCTGTGTTGTTTGCCTTCTGTATTGTTCCCTCTCTTTATTAAACACAGTGTCATTTTTGCTTCTGTAGATATGTGATGATGTCCCTATGTAATTTAAACATTTTATTACCAAAACTATCAGATACCCCAAAAGAACTGAATCTATGCAAATTTAGGTTTTCTAAAATTGTGGCTAAAATTACTGAAAAGGAAAGTGTAAATAGATCTAGAGTTTATAAAATAAAAATGATGAGTGTTAGAAAAAACAAATTCATTTAAGTTTGAAGAAATGTGAATAAATTATACAAATTATACAAATTATATAAATTATATAAATTATACAAATACTTGATCTGTCCATAAAATAATTTTATGTTCTGAAGGCCCTCAAATGTATGTGGAACTCCCATTCACACATACTATAATTACATGTGCGTGTGAAAGTCACACACCATAGTACTGTGCCACTGGTTTCCTTAGAGTAGCCAATTTATGAGAACAAAAGCATGTACTTGCACAATTGAGCATTTTTGCCTATAAAATGGATGCTGTTTTAGATCATCTAGATCAGAACTTCCATGGCTAGAGACAGAGTTCTAAAATAAGTAAGTAACAGCACTTGCTTTTAAAGGAAATTGTTAAAATCCAAATTGCTTACCATAAAATTTGTGCAAACACATAGATCTGAGTAGTTAAACTATATCACTATTCCATGGACTTAACTTTGGAATAAGCATAAAGCTTAAAATATTGGTAAAACGTACCTACATTCTGTGACCCCAAAGTCCCGGTAATGGAGTATAGACTCCAGGGAAAGAGCCTTCTGTGGACAAACAACACAACACATATTTTTGAAGATATTTTTCCAGTTGTTGTCATTGTTGTGGTTTGTTTTTTCTTTTACAAAGTAGGAGATCCAAAGAAAAATGAGAAATTTCATCTTAAAAATAAATTCCTCTAGATATTTTCTATTTAAATTGATTTCTACTTTAATTTCTTTTGAAATGTTTGGTAAAAAGCTCATGAGAAACCAGAATTTGAAAAATATGTATACTAAAATAGAGTAAAATAGAATAAAAATAGAATTAGCATATATTCAGAGTGAATACATAGTACGTATATAGAGAATAACAATTTTGTTCCGTGTGTATATGTTTACGTGTTCTTTATTTCTTAAAGGAAGTCTCTGAGCATTTTTACTCATGGAAAAATCTAGCTGCTATCATGCCGAGGCTTTATCAGCTGTGAGTAGACTGTGGATGGTCCCGAGACACTGGCCTGAACCATGAATAGATACCACATCCGTAAAAGCCATCCGTAAGGCATGAGTGTATGCTTCCACACAGAGGGAGACAAAACGTTTAGAAGATTAATATCAGTGTAGACACAGTCAACTACAATAAGCTGACTGAGTCTCATAGGGTTTCCTATTAGTGAGTTTTAGAGGGAATGTGGGGTATTATTGTGTGTGTATTTGTGTGTGTGTGTGTGTGTGTGTGTGTGTACAGAGGACATTAGATTATGGAGCCATTAAGAATACTACTTCTTTCTTTTAGAATTATTTTATTTAACTTTTTTTTTTTTGGAGAGGTTTTCACTATAGGGCGCAAGCGCTCGCCAGACAGACAGAGACAGAGAGACAGAAAGCAAGAAATCACCCCCCAGGGGGGATGGCGACGCCACAATCCCTTCTCCTCCATTCTCCTCTCGGGATCTTGGGCACGCACACACACATGCCCGGCGTAGGTTAAGCCACCGGGTCCGGGACTCGAACCACGGTCGACTACGTGGGAGTCCAGCGACATAGCCATTACGCTAACTGCTGGTCCCTATTTTATCTAACTTTTACTTATTTATTTAAATTTGACCAGAGAGGGGCAGAGAGAGAGAGAGGGAAAGCAAGAAACCAAGCCACCAGGTTTGGGACTTGAACCGTGGTCAGTCATGTGGGAGTCCAGCACCCTTATCCACCGTGCCACCTGCTGGCTGAGGAATACTACTTCTAATATCATATTGTTATTGATAAATGATACATTGCATCCTTTTGTTCATAAAGAAGAGGGAAATCATCCCGTTTCCCCACAATCTAGATATTGAGATAATCAACTTTATTCCTATTTCATAACAGATGTAGGAATAGTTTAAAGTCCACTGAGAAATCTCTTAAGGATTAAAATACACTGGAAAGATAGTACTTGAGTACTCAGGATCCCTCACATAAAGCCATTGCTTTCCATGAAAATGCAGATTTAATTAAAATCTTGCTACTACTAATAATAATGCTAAACAGAGAGTCCAGGATTTAGTTTACAAAGACTTAAACCCAGCAACATGGGGACTCTCTAAGCACTACATTCTTTTCTATTGCAACTATAAATCATAGTACAGAAATTAAATTTATACATAATACTTAAGAAATAAACGGGACCTTCAAAAAGTTAATGGAAAATGTATATCATGAGAAACTATGCATAGATCTCAAAGGATTTTGCACCCAAATAAATTCATATTTTAATTCCCTTTCATCCACTAATATTTTGAAGTACCCTCAAGCATGTGTGTGTGTGTGTGTGTGTGTGTGTGTGTGTGTGTTTGTGGTGTGTAGCATAGAAAAATATGTAGACATGTAAGGCACAGACTATGCTTACTTCTATATATTTTGTTAAGTGACTAATACCACTTAATATTTTTCTTGAGACTTCCATATTTAGAGGCATTGTTATAACAACCTAGGCAGGTGGAATGAGATTAAGAGCCGGGAAGAAAACAGTTTAAAATCACAAGTCACAAAATCAGCAGCTCAGGATCAGCAGATGGTGCAATGGACTCCCATGCAGTTGACCACAGTTGCTGGACTCCCATGTAGTTGACCACAGTTCAAGTTCTGGACCCGGTGGTTTAAACTCATGCCAGGTGCGTGTGTGTGAATGCCCAAGATTCTGAGAGGAGAATAGAGCAGAAGGGATTGTGGCATGGCTATCTCCCTGGGGGCTGATTTCTCACTTTCTGTCTATCTGTCTCTGTCTTTCTGGCGAGCACTCGCACTCTATAGCAGAAACCTCTCCCCCAAAAAATAAATAAATAAATAAATAAATAAAAATCAGAAGCTAATGATGGAGACTTAGGAGATCAGCAGGAGCTACTGCAGGGACACAGATATGATCCTGGACACGAGGCAAGTGGGTGACCCCAGTAATAGCTGGATATAATCCTGGCCTTCAAGCAGCCTGGATCATAATGTGTTTCTTGAAGTCTTTTTGTTTAGGATCTCAGAATCAGGCTTAATGTAGATTTCATCATGGATGAAAAATGACCCAAAGGTATTTCATGCATCCCAGGGTCTGTGGTAGAAGATTCAGGATGGGATATTGAGGTGAAGCTTCAAGCTATTTGAATGTCGGTCTGACCCTGTAATCATCTTTCCTACTTCAAGAATTGGCATGGAGGCCCCAACACATGGCCACGATTAAAAATGTACAGAAGTCCGGGAGTGTCATGAGCATACAAAGATTAATACAAAAGAGAATATTTCAGTTACATTTTTAGAGACTTTTTTTTATATATTACAGAGCTCTAAGGAATATGTAAGGGAGAAATGTAACGTGTTGGGTAGAGTGCTTCTATTTTTCTTGTACATGTTTCTAGACTACAGAACCTCTCACACAACTGGTCATCTACTCCTCCCAACGTGGAGGCCCTTCAGGTCCCTTGCCCTGTCTAAGTACAAATATCTGTTCCTGTCTCTGTAGTTTTTACTTTGCTTTCAGACCCGTTTCCAAGTGTTTTCATAGAAAAAAAGAAAGATTGGAACCTGTTTCCTAATTTAGAAGAAAAGTGACTCCTGTGAGGTGTAAACCTGTCCCTGTGGCTCACTGGGTGTTGAGCTACATTTAATTTGGTGGACTTGGAAGCCCTCCACGGGAAATAAAGGTAGAGCTTCTTCTCCTACCAAAATACACCAGCATATCACAGTGAGACACCCCAACCCTCTTGGTGCTTTTCAACATCTCCATCAGTCCTTGAAATGCATGTATATTGCTACTATAATTAGAAGAAGAAGTCTCTGTAAATTTGTTCCAGCGGAACTTCCATTTGTCAATGATCAGATTGTGTTTTACCATTTCCTAAATGCCTTCCTGGTTTTCTTCAGTAATTGATTTTATATAAAACTTCACATCCCCAGAATAATCTATCTGAAGTTACTATCTACATATATGCCATGTTCTTTTTAAAACATCAAGTTCTCGAGGCCTATGAATCCTGTATAGGCGTCTTTATGCTTCCCACAGGATCAGGAAAGGTGGCCACCCTTAATAAAGGTCCATTCAATAGAAATGAATTAAAGGTGTCATTCTGGCGTGTTTTAGTTCACATGATTTTCTTTTTTTTAATTACATATCAAGGTCATAGGAACCCTGGGGTTATGGCTTGATCCTATTCATTTACATTAAAAACACTCAAATGAGGAGACCATTTGAATTTGGTCTTCTTTCCAAATCTCTGAGCGCTACTTCACACCAAAACCTTCCACTAAGAACCAGATGTTGTAAAGTAATGCACCAGCGTTCCTTGGATTTATGGGAGATTTGAGAGAAGCTGGACTGCTAAAATAAAGAAAGGAAACTCCGGAAGCCTCATGTGCAGGTGTGCTCGCAGACTCAGTGGACAACTCATATTATTCCGACATTCAAGTCTCCTAACTGGGGCAAGCTGCCATGTTGAATAATGTCAAACCAGGAACTTCGACCTCGAAACATGCATGTCTTTGTAAAAAGAACACTAAAAACCTATTATGCAACAGTTTCAAACTTGTGAAATGTGGACCCTTGAAATATTGCTGAAAACAGTGGAATCTATCATTGATAAAGTGCAGGTCCAGTTTTAGTTACATAAAAGGGGCTCGATTTATTCAGCTTTGCCAAAATTAAAAATGTCTTCTAACTTGATTTGTATGGCCTGCTCTAGGGTTACTTCCCCCCCACCCCAGCCTATTTTTTATGTTAACAGGTTACAAAGATGAAATAGTTCAAGAGAAATAGGGAATAAAAGATTTTAAGTAGTATATGAATACCCATATCTTTACCTCTTCATCAAATATTATAATTCATTTCTACTCGTGCTAGAATATTTTCAAAAAATGAAACATGCAGATGTAACTGAAAGTCCCTTTTTCCCCTTGCTTACTTTCTTCCTGGTCCCTGCTGTTCCAAAGATAGTCACTGGTTTTCATTTTATCTTTGAAGGAACCTGTTAAATAGTTATCACCAAAATTAAACCAAGATCACATTTGATATGAAAATATTATGCGCTACATCTCATTGCATATGTAACTCTTTCATTAGATACTTAAATAGATGATCACATTGTGTTCAAGTCTCTGGACTTATTTGTTTTTGTGTCTGAGATTCCATAGTCCTTGGCCGGATGGGAATTTAGGTGGCTTCCTCCTCCTGACATCCTCACCTACTCTTCATTTGTCCAGAATAACATCTTAGTTTTATTTTAATTATCAGTTCAGTGAATATTAAGTTTTGTCATCTTTTCAGATACTTGTTTTACCATTCGATTCCCTCTTCTCTGAATTTCCTTTTTATACACCTTGACTATTTTTCTATGGAGATTTCTCATTTTGTATTTGTCTTATTTTATTGACTTTTCTTTACAATTGGAAATACAAATCACTGACTGATCCAATGCAATGCAAATATCATTTTAGAGTATCCTGATTTAAATATACAAATGGTATATTTTATTGAATAAGTTCTAATGTCAAATTTATTCATTTTATATATATATATACACACACATATACACACACACATACACACACACACACACACACACACACACATGATTTCTGCTTCAGAGTATTCTGCTTATTCTGAAGTTATTTGAATATTTTTATATATTTCTTCTAGATGCTTAAAATTACCTAGCCATAATTATGAGATTTATTTTTGTTTAGTTTTTGTTTTTTGTCATAGGGTACGTACACTCACCAGAGAGAAACAGAGAGGGGGAAAGTGAGAAATCACCCTTCAGGGGGGATGGCCACACCATTATCCCTTCTCCACTCTCTTCTCAGGATTAATGATTTTCAAGCCACCAGGTATGGGATTCAAATTACTCTTGCTCATGTGTGAGTCTAGCGCCTTAATCACCTTTGGCTCTGACTCGCTGAACCTTAAACATAACAAAAAGAAAAGAAAAAGAAAAAAAAAAAATCTCTATGCTGGCCCCAATATTTTTCTTTAGTATACAAATAGAAAATCAGTGTTTCTTCAGTAGTTCCTAAATAGTACCACCTTTCTTCACTACCTTACAATGTTATCTGGGATACTTATCTGTTTCTTATACTGAAAATACTTATGAGTTCTCATTCCTGTAACAACGGTCCATTTTAATCTTATTGATAGCACACTTTCTTGACTTTCATGATATTCAGCTTTGTTTAAATTTATCTATTTTCAGTCCTGTACTCTCTCGTATAATTATAAATCAACTTCCCTTTAATTTTGAAAGGTCATGTTGGATCCAGCCATGGTGGCACAGTCAGTAAAGCACTGCTGCACAATATTGGAGCCACTCAGGGCGTGAGAGTTAGGGTTCCATGTCCGCCCGAACACTCTGGTCAGGCCCACATGCACCTGTGACCTGGCTGGCTTGGAGACTGGAGGGAGCATCATAAGACCTTCCTGGGATAGCTGGCTCCTGCTTTCTCTCTCCCTCATGGAAAAACAAAACAAAAGAAAACAAACACACACTTTTATGAAAATGTCCTGCAACTTACTAATTAATTATTAATAATAATGTTAGGACTTAAAACACTGAATATATAGGTTACCTGTGAAGAAAGTGATAGTTTATCATTTTTTTTACAAGTTCATCTTTTATTTAGTCATGATAGAGAGCACATGTGTGTGCATGAAAGAGAGAAAAAGAGAAAGAAGCCCCTTTGACAGGGTCCCGTCATGGTATGTGCCCCTTGCATTGTCCTCCAGCTGTTCAGCATCATGACAACCTGCACACGCCTGGAGTTTTCTCAAGCTGTCCCGGTGATCAGAGCCTGTGCCTGCCATGTGGCCTTCAGCACTGCTGTTCAACTTGTGTTCAACTGTGCCACCAGGCTGGGTGGAGATTATATTCGTAAGAGTATTTCTCACTTTCATGATTTCTTTTGTATTCCTTGGTAATAGTTAATATTCTTCCTACACAAACCGGTATGCAGTACTTTATGACTTCAGTTACTAACGTGAAAGGATCTTTTTTTTTCTCCTTCTATACTTTCTATTTGTGCATGTGTGTATATGTATGTATAGTGGCAAAAATCAAATAATTTACTTTTAATTCGAATGCCTTATCTAGTAGATAAGTTTAGACAATCATATTTTTTGCAAACAAAGCATATATTTCTTCCTTTCATAGTTTTAATTGCTGTTGTTATAGTTGGTTGAGCGTGTTTCTTTCCTGGTATTTTGCTACACTGGTTAAAACTTCTAGATAGATGTGGAGCAGAAATGATGACAAAGAGTAACCTCACTTACACAGGAACTACCTTCAAAGAAAAAGATTTTTCAAGTTCAACCAGTCACTATGACGTGTGTTTCATTTTAAAACAAGTACTTTCATTATATTAACATTTTGACTTATTTTCCA
Organism: Tupaia tana; assembly: GCA_026018925.1. Classification (NCBI taxonomy): domain Eukaryota; kingdom Metazoa; phylum Chordata; class Mammalia; order Scandentia; family Tupaiidae; genus Tupaia; species Tupaia tana. Next base: position 104,799,587 of record JAKSZU010000005.1, on the reverse strand, counting down.
TATTTTTATCATTATTACCTAATATAGTGTATATTTCTAAATTGACTTGAACAATGCTATTGTTCCAATTTATTTTTAACATTTGGACTAATTTGCTTAGGTAGATTAATCTATTAGTAATTGTAATATAAATTTTTGAGGCTCAACAATTGTAAAATGCTTTTCCCTTCATTACTCTAGATTTGCTTAGCTGAGATAATATTATCTTGCAGCTATTTTCTTTGATTATTTTGATGTTATTAACCATTACCTTAAAATTCTAAATTTTTGGGCTAAAAATACATATAACCTAAAATTTATAATTTAACCATTTTAAAGTGTACAATTAAAAATTTTTAAATATATTCACATTGCTAAACAACTTACCAGAATCTTTTCTCTTGCAAATCTGGAATTCTCTATCTGTTAAGAAACAAACAAACAAACAAAAATCTCCTCTATTCCTCCTTGCCCCAGTCTTTGGAAATGACATTTCGTATTTTCTGTTTCTATAAATTTGACTACTCTAGATCCCACATAAAAGCAAATCATACAAAATTTATCTTTTAGTGATAGTAGTTTAATGTTCTCAAGATTTATCTCTGCAGTAACGTGACAAGGTTTACCCCCTTTTTGAGACTGATAGTGTTCTACGGTGTGTATATGCCCTCCCACTTTATCCAGTTACCCATCAATGGACACTTGATTACATCCACTCTTGGATTTTATCAATAATGCTGATATTGCCTTAACATTTGTATTGTTTCTATTACTTTAATTTCCTTCAATTGTAGACATATTAATTTAATTTAAAAAGTATCATATTTATATTAAGTATTCTTCAGAATTCCTAATACATACCTAAGTGTTAATTTGTCTTTTGTTTTCATCTTATGTAGAATAACAACTTATTGTGGGAAAATTCTACTTGTGTTCATAGTCTAAATATTTTTTATCACATATTTTTATAGCTTCTCCATTTTATTTTGCTTCTCCTGCGGTAACTATTGCAAATAAGTTAGAAATTCAATTTTATTCTAAATTTTAATATATTTTGAAAAATATTTTTGCCATACGGTGTGTGTGCTTGCCAGAGATACAGAGAACGCAGTGAGAGGGAAATTGAGAAATCGCTCCTCAGGGTGGAAGGCCAAGCCACAGTCACTTCTCCTCCATTCTTATCCTGGGATTTTAGGTATGCACAAACCTCTGGCATGAGTTTCAATCCACCAGATCTGAAACTTAAACTATGATTGGTCATTTGGGATTACAGCACCTTTAACCACCATGCCACCTGCTGATACTGTGTTTTATTATTTTTTAATTTTTTTCTCTTAGTGTTGCATTTTACATAAGTCTGTTCATATTATTTTAATTTCACTGTTTTCTTTAGCTATGTTGATTATATGCAGTCTATAATGTATTTCAATTATTTGCTATAGTAAATTTAATGGCCATACTTTTAATATGTTTAATTGATCTTTTTTTAATCGACTACTTCTTATGTTTGTTTTTTGTTCAACTTTGTATACTACAATGATATAAATTAAAGATATTTTTCAAGGTCAAGTTATCAAGTAAATTATAGGACTACCTCAATTTCTCAACCCCGCACTATTTCAAAATAATTATTACTGTAAAATACAGTTGTTATATATAAATAATGTGTTTTATAATATATAAAAGACTTCAGAAAAAAAGAAACAATTATTCAAAACCTCATCACCAACCTCTCAATTAGGTATGATAATCTTATGTAAAAGACGGAATGAATTTTTCCTTTTTAATCAATGATTCTGAAATTTGTGACATGATAACAAATGCTTTTTCCTTATGGATGAAGTGTATTTTTGGAATAGGGGGTGCCCAACATCCTCTGAACACATATGGCCGATGAATACATACTCTCTGTGTTTGTGAAATATCCTTTAGTACAAAGCAGTTTGAAGATAGAAAAGTATTGAGAAAATACAAAGCAAGTGAATAAGGGATTTTGGGATTCTGCAAATTATAGTATGTAATTTTCAGGTATATGTCAAAGGCAGGGTTAGATAAAGTAAAAATTAACTTAATCCCCAGACAAACATTGAAGGTTATTTGAATTAGCATACAAATTCAGATGCATTTTGGATTTCATGAACACATATTGAGTGGCCAACATTCAAACAGTCAATGTTTCCACAAGCCCTTGACTTTAGTCATCAAATACATTCTGGAGAGGAAGTTGTCTTTATTCTACTTTATGGAGAAGGAATACTGGGGTTCTCGTAGTCTAATTCACTACCCAAGAGGTCACAGAGTATGTGGAAGAGCCGGGATGTAGAAGGAGGTTCCTCGACTCCAAACCGGCACTCTTTTTAGTCTATCACAAGTGCCATTATGAAAATACTAAGTTGGATATTCATCTTTAGTGATCTTTTATCTCTCTATAGTGTCTCTCCCTGTACATCAGAGTTTGTCATTCTTTCCATAGGGGAGTGCTAAACTAATGACCAATAATAAAGCTGTTCCCTACTGAAAGAAAACAGACTCCGAAGCTATTTCTTCCCTAGATTCCTGCAAAGCCTTCTTACCATGGCATAACTAAAGAGAATGCTGTAGTTAGATTGTTAGTAGAAAGTAAACAATAGTAACACAACAGGCAATGGAAATATGAAAGGCAAATTGAGGTGACTGCATGTTTAATCTCCTGCCAAGACATAGCAACAAAAATGTCCAGGAAAAAACATAAACCAAGAGACAATATGACCCCTGCCAAAGCACACAATTTCAAATAAATTAAGTCTTGAAGATTGAATCATATGTTGTTAGTGATTTTGAGCAGCACTTTATTTATGAAGTAAAGAGTTCCAATGATTTAAATAGAGGAGTGGGATTTGTAGACAGAAAAGTGGAAACAAGAAACAGAAAGACGATTGTTTATTTCAAAGTTACTTTTCTTACAAGGAATACTGTTGGTTTAATGGGATTTGATTCTCATCATTCTCTTGATTTCTCAGAAGGTAAACAACATAGGTTTTGTTTTGGTGACATGAGACCTTAGCATGCGTGACTCCACTTGGGCCCACTATTGGTTAATCCCTTGATTGATCCAATGCCCTCTAGTTACTGTGTTCTTCAGACAACAGGTTTAAATTCTTTCTGAAGTTGAATGACAATGCCTAATCCCAGGAACTGTAGGCTGACAACCTTGCAGAGAACAGAAAAGAATGAAGAACATCTTTCTAACCTTTAGGACAAAACCCAAGTCTCCTAAAACTGTTCTTTTAGTGAACCAAGTGTTTGATTTATTTGTGCTTTCATTTTCCATCCTAAGGTAAGTCCTTGCCCTGAAGATTACTATAAATTGTAACCTTACTGCTTATATCGCTCACTTCTTTGCAAAAGTCAGTTAGAAGTTAGATATAACATTTTAAATCCACACAATATAGAGCAGCATATAAAACAACATTTCCATAAACTTTGATTAGACTTGCATTTATTTCATAAAATTATAGGGTGAATAACTTAAAAGCAGTTTATAATCATGTTTTAACTAAAACACTAATGTAATTTTATATACTACATAAAATATAAAAAGAGAGATCAGTTCTGTTTATTAATATAGTCCAAGAACATTTATCATTGGAATAGTATGAGTAATCAAATCTTGCAAAAGTTTATACACATCAGTTTCCAATTTCTTCAATGAATTGAAAATTAATTTTTTAATTAACTAAGTAAAACTACCAGGAGTACAAAGCCACATAGTTACACAAGTGTGCATTGAAATTTATGCCATTGGGACCAGCAGATAGTGTAATGGTTCCTTCACTGGACTCCCACGTAATCTACCACGGTTCAGGTCTCAGACCAGGAGACTTAAAACTCACACCTGGTGCATGTGTAGGCATGCCCAAGATCCCAAGAGGAGAATTAGAAGAAGGGACTGTGGCATGGCCACCCCCTCTGGGAGATGGTTTCTTGATTTCTATCTCTCTGGCAAGTGCACATGCCCCATAGCAAATGTCTCTCTCTCTCTAAAAAAAGCCAAAAAAAAAAAAATTAATTGATGTCATCTAACCAAATGGGAATGGGTGGCTGGCTCCTAAGTCTGAGATAATACACATGGTTTCCTCTCAAGTACCCAAATTTAACTTCAGTCTGATCCTCCTGTGACTCTAGGGTTGTGGTCAGAAATCTGGAGCCCTGTTGAATTTGTCTCTGCAGACACATGTTTCTGTATTTTTTTCCAAAATAGCCTTTCGATATTTTAACTGCTTTTAAATTTATAAAACTGAGAAGATGGGATTTTCTATCACAAAGTACACAAGACCAATTGATACATTCTTTATCTGAAATCTCAACTTAAGGTAACGAGAGTCTTGGTCAGGTATATGACTTCATCTAGTTTGAAAAAATTGGAGAAAGGTAAAACTTGGGGTACACTAAGCTAATAATCTTATTATTATTTTGTTATAATCAATCCCTACTTAATCTAATGAAACATTCAATATTTGAGAGTTATCAGGAGAGCATTAGGAATGGCTTAATTTCAATTTTGATTTATTTCTAAGAGCTATCAGAATTCACATAATTTGAAGACAAGTAATTTTTTAAGTCAATAAATATAAACTTCAATTTGATTGACAGGATTCATTAATGGGTATGTAACATGTAACTAACTGAAGTATCATGCCAAATAACGATAGAGTCCTTACAAGAATGCCCTGTGTGACAAAGGGTGGGGAAAGTCATCTCATCTCTGCAGACCTCCGTTGCTGTGTCTGGAGCATGAATCAAAATACCTGGATGATTCAGAAAGGCCTTTGTAGCTCTCACAATCTACAAAATGGTCACTCAAAGCTAAGGATCGCATTTTTCCAATTTGACTTGATTTTCAGTGCTATCATATAAAGGCTACAAAGTAAATAAGAAAAAACATGGGAGCCAGATGGTGGCATAGTGGTGAAATACAACGCTTTGCAAGTCAGATCCACATGCGAGGGTTCCTGGCTCACCTCCAGAAAGTTCCCTAAGCCGTCCAGGCTTGTGTGTGCCCATGATCCCAGGCTGGCCAAGGCTGGGTGTGGATTGTGGCATCCGAACCCTACAGGGGGTGTCATACCTTTGTCTAGCTCACTCTGTCTCTTTCAGTCATGAAATATATAAAAAGAATCAGCACCTTCCTGCTTCAGCATATCTCAAATTCTTGGGCTAATTTAGAGTTTGTTTCCAAGAAACAAATTCTAAGATGTATTTCTACCCTCTTCTTAGAATTATCTCAGGCCCTGGCTTCCCTTGCTTTTGCTCATTTTAATTCCTTCTCTGAGTGAATCTTATCTCAATTATCTTCAGTCAATCACTCACTAATACTAAACTGTAATCTAGACAACAAATAAGTTCTAAAGTATTCCATAAATAGCAAGGTAAAGAAATACATGCAATATTTATCTTTGGCACAAATCATTTTTGCACTAAATTAATAGTTACTTTCAATGTCATTGTGAGCACAGACCTTTACTTTTGGTAAATGAGAGCACGGATATCCTGAAACAAAGGGAGGAATCAGTTCTGAAGCAGGGGCAGAGCCGTCGGGCGGAGCTGCCTTTTCTTCCCAAGGGTGGAAAGCCTCCCCGTTCTCACTACATCTGGCAGCACAGATGGCAGGAAAATTAATAATAGGGAGGCAACATTGACCTCATGTGGATATAAACAAGTCCTGAGACTACACAGGCAGGCAAATCTGATAATATCCTTAGAAGAGACCTTGAAAGTTCATTGAGTTCAGCTCCCTGCTGCTGAGAGAGCTGTACTTGGCGGTCTGAAGTCCTGGCCTAGCATCCTTGAGGAAATAGGCACGGAGACACTAGAATAGGTCACTGAGGAAACCGTGCAGCCCCACTCCATAGGTGAATGTGACAGTGAACTGTGAACACAGGTTTTACATTCCTGTATCTGTGTGGAGAGGGTTTGGGGAACACGACCACTCGAGTTCTTTCCTGTGTGTATTAAGCCCATTATAGGAGTTGTCAGAGAGAAAACCTATTAAGACCATTATAGGAGTCATCAGAGGGAAGACCTTACAGAATGATGATCATCTTTAAATACTTCAGTAGAATTAATCCAGCTGGCTTATTTCAAGGAGATGTTGATAATTGTCATTAATCACTGAACAAATTTAGTCTATTGATTATAGAATTATTGATCCAAAAAATGATCTGGATTGTGTAAATGTTCACTGCCTTATCAGACTTCCATGACAGGCTGACCTATAGTCATTTCCACCCCATATGCATCAGCACCTCCAATTAAATGGTTTCATGTGTCAGTGGCTATTAATCCAAGGCCCGGTGGAGGGTTTTAAAAACAGATATGCTTTTCTGATTGGATGGACACTTGGATCTCCTGTCCTGTCCTCTTGCCTTCTAGGTTCCTTGCATAAGAACTTGAAAAGTTGCAACTACAGAAGCAAAGCAAGAGAATCCTAAATTGGTTATATTTTCCCAGAAACTCTCCTGACAACATATTTTGTTATGGAATTGAGTAGCTTCCATTTTTAATCAATATTGAATTTGTTAATTTTATGTATTTATTTATTTTAGTTATTTTTAATTTTTAATTTTAATGTCATTTTTCCCATAGAGTGCCTGTGCTCATGAGAGAGAGAGAGAGAGAGAGAGAGAGAGAGAGAGAGAGAGAGAGAGAAAACAAAGGCAGAGCAGAGAGAAGGAAAGTGAGAAATCCCCCCCAGGGTAAATAGCCATGAGCAATCTCTTCTAATCCATTCTCCTCCCGAAGCTTTAGACATGTATGCACATGAGCCTAGTATGATTTTCTTTTCCATTTTTTAGAGGGAAATTTTTGCTATGAGGCACATGTACTCACCATAGAAACAGAGAGAGACTGAGAGACAGAAAGCAGGAAATATCCCCTGGGGAGATGGCCATGGCTCACTCTTTTCTCAGGATTTTGGGCATGCATACACACATGCCCAGCGTGAGTGTTAAGCCGCCAGGTCCATACCTTGAACTGTAGCCGACTATGTGGGAGTCCAGCTACATAACCATTATGCCATCTGCTGCTCCCATCCTGGCATGATTTTTCAAGTCCCTGGGTCTGGGATTTGAACTGCAGTTAGCCATGTGGTAGTACAGCATCTTAGCCACTACACCGCCTGCTATGCCCCATTAATTTTATTTAAATAACTCATCTGTACAGCCCATGTCCTAGTTGTTAAAGCAGCTGGATCCCATATGGCCAACTGTATGAATTGAGTCCTGAACCCGGGGCTTGCATGACATGCTGGGTGCATGTGTGTTTGCCCAAAATCCAGAGCATTGAATTGGAAGGAATGGATTGCAGGACGACCATGCACCATAGGGTTGCTTTCTCAGTTTCCTTCTCTCACTGTCTCTCTGGTGACCACATGTACCATCCAGCAAAACTAAAACAAAGTGAAAACGTTAAACGAGATAATTACTACTACCTAAGTATCCTTTTTATCTTGAGGACTAAAGGCTGTCTATACCATGGTATTCAGAGTAATATTCAGCTCTTACACTAAATATAATTCCACCTATTATGTTTAGGCTTATTATTGAAAGAGCACTTTCAAACATTTATATAAGGAACTCAAGCAGCTTATCTGGATAATATATATATGTATGTGTGTGTGTATATATATATATATATATATATATATATAAATACACATACACACACACATTTTAAGATCGCAATTAAAAGATCGCAAATGAGCTGAACAGATAACTAAGACAGACACATGAACAGCCACAAAGCATATGAAAAATGCTCAATATCCCTTATCATAAGGGAAATGCAAATTAAAACCACGGTGAATTACCCCTACCCCAGTCACAATGCCTATTTAAAAAAAAAAAAAACAGAAAATGATAAGGGCTGTTGAGACTATGGTGAAAAGGGAACCCTTCTACACTATTGGTGGGAATGTAAATTAATTCAGCCAGTGTGGAGATCAATAAAAAGGTTCTTCAGAAACTTACAAATAGAACTACTATATGATCCAGAAATTCCACTCCTGGGTATATACCCGGAGGATAGGAACACAGTCAGAAAAGTATTTGCACATTCATGCTTATTTTGGCAGTATTCACAGTTGCTAAGACATGGAACCAAACCAAATGTCCATGGACAGAAGAATGGACTGAAAAAAGTGTGACATATACACAAAATGGAATACTACTCATTGTAAAAAAAGAGATCCTGCAATTTTATAGAAAGTGGATGGATATGGAAGATCTACTGCTAAGCAAGCAAGCCAGACCATGAACGAGAGTCATTGTATGTCCCCATTCAGTATATACTGAATGTCCACACTCTACGGCAGAAACTGAAAACTTGGAAGATATAAAAGCATGGAGAACAATTGTGGATACTAGATACAGTGTGAGAGGAGGGTGGAAAATGGAGGAGGGAGAAAGGAAGGGAATCAAGGGGAAAAAGAAAGAAGAAAAACATTTAAGGGACACAGAAATGGAAAATTATCTGTTGATAATGTGTATGATTATGTATTTAACTGGACTAATATATAGTGCATTCATGCTGAGAAAATTCATTTTGCATGTGTAATGATATACAGTGATTGAATGTATAAAAAATAATAAAATATATATATTCATATATGCATTGGATTATATTTTACACACATGCACTGGGTTGTCAGAAAAGTCATGATGTGTTCTTCTATGCAAAAATGTGTTATGACTTTTCCAATTATCCAATATATGGAATTTCAAAGTAATGGGAAAAAAATTATCACCAGAAACCTTTTCTTTAACTTTGATAATTATTTTTCTAATCATTGTATCTCAACTAAATTAACCATTATTTCTGTACATTATCACCACTCTTCCACTTGAATTTAAATTTGGAGAATAGCATAGATAGTTCCAGTCACATATGTGTAAATAGTTTCACAAAATGTAACTAGAAGAGATTATTTTATGAGGAGGACTTGAAAACTACATATCCCAGTCCTGAATCGCTGCATAACCAATCATCAGAGGGTTGTGCACATGTTTGAATATTCTCAACATTTAATAAAGAAATCCAAGTCCTTGGTGCTTTCGAATCACATGAACCTGTGTTTCTCTGTTTAGCTTGCATACAGACCCTTTTGGCCTTCTTCTGAATATTGTTTCAGGAGATCTAGATCACAGGAATTTTCATTTCTAACCAGATCCCAGGCACTCTCCATGTTGCTGGTTTGAGGACCACATTTTCTGTAGTGTGTATACAAAGAGTTTCCAATGATGCTCACTAACAACACCTGCTTTATATTTTATATACTTGCACTTTTCTCAGTAAAGAAAAACCGATTGTCTTTGAACACATGTTGCCACAAGCTTTTTTTTTTTTTTTTTTTTTTTTTTTTTGGAGAGGTTTTTGCTATAGGGTGTGTGTGCTCACCAGAAAGACAGAGAGAGACAGAGACAGAAAGTGAGAAATCATCCCCAAGGGGGACGGCCATACCACAATCCCTTCTCCCTCTTCTCCTCTTGGGATCTTGGGCATGTAGGCACACATGCCTGGTTTGAGTCTAAGCCACCAGATCCAGAACTCGAACCACAGTTGACTACATGGGAGTCCAGCGAAATAGTCATTATGCCAACTGCTGGTCCCCACCACAAGCTACTTTAAATCTATGTATTTATTTAGTAATACAATGGCCACTACATTACGTTGACAAGGTTAATGGAGATTTCATGCAACAGTCTGATTTCACATATAACTTTGAAATGTATTTGAAAACACTTATGCAAGTAAGCAACCTCCATATTCTAACTCTGATAACTCTTGTTTTAATGGGTTCCCACCATTTTTCTCCTGGAAACCATTATAATCCTTGCCAGATCCTATTGTATATGAATGTCTTTAAACACATGCTCATGTTATAATAAAAAAGCATGTGGAGTCTATAATTTAGAGAAAATACATGACCATGTTATGATACAATGATCACGTTTTCAATTTCAAAATCATTCTGGTTTAAGAAAGAAAGTTTTCTGACTATTTTGTATTATTTTCTGTTTCTAGTTTTAATTACTCACACTCACACTTAGATTCACATCGACAAATTGTGTGTTCTGGAGAAGGCAGGGAAGGTGCTGTTTGTGTGTGATGGGGAGGACGGGCTGCCCTGACAAATCTCATGCAGCAGGTGTCTGATGGACTCTTTTTAAATCTCTGCTGTGGGAACAAGTCATCAAATGGTAGCTGTTGGTATTTGTCTAATAAAAACTCCAGATGTTGACCATGTTTCCCCATGGCCATTGATACGTAATGATTTGCACACAGCTGCTAAATACACCATCGAGCCCAATGACTTCAAGATTGTCACTGGGGATAATTCCTCTCTCCTTCTGGGTTTTATGCACAGCCCTTATAGCATGACTCACATAGTTTTCAAGTGTTAAATTGAGGCCATTAAATAATATTTATTCACACTTATTTTCTCCTCTGTGAAGAGTTCTGACACACATTCATGGGGGCATTTTAATGTGACAATAGAACAACATTAGTTTGAATTCCTAGTTAACCTGGAAATACATTTTTATGTTGAGTGCAGTGTGAGTAAATTTATGTCTTACAAATACATGTATTTAAATTTCACATACAGGCAGAGTAAAGCACAAAGATTCTGTTGAGTGATTAAATCTGGAATGTCACATGATTTGATTTTCACCAAGAATTAAAAAAAAAAATACATGTGTTTTCTTATTTTTAGTCACAGTCCACAGAATGCCACAAAGGGAAAATTTCCATATGTGTGTCACATACACAACCAAGTTTTCAGAACAATCTCTGTGTTGCTTCCAGATTCAGAGCAAGTCTCCTTGGAGAGCAAATACTCAGATTCTCTCAATTTTATGACACACTAAGAGGGTATGAGAAACTCTGCAGGAATGAAGGTGTTAACAGAGACAATTGCCATGGGCATTCTTTCATACTGCTTTGTCGTTACCTCATGGGTACACTCTCGCAGTGAGGTTCTGATAGCTTTATGAGTTATCTTAAGGAATGAGACCGTGACCTGAGATGCAGTGGCAGCGCCGTGGGTACTCTGTGACTCACTGTTCAAAATCACCAGGAGACAGAGACGGGCATGCTCTGTACTCTGTGCTCTTCAGGCTTTTCCGTTACCTCCTTTCTCTCATCTCCTAACCTCTGCCAGAGCAGGGTTGCTTGGCTTTTTTTCTCTCTTCCACCTCAATGTCTATCACTGTCTGAATGTGATTTGCCAGAGCTATGTCCACTAATATGGAAATCACTAACCGGGGTAGTTGAAAAGTTGCATTATACACATGGAAAAATTCAGCACACCGAATTGGGTACCTGTGACTGATGTAACAGATTATCAGCACCTTAATGGTGAATACAGCAAAACCTGTTATCTTCCAGTTCTAGAGGTCAGATGCGTGAAAGGGATTTGACCATGTAGAAATTAAAATCCCGTTGAAGCTGTGGCCCCTCTGTAGTTGCTAATAGGAGTGACTACATTTCCTTGCCTTTTTTAGTAACTGAAAGGCATTCCCTGGCTTGTAGTCCCTTCCTCCACCTTCGGAACCAGCGAAGGACCATTTTGAAGTCTCTCTCTAACTCTGAGCTCCACACCCTCTCACAGGTCTCCTTTTCACTCTCTGTCCCTTTCTTTCCTCTTGTACAGTCTTTGCGAATTCATTTGGTTTACCTAGATAATAAAATATAATCATCTCATCGCTAACTCCTGAACTTAATCACATCCATACAATTCCTTTTGCTATGAAAGCTTACATATGTATAGGCCTCAGGGATTATGACTGACATTTGGGTTAGTAAGAATATCATCCTGCCATGAATACTATGAAAAATCACATATTCTCCTTACAAAATCCAGACAAGAACATTAAATTCAACATGTTCTTTAGAGTTAATTTTAGGGCACAGTCATTTATTTATTTATTTATTTATTTTGCCAGAGGACATATTTGCTCACCAAGGAGGGACAGATAGGAAAAGTGAGAAAGCATCTTCTCCGAGTCATGGTCACACTTCAGTCCCTTCTCCTCCATCTTTCCCTCGTATTGGGATTTGGAGCACCTCCGCACACACACCTGGAATATTCATCAAGCCACCAGGTTTGGACTTGAACCACACAGCACACAGCCATATGGAATCCAGCTACCTTGCTCATCTTGGGACACATTTTACATTCATTGGGAATTATGCATCTCACTGGTAATGGAAAATGAATAAATATATATAGTGCAGAGTGCCAGGATGAGGTATTGATCCCTTTGTGAAAATTAAGTTCAACCTCCTAGTCTAGTTACAAAGAGCCTTTACAGTCATGCCATCTCTCAATCTCATCCTCAGGGCACTTTAAATGATCTTCTCATTGAGACCATAACATTGCAAGATCAAGGCTGTCATCCGTTCATGAGTTCAATTTCCATTTAATATATAGATCAGCGATGTTCAGTGCCTTTTCCCAAGCCCCTCATCTTTTGAGGGTCCAATTGAACATTGACAACTACTGTTTACAGACTTTCAGCTTCTTTGCCTCTGTGGATTTTGCTTCCTATTTTGGAGCTAGCAATATTTTAAACAGCTGTGTTAATCCGGATCTCAAGTTATTTTTAGGGGAGTTTCATGGTAGCTTCGTTCTTCATCTTACTGGAATCAGAAATCCCCTCTTCATCTGTTCTTCCTTAACTGTTTAACTCAATGTACTGTATTTGGTTTCATCAAAATGGCATAAACACTTTGCCCATTTCTTGTTTGTTTTAACTTCAAGTGGTCTGTCAAGCTTCTTATTTAAATATATAAATACATATATTATATTTTATTTATGTTTACAATTTATTGTATATATATATGTGTGTGTGTGTGTGTGTGTGTGTATATATATATATATATATATATATATATATATATATATATAATTTGCTAGATGGTACATGCATTCACTGGGGAGAGAGAGAGAGAGAAAAGAGAGAGAGAGAGAGAGGGAAGAGAGAGAGAGAAGAGAGAGAGAGAGAAGAGAGAGAGAGAGAAGAGAGAGAGAGAGAGAGAGAGAGAGAAAGCACCCCCATAGAGAATATAAAGAATGGTGTCCTTCATGGAGGAGAAGTGGTTCTGTTCCATTTCTCCCTTTGAGATTTTGTGAATATAGGGACATATGCCCTGAGTAGTTTTCAAGACATGAGGTCCAGGTCTTGAACTATACGGTTGGCCATGTGGGATCCAGCCTCCTCAACCACCATGCCACATCTGACCCCTTCTGAGCCTTTCCATTCTTGTGAGCTCTGTGAGCCATTGCATCTACCATTCTATTAACAGTATTCTCAGCTCCCCTGCATGTTCAACCTACCATTGCACCTGCAATTGTTTTCTAAACTAGTTTCACTTCCTATATCCACTCTCTTCCAGAGACCCTACCTAACTATAATTACAATGACTGAAATGAAAGAAAATTGCATTGTTTCTCCCTTCTTAAATCTTTTGATGGCTTTCCAATGCCTATAGATTAAGTTCCTTAACGATAGCTTAAGAGATGCTTTGTGGTGTGGTTTCCATCTACCTTGCAATGACAGCACGAGCTCATTTCTAGTTCTTTTAAGAATGCTAGTGTTTATTTTTCATTTGTTGCTTGGTAAGTGTTCTTTCATGTCAAAACTATATTGCAATGCAACGATTTCAAGTAGACCCAGATCATCAGCATCAATGTCACCTAGGAACTTTTCAGAAATGCAGACTTTGGTGACTCATCCCAGACTTATGGAATCAGTAACCCTGCAGGCAGAGCTGGCTATCTATACTTCCACAGACCCTTCAGGTGTTTCGTACACATGCTAGTATTTGAGAGTCACTTCCGTAATGTGTTTCTTCTATTTGAGAACCACCTCCTCACACATATACACATACTTCTTACCAATAACAACCCTTTTTGAGTAATCTGTCCCATACTTCAACTTTATATCAGAAGTCACTTTCTCAGTGAGGAAAAATAGATCCATAAGTCATGTTGAATACACCTGGTCTTTTGTCTTGTGGGGCATTGCACCTCCCTAGTAATTACAGTTACCACCTAGCATGATCCTGAATACTGCTTGATGGACGCCTTCTGCAGAAAGCTCCTGGCCCCGTGGAAGAAGGCTATCTATTTCAGTATCTCTCTGCAGTGGGTGTTCAATGTTTGCCACATGACTAGAAGGTAGGTAATTGCAAACTATGTCAAAATGAATTGAAATGAATGAATTCATGGAATGAATTCATTTAAATACTATTTTGCTTGTAGAGGTTGAAATTAGTACGTCCTACTACTCCTCATCTCATTTCCCAGGTGTATTTCCTGAGAGAATTAATATTTTAAAAGTCTAGAGATACCATTTTGGATGTCGATTACTGCATTGCAAATGTAAGTTTCCTGATGGGGAATAGAGACAGGTGCATAAATAGATATCCACACAGACATAGACAGTCATAGTCCATTGATTTTAACATCAATGATTAATGGGTGAGAATTGTCACTCTATATAAATTATTGAAATAAACTGAAGACTCAAGCTTCAATTTGCTCAATACTCATTAAGAACTTTCTCTATGCAGATTGTTGCTAAATATTGTCAATAGACAGCCACAGCTGTGTTTACAAAACAACCTGGAAAAGAAAACTAGCGGGGAGGTGGGGGAAGGGGAGCATGAGAACCAAGGTTTTGAATTGAAGGGCAGGAGGTGACCCCATGCCCTCTGTCCCTCCTCCTCCCTCTCCACCTTTGGTGACTTTAACCTGCATTTTGTTTCTTACAATGGAAGACGTTTTCATTTGTCAGCCTTTGGTTATTTTTTTTTCTTACTTATTAAGAATAAATATTTTAAAATCCTGATTATTTATTGTTGTAGTAAATATTTTAGTGATTTATCATTTTTCCTTTTGAATATTTTTCAGAGTTTTTTGCCTTAAGGAGGATGCACTCACCAGAGAGAAAAATAGAGACAGTGAGAGGGAAAGTGAGAAGTCACCCACTGGGGGGATGGCTATGCAGCAATTCCTTTTCTATTCTCCTGCCTGGATCTTGGGCATACACATACACACCCAGCATGAGATTCAAGCCACCAGGTCCAGGACTCAAACTGCAGTCGGCCATGTGGGAAGACCTAACCATTGGCCCCTTCCCTTTTGAATTTTAATTTATATATCCAAATTTTTAACCTTTCAATTAATTTGTGTCTCTATTCATTTTATGCTCCGATAGATTTTCAGTCTACTTTGTGATTATTTTAATTAATTTATTTTTATTTTATTATTATTATTATTATTATTATTTCATGTTTTCACCATAGGGTACATGTGTTCACCAGAGAGAGACAGAAAGAGACAGGGAGAAGGAAAATAAGAAGTCACCCCTGGGGGGATGGTCACAATTCAGTCCCTTCTCCTCCATTTTTCTCTAAGGATCTTGGGCGTGCACACGCACCTGTCTGACATGATTTTCAAGCTGCTGGGTCCAAGACTTGAACTGCAGTCAGTTATGTGAAAGTCCAACTCCCTAAATCACTACATCACCTGCTGGTCCCTATTTATTTTTAATGCTTACACTTCAAACATTCTTTAATACATCTTGGTGTTAGCATTTTTTTTTTTTTTTTTGCTTAGTTTGATTGAATTTTTCATACCTTGACTCTTACTATACTTAAATTTTCACTCTGTACTGTTGGCTCCTATTTTTAATTTTGAAATGTAATGTTTCAATGATACATTTTTTGAAACTCTATTTTTGAGTGTCTTTTCACCTTTCTTCAAATTTTTACTAGAATTTGTTAATTTTATTAATACATTACTTATTTCACACATTGTAAAAGTATTCCTTTAGATTTTATGTATTATTTTTCAGTTATTATTTTATAATGGCATCAGGAGGCATGCTCTTTGTAGTGTCAGTGTGGGAAAATCTCACATAAAGAGCACACGATAGCTTGGAATCTTCCTAGTTCTCTCTGTGACTGACCCTCCTTAACTTCTAGAACAGAGAATAGTTTTTCATATTGTCCATCCATCAAGATATTCACCTATTTAACTTTCCTTATGAAATCAATGTTAGCAAAGGAAAGGTGTCAGTACTTGTATGTAGCTGCTAAAAAATGGACTAGACCAATGCCGGTGAGACGATCATGCAATGAAGTCAAGCTGAGCCATGCGAGCACAGTGGTTGGCAGAACCGGAAAGGGGATTAAAAAAGTGATATACGAGCAGGATGTTCCTGGCAGAGAAGAGAAACTGTAGATGCCCTGTGTAAGAATGAGTTCTGTGGTGGAGAAGTAAATAAATATCCTTCAGTTGAAGGATAATTCATGGGGGTGAAGGTGAGAATGGAAAGAAAGTTGATCCTAATTTATGCAGTTCTAGGCAAAGCCCAAAGCACGAAGTGCCTTGTAAACCACATTGGCTTCTTTAATAGATCACTCCAGTTCTTGAGTGGAACTTGTATTAAAGTGAAGCGAGAGCAGGGCCATTAGGAGGATGCCTGGTAGGGTGAACGCCAGCTTGCACTAGAGTGTAGGAAGCAGCAGCAAGGGGAAGTGGGCAAACTTGGCATTCACGTGGGAGTTAGAACCAGCAGGCCTCAGCAGTCGGTTCTGTGTGATTGGGGTGTGGTTTCTTACTGAGACACGAGACTATGGAGGAGAAACAAGTTTGGGGCAAAATATCGTCTATCACTCTGGAATATATTTAGTTTAAAATAAGTGTGAGACATATGTGTCAGCTTTTAATCATGCGATTGCATATATATACGCTGACACAAGAAGTCTGACAGAAGATGTAACTGTGGCTATCAACAGCTTATTGTTGGTGTTGGAAGCCATGAGAGTGGAGCAGACTTCTGAGGAACCAAGATTGTGCCCCGGGTGGTTCAAGATTGGATAACAGAGGAGAGATCAATGAGGGGAATTGATAATCACCAGCCAAAGTGATAAAATTCCAGGAGAATGTGTGCCTGTGATGCCAAAGAAAACGAGAACGAAGGAAGAGCTGTCAAGCATGTCAAGGCTGCCGAGAGACTCGGTGAAATTCTGACTGAGAAGTCCGTTGGTTTAAGCCATAAAAAACATTTTCGACTTCTAACAGCTGCTTTTTCTTTAGTTGAGGAGAGATTGGAGGGTGTGGTAGAGAGAAAACAGGTAGAGTCTGGAAGGGAAATGTGTAATCCAGGAAGGCTTTCTAGTAGATAAAGACTTGAGTAACGCATTCAAATTAGTTTGGCACCAAATTAAACGTTGGGGCCAGGTTGTGGTGCGGTAGTAACCCAGCTGTGCCCATAAGGACAGGGACTGGGTGTGGTCCCCGATCACATCACGAGGGGGCAGCTGAGACTGGGTGGAACGTGGCGTGAAAACCCTGTGGGAGGTGCCCATCTCTCCCTCTCTCTGAAGAAACGTACAAATAAACAAGTGATCCAAATGTTGTTTTCTCGTGGCCCTTTTAAAATAAGGAGCTGCATATCTTAATATCCCTATGTTTCTATAGTCACAACCATAGACAGTTAAGCAAAAACAACATCACAAGAAAAGTAAAAGAGACCTTGGAGTTTGCACTGGTGGAAAATTTCCTAAATTCCCACACTGAGGACTGTAGAAGCTGCACTGGCCAGCGTTCCAGCTGGATGGGCCCCTGAGCACCAGGCATGGTACACATATGACCTCTGTGCCGGTCAGGGCTCCACCTTGTCCCAAACACATGAGAGCCAGGAGGTGACCGGAATTCACAATTTCTCTCCATTAATATGTCTCAGTCTAACCGAGCTCAGACACCCCCTTTCTGTTCCTGTTTCCGCAACACCCAACCCTTGCACCACATTTATTACACAGTGTAGATGTGCATGGCAAATCACAGAGCATGGATCCCATCCTCCTGTGTGTACTTTTACTTACCTCTGGAGAGTACTCTTGTCCCTTTTCTCATACCATGATAACCGACGAAACTCTGCGTCCATCTTTTGCAGTCACTGCGTTCTGTTCTTCCTGTTTCCCATCCTTACTATTCTCCACCCTCAATTCAAAATGACATTAATAGATTTTAAGAAGGTCCACAAGAAAAAGCCATCAATCATGCTTGTTTTATTATATGTTTTATATTTACAAATCAGTTTATGTTAAATTATATGCATTAATATTCTGAACTTTATATTATAATCAGGTAGCTAGAAGTAATTTGTATAGTTTAAACTAAAAGAGTAGCCTTTAATCTGCTGTGTTCTAGTTATCTTCTTTAGGCCGCTAAAGCATTTAAGATAAATCTCTCTCTCTCTCTCTCTCTTTTTTTTTCCCCCTGGAAAGAACAGGTTGAAGCTTCATATAAATCATAGGAACATTGGGGTTAGCAGGTGGCATGGTGGTTAAGGTGCTAGGTTCCCACATAACCAATCACAGTTCAAGTCTCAGATCTGGCCACTTGAAAATCATGCCAGGTGCATGTTTGCATGTTGCAAATCCCAAGAGCAGAATGGTGGAGAAAGGATTGAGCATGGCCATCCTTCCAGTGCAGACTCTTTCTGTCTCTCTCCAGCAAGCACATGAAACCTATGGCAAACACCTAAAATACAAAACAAAAACAAACAGAAAAAGACCTAAGATTATTGAAAATTAATTGAGGCGAGCCAGCTGAATCCAACATGACTGACTGTGCTGTTTGAATCCAAGGGATGATTTCTCACTTTCTGTCTCTGTCTCTATCTTTCCAGCAACCACATGCTCCCTATAGCAAAAAATCTACCTCAAAAAAAAAAAAAAAAAAAAAGACTTGGGGATTGTAACTACATCAGTACTTCAAAGGAAATTTTCACTTTTATAATGAATGGATTCTCTTAAGCAGTAGGTTGATAATTTCATGATGTATAAATAGTTGTGAATTAGATTAATGGTAGTGGTTTAAATGTCCCAATTATAAACTATGGGATGGCCGAGTAGATATAAAACAGGTGGCCTTCTGTATGTTGCTTAAAGGAAACATACATAATTGATAAAGATATACATAGATAAAAAATGAAGAGCTGGAAAATGTCATTTCATGCAAACAGGAAAAAAAAAAAAACCCTGGAGTCATGATATTTATCCGACTTATTGACTTCAAGTTAAAAACTGTAAAAAGAGACAAAGAAGTTCACATGTAATATTAAAAGTATTAAGGGTTTAATTTATCAAAAAGATAAAGCAATTATGACTATTTATGTACTCCATATTGAATCACCCAAATACATAAAACAAATGCTACTAGACCTAAAGAGAGAGATAGACTACAACATACAAATTGTTGAAGATTTCAATGCCAAACTCATCACTGGACAGATCACAAGGCAAAAACTAAAGAAAGAGATAAAGGATCTAAACATGACATAAACCAATTTGACCTGATAGTTATTTACAGAACTTTCACCTCTATACTAAAAAATACACATTTTGTTCATTTCTACACAGAGCATTTTTGAAGGTTGATCACATAAGTAGGCACAAAACAAGTTTTTAGGAATTTTAAATGATAAAAATATATCCAGCATCTTTTCTGACCAAAATAGAATTCAATAAGCAACCAACAACAGAATGAGCCTTCAAAAATTCTCAAACGCATGGGAAATTAGACAATTTAATTTTGAATGACTTTGAAACCGCTGAAGAAATTTAAAATGAAATTAAAAATTTTCTTGAAAAAAATGATAATGAGATTACATAGCTATGTAATCTCTGGGACACATTGAAGCAATCCTAAAAGGACAATTTATAGAAATTAGTGCTCTTAAGAAAAAAATAAAAAGAGGACAGATATGTAACCTAATTATGTATCTCTGCGACCTGTAAAATCAAGGAAAAAGATCCAAAAAGAACTAGAAGAAAAGAGATAATAAAGGTTATAGCAGAAATAAATGAAATGGAGAATGAAAAACAGTACAAAAACTCAGCAAAAAAACCCTAGTTTTTGAAAGGATAAATATAGATAAACTATTTTTAAAAGAAGTACTTTATTTAAGTTTAATAATTTATTTTAAAAGACCTATTTATTAATTTTATTTATTCATTCATTTATTTTAATTTGACCAGAGAAAGAGAGAGAGGGTGTGAAAAATTGAGGAAGCAAGCTACAAAGTTCAGGACTCGAACCATTGTGGGCCATGTGGAATGTACAACACTCCCAAAGTAAGAAAAAGAAAGAAAGGAAGAAAGAAAGAAGAAAAAGAGAAAGAGAAGAAGAAAAAGAAAAAGAAAAAGAAAGGAAGAAAGAAAGCTACAGACTAGTATCCTTGAGGAATACAGATATGCAGATGCAATAATCGTCAGCAAAATAATAGTAAATTGAGTTTAACAGCATATTAAAAGATTATACACCAAGACCAAGTAGACTTTATCCCAGGAATGCAAGGATGACTTGACATACTCAAAACAACACATGTAATACATAACATTAACAGAGGACAGGTAAACATAGTAAAATTATATCAACAGACGCATAAAAAGCATTTGATAGAAGGATCTGAGGAAGGACATTTAGAAGAAAAATAGGGAGGCAAAGCATTAATGGTACAAAGAAATGTGGTATTATCTGTTGAAGATATTTTGTAGTTTTATCAACTGTACTAGGGAGAAATATTCACCTGTTGAAATATTCATTTTGTAAGTCAAATAATAATGTGATTGAATATATAAAAGAAAATAAAATGAAAAAAATACACTCTTTGGGTTTAAATGTCTCAATAAATTAGACATAAAGGTACATTTCTCAAGGCAATAAAAGTCATTTATGATAAACCCATAAATAACAATATGCTAAATGCAGAATAACTAAAAGCTTTCTCACCAAACACTGGAATAAAACAAGGATGTCCACTTTCTCCATTTCTTTTAAATATAATGTTGGAAGTCCTAGGTAATAAAATCAGACAAGACAGTGGAATAAAATGGGTAGGAAAGGACTAAGCTAAATTATCCCTATCTGGAGGTGATATCATTATTTACAAAGGAAACCCAAAATAATCCACTTAAAAAAAGCTCCAAGAAGTGATAAATAAACTCAGTGAAGTCACAGAATACAAAGCTAAAATACAAACACCTATAGCTTTTTTATATTCTGTCAATGAAGGAACTGAGGGAGAATTGGAGAAAGCCGTCCACTTACAGTAGTCATAAAAACATAAAATAAAACAAAATAAAATAAAACAAAATATTTAGGAATAAATCTAACCATAGAGGTTTAAGACCTTCACAAAGAAAACTATGAAGACCTGAAGGAAGAAACTGAAAATGATTCAAACAAATGTGCTTGGACTAGAAGAATCAATATAATTAAACTTTTGATTCTACCCAAATTAATTTATAAATAATTTAGTAAATAAATTCAATGTGATTCTTATCAAATAACCAATGATGTTTTTCACAGAAATAAAGAAAATGACCTTAAAATGTGTCTGGAATTGGGGGCCAGCAGGTGGTACGGTAGTTAAGGTGTTGCATTCCCAGAAAAAGGTGTTGAACTTCCCACATGGATGATGAGAGTTCGAGTCCTGAACCTGGAAGCTTACGTTCTTCTCATTTTCCTTCTCACTCTCTCTCTCTCATGAGTGCACAAGTCCTACACAAATTAAAATATAATAATAATAATGATAGAGGTGCTGGAGTCCCATATAGTCGACTATGGTTTGAGTCCCAGACCTGGCATCTTGCTTCCTCTCTCTCTCTCTCCCTCTCTCTCTCTCTCTGTCTCTCTCTAATGAATGCACATGTGCTATAGCAAGTTAAAAATAATAACGATAAATAAAAATAAAAATATTAATAATGATAAAGGAAAGTAAATAAATAATTATTTTTAAAAATTGTCTGCAGTCATAAAATACCTTATACTGACAAGGAAATACTGTACAAAAATATAAAATTGGAGGAATTTTACCACCTGACCTCAAAATATTACAAAGCTGTGGCAATCAAACAACACAGTATTGGCATAAAAATAGACACATAGATTAATAAAATAGAATAGAGAATCCAGAAATAAATCCAAAAACATACAGCTGATTGTTGACAATGTACACAAGAAAATTCAGTGGGAAAAAATGTGTTTTCTGTTGTTGTGTTTATTTATTTATCTTCAAATGGAAAACTGTATACCTAGCTACAGAACAAAATAAACTAGACTCCTATCTCTCACCATTAACAAAAGTCAAAATAAATTGAATCAAGACGTAGATATAAAGCCTTAAACTCTGAAAATATTGTGGAAAATGCAGGTGAAACACTTGAATACATTAGAGTAGGTTAAGGTCAAATATGTAAATATGAGGCAAAGGTCTCATATGTAATATGCTCTAAAGCATGGCCCAAAACCCCAACAACAGACGGCTGGGATTACATCAAACTAAAAAGCTTCTGTACAATGAAGAAAATAATAGAGCTGGCCCATCGAATGGGAGAAAATATTTGTGACCCGTACTTCACTGAAGGATTAATAACAGAAGATATAGGGAATTCAAGCAGCTTACCTGAAGAAAAATTAATAAACCAGTTAGAAAACGGGCAAATGGGCAATTGATCTGAACAGATTGCTCTCAAAAAAAAGACATATGTGTAGTCAAAAAGCATATGAAAAAAAATTGTTCAATATCTCTTATTTCAGGGAAATACAAATCGAAATAAAAATGAAGTATCACCTAACCCCAGTTAGAATGGCTGTTAAAAAAAAAAAAAAAAATGGAAGTGCTGGTGAAGCTGTGGTGAAAAGGGAACACTTGTGCATTGTGGTTAGAAGAGTAAATTCGTCCAAGTACTATGGAAAAAAATGTGGAGTTTCCCCCCAAGATTTACAAATAGAACTATAATATGACCACCCCTGGATTACTCAAAGGAGAGAAAATCAATCAGCGGGAAGAACATTGGTGCATCTATGTTTATTGTGACAACATTTATAATAGCTAAGACATGGAATCAATCTAAGTGTCCCACAACAGATGTCTGGACTGAAAAATGGGGTACATGTACACTGTGGAATACGACTCAGCCATAAAACAAAAAGAAGATCTTATCATTTGATGCAAAATAGTTGAATATAGAAGATGTAATGCTAAGTGGAATAAGACAATGAAAGATAAACAACGTATGTCCTTAATCAATATATACCAAATATCTGCACACTTTTGTAGAAAATGAAAGATTTCAAGATATATTAGGTCATCGAGAAAGTCATGACATATTTTGCTATGCTTTTCTATGCAAAAATATGTCATGACTTTTCCAATGACCCAATAGAAGTAGAGAGGGCACTGTAGATACCAGCAGTGGCAAGAGAGTGGGACGTGGGGAGATGGGAGAGGAGCAATGT
This sequence comes from Tupaia tana, assembly GCA_026018925.1. Taxonomy (NCBI): domain Eukaryota; kingdom Metazoa; phylum Chordata; class Mammalia; order Scandentia; family Tupaiidae; genus Tupaia; species Tupaia tana. The sequence continues at coordinate 104,776,249 of JAKSZU010000005.1, read as the reverse complement.
TCTTTTTTTAAATTCAATGTTCTTTTTTAAAAATGATGGATATGGTGTTATCCTTGATTTGATCATTTTACACTCCATGCATGCTTTGAAAATCCACATCCATGTTATGTCCCACAAAGATGTATAATTAAATGTAAATGAGAAATTTAAAAGAAAGAGAAAAATAGAATAAAAGAACAGAAGAGTAAGTACAAAAGATCGAAGTAAAGTAATAATAATTTTTTGCATTTATCTTTTTATTAGAGCAAAGCCGGGAATTTACTAAAAGAGAGGGAGGAAAAAGAGAGCTTCCAAGAAGAGAGGGATTCCAGAAAATTGGTTGCCCAGGAATAATAAACATTAAGAGATGGTTAATGAAATAGAAAATAGTTTGTAGAGCAATTTTCCGATACTCTGATACTTTAAGAAGAAAAATATAGGGGACGAAATTCTGATATGAACAAAGTAATATTAAGAAAACAAATGCAAATCAGTAGTTATAATAAACTAGAGTAGAACAATGGCTCAAGCAGCTAAAAGCAAAATAACTATACAGATAACTATAATCTATAAGCAATTGCAAAAAGTAAGAATTATTAAGTGAACTGAAAATGAATAGAAACATTAAAAGTTATAGTTTACAATCTACTCTCCTTCCATCCCCCTGCCAATATACTCAAAATATCACCAGACCCAGGCAGTTTTATAACTAAGCTCCATAAAAGCTTAAAAGAGCATGTAATCTTTAAATTATATAAACTGTTCCAGAGAACTGAAAAATGAGAGTTTCCAAACACATTTTATGAGACTCCTCTAACTTTGATAGCAAAACCAGGCAAGGATAGCTCGAGAAAGGCACATGCTAGACAAATTAGAGTTGAGAGTATAAATGCATAAATGTTAAATATATTACCAGCATCCCAGCACTCTTGACAAAATTATCAAAGTAAAATTACATCATGAACAAACTAAGTTTATTTTACAAAAGATGTACTATAATTGTCATTACATAAACTATTAAATTCTTGATATATGATCAGGTTGGAGGGGAAAATGGTAATGCGATCATCTCAATAGATGTGAAAATTGTTGAGAAATTTATCAAACAATGAATCTAACTGAAACAATATATCTTAAAAAAAGGATAGAAAGAAGCTTTCTTAATTTGATAAAGTGGTAATTATCAAAAAAATCTATCAAAAATAATATATAGGGGCAAGCAGTTGGCATGGTGGTTAAGGTGCGTGACTTCCACATAGTCAACCCTGGTTCAAGTTTCATACCTAGCAGCTTAAAAATCATGCCAGGTGCACGTGAGGATGCCCAGAAGGGATTGTGGCATGGCCATTTCCCCAGGTAGTGGAAGGGAAGGTCCTTTCTCACTTTCCCACTTACTGTCTCTTTCGGGTGAATGTGTACTTCTTATGGCCAAACTCTAAAAAAAAAAAATGCTGTGATGAAATTATAGAATTCAATTTAATCACAGGACAAGGATTAACACTATTACTTTGTATGTACAATATTGCATTTGAGGCCCACTCCATGGAACACAATACAATAAATAAATAAATATATAAAAGAAAACAAAGACCAAAACCTCCTTTATTAAAAAAAAAAAAAAGAAACAGTAAAATGAGAGAATATGACATTTAGCAAAAAATAAATGTCATTTTTATAATTGACTAACATATGAATACATAATTAAAATGAAGATACCATTAAATTCTGCTCCAGACCTAGACGAGAAATTTAACAAATACATTCTTACTTTTTATAAAGATAATTAAAACAATTTGTCATAGAACTTGAAAGACATATATTATACAAGTATGTTATTTAAATACTTATTTTCTCAAATCATGCTAATAACTCTATGGAATTCTAATAAAATTTTCACAAAGTTCTTTTTTATGAAACTTTAGAAACCTTATCGTTTCTTCATGTGGAGGGAGAGAATTCCAAAAATGGCCCAAACATATTTGAGTAACTAAGTTTTTTATTTACTATTATGGTAAACTCTGTAAAGCAATGAGGAAGAAATGGGCTAGTGGTATAAAAGCAACAATATACATTTTCTGAAAGAATTATCCATAAACATACCTATAAATGCAGACTCACGCACATATTGAAACTTTTTGTGGAGCTGAGGTTGCAAATCAGCGTGTTCAATAAACGGCACCTGACACAATGTTTTTCCACATTAAAATATTCTGACTACACGGCTGACAAAAAATATCTGGAAGGTGTAAATACATGAATATAAATGTGAAAAATCAAAGACAAAACAATTTTAAAGAAAATATTTACACAAAGCCAAAAAGGAACATTATGGGTAGAATGGTATATACTTTTCGTATATTAAAATAGTTATGCGCAAGTTAAAGTAACTCATAAAGATAATCAAAAGATATGAACAACCGGGAACCAGCAGTTAGCGTAATGGCTATGTCGCTGGACTCCCACATAGTCAACCGTGGTTCACGTCCTGGACCGGTGGCTTAAAACTCACGCTGGGCGCATGTGCATGTGTGCCCAAGATCCCCAGAGGAGAATGGAGGAGAAGGGATTGCGGCGTGGCCATCCCCCCTGGGGGGTGATTTCTTGCTTTCTGTCTCTATGTCTCTGTCTATCTGGCGAGTGCACGCACCCTATAGTGAAAACCTCTCCAGAAAAAAAAAAAAAAAGACATGAACAACCAATCCACAGGTTGAAAAAATAAAAGCTGATTAGAAAAAGAAAAGGTATGTAAAATAATTAGCTGCATAAACAAACAGAGAAAGGCATGAACAGCTCCTAGTATCAGGCTGGTCAAATGTGCACATACCTGGTAATCCTAAGGACTGGCAGTAAGGAGCCCTCAGGTCCTCATAACGTAGGAACGTTAACCTATGATGCTGACTGCAGCATTATTTGTAATTGAAATGTAATGGAAACCTTTCTAAAGTAGTATGCATGTGTATTTTATTTCTTTATTGCCTATTAACATTATATATCTATCTATATATCTTCATTATCACCTGTAGAAAGATATATATGTACATAAAGCGCCAGAAATGTAAATAGTCTAAAAAATAATCCGAGGCTGTGTTATAAAATGAGGGATACCTCTAGGTCAAGAAGAAGGGAGAAGGATCTGGTTTTAGTCAATATTAAAAGCTATATTCAAGAGAAGGAGAAAAGAAAAACTGACAAAATTATCATGTGCTTACTATTATTTCTCACTACTTCTAATATGTATAAAATATTTTACAGTCACTTTTTAAAAAATCTTTCTAAAAGGTCAGGAAAGTGTTTTGTAAGTATACCAAATTATTGGCACCACCTCATAATTGCAGAGAGACTTTTGTATAAACAGCATTCTACATAATTCTCCACCAACAGTGAATGTTTCACAAAAGCTGCACTCACGACATGCAGAGAAAATAGTCACCGTTCTGGAACAAACGGATTTCCAATTGCTACAATTTCAATAAAAAATATCAAATTTCTACAGACATGAGTGTAAAGGAAAACAATATCCATTCAATAAAAAACACTTTGAAGACCTCACATGTTGGGGACAGCTGATCCCAGCAATTAGACCACTGAACTCACCTGAGAAGGTCCCTGGGTCTGTGTCGACCTCCCTGACCTGCAGGGCATGCTGAGACCAGGAGCAGATCACAAGGGGTGCTCCCTCTTGGGGGTGCTCCCTCCTGGGGATGCTCCTCACTCTCACTCTGTCTTGGAGGAAAGAGAGGGAAAAAAAATAAATAAACAACTTAGGTCACATGACTGGTTTATCTTGTTACAGAAAATTAAAACGAGCTTAAGTAATTCGTTTATTTTATATCCAATTTTCATTCAGAAAATATTGAGTTAAGACCATATGCATAGTCAGAGAACCCAAGGTTTTTCTGACAAACAAGCCAGCTGAAAGTAACCTATGCTTTTTGAAGACAGAGGATGTGATAAACACTGGATTTTGTGGTTGACCAAGGTACAAATCCTCTATAGATCTTTATTCTGATACAAAATATCTTTATTGCCTAAAGGGGGGAATAAAACTAAAACAAGCAAATAAATGATTGAGCTTCACTCAGCCTTAATTTGCTAATTGCAAAAAGGAAAATAGTACTTAAACAGTCATGTTTTCTTAAACAAATGAGTACCTTGAAGAGATAATTTTCTCAGTAAATATTAATGCCTTTTCATGATGGTATTTTTCACATCTCACCTTCCTTTAAGGGTAAATTTCCTGCTAACAGGATTGGCACTTACTTTTTTTTTCTTCAATGTACTGTAGAAGAATGTGATGCTGTAACCTATTTTATACTTTGCATTTCATTTTTTGTAAAGCTTCTATTTTACAGATCTTTCTCCTGATCTCTATAATGAAAGTTTTGTTATGAACTAGAGAACACCAGAAATTTGTCTGCAAAAAATACAGGCTATTCAGAAAGTATAAAATGTCTCATCTTGAGTTTTGATGAAAAGCTTAGAATGCTGAGATGGATTCAGATGAAGCCTTACTTTACAGAAGAACCTCCCTTTTCTAAGAGTTTCAATTTATAGAAGAGAGCACAGGCAGGTAATTAATAACATCCAGTCATGTTAGTTAAACCATTTAAGCAAAACAATGTTATGTTTAGACAATTTCAGAAAATTTAAAGCAGAATTACTTGTATTTTTTCAGGAAAATAACCTTGACAACAACAGGAATATTTAAAATAAGAAATTCACAAATATAATCTGTAGTTCAAGCCATATAAATACCAATGGAGGACTATTAATTTAAGATTATAATAGACATTAGACCTCTTCTGTTATTTTAGCAAGCTTTAGCTGAAAAAAAATGTATATGAAGATAGTTCACATATTGTGAATAATTCAAAGGTGAAACTACGGTATCTAATTTATTAGCTAATTTTGTCTTTCTTACATCATTGTCCTAACTGCTGTTGCCCTTTCTCATCATTTCCAAGAGGACAGCGCTTTAATCCCTGTCTCCCTTAGAAAGGCAGCCATGGAATCAGCACTGACTTTAGCAGGAAAGCAAAAGAGGAAAAGAAAAGAAAACCTGTTAGAACTCTAGCTTGGAGGTTTCTATCAATAAAAAATAAAATCCAGGTGACCATTGCTCCTTAGCACACATCACTGAGTAAGTCATGTGCATAAATAGAGGCACAGATATTTTAAAGGCCTACTTAACTAGAAGATTCAGAACCCATAGGTAATGAGATTGGAAATGTTGCTCTCTTCTTTATAACAAGACAGACACTGGGAGAAAACAACCTGAAAGTCACTGACTTTACCTGGACTCATCAGAAACTTGAAGATGTAGGGCAAATTGCCACTCTGAAATGAAGAGCTCTAATAGAATATAGAGAATAATAGCCCAAATCAACCAGTTTCCCTACAATAGAAACCCTTGGAGCGATAAACTGGTAAAAATGCTTAAATGGTAACTTTAATAAATTGCTGGAAACAGAGTGTGCACTAGCATAATAGTAAGAAAATCCTGGATAAATGTGTAGGGAGTACCTACAATTTTATAGGATTCTTCTCTAAGCACTCAACCATATTTTTCATTGTGAAGAGTCAAGAAAATCCCTAGTTCTCCGGGCTCAGACATTTTGCTTCCAATGACAGGATAATTTGTATTACATTTTTAAAGATAATTTTCTATTGAGATTATTTACTCATTTTAAAATCACATTATAATTATTATTATTACTCGAGTTAGTTTAAGCTCCTCATATATTCAGGATATTAATCCCTGTTAGATAAATAATTTGGAGGTATTATTTTTAATTCTCTAAGTGATCTATTAAGCTCTTTCCTTTGCTGAGCAGAAGCTTTTAAAATCAGAATAACCCCATTTTTTTAATTTTTGTTTTTGTTGGTGGTGCTTTTAAGGTAATATTTAAGAACATTTTGCTTAGACCCAATGGTCTGAGGTGTTTCTCCTATATTTTCTTCTAGTAGTGTTTAATTCATTTGGAGTTGATTTTTATATTTGGTGACTTATAAATAGGGATCAGAAAGAGAAATGTCTTAGGTTCACACTTAAATGTGGGAACTAAAACAGTTGACCTTACTGAAGTAGCAAATTGAACAGTGTTTACTAACGGCAGGGAAGGGGGTGGGGGAGGAAGTAAATGGATATAAAATTATAACTAGATGGGATAAATTCTAGTGTTCTGTACCACAGTAAAGTGACTACAGTTAACAATAATTTGCTCTGTATTCTGAAATAATAAGGTTAAAGAATTTTGTATGTATTCAACACAAAGTAATGATAAATGTTTAAGGTGATGGATATGCTGATTATACTGATTTGATCATTACATATTAAAGTACTGAAAAAACATACAGTTCTCCACAAATATGTACAATAAAAAAAATAATGATAAAAGTAAAACGCTACTATTCTGGGAGGCACAGAAGAAAAACAATTTTTTTTTAAACAGTATATCTCCATATCTCAATAGAGTGGGACTTTAGAACATACCACCATATCTACTCTTTAGGTTAGACTGGGCATCAAACCCAGGTCTCCCATGTGGTTTCAGCCTGTGGATCGCAGCACATTGTCAACCATGTACACAGCACTTAACCACTACACCATGAAGCCAGCCCCACAGCCTGTTTTTATTGGCTTCTTTCCTTTAGTGATAGGCATTTAAGTTTCCCCCATATCTTTTCACCATTTGGTGGCTTCTCATCCATTCACGTACTGAAGGATATCTTGGTTGCTGTCAAGTTTGGGTAATTATAAACAAAGCTACTGTGAACTCTCCTGTGTAGGATTTTATATGGACATAGATTTCATCTTCCTTGGTTAAATAACAAGGGGCAAAATTGCTGAATCATATGGTAAGTAAATGAACTGTGTCCAGGGTGCTTGTTCATTCGTTTTTGAGTATGGATGTTCTTTGGTAACAGCACTGTTATTGAAAAGACCATATATACTCAACTATATTGCCTTGTTTTTTCTTTATTTTTTATTTATTTATTTTTATTTATTTATTTTTTTTTTTTTGGAGAGGTTTTCGCTATAGGGCGCGTGTGCTCGCCAGACAGAGAGAGACATAGAGACAGAAAGCGAGACATCACCACCCAGGGGGGATGGTCATGCTGCAATCTCTTCTCCTCCATTCTCCTCTCGGGATCTTGGGCACGCACGCACACGCACCCGGCATGAGTTTTAAGCCACCGGGTCCGGGACGTGAACTGCGGTTGACTACGTGGGAGTCCAGCGACATAGCCATTACACTAACTGCTGGTTCCCTTGTCTTTTTTTTTATCCAAATATCATTTCACTATATTTATGCTGGGCTCCATATTTTTTCCATTGAATTATTTCTCTATTCTGTTGCCAATGTTAGGCCGTCTGTACCCTTACAGTAGGTCATAAACCCATGTAGGTTCATTCAACAACTATTTTTTCTAAATACTTTTCTGGCTATTTGGAAAGAACTGACATATTGACAAAACTGATTTTTCTACCAGTGAACATGAGATATTTCTCTATTTGTTTTTTTTTTCACTTATTTTTATCAATATTTGCTATTTTTTAAATATAAATCATATACATATCTTGTTATCTTGTATCTAAATATTTTATTTTGGGGGATGCTATTGTGAGATATACTGTCTTTTTCATTTAAAGTTTAACTTGCTCATTATACTCCTTTATTATGCTTTTAATGTTCATAAGATATATTTCCTCTTTTGTGTTTATATAAGTAATTTCACTTCTCTCTTATGTTCTTGTTACCTTAGCTAGAAATATATCAACCTATATGTTTTATGAATATTTTTGAAGAATCATTAACTTTCTCTGTTGAATTTCTGCTTATTATTATTATTTTTAAAATTTTTCCAGGCATGTGTAATTGCCAAAAAAGAGGCAGAGACAAAGAAAATAAGGCAACACCTCTCATAGAAGGTGGCCATGCCATGATCTCCTCTTCTTCATCTCTCCTTCTGGGACTCTGAGCATACATGCACACATGCCTGGTGTGTCTTTCAAGTTCCTGGGTCTGGGACTTGGTATCAAACTACCTTAACTACCATGTCACTGGCTGGCATAATTTTTTTAATTTTATTTCATTGATTTTTGCTATAATGTTTATAGTATCTTTTCCTCTATTTACTGTTTTGTTTGTTTGTTAGTTTGTTTGTTTGCTATAGGGTACATGAGCTTGCTGGACAGAGACCTAGAGAAAGAGGAATCAGAAGGGAATGTGAGAAGTCACCACTCCCACAAAGATGGTCATACTGCAATCACTTTTCTATTCTCCTCTTGAAAACCACACATGTATTTTCGATTTTCTTTTTTCTAGTTGCATAAGTAGGGAGCTTAGAGTATTAATCTTTTTTTTCTAATATATGCATTCAATATTTGGCATTTTTTTCTACACACTATTTTGCTGCATTTCACAGATTTTATAAATTGTGTTTTATTTTTATTTTAGTTTAAAACACTTTTATTTTTTTTTCAGAAATGTCTTGTTACTTGCGTTATGTAATGATCTCATAGTTTGAATGTATGTCCCACAAATTTATATCGTAGACACTTACACACTTTATCTTCATTAATAAATCAATGTAAGCTGTCCACATGAATGGATTAATGGATTAATGAAGACTCTCTTTCTCATAAATTAATTACTGTAGCTATCATGATGCAAAATTAACAGCCTCACTAGATATGAGTTCCATGTCCATGGACTTCCTAAGCTCCATAATTATGAATGAAATAGATCTCTATTCTTTGTAAGTTATATGGCCCATGATATTCAGTTATAGTAACAGAATATAGAATAAGAAGGGAAAATTCAATATGAAGATATCTATTCTTCCATAAATATTCAAGACCATTACAATTACAATAAAAAATCTATGATATATTTGGTGGATATGAACAAACTGAACCCAATGTTTATATGAAGAGACAAGATATCTAACATAATAGTGAAAGACAATGTCAAAAGACTTACAATACCTTACTTCAGGACTTACTATAAGGTTACAGGAGCAATAAAGGTCTAGGTGTGACTGACTTTGTAAAACTTGAGCTGATAACGTCTCAGCCTGTCATACAGAAGAGGGCTGGTGGTATCCTTCCCCTCCTAGTCTCCATAGCCAGGCATCGGAAAAGGCTGAGCGAGGTTGCTATGATGCTGATCGCCACTAGGTAAGCATCGGGTTCCATGCGTTGTGAGAGATGTTCCTATAAGACTCACTGTGAAGCAAAAGATAGAGATTAAAGACATATTTCTAAGGTTGTGTCTATTGAGACAGGCTCTTAAGACTATAATATAGTCACTTTGGCTCCATTGTGACCTGAATACAATAATAGACTAAAAGTAATATAATCAGTTTGTATCTGACAAGAGTGCAGACAAAATTAAATAGAGAAATTATGCTCTTTTTAATAAATTGTCCTGCAATAATTAGATGAATGTGCAAAAAAAAATACAGAAAAAACAAATATCCTAGATACGAGCCTTTTAATTAAAATTATTCACAAATATAAATATAAATGCAACACATCAAAACATCAAGAAGAAAATTTTGGGGAAAATCTATGTGACCTGAGTTCAGTGATGAGTATTTAAATACAATACCTAAAGCAATTCTTAAAAGGAAAAAGTGATAATTACACTTTATTACAATCAAAAACCCTGCTCTGGAAAAGACAGTCAGAAATCAGAGGCTAAAAAAACAATAATGCTAGTCCTGATCAGGGAATTCCATCTAAAACATATTTAAATAAATAGGAAAACTTATATTAAAAAAGGACACTGGACTTGAACTGATACCTTCCTGAAGCAGATGTACAGACTGATAAGTAAGTATGTAAGAAGATGCTTAACGTAATTTGTCTTCAAGGAATTATAAATTAAAACAGCAGTGAGGATTGTGCAGTGGTAACACCACACTCATTATACTGGGACATCATGGGACGTCCCTGGTTTGTGCCCTTACGTCTCTCTGTAATGCCCGTCCCAAACACATCCCGTGATCCTGGCTGGCTGAAGCTGGGGCAGATCATGGGATGTTGGAGTCTCTCTCTCTCTCTCAGAAGAAATAACTAAGACTTAAAAGTAAGCAAGTAACATTCTGCTGCACAGGCATTAGAATGGCGAACATCCAGAAACCTGACAATACCAAATCCAATGAGCATGTGAAGAGACGGGAACTCTCAGGATCACTCACGGAAACACAGAATAGCACATTGCCATGGAAGACAGTCTGGGCAGATTCTCACATGTCTAGACATAGTTTTATCATATATACCGTCATCATGCTCCAAGGTAGTTTTCCAGTTTCTTTGAAAAATTCTATGTCCACAAAATCTGCACATTTCTACAATTCTATTCAACCAAATAGCAGCCAAGATGATTTCTAGTACATGTTTGGGTAGAAAAACTGGTACTTCCACACAATAAAATATTGTTTTATTGATAAAAATAATTGAGCATTTAAGTAATGAAATATGTGGAAGAAACTTAAATGAATATGGGTAAATCAGAAAGGTCAGTATGGACAGTCTATGACTAGAATAATTTGTGATTCCAATTAAACAGTATTCTGGGAAAGACAAAACTATAGATATGGTAAATAATCAATGGTTGCCAGTAGTTTGGCTGTGGGATGAGGACGGTTACACAAACTACAGGGAATTTGTAGGACGTTGAAATGGTTCTGTATTATACTATAATAGCACATGCGTCACAATAGCATATGTCAAGAACCAGAACTTCAGAGCACAATATTGAAATGTATTCTATGCAAATTTGTTTGAAAAAATAACACTCAAGAAGTCAAGGGGTCTCAGGAAGAAACGCAGTTCATGGCAAGATAATCTAACTGTATTACTCATGTACAAAACAATGTCTGGAGAAAGGGGACCAGGGGACATTGCTGATCAAAGCGACGTTCGAAATGAGTGGGGACTTAAGACTCAAGACCAAAGTGTAAACAGCCACTGTATTGTAAGGAATGAAGTTACATTCCATTGTAAGGCATTTTAGAGCTCTCCCAGGAAATAGAACCAACAGGATATAAAAGAGAAGACATCTATTTTAAGAATTGTATTAGCAATTCTGATACTGACATGCATGTTACCTGAATTTGAACAACCAAGTAAATAAGGGAATCTATAGCAGATGATGAAGGCCAGGTTCCCCACTGTTGCAGTGGAAATTTATAGAGAAGAAAGGGGGAGGAGACTGAAATGATCCTGACGGTGATATATTCCAGTTGGAAAAGTCAGTATCAATTCATGTTTTGCTTACTATGTATAAAGACAGGCTATACACAGAAATATTTACAAATACCTGCTCATACATTAGATGTTTGATCAGCTGAGAGAGCTAAGAGAAATGGCACCATAGGAGCAAAGCACACATCAGATTCTAATACTGTTTTCTAATAATAGGATTTCAGGCTCCTTGGAGAGGAGACCGATGCTGAGATGAAAAAGTGAAACATACAAAACATAATTTTCATTGTGTAGTGTTGGAAAGTCCTACCATTGATGGAATTTTAATTTTTTTCATAACAATTTAAAATTTGTTTCAAACTTTTTTTAGTTGAAATGAGGCACACTGTACCCTGTTCTTATATCGATTTTCTCTTTCAGTCCATACAACCAGTGATTTCTAGACAGGCACATCGAGTATTTATATGGATTATGATAAGGTACTCCAAAGGTGAGAAAGTAAAATCATAGTCGGAGTAAGTTATAAAGCTAGGAATGATTAAGGTCTATATTTCTCTAATTTTCACTGCATTTTTTCAACAAAACCTTGATACTATAGTAGAAATATCCCACTCAGATTGTTAAGACACATCTGTGATAGTAGGAAAAAAAAATAGGGAATATTAGTATTTTTGGAAGTAAAATAAACTTCTAAGATGTTAAAGGTAAGCTTGTTGAGTATTTTTGGTGATTTACGATGAAATTCCTTTTGGAAAATTTATTATATAGTAAATTATATAATGGTATTGAAATAGAAAACCCAGAACTGCTATGTCATAATAAGAAACTCTCTTAGGCACTGAAAAAAATCTAATTCATTCATCCTGCAAGGTAGATTGTTCCCATTTCTACACTGAGTTCAGTGATGAAGTGACAAATCACACAGCCAAGATCTATTTAGTACCTATTTAATATATGAGCTGTGTCTATCATATTTGCTCATAGAGAATCAAGCGATTTTATTTACAACTGGGTACTTGCTCATGCGAATTAATGATACAGAAAAGTCATTATAACCACAGCTAAAAAGAGTCTATACTCTTCAAAACACATCTACTTTATTATCAACTCACAGTTAATTATTTTTAGGATATGTGAAAATACATTTTTGATAAATTATACTTTAATATTGTAGAACTTACCTTTATATATTCCAAAATAGTGACTTTTTTAATTTGCTGGAGTATACTCACCTAGGAGAGAGACAGAGAGATAGAAAGAGGGAGACAGCACCCCCCAAGGGGTGTGGTGATGGTGCAATTCTCTCTCACTTTCCCTAATCTGTAGGGATTTGCAGCATGCATGCACACAAGCCCTCACCATGTTTATCAGGCCGCCGGAGTTGGGATTCTCACTGTGGTTGGTCATGTGGGATCTGGCTTCCCTTAACCAGTGGGATACAAGGCAGGACCCCTTATTTCCAAATGTCTTAAAAACAGCGAGTTTCAAGTCATGAAAATAACCATGGATCTTTATCTTCTGCAGAACTGATGTGTCAATAAGCACAGCTGCTTTGTCTGGATTTATGCCACCTATACACTTTTAATGACTTTTCAAAATAATTTTAAAGCTGAGCATGAGCACAAATATTCAAAATCCACCAGGCTGCAGGACAGGAGGAAGGGGATCCCTGCATGACCACGCCCTGGGGGGGTGCTCCTCTTTCTCTCTTCCTCTCTCATGTCTGTTTGCACACACTCTATCATGAATTGAAAAAATAAATTTAATATATATATAAAGATACATTTAAGTTTTAGTACTTGACACAAAACTGTACTTCCCAAAATTAATGCTGCTTTTGCAGATTCCCTTCAGTATTTTAGACACTTTTATTCAACACTATTAATTCATTTTCAACTTTGAACATTTATCATTTAGCACCAGCCTGATAGCCTGGTAAATAAAGGAGCCAGATCCCACATAACCCACCAGGGATGGAATCCCAGCCCCATTGGCTTAGAAAACAAATACTCCTGGTGCTTGTACATATGTACTCTGAAGCCCAGCTGGATGGAGAGAATGAGGAGACCATGACCATGACCCATTGGGGGGTGCCCTCCCCCTCCCTCTTTTTTGTACCTCTTGACACTTGCCCTCTGACAATTTCAGAAAGTAACCTCTTGATGATCATTTTAAAAAAAACTATTAATATTCAATTATTTTATGTTTCAACACGACTTGACTGTATTCACTTGAATTGCATTTTCAGTTACCTAAAAGCAGAGATTACTTAATGTGAAACTCATTGCTCAATTGCAATTCCATGTTAGAACTTAGTGGTCATTCTTCCACTCAGTGACATCACTTCAGTGAGGCTATTAGATAGTTTTAAGATTTTTAAAGTTTTATTTTTTAAAATTAAATTTAGTACAAAATGGTATGCCATAAAATAACACTTTTCTTTTGTCTCTATACTAAAAATAGTTTTAAAATATTATCAAACACATGTTTCAATAATGCTAATTGCAATATTTACATCAAACAAATTTTATTAATTTAAACTTGCTATTATTATCACTCTTTCAAATAATGTGTATGACTGTTTATTTTCTACATGTACAGAATCCTTATCTTCACGCTGTTGCCTTTTTTGTAACATTTTCTTTTCCATGGATTTTGCCATGGGATTTTGCATGTGTTTTCTTTTCCTTTCTTTTCTTTTCTTTTTTTTTTTTTAAGGGAATTGTCAGCTATTTATAATGCTTGGAATGCTTCCACATGTTCACCCTGATTTCAACTGTTCTGCTCTACAATGTAGATTGTTTTTGTGTCAGCTTGTCATTGGGATACTTCCAATTATAAAACAGCTTTAAGGCTCTTAGCTTTTCCTATCTATAGTATTCTATTGTTTAGAATCTCTAAAAGAACGCAACAGTAATTTCCTATGTTAAAAAATTTTAAAAACAAACCACACACACACAAATTACCGACTCACATTTCTTGGGCAAGGTTATCTTTTCAAGGAATATAATCTTTTTGCAAAGTATACTTTGTTCTTCTAAGAAAGGTTGAAATGTGATGATTAAGAAAGACTCATGTTTATCCATAAAAAATGGTGTATAAGTAATAATTTTTCTCATATTGACCTAATAAAACTAGATCTAAAAATTAGAGGTGAAACACAAATTTAAACCTTATAAATCTTATCTTTTATTTATAAAGTAAACAAACATAAAACCTTTGAAAAGCTTTTATTCCAGGAGGAATGCTTTTTCAAATAATACCTAAATTCTTTTTTACTTTGTACCTATATTAAGTTCATTAATCCACTTATATAAACATTCTAATAGCTATTCTTCACTATAATTTTTCTGTAAAATATGCAGGTCAAATTACAAAAACATAAAACTCTTGGGGAGAAAGAATCTATGTACTAAGCCTGTAAGTAATTCGAACTTATGAGAACAGCATAGGCCTCTCAATGTCCCTTTATCCATAATCTATTTTCAGTTCTTCAGTTCCTTTGTTCAGTTCTCTGTTTTATTAAACTACTAGACTGTAAGAATTCCTAAAGGAAGTAAGTGTGCATTATTCACAAGTGTAATTCCCACGTGATGCAAAACAGGTTCTCAGCCATAAGGGAAAAGTAGGCATTCAGTGTTTTTGTTTGTTATAGGGAAGGGGGACAGAGGGACAGAGATAAATCACCCCCCGGGAGGATGGCCAAGTCACAATCCCTTCTCCAGTCTCCTCTCGGAATCTTGGGTACGCATATGTGCCCAGCGTGAGTTTAAAGCCACCGTGTCCAGCAGTCAAACTGCAGTCGGCCATGGGGGAGTAGAGACATAAATATTACACCATCTACTGGTCCAAGGCTTCAATATTTAAAAAAATAGAATAAGAAAAAAAAAAGACAATTTATGTTCATTTTCAATCTATTTTGAAACAAATGAAAATAAAAAAAAGACACAAATAAAACTGCTCACTTTTCTATCAAAAATTTTGAGAACTTTTGCAAAATTGTTGTTACAGTTTCAGCTAAAAGGAGATTTGATAAATATCCAAACTTGAAAAGTCAAACTGGATTTAAGAACTTAAAGCCTCTTAACCAAAATACATGTTAAAAGCATTTAAGCCATCGACATGAGAGTAGAAAAGATTTCCAACTTAAAGTCATTTTCCTTTTGGAGGATATGTTAAGGGAAAAACAGGTTAACGTATGAGAGAACTATTTGGAGAAAGCAGCTCATCAAAAACAGTAAGCGATAAAGATTTCAAAAAAGGTAACATCTTATAAATCAAAAAAAAAAAACTGGTTATAAAAAGAAAATTACAAAATGTAACAGTAGATTTAATTGTGATTTATTTGGTATTTCTACTTTGATTCAGATAAAGGTTTCTTTTGTAGTTTCTATTAAACTTCACAAGATTAATGGCACACTTAGGCAAATATTTGAAAGTTCTTTTAAGAACTCTGCTTGGAAGAGTTGGCCCATAAATTGACTATAACTAATTAGAGTTACATAAACAGTAAACAGAGACCTGAAGGGCATTGTCTCTTCTCTGGGCTTCTTCTATTGTCCTTTCATTCTATAAACTTCCTTGGTGTTCTTTTCTCTCCAAAGAGTTTTGGCTATTATTTCTGTCTGTCTGGCAAGTGTGACACTGTCACCACATTCACATTCTTCATGTTCATATTTATTCAGTGCATTTTGCTCTTTTCGACTTAACTCCTAATACATTCTCATACCAGCCTCGGTTATTGGTATGTAGTAGGTAATACGGTATAGTTTTCAAATCAATTTCTATTCACGTTTCTAAACAAACTGTTATCTGATATTTTGTTGGTCAGTGATTCTATTTTGACCACTAAGCATCTTGAGGCAGAAATTAGTCTTTTTTTTTTTTTTTTTTTGGAGAGGTTTTCGCTATAGGGCGCGACCGCTCACCAGACAGACAGACAGAGAGAGACATAGAGACAGAAAGCGAGGAATCACCTCCCAGGGGGGATGGTCACGCCGCAATCCCTTCTCCATTCTCCCGGGATCCTGGGCATGCACGCACACGTGCCCGGCGTGAGTTTTAAGCCACCGGGTCAGAGACGCGAACCGCGGTCAACTACGTGGGAGTCCAGCGACATAGCCATTACGCTAACTGCTGGTTGCCAGGCAGAAATTAGTCTTAAGGCATTAGAACTATTCCTGAGCTAAAAATGATCACCAGATTTCACTGAGAAATGGCATATGGAAAGGTGAAAGATAATAAAATACATCACCAGAGTTTACTGCTCACTTTTAGTAATACATCTTTGATTCTAACTAGTCAAGAAGAGAGTTTTATTTCCTTGTCAAAGTCTGGAGTGGGCTTTGGTAGGTAGACTCTCTCACTTGTAATCCTACCAAAGAGAAGCTGCAAAACAGATGCTAGGTAGAAATAGTTGGATAAAGACACAATCAACTCATTTTCATCAAATGTAGTAACCTACATTATAAGTGATTCACTCTCATGGTTCACCAAACTCCCATTAAACATAAAACTCTGAAAGAATGTATACCTGGAAAGGTAAAAAATAATAACATAATTAATTTTTAATCATTCGTTGATTATATCATAAGTTCGGTGTTTCTCCCTTCCCCCAAAACGTGTGTGTGTGTGTGTGTGTGTGTGTGTGTGTGTTTGTATAATATATAAATATGTATTTTTTCAAATCCTAATCCCTAGTACCTAAGAATGTTATTTTATTTGGAAATAAAGCAGTTTCTCATGTAATTAGTTAAAATGAGATCAGGGCATGTCCTAATATAAAATGACTGGCATCATGAAAAGATAGCCAGACCCAGACAGACACACTCAGAGTGCCAGACGATTACCATGGCAGAAGTTGGAGTTATTGGGTTACAAGTTAAGAGAAGGCAAAGGCTGCCACAATTGTCAGAGGTAAGAGGCATGAAAGGATTCCTCTACAGGTTACAGAGGGAGCATGACTCTGCTGACAACATTATTTTTAAGTTCTAGCCACTGGTATGGTGAGACCTTAAACTTCTGTCGTTTTAAGTCACACCATTTGTGATACTCTTCAAGGCAGCCATAGAAACTTCACACATACTGCTTGTATTTTAAAGCAAACAGTTATTTAGAATTCCCTACACATGCACTATTACGCTAATGATAGGTGTTTCAATGATAGCGGTTTGCTTAGGGCTGGGAAAATATGAAGGGGAAGGGGGGAGATTGACGGCTGATCTGGAATTTCATTTATGTGGGACAAAATGTTCTAGAATTAGATTACAATGATGGTTGCACAACCATGATAGTAGACTAAAAATCATTTAGTAGGTGAATTGTGCCGAATATGAATTCTAGCTCAATAAAGCTGTTTAACAAAACAAAATAAACAGATCCCCATTTCAAGCAGATCCTAGTGAGTTTAATGACAAGAAAAACTGAGTACAGCCATCAATGGTTGAGAGAAGTATTAGACAGAGTTAAGTTAGGGGTCAGACTGGAGGACACTACATGCAGGTTGAGTTTTGGTGGAAGAGGAGGGAAATTAAATAAAAAAGTATTCTCATAGATGATAACAGGTTTGCGTCTCTAAGAACGAAGGACGGTCAACCATGAATGGAATTATAGAATGGTGCCCCAGTCTGAGAAGACAGCCTGACAGAGACACATCTGCCTCCATTGATTCTGAGGAAGAAACCAAAGAAACAAGTCAATCAACACTGATTCCTCACAAGTCATTTTGGAATTAAGCAGGGAGTAGAACTTATAGCTGTTTGAAGTATGTATGATAAAAATGTGACTATTTGTTATGTTTTGTTTGATTTCAGAATATAAAGCTATCATTAGCTAACCATAAATTTTTTTTTTTATTTATCTATTTATTTATTTATTTGCATTCATTCTCTGAACATCATTACAGCATACAAAATGAGATTTTCCATCCAAATTACACTATATATTGTCTCAATCAAGCACATCAACAAGCATGTTATTGTCAGCAAATGATCTTCCATTTCTTGTCTTCTGTATGTTTTGCTTTTTTCCCCCCATCCTAGATTCTCTCTTACCCTCTGCCATCTCCCACTCTCCTCCCACAGTCTCTGGTATCTATGTTTGCTTTCTATACTGTTTTCTCCTCACATTTTATTGTAACGCCAAAGACCCTAATCAATCCAAATACCCTCATAGCAAACACAGGTGATACCTACATTTCCATGAACACAAGTCTTACTTTACGCATCCTATAAAGTAGCACCTAGCTGTGGCTACATATCCTACTGCAGTCATTGAATATATATATATATTTTTTTTTCTGAAACTTTTTTTTGTAACTCAATTTACATTCCTTCCCTAAGCTTCATCACAGCATACAAAATGCAATCTCCCATCCAGTACACACTGCATAGTGATACAATCATGCACATTACAAAAAATTTTCCATTACTAGTTCCTAGAATTACTTCCACCCCTCTTTCTGACCCTCTGTCCCTTCCCACCCTCCTCTCACACCACCTCCAGTGTCTACAATTGTCCTTCATTCCCTTCCCACCCACGTTGCATTGATCACACAATTTCCTACATAATCTAACTACTTTCAATGGTGAGTTCACTCATTACTACTAAGAAAACCAGTTTTAACTTAACTCAAAGAAATGCCAAGGAACTTTGCTTAAAGCCAGGAAACAAGTTAGGATTCTGTTCAAATGGAAGGTGCATGAACCTATCAGTCTCACGTACTTTTATCTTCTGTTCTGGTTCAATTTTCCTGATTAAATTCTGGGATATAATATAAGAAGTTGCCGAGTTCCAGGAGATGAGGAAATTCTTGCAAGATCTAAAAGAGGAATTACACACTTTACAAAAGACTCAAACGGAACTGCTAGAGATCAAGTCTATAATACAAGAAGTCAAAATCTCCCTTGAAAGTATTAAAAGCAGACTAGATCATTCAGAAAATAGAATCTCAGATGTAGAAGAGAAAATGGCTGGCTTAGAAAAGTCCACCACGAAGACTGAGAAAATGGCTCAAAAATTTGAGAATGATATGCGAGAAGTACTGGATACCATCAAACGTCCAAATATCCGGATAATTGGCATTCCAGAAGGTGAAGAGACCCATAAGGGCATTGATAATCTATTCCATGAAATCCTGCAAGAAAACTTTCCAAACCTAGAGAGGCATTCGAAGATCCAGTCCCAGGAAATACAAAGGACCCCAAATAGAATCAACCCAAGGAGATCTTCTCCAAGACACATTATAGCCAGGTTGACCAAAACCGCAGACAAAGACAAGATACTAAGATTGGCAAGAGAGAAACATCAAGTTACCTACAAAGGACATCCCATCAGGCTAACAGCAGATCTCTCATCGGAAACAATGCGAGCGAGGAGAGAATGGGAAAATATATTCAAAGTGTTACGAGAGAAACAGTTTCAGCCAAGAATACTGTACCCGGCAAGATTATCTTTCAGGTGGGAAGAAAAGACAAGAACATTCTCAGATAAACAAAACCTGAAAGAATTTACCAGCACCAGACCAGATCTCCAAGAAGTTCTCAAGGGTGTGCTGTATCAAGAAAATTAAACACAGACACACGGAAATAAGAGTCCAAAAACTATGAAAGTGGCCAACTTAATCAGAGGGACAAGGCTAACCATAAATTTTCATATATTTGTGTCTGTGAGACTTTAAGAAAGATAAGTGCAGTAGAAAATATTTATCTAAAATATTTAAAATGATTGTTACATATCATATTTAGAGTCATACAAAATGCATCTGAATATATATTTTTAAATATCCTGTTTTTAAATGATACTAATGAAATATACAAATGGTTGTTTTTCAAAAACTTTCTCTAAACACTTTTTGAAAAATGAGTTACTATTGTTTACTTGGTGTGTTTGAAATGAACTTAAATGGCATAGCATCTTAAAGCTAAGGGTTTCTATTCTTTTGTAAGAGTCAATAAAGAAGATCAATTCATAAAAAGCTACTGATTTCTTTCATTAGTGCTAGTTTTTTCTAAAGGATTATTTTATTTAACTTTATTTACTTATTTATTTTTAAATTTTGACTACAGAGAGAAAGAGAGAGAAGGAAAGTGAGAAAACAAGCCTCCAGGTCTGGGACTCGAACTGGGATCAACCATGGGAGTCCAGTGCCCTTAACCACCACGCCTTCTTCTGACCCCAAGTACTAGTGCTTTTTTCACACAAATATGCGTCTACATATGTTTGTGGGGTTTATGATTATGATACATGATTGTAATCAATTTTTCAGTAAAAATGTGATATTTTAATTAAAAATTGATTTGAACTTGTTTTAAAGAATTACTTAATTTTACTTATAATTATTATTTTAAAATTTGCTATAGGGCACATGTGCTTACTAGAGAGACTCAGAGAGAGAGAGAGAAGGAAGAGGAGTAAGAAAACAAGCCACCAAGTCCAGGACATGAATGCTGGTTGGCCATGTTGGAGTCCAGTGCCTTAACCACTGGACCACCTGATGGTCCCAGTTGCCTTAAAATGTAATAAATTAAATTTCTGTTGTTTATTTAACAATGTACATGAAAGAAAGCACAGTGTATGCATCAAGTTCGTAAGTTTTAGAGTCAGACAATTAAGATTTTGAAATTTTGCTCCTCCTGTTCTGAACTGTGGGCATTGGGGCAAATTTTAAACCCTTTATTTGTTCATAAAATGGTGATATAGAAAAATCTAGTCATAAGGTTGTTGAGTTTAATGAGACAATGATGCAAAATACTTGGTAAGTGCAATAAAATTTTATTCCAAGTGAACAAATAAAAAGCTTTTGTATCTAACTTTTATTTACTTTATATAATTTTCAAGTTTGAAAATGAAACTTACCTTGGGACCAGCAGTTAGCGTAATGGCTATGTCACTGGACTCCCACATAGTCGACCGCGGTTCGAGTCCTGGACATGGTGGCTTAAACTCACGCTGGGCGCGTGTGCGTGTGTGCTCAGGATCCCGAGAGGAGAATGGAGGAGAAGGGATTGCGGCGTGGCCATCCCCCCTGGGGGGGGTGATTTCTCGCTTTCTGTCTCTCTGTCTCTGTCTGTCTGGTGAGCGTACGTGCCCTATAGCGAAAAACTCTCCAAAAGAAAAAAAAAAGTAGTACATAATTTGGGAAGATAGAAAATATTTAAACTGATTATAAGACACTGCACAGCTTAAAAATAGGATGAATATGGGACCAGCAGTTAGCATAGTGGCTGTGTCGCTGGACTCCCACGAAGTCAACCACGGTTCGAGTCTCGGATCCGGTGGCTTAAACTCATGCCGGGCACGTGTGCGTGTGTGCCCAAGATCCCAAGAGGAGAATGGAGGAGAAGGGATTGCAGCATGGCCACCCCCCCCACTGGGGGGTGATTTCTCACTTTCTGTCTCTCTGTCTCTGTCTCTCTGTCTGGTGAGCGCATGCACCCTATAGCAAAAATGTCTCCAAAAACAAAAATAGGATGAATACTAAATCCTATCAGACTCTTTAACTGAACTTCTCACTAAAATATAACATATACTCAAGACCAGGAGGTAAAGTGGTGGTTAAGGCACTGGACTACTACATGGCTGACAGTAGTTCCCGGGACTGGCAATTTGAAAATCACATTGGGTGCCTATTCATGCCTGATTAAACTCCCAGGAGGAGAGTGGAGGAGAAGGAATTGTGGCATGACCGTCTCTCATGAGGGGTGATTTCTCACTTTATTCTGTGTCTCTAGCTGTCCCCTCAGTGAGTGCACACACGTTGTAGCAAATCCTAAAAATAAAGAAAGAACAACCTACTCAAAATATAGGAAATCATCAGAATACTGATTTCTAAGACCTACAACTGTTTTCTCTAGTAGTAACCATTATTCTCTCCCGCTCCTCTTTCTCTCTGCCTTTCTTTTCTATATGTAGTTCTATTGTTATATTAATATTAGTTAATTATGTGTCATGCACTTTTTGTTATTTTAAACTGTACACAAATTAAATAACATGTCATATTTTATTTCATGCCTTAGATATTTTATTCAACATTAGTTTTACGAGAATTATTTATATTGTTGAAGGTTGAGTAGGTAGTAGCTCTTCAGTGACCATTACTGTACAGTATTGTGGACAACAATGCCACAAGTTTTCTATTTCTCTGTTGATGAATGTTTTATGTTTTCTACTTTTTTCTATTAATAATTGTAATTATAGGGTCAAATGTTTTAATGTTTTACAATGAGTCAGTAAATTTCAGGAAAAGACAAATGTAAACAAAAATATGAAGGAAATTATTTCAGTGGAAATGAATGAAAAATATAGATATACTTCCATGCCTCCAATTCTTTACTTATGAGTTGTACCCTAATTAAATTCAATATTATTAAAATGGATTAGAGAAATTATGGGTAAGTTTGGAATTTTTGTTATATCAAGCATAGAGAATTTTGTGTTTTATTGATTAGAAAATTCTGAGGACAAGCTAATCTATTAAACACTTAGATTTTCTTTTTAGATAGGGAGGCAAGACAGGAAAGTTCAACCACATCCACTTCCTTTGATCCCTTCTACTCATCTCCTTAGAGGTATAAGCCAGTGGAGGGAGAGAGCTCACCTTTTCTGAAGGGCTATGTCTACCTTGAGATGGAAACAAGACCACTAAGTTTCAGTTGACTTTTCCACAAAACTTAGTACCAAGAACCACAAGGTAACACTCGTTCTGCCTCTGCTAAACTCCCAAATACTAATGCTGTAACTCTGAAATAATGGAAAAATTGAAGAAAGTCTTCAATAAGCGAAAAAAGTTAAGAAAAGAATGTAGAAGAAGTACATTTATAAAATATGAAGACCATGTGGATAGTTGTAGGGAAGTTAAGGACAAGAGTAAGTAATTTAAAGTTTTACTTACTGTGTGTGCTGCACCTCAGCTCTTAGCATGATACATTGGTCTTCCTCTGCACACACATGGACTCCAATCATTAACCATTTGGCCAGCCTCTTAAATGTACATTCACTTTACTTATCCCTTCCCACACACTATAGTCAACACTTCATAAATACAATAGTAAGTGGAATACTAAAATTCCTTCAATTTTGTTTCCAAAAGGAAACAGGATTTTTATCATTTTCCAAATCTTTAAGAAGTCTTAAATCATGTCATGCTCTTTGATACTCCTAAAGTAAAACAGTCGTGTTGATCCTTTACTAGGTACATTTCATGAGCGCAGATGTTACACCTGTTTTACTCAGCAAGGTATTACAGATTCTAGTCTATCACCTGGCATATATGGGCACTCGATATATGTTTGGAGGGAAAGAACTTATGAGTTTTTTGAGTATTCAGTCAAATCTTAGGTGAAGTTAGAAAAGGGTGATTTGTCAGTATTGGCTATGTCATGCAACAGGAAGAAGTGTTTCAAAATTTTATAGTCCTAGGGAACCAGCAGTTAGCGTAATGGCTATGTCGCTGGACTCCCACGTAGTCGACCGCGGTTCGCGTCTCGGACCCGGTGGCTTACAACTCACGCCGGGCGCGTGTGCGTGCGTGCCCAAGATCCCGAGAGGAGAATGGAGGAGAAGGGATTGCGGCGTGACCATCCCCCCTGGGGGGTGATTTCTCGCTTTCTGTCTCTATGTCTCTCTCTGTCTGTCTGGCGAGCGCACGTGCCCTATAGCGAAAAAACCTCTCAAAAAAAAAAAAAAAAAAAAAAAAAAAAATTTATAGTCCTTCAGGCACAGCATTGATTACTCCGGAAGCTTCATACCACGTGCGAGTTCATACCACGTGCGACTTAGCTGTGAATCTGTTCACAGAGGGCCCCTCCTTCTCTCTATGCATCTCAATGCAAAGATCAAGCCTTGTCTGGGAAGAGAAAGAAATAATATGATGAGCCGCGTGAACTCTATAATGTTTCTACCTTAAAGTGTTTTCCTCTCACATCGTATAATGACACTTCATTCCAAAAGGGTGAGAAAGTATTCAAAAATACTAGAAGAAAAGAAAAACCAGGAATACTGATGGCTGAAGTAATTTCTATCTCATCAAGAAATTATAATTATCGTGACATGTTTAACAAAAATTTTATCTAGGGACTTCCAATACATGCCAGGATAAATTTTGATGTCAATGTCCCTGGAAGAAATGGAATGTATGAGGTATGGATTAGATGAACCATAGACAGATAAATAAATGATACATTGGCAGATAGACAAAAGATGAGAGATGATAGGTAATAGATGATAAATAGATATAGATAAATCATGGATAGATAATAGATAGATAGACATCTTCTAAGATACTAACACAATTTTTCTGGAAAGAATCAACGACATAGATTGGAGTCCCAGTTCTAGATCTTATCTGCCAAGTATTGGGGGACATAATTTAAACTTTCAAAATCCAAGCCTTCTTTTTTGTCCCAACCCGCAGGACAGTCGAATAGGTTTCCTGGGGGAGGGGAGAGATGGGACAAACACCCACAGACACACAGAGTGAAGACTATACGAGGTGCTGATCAAGTCTCCCGTTTATTGAGGAAGAATGTCGAGTTATATACAGACTGGTGGGCACCGATTGGTTGCCCGAAATGCAAGTGAGATAGAACAGTATGAGCCAATCATTGATGTGGGTGGATCTCTCCCATTGCCTAGAAACCCAACCGCCCCAAGGGGAAAACAGTTGGTCACATGATTTCTGAGAAACTGTTTACTCAGTGAGAAAGTGAAAGCTAATGGTTTCCACGATGGTGGATAGTTCAAGATGGCGGATAGCTCAAGATGGCTTCCGTATGCAGTGCCCTCCACACTTTATGGAAGTAGAGATTATAGGATAGAGCAAAGAATCTTGCAGTATGGAATATATATTTGAATTCATATTGCACTACTTAATTTTGGAATGGCATTCAGTAATCCACGTAACATATATCGTGCATCAGTTTCCTTCATTGTAAAATGAGGATAATAAACAGTACAGGCTTTAATTGTTGCTCTTAGTATTAAATAAGATGCTGTGTGTATTTAGCAAGATGTCTGAAATCTGGTAACAGATTTACGTGAGCATGTCATCTTCATTGATATAATCTTCTAGAAGCACCTTCACAGTACACTGTGTAAGTGGTTGATTAATATTTGATTGATTTAGCAATGAAGAATATATGAAAGAAGGGAAATCAATTCATATCAGGGTAAAAGGGCAAAATTAAAAGTGAAACAAAACAAAACAGGTTCTACCCACTTTATTTTCTAAAAAGGTGAAAAAGAGTACTAATATAACTGATTGTTTGAGACCTACATTAGACTTTCTTCTAAGTTAATTTATTGACATTCTTCATGTTTAATAAAAATTAGAAACAAAGTAATTATGAAGAATGATGTAAAATCACCTTGGATCTTTCCATATCATGCTACCAATATTAGACTTCTAGACGCATGGTAGCTGAGATATTTATTATTTCATATGTAATGGCTTTTAATGACAAATGTGGCCATATTACACATGCTGTTATAAAACTTTTTTAAACATTAAGATATTTGTGGAAGTATTTATGCATCAATAAATAAACTTCTTTTCTATTATGTCAGGAGTTTTTATTTGAAGCTGCTCTTAACTTCTCTGAAAAATGAAGAGATTCGGGAAAACATTAATATCCAGTTTGTGATAGTTCATCTTTGTCTTTTTCCCTCTTCTTCTTTCAAATATGCTGTTTGTTTTGGAGTTTCTCATTTACCATACAAACTAGGAAATTAAAACCCTGCAAGTGTTTTTATTAATTTTCAATGCATATTAATATAAGAAAGAGGTTACAAAGATCACTAAGTGAAGACTGCATGCAACTCTTCTCATGATGTCTCTAATTTTAATACATGAGCATCCCTCTTCCTAGCACAAAAGTAAAAACTGGAGTGTGAAAAATAAGTCAAATAGATCTTGTCATAAAACTGTCCAATGCTTGCTTATTCAACATAAGCAGTGAGAATTTTCTTTTGCATGAATTTAACTAATTATGTTCTGTTTTCCTAAAATTTCCTAAATTAAGCTATAACTAGTCATATATAAAAATATATAATGTTCTCTATGTTGGTTTTTACTCTTTGACTTGCCAGGCTGCATGCACAATCTCTAAAGAGGTTATTACAGTAGTTCTCTCGGTCCAAGTTGCCTGCCCCCAACACTCCCTTTCCCCTTGGCCTCTCAGTCTTTAAGCCCAGTCTTTCTCCCATGTAAAGTGGGCGGAGTCTGGGAAAGCACTGGTGCCTCAGTCCCACTGCAAAGAATGCCTCTGCATGAGGACTTGGCTCCTTATGCCCCGGATACCTTGATAGCTCTAATGCTTCCAAAGAGATTTTCTACAATCTATTCTTCCTATGTTTCTTAGTTCTTATTGGGAAGGTTGGTCTGCTTCATGATAAACTGTTTTTAATAAAAACAAAGACTTCTGAGACCAGCAGATGGCATTATGGCTACATCACTGGATTCCCACATAGTTGACCGTGGTTCAAGTCCTGGACCTGGAAGCTTAAAATCCACATTGGGTGTCTGTACCTGCATGGCCAAAATCTAGAGAGGAGAATAAAGGAGAAGGGATAGTGGACTGGCCATCCCCACCAAGGGGTCATTTCTCATTTTCTGTCTCTCTGTCTCTGTATCTCTAGCAAGTACACATGCCCTACAGCAAAAATTTCTCCAAAAAAAAGAAAAAAGGGAAAGAGAGAAAGACCTTTATTCATATACACAGTTTAGTTATTCCTCACAGCTACTCGGTCAATAAAATGCTCTTTGGAGGGAAGGAGAAGAGAGATGTTTTGCTGTATTGCTCAAGTTCTTGCTGGAGAGACAAAGAGAGACAGAGAGAAAGTGAGAACCCTCCTGCCCAGTGGTATGGCCATGCTGTAATTCCTTCTCCATTCTGCTCTTGTGATTTTTGAGGATGCACTCACATGTGCCCAGCGTGAATTTCAAGCTGCCAGGACCACATCTAAAAATGCATTTGACTGTGTGGGAGTCTAGCGCCTTAACCACTACAAGACCTCAAATATTATTTCTAATTTAACTATAATATATCTATCAGCTCCTCTCTTTTAATGAATTGGTTTCCAAATTTTAAGGAGTTAGATGGCATAACTGGTGATTGGTCTTATCAGAGCTGGTATTATGCATGCTTCACAATATATCCTGTCTAAGTTGCAGGGTTGGGTGTTAATTAATGTGACAGAGAAGCTCATGTCTTTTTTATTATGAATAGTTCTTTGAATTAAAATGTTACTATAATAGCATCCATGTAGAGTTATTACTTAGCGTTCTTTACTGGTGAAATAATAATTTAGGACCAGCAGATGGTATAGTGGTTATACCGCTGGATTCCCACATGGCTACCACAGTTTGAGTCCTGGACCCGGTAGCTAGAAATTCATGCCAGGACACGTGCACGCATACCCAAGATCCCAGGGAAGGAACGGAGGAGAAGGAATTGCAGCATGGCCATGACCCTTGGGGTATGATTTCTCGCTTTCTCTCTCACTGTGTCTGTCTCTCTCTCTCTGGTGAGCACACACACTCTAAGACAAAACTTTCTTAAAAAATAATAATAATAATTTATTGGCAAAACATTATGTCAATGTGTTCTAAAACATTCCCAAAATACATAAACTGAATTCATAGAAAAAGAGCCTAATGTCAAACAGAAATAAAAATAATGAATAGAGATAAGGAAAAAAGATAATATATTAATAACTTAATAACAAAGGATTTCTCTAAAATAAAACCAGAGATATTTTTTCCATAATTTTGACTTGCAGAAGCTCATACTAAACAAGTCAACTGATAGCATAATGACAAAAAGAACTAGACATACATTATAAAAAGATATACCTAAATTAGTCACTTTCTAATTTATTGCCAAATTACTCAAAAGACATGAATATACAAGCCTAATTTAAGCCTAGGTTTCCCCAAGAATACTATAGACCAGATGATTCTAAATTGAAAATTGAATGTAGTCCACAGAAGGGAAAAATAAAATGAGCTTGGGGTGTGGCATACATTTATGACTCCATGAACACCTGCTTGAAATCTGGCTTGTGTGCAAATTTTTCTACCTTTACTGGTCAACTCTCCTTACTTAATAGTGACTATTGTAAATCACATTTTCTTGTGAGTTTATTGATCGATACAGTAGTGAAGGTAAGCAGAGAATGATGAAAAACAAAGGCTCCATCTCTTAGTGACTTGTTGGCCTTTGTTTATCTATTGATTTATATTTTAATCTCCAGAGGGCATGTCCATGCACCAGAGGGAACAAAGAGAGAAAGAGAAATGGAGAGAGAGAGGGAGAAAAGACTCTCAGTGGGCGTGGTCTCACCATGACCCCTAACTCTTCCAATTCGGCATCCTGTTGGGACTTGGGGTATGCATAACTTGGTGCCTGATATCTTTTCAAGTTACTAAGACTGAGAGTCGAACAGTATCCAGCCATGTGGGATTTGGCTCCCTTAACTGTGAGGCCATGGGGCTGGCTTCTTGTTGGTATTTTAAATAAGATGATCACCTGGTAGCATGCCCAATGGCTTGACCACAAAGATGAATATGAGAGGACTTCAAACGTTTATTTTTATGCAAAAAATAGTATGCATTTCCTGTGAACTTTCTGAAGGTCTCCCTCCCCATAGAAGTTGGAATCAAGAAGTGTCTTATTTAACTTTCTGACACTTTCAAGATTGGAATTGAAAGATGTGCAATAAATGATGAAGAATACAAGTATCCCAGAAATCTTAATAAGAAAAAGAAATATTAGATAAGACAGAAGAATGCAATTTAAAATCAATGTCATTGTAATTAGATAAAGAAATTAAGTAGGAAACCTGGGATTTAGATCCACAAAACTCCCTCTGTCATCCTATGGAAAAGGAGATACTTGCCTTGGGTTTTCAAAGCAAGATTAAGTTAAAGAAAATTAAAATGATAATGATTGTTTGGGGAGAAATCTTTACAAAAATAAGTAGGATCCAAATATTTCAGTCTTCTTTACTTTAGTCTGAATTGCCTGAAGGAATTCAGGGATAGGTGCAACGCACTATGTAATGATTGTTAGACTATAGAAGGTAAGCAGTGTATCAGAAATATCCCTAGTTAATTGTGATACTAAGAGATATCTTAAAACCAGGGACAGGTTAATGACATCATCAAGAAGGATGCTTTTAAGAGGTTGATTCATAACAAACTTCTGCATTTAAGCTTAGCAAGAATATGAGGTAAAGTTACTTTGTGACAATCGTAGGAGTCTATCAGAAAGGTGCATGGTGGTAAATCTAATGATAACAGTAAATAGGAAATACCATTATAGGGAGGGAAAAGCTTTGAAGTATAGGAATTAGGCAAACCCTTGAAAAGAATCCTCCTTTTTCTTTCAGTCTTTCTGAACACTTTCCAATGCTGCTTTCTTCTCACTATGCCTGTCATACTTGTTGATACTCCAAAGTTGTAAAGAAGTACACAGGAATGTCCTCGTTAATCTCAGCAACCTATTGTCATAACACTGAAGGAACACAGGCTCAAAAGAATGGCCACACTCAGGATTTCGCTAAGCCCTCAACTCCCTCTTGACTGGATCAGTTTTCTTTTTTTTTTTCTCTCTTCTTTTCTCTCAAACTGTGTGAACTTCTCCTAAGATTAGGGGGACAAAGCTCACTGATAAAAAAAATTTTCACTTCTCATATCACAGATAAGAGGAGTCTTAATGAATCACATTCTCCTCACTACAATTCAAAGTCCAAACCAGCATTCAGCCAGCATGATGTTGCGTGTAGGAAATCTATTAATCCCTCCTGATCTTTCAAGAATACTCCAATCATGTGACAATGGGACAAATGTCAAAATTATAGGTTGTAAAAAATGTGAGGGACACTTTGTGTTCATAAACTATGCAAGATGTTTGGACATTGAAAGGGAATCAGTGTAGGTCATTTGTATATTTAAAAAGAGAGAGAAAGCATCAGAAAAAGCTGCTGTAAACATGTTTAGGCATGCATGTGAATGTCTGCTTAATTAGCATAATAAAATATTTCTAGCAATAATTTAGTTTTTTAGCACCAAAGTATCCTAAAAGACTTAATTATGAGGAGGGGGAGGCAGCAGATGGAGTAGCAGTTACTTTGCTGAACTCCCACGTGGCCGATTGCGATTCAAGTCCTGGACCTTGCAGCTTCAAACTCACACCAGGAGTGTGTGTGTGGGTGCCGAAGATCCTGAAGATCCCGGGAGAAGAATGCAGGAAAAAGGATTGTGGTATGCCCATCCCCCTGAGGGGTGATATCTCACTTCCCCTCTCACTATCTATGTCTCTTTCTCTGGTGAGTGCACATGCCCTAAGGCAAAAACCTTTCAAAAAAACAGAAAAGACTTAATGATGAAAATGAAATGTTTAAATAGTAAGTCAAATGTTATAAAAAACATACAAAAATACAAATAGCTACAAATCAAACACTGCAAATAACATTACAAAACTACAGAGAAAAGAATGTTAGAATTTAATGTATAAGGGAAAATAAGGAATGAGGTATACATGATTAGGTTAATAAGAGACAACTGCTTCTGAGTGATGTGAAATCATCCCTCAAAGATAATACTGTCATCATAATAAGTTATTCAAACAATTCTTAACTGTTAGTGGTCAATTTACTCTGTTGTCCATGCAAAGTTGATTCAGATAAGTGAACATCGCATGCAGCCTCTTCGTGCTATTGTGTTTAGGGTGTGTCAAGTGGCAATTTTCTGAGTTTACTTAGGTATTCTACATTTACACAGTCCCAGCTTTTTGCATGTCATTTCCACTTAACAACAAAATACTGTTCCACACACCAAAATGTGTGTTGAGGATCTCTAATGCCAGTCCACAGTGGACAGTTAGGTTGCCTAATCACTCACTCATGTATGCCATGGGGTCAGATGTTCAGTATTGGGAGTGGCTTTGAAGTGGAGTACCACAAGAAAAAGGCTAGTGTGGTGATTACCCCATCGGTGCTTCACAGACAGAGCCTCTATAGTTTCCTATCTGCCATTGACACTCGCGGGTCACAAGACCCAGAGGTAAGGACGGAAGCTTTGACTGCTTCCTGGGATGGCTGCAGACATGTGCCTGGTCCAGGTGGAATGTACATCTATCAGCCTAACAGATTTAGTCAATGTGTCAAACAATCTTTTTTTTTTTTTTTTTTTTGAGAGGTTTTTAGCTATAGGGCACATGTGCTTGCCAGAAAGACAGAGAGAGACAGAGAGACAGAAATTGAGAAATCACCCCCCAGGGGGGATGGTCATGCCGCAATCCCTTCTCTTCCATTCTCCTCTTGGGATCTTGGGCACGCACGCACATGCGCCCGGTGTGAGTTTAAGCCACCAGGTCTAGGACTCGAACCGCGGTCGACTACATGGGAGTCCAGCGACATGACCATTACGCTAACTGCTGGTCCCATGTCAACAATCTAAAATGCATCTCTTCCTTTGCTGTAGACAGGGCAAGGCACAGAAAATTGTCTCTCAGAATATTGTTAAACTTCTCAGATCACTGCACTGCTAGAAACATCTGACATTTGTTAGACAATTAGACTCCGCCTGGATTTATACACTTCCCCATCATAGATTTGTATGCTGCCTCCTATTAACAAGGTCTGATTAGCACAATATCATTAATGAACAGAAAGTACGATATTCTGTGTGCTATTACAATCATTGCAATACCTGAAAACTATAAATTGCAGAGAAATACATAGAAAAGATAACTAGATAGTTACTCATTTATATAAGGCAAAATGATCTGGCTATCTTTCCTGAAAAAAATTGACAATAGGCTAAGGCTAGGGCAATAATTCATGCCATATTCCAAGGACATCTTTGTTTGATGCAGTAACGACAACACACCTACAATCTTAGCTGGAATTACTGTTTCCACCATTTTTTTTCTTTTCTTTTCTTTTCTTTCTTTTCTTCTTCTTTTTTTTTTTTTTTTTTTTTTTTTTTTTTTTTTTTTTTTTTTTTTTTTTTTTTTTTTTGCCTGCAATGTCCATCTGCTTTGTTTGATTGGATATCTAGGCATGTCAGATAGGGGCATATCAGGAAAATGCTGTACCTTTCAAGGCCTTGACATTTATGCCAAAGTCTTTTGTACCCATGGATGTGACAGTCCAGTCCTTTTATTCGGCTATCAAGAAAGTCATAAAGTATTTTTCTATGCAAAAATGTGTCATGACTTTCCTGACAATCTAGAAGTTTACCACTATGGAAGACAACAGATGAAAAGAGATACCTTCGGGGCTTCACTTGATCTTGTGATATAAAAAAAATAGGGACCTACAGATGACATAATGGTTACAGTGCTGGACTCACAGCGTTGACCATGATTTGAGTCCTAGACCCAGCAGCCTAAAACTCATAACAGGTGCGTGTGCCCAAGTGCCCATAATCTTGGGAGGAAAATGCAGAAGAAGGGATTGTGACATGATCACCCCTCTTGGGGGATGATTTCTTACTTTCTGTCCAAAAAATGAAAAAAGAAAAACTAAAAACAATCTCTTCCATTAGAGAGAAATGTCTTAAAGAACCAATAAACATTTGGGAGGTTTTGCAATATTAGTTATATTTGAAAGTTTTCTTTAAAGCATGTGTTGTAATTGTTGTAAATCAATATTATTATAAATCCATAATCATTTTTGCACATTCTTGCATCACAATTTTGTACTTTATAAATAGAGAAGGACTTTGGGATCAGCAGTTAGAGTAATGGCTATGTCGTTGGACTCCCATTCAGTCGACCGCGGTTCGCGTCCCGGACCCGGTGGCTTAAATCGAAAAGGACTTCAAAACTGTGTAAGTCACTGAGTCCACAAAACCCTGCTTATCCTCTGGATCTAGTTGAATGCAACATCATCAATGCCATGAGTGGTCTCTGGGGGAGGGACAATATTCCATGTCTTCAGGAACTGGTGAATGCAATGTTGGCCAGTCCTCACAGGGAGGGGTTGATAAATGGGAGTACTAGCCTAGCACATTGTTCAAAATTAGTCCTCTCCAATATTCCTTCCAGTTGGAGCTTTCTGTTCCTTCCTAAAGCACAGGGCCAGGGCACTTTTTTTTAAAAGTACCAGAGAGCAAATACTTTTGGTGTTGTCATTATAGTGTGGAAAACCTCCACAGACAATGCAGACCAAATAAGAGTGTATGGATTCCAATTATACCTTATCTACAAAACAACGGCCTGGCTGGACTTGGCCCAGGGCTGACGTCTGACACGGTTTGCCACAGCATCTCTGACAATATCATTCCAGGAATGGAGATAACTCAGACTTGATTAACCAGGTAATCTGTTAGTGCCGTCCCAGCTGCGTGACATCTTTGCACCCTGGTGAGTGTATCTACACATTCTTTTGATAGTTCTTACTCCAACACTCTCAGAATCCATTGCAATATGTTGCCAGATTCCTGTCAATTCAAACCGAAAATATTCTGTTGTTTTTTGGTATCCAGAGTCTTTTCTCCCAGAGGAGTTCTTGTGTTTCTTTTCCTGGACTCTGCTGGGATTTTCCTTTCATGATGAGTCTGGGAGTCCATGGGGTGCCAGGGAGAAGAGACAGCTGCTCCAGATGCT
Source organism: Tupaia tana (assembly GCA_026018925.1). Taxonomy (NCBI): domain Eukaryota; kingdom Metazoa; phylum Chordata; class Mammalia; order Scandentia; family Tupaiidae; genus Tupaia; species Tupaia tana. The sequence continues at coordinate 104,742,439 of JAKSZU010000005.1, read as the reverse complement.
ATTGTTGCCAGAGTTTCACAAACAAGGCAGGTTCTGTCATTCATCGGGGAGGAGTGACTTTAGCAGATAAGGACCTTTAGGATGACTGAGAGATTAAAAGTTCTTAGTCTTCCTCTGTCTACTGGAATTTCTCCATCCTTTGGCTCAATGGCCTCCCCTCCTCCCTGCTCTCTTTCTTTGGTAAAGGAATCCTGAAAGTCACATTCGTCAGTGCTGCAACTCCGTGACAGTGCCTTCGGAACTGGGCTCAATTTCCAGCTATATCTGCCCTGCAGCTAGGAAGATTAAGACCATCTTTTAAAGCTTCCCTAGTGATCTTCGAAGTTTTCCACATGTCCTTTGAGTAGAGCCAACATTAGTTGGTCTGCTTCTCTGAAGTTGTTAGAAACAGTCTGTCTATGTTCTGCTCATTACACTTTTGCTCTGGCTACCGCAACTCACAGTCACAGAAACTTGCTCTCCAGACACCTCGCCTTCCACCTGATGCCCTCATGTGCCACAGATCAGCATGCCTCATTCGCCTGGTGTGGTGACACCCAGTGCACTCATTGGATGTGTGAGTAACTCAATACCAGAATTGCACTCAGAGGCTCAATTTTCTGTGGCCAATCCTGGTGACAATGTCTGTATCAGTCAACATCGTAGAAGCTAATGAACTTTCAGGAGGTGAACTGAAGAGTTGTAATAGAAGTTAATATAATGGGTAACTTATAACAGTGTCAGTTGCCTAATTAGCCATCCATGGGTAATCAGAACCCCCGGGTTAGTTACGGGAGAAGGCAGCTCCACCCCAGGCACGAAAGGGTAAGGACAGAGCATGTTTGCTGGAATGTGGAAGCCAGAAAATGTAGAGAAACAGCAGAAGTTGGAGGAGGACCACAGCCAAAGCCAAGATACAGGCTGACCAGGAAGGAGTCAGGATAATAATCACCCTGGCTTCTTTCTCTCCCTGCTGTCGGGTGACTGTTGGTGCCGTCTGCTGATTGATCCCATCAAGAAGGTAGAAGACATAGGTGTTGGGTATATACCACCCTAGAAGTAGTCTTCTGGGACAGAATGAAGGATGAAAAGAGGAAAGAGTAGAAACAGGGTGGAAGGGGGATCAGAACATCTAGCTTCTGGCCAAATTACTTCTCTTCTACTATTCTGTCTCTTTATTTCTATCTTGAAAGAGAAGAATGGAGAGCTAACTCAACAAGTTCTTGTACCACAAGTCATTCCTACCACCTTGTCTTTCAGACAGCCAGGGTGACAGGCAAGTGTATTCTCCCAGAATGTACAGATCCACCCAGAAACTGAACCCTGATCTTCCACATGGCTTCCAGGATTGAAGAGCATGTTGCTACCACCGTGCTTCCTGAGCTGGGGCATAGTCTTTGTTTCTTTATATGAAAAATAACTTGAGTTATTTACTCAAGTCTCTATGTGTAAAGCCCATGGTTCATGGCAGGTACCACTAATTTACAGTTGTTCCAATTATTACTTAGGGCTATTTCTTTTTCTTTTTTTATGATTGTTTGCTATAGGGCATGTGCACTCTCCAGAGAGAAGAGAGATAGAGAAGGAAAATGTGAACTCTTCCCCCACCGGGTGACATGGACACACTGCAATCCCTTCTTTTCCATTCTCTTAAGATTTTGGGCATGCATGCACACATGCCCTATGAGTTTTTCGGGCTACCCAGTCTGAGACTCAAACCCAGGGAGTTGGCATGTGAGATCCAGTGTCTTATTCACCACTTGCTGGCCCTATAAGTTAGAGACTCACAGAAAGTGTCAGAAAGATATGAGTCCATAAGTAATTTTTTTGATACTTAAAATACATAGAATGAATGTCCAAGATGTTTTACATGTTATCTGTACAGTGTGTATTAGAAAAACTAATTATTGGGACCAGCAGATAGAGTAATGGCTATGTCTCTGGACTCCCATGTAGTCAACCACAGTTCAAATCCCAGACCCAGTGGATTAAACTCAAACTGGGTGTGTGTGCGTGCATGCCCAAGATTCTGAGAAGAAAATGGAGGAGAAGGGATTGTGGCAAGGCCATCCCCTCTGGGGTATGATTTCTCGCTTTCTCTCTCTCTGTCTCTCTCTGTCCTTCTGGCGAGCACACACACCCTATAGCAAAAACCTCTCCAAAAAAAAACCTAATTATTTATATTAAAGAACAACTATGTTTGAGGATCAGATTAAAGAATATGGGTTTAATAAATGGTAGCTTGTCTTGTTATTTCTGTAAACTCTACATGAAAGTATTCAGAAGACACTTTTCAGGAGCAGCGTTGTTTGGTAGCTAAATTACTTGTTATACTTCTGCAGCATATTATCAGTTGACAATAATCATTGCTTACAACCTGTACAAATAAAATATTAAATAATTTGTAAAAAGTTACACAACTGCCTAATCCAAAATTACTTCTAAAAACTTATTTGTATTTATTAACTATGGCAGCACATAGTGATGACATAAAGGAGAAACACATTTAAATGTCTATTCATCTATGAATTAATAATGCTTAGTGAGGGGAGCCAGTAGGTGGCATAGTAATCAAGGCAATGGACTCCCTTATGGCTGGTCGTGGTTCAAGTCCCAAACCAGGTGGCTTAAAAAATCATGTTAGGCGCATATGCATGCGTGCCCAAAATCCCAAGAAGAGAATGGAGACGGAGTTATGTTTTGGGGGGGTGACTTTTTACTTTCTCTCTCTCTCTCTTTCTGGTGTGCACCCTATAGTAAAAATCTCTCCATTAAAAAAAAATAATAATGATTAGTGACCTCAAGGTAATTCTACAGCAACTACCTACACACAGGTGCAACCGTTAATGATGAAAATACAAGTGATGTTATAAAAGAATTAACCACTAGCTTTCCTAGTACAAGTGCAATTGTTAAGCCATGTTGCATTTAGCAATCGGGTTTCTTTCCTTTTTGTTCCCCTTACATATATCATGGCCATGTAATAGCAGAGTATCTGCTAGTACCATCAGACCGAGTACCACCAGACAGGGACCCACCAGATAAGGTCCCACCCAGCAGTGTTCCAGCAGACAGGGACCCATCAGACAGCTGCTGATGCTCTGTGTCTCCAGTTCCATTCAGGAAGTTGACTGGACAGTTCATGGTCTATGGTTATTCCTAGAAAAGGGAAAAAGCCTTTATAAAAAGAGAAAACGTTTACCAAATAACTCTTTTATTTAGAAGAGCTTCCCTAAATCAATTCCTATTCATCAAAAACCTGTTTATAGTTCCAATAAAGTAACGTAGAGGGAAGAGAATTGCAAAAATTGATGTTAGTTTGCCTTACATAGTCCACAAGAGCAAGTAGGAGCTAGATTAATTTAAAGCTAGCAGAGAGGGTGGCTCATCACATAGCTGAAACTCTGAAAAGCAGAGCTATGGGAGGCCCTGTTACCTCACTGGATGGCTCACCTCCCAGCATGCCTGGTTACAGTTGCTATATTGGTTCTTGGTCTATAAAGGTTCCAGAGTTTCCGCTCTGTTCTTTCCTTTGTAATCAGGAAACTCTGTACTTTATAAATTGACAACTATGTGCTAGCACTGTCCTCACTACCCTGGGGACTCCACTGTGTCCCCACATCCTTATTATAAATAAGGACAGCCCACTCTGTCTCACTGGATAGGGTGCGTGGAGCCATCTTGGAGGACATGCAATGTACCCATCCTGACCTTGCGGACATGTCTGTTTGCTTTCTCCCTCTTCGGGTTGTAGTGAGGCACAAGAGAGGCAGAGCAGGTCTGGAGTAGTTGAAGGTTCACCAATTCCCTTTCTCTTTGTTGTTCTCACTTTGCAGTATTCGCTGTCCTTACCCTGTTTACTCATGTCTCTCCTTCCCTGTTTTCTCTACACCTTTATCCACCTTTCAAGAATTAAACCTACAGAGTTCATCTAACTCTGGCAGCCTTAGAACCAAGATTGCAGATTACATCTGACTCTCCCAAGCTATGTTAGATAAGGCAAAACGAACATCACACAGAGTCTCTGATGTAGATTAACTTTGGGGATCTAGAACCAGCAACGGCAATCCATCAGGATCTGAGGCTCTTTCAAAGCCACTGACAATTTTATTGGTTATACCTATGACTAAGGCACTTTGAAAAATAAATTAATATACAATAACAACAACAGAAAATTGAGGCATTATTTCTGAAGCTTCTTTAGGTGAGGACAGGAGCTAGCCATCATCTTGTGTTGTACACGAATGTTGTTTAAGGATCAGTTACTTTCAGGGCAGGAGATGCTGCATGCACATGAAGTTGACATGTGTGCCCCAGGATGGAAGTGCATATCACTACTTGTGAAGGATTTTGACCAAAACCAAAAAGAAAACTAACATATGATCAAGTCTGTCTTCAAATGTCCAAAATATAGAGGAAACCTGAACTTGTCAAAAAACATGATGAAGATTCAGTCAGCACAGTGAAGACTGTGATGAACTCTACAGGACTAATAGTTTATTTAAAATATAAAGTTCACGGAAAACAAAAATACTAGGATGGGGAAACCTACAGATTAAAAGACGCTTATGAGACACTAATCTATTACAATGTATGAACCTTGCTGGGATCCACTCAAGCAATAGTACTAAAATTAAGAGTGAGGAAGTTCAACACTAACTAGATGATATGAAGGAATTACTGTTAACTTTTAGATATATATGATTGAAATTATGTTTGAAAAGAGCTTTACATTTTAGAAATAAACTTTGTAATACTTCCAGATGAAACATTACATTGTCTTAGATTTGTTAAAAAGCAATCCCAAGTCAGGGAGAAAGTGGCAGGGACTTAGAATTAACAAATACTTACCATGACTTGATGACTGTAGGGGCTGAATAATTGGAATACACTGGTTCATTATACCACTCTATATAGTTTGAGTAAAGTTAAAAGATGTCATAATATAGCATCTTTAAAAAGATGCTTAAAAAGATGTCACGATATAGCATTTAATTAAAATGTCGGGGGGCGGTCAGCCGTAGGTGCACTGACCCACAAAAGGAGGTGCTCTGTGTGCACCTCGAGGCCACGCTGTGCGTACTAGGTGGACATGCATGTCCATAATCCGGGGCTGCCGGAGCTGAGAGTGGATTGCAGCGTGAAGACCTGCCAGAGGTGACTCTCTTTCCTTCATGAAGGGGATAGCTTTAAAAACTAGGATCTTGGAAGGGATATAGGGTGTGCGTTTGTGTGTATGGCACCTGTGCACACAAACTTCTATGCTTGAGGGAAGAAGAGCTGGAAGCATAAGCAAAAAGGCTAGAGAAGATAAAAAAATCACAGGAGGGTTTAGTCATGTTAACAATAGTGAGCAATTATTTTTATAATTTCCATACCAGAGCTTACTTTTCATGCTTGGAAACAACGAGATATAAATCTGCAAAAAATGCTGGGCTATACGGAAGAACTTGGGAATGTGCTAAGAGACTTAAGGCAGGAAACAAGTCAGAAATGTCCCTGAGACTCCGTGTGACAAGGAAGTGGGCATGTGTTAGAGTAGGTCGGAGCAATTGGAGGAAGAGGCCTGTGTGGTGGACACAGGCTGCACAACTCAGAAACCAAGTGTGGAAGGAGGGAAGGGAAGGGGCGGACAAAGAAACGTTTTAATGTTTTGGACCTGGTGATGGGAGGAATTTTGAACCTCTACTACTAAGAGAATCCGTGGAAGAAGGCCACTAAGAAAGGGACAATTCCATCAGTTTCCTCACTCCCAGCTAACAGCTAGTTCCTTTCAAGGGCCCTGCTAGTCGTCACTTAGGCCCCTCGCTTCCTATCATTTTGGCACTGCAGCTAACTGCGAAGAGCTCTTTAGTGTGTGTTGCATTTTGTCCAAAATCCCTGAACTCTTTATTTGAAGAAACCAAACTCTCTGTTATTCAAAATACTGTGCTATATCTCCACTGACTAGAGAAGAAAGTCAAGAATTTTCTCGGTTTTATCTCTGGGCTCCCCACCAGATGGACACACGGCTCACCTCGTCCTTCCTAGTCTCTTTGCTCAACTGTCTCCTTATCAAGGATGGCCGCTCCTGGCCATCCTCACCCTCACTGCAATGGGAGACCCTCCAGAGGCGTCTCTCTCTTCCTGTCTCTTTCATGAAGGAGATAAATCTACCACCCTAAAATGTACACTCCTTGCTTCTTTAGATAGAGGTTTTTGTTTTTGTGTCATTCACATCATTTTTCACGCTGTTTTGAGTTGTGATTGCTGACTCCTCTCAGAAAAGGGAGCTCTATGCAGGTAGCTACTCTGCTGCGCTCGCTCTCTCTCTCTCTCTCTCTCTCTCTCCTGATCTAGCATACAATTATTAGAATAGACAGGTCATGCAGGGCATTGACTCCTATTAGGCTCACAGTAAATGTTTTTTGAAGTAAATACCTTACAGTTATGTGAAATAAAGGAAAATAACTGATTTATATCTCATAATGAAAGTTAAAATTTTATTCTATTATTTTACTTCAAAAATATTATGAACCTAATGATCATAAATTATGTCTCAATTACCTCCTTCCTATAGGGATTTGAATGCAAATGCAAGTTTTTCATGTCTGCTGGTTTGCAAATACGGAAAAGAGGACCCAGCTGGTGGTGTGGTAGTTAAAGGCGCTGGACTCCCACATGGTCGACCACAGTTCATATCCTGGACCTGGTGGCTTGCTTTCTCACTTTCCCTCTCTCTTTCTGTCTCACTCTGTCCGTCTCTGGTCAAATTAAAATAAATAAATAAAGTTAAAAAAAGAGAAAAAGATTAAAAAAAGAGAAAATATGGGAGAGAAAAAAAAAAAGTAGCATCTGTATCCAAGCTTTGAAGAGATCAGATTAAGAACGACATGTAGCTTTTACGCCATTACTTTATCAATTTATCCAATTTGTTTTAGAGAGAGACAGTTTTGCTATAGGCCATGTGTGCTCATGGGACAGAGAGACAGAAAGTAAGTAATCAACACCAGGGGTGATGGGCATGTCACAATCCCTTCACCTTCACTCCCTTCTCAGGACTTTGGGCATATACACACATTCACCCAGTGTGAGTTTTAAGTCACCGGGTATGGGATTTGAATCACGGTTGACTACGTAGGAGTCCAGTGATTTAATCATTACACCATCTGCTGGTCACTCCTATTTTAGGAGTAGAATCACTTGAGGGCCAGATGGTAGCACAGCTGTAAAATGCAAAGACTGACAGGCTGTGAGGCCGACAGTCATGCGATGGCTCCAGGTCTCTGTTTGCAGAGCTCTCCAAGTACTCCAAGGGGACACGTGCCCATGATTCAAGGCTGGTGGAAGCTTAATGGTGAAGTGCAGGATCCAAAACCTGTTCAGGAGCTCTTTTTCTCCCGCCCTTTCTCTTTTTTCTCTTTCTGTCTCTCTCACTCATGAAGAGGTAAATAAATAAACTTAAAAGTGAAAGAAAAAAAGAATAGATTCATTCTATAAAGTTCTCCTGCTTTCATTTCCTGCATGGATTTTGGACAAATTTAGAAGCTGAAAGTTATTTATGGGTCTCCAGGAAGGAACTCCAGTGTAGAAAGGTTGTGGAAATTACAGGATGGAGTTCATTTGAAGGTACACGGAAGGAATTGGAACTATCGGCCTTGCCACGTGTCCAGTTCTGGCCTCTCTGCGTATGAGCGTATCTGTTCAAACCAGGAACACATGAACTCAGTTTCTGGACATCAAACATGACTTAGGAAACATGTGCTACGTATTTTCAACTTTAGTAGACATTTCAGTGGCTCTGTGACTAAAACTATTCTCTCATTGTTATTTTGAAAAATAAGGCTCACAGATGTAGGACTGGAAAAATTTTTTAGGGAAATGTTCTATTTTGATTTAATGTAATGCTCTCTGTAAATATAATTTGAAAGCTCAGTAATTTGTTTAGCTAGTTTTCCCCTTCCTGATTATGTGAGCAATTGTATTTAATTTTTCTTAAGTGAGGGGAGGAGAGATAAAAACTAAGAAAGCATGTATGATAACATCTTTGGACTAATAGACAGTGTATCCATGCTGGGAAAATTCAGTTTTCACACTGTAATAATATACAGTGACTGAATGTATAAAAATAATAAAATATATAAAAAATGAAAATAACTGCCATAGTGATTGGCTAACTAGAGAACAGTAGCAAATAAAACAAAATACTAACTATAATCTACAGCTATATCTAGATGGAGCACACCAAGATGGGAGAAATACAGAAATAGGTGGTCACGTGCTATTACTTTAAACATTCCCCAAATTCTACAAAATCCTTCATAATGCTTCATATTCTATTTTATTAAGCTACAAATTATTCTCAGGATTGTTTCCCACATTACACTCATTTTGATAACCCATGGTTGATATTTTGTTTTTATATCTTTAAATCTCTCTTGTATGTAGATGTAATATAAATGAAAAATGGTAGAACGGAAAGCATAGAAAACATAAAAATTGCTAGCTTTCAAGGCTTTGAAGAAGAAGTGATTCATTGAATGTTGATCTTATCACACAGTAAATGTTAACTAGCCTTGCTTTAAAAATGTATATACCGGAGACCTAAATAAATTATAATTACAGAGACTTTTTATTAAAAATTTTTTAAACAAATGACCTCTACAAATCCTTACTTTCCTCCATTTATCTCAAACATCATCTAGAAAGGAATGTATTTCCCTCCTAAAATAATTGTGCAGTTTGTCTTCAAAATGCTATGCAAGGTCAGCTTTTACCCTGAAAATTATAATCAAGAATATGCAAGAACACTTTGGTTATGGAACAGAAAAAAAATTAGCATTAATGTCAACAGAAGGAAATTATGTGAATGCTTATTTGAGTTATAAGTCTTCAGTTTCTATTCACAGCAAAATAGTTAAGAGCTCTGATAAATGTATGCTTTTGGTAAATGTCTATTTATCATGATATGCATTGGATTAAATTATTTTATTTTACTTAAGAGTCCAATATTCCTTCATTCTGAAAACAAAAACAAAACCAGCCATAGAATTAGCTTTAAATGATTGCTACTCATTAGCTATGAGACATAAAGCAATCCAGGTGACCTCTGAGCCTATTTCCCTGTTTCTAGGGTTTGTTTGTCTTGGCCAGTAAAGGAACTTCTGACTTGGGATCTGCAAGCAATTCCCAACACAGCAAAAACGGCCGCATCAGGAGCAATCAATGATCCACACTCAGCGGTCATCAGAACTCTCTCGGAGAGAAGTAATTCTAGAAACTAGCTGAGTTATCCTCAATCTCTTCTATAGGAAGGATACAGAAATAAGTTCTCCATTCCCAAAAGCCTTTTTGAGTAAAGCGTGTTCAAGTCTTGGTTAGAGAAAGCCAAAAATCGTGGCCCATCAGTCATCAAAATGACATCAGAGTAAAAAAAGAAGAAAAAGTCATATTCAGTGGTACAGCCTAAGTGACCATCACCTGATGCAAAATAATAAGAGAAGCTGAGACAAATGCAATAGTATTGGTTCAAAAATACAACACTTTTTACTTAAAGTGACCATTTAAACTTTACTATTAAATAAAACCTATACTATTTTTGAAAATAAGCACTACTTTCTTTGTAAACTTCTATACTTTTTTTAGCAGATCTGTGAGTCTCTCACCACATGACACTTTTTTATTTTTTGGAGAGGTTTTTTGCTATAGGGCGCGTGTGCTCGCCAGACAGACAGAGAGAGACAGAGAGACAGAAAGCAGGAAATCACCCCCCAGGGGGGATGGCCACACTGCAATCCCTTCTCCTCCATTCTCCTCTCGGGATCTTGGGCACGCACGCATACGTGCCCGGCGTGAGTTTAAGCCACTGGGTCTGAGACTCGAACCGCGGTCAACTACGTGGGAGTCCAGCGACATAGCCATTATGCTAACTGCCAGTCCCACCACATGACACTTTTAATGGGAGGGGAAATATAGTCAAATAAAAAAATTTACTTTTTGACTTTATTATTTGTGATTCTCAATTTTTTAGAGAGGCTAATTGTAAAATACATAAAAGTAAACAGATATGCCATTGTTCTTAGGAAACTGCTTCATTGAGGGTTTTGGTCACATTGTGCTTTGTTCTTGGAAACAATTTACTTACGTCCAAAGTTTGAAACATAGCATTAATTAGATAGCATTCTGAGTATTCTTAATTCAGTCATGTATTAATAGTTTAATCACATAAATAAGAAACAAATTCTATTGGCGGTAGTGTCAGAACAGTGGTATAGAATGGTTTCCTTTAATCTTCACAAAGGATGCTTCTCCCTAATTTTAGAGTTTAGCATCTCAGGATACGAGATGACTTTCCAGATATTTTTACTTGCCTCTTTTAGGCTATTAAACATTGTAACTTTGTATTTTGGCTTGCTTCATAAAAAATGTATGCTTCTAGCCATTAGGTTCCTAATGCACAGCACTGGCATAATGCACCACAGCAGTCCTGCCCCTCTAACGGGTCTGTAACAGTAATACCCCAGGAGAAGGCTGGCAAGAAGCGCAGGATGCTAAACATAGCAGTGCTCCAGAGTCTGTGAAGTGATAGCTCAGTAACTTACATGCGGAAAGCTACTAACGGTCTGGAATGTGACACCAGATGATGCGAGCAAGTGAAATATTGAAATTTATCTTCATTTGAACAACAACAAAAAGTGACAATGAGCTGCAGAAAAGAAAACTATTAGGTCACCGCAATGTCGATGTCGATGCAGTGCGTCCCCCTGTCCTACTTTCAGGCCGTGTGAGACCCGGATGGTGAATTTTCTGTAAATAGGTGTGTGTACACACACACACACACACACACACACACACAATTATAAAAGTAAATGTTTTCTTCTGGCAAATCAGCACCGCTTAAACTGGCAAGAAAGGAAGATCTCCACTGTCCTGAATATATCTGACCTATGTCTGAGGAATCTATGTTGACAAGAATAATTATGTGCCACCTACTGTGTTTGGAACCACGATGTGTAGGTCAGGAAAAACAAGCACAAGTTTCAGGGGTTTTGTTGACATTTTTTCTGCTGTCTCTGTACTTGACTCACTGAACTTTTCCAACGTGTCATGAGCTGCCAGGAGCCTCTTCTCCTGTCGAGATTGGTTTTGACAGAGTCTCTGCACTGTCCCTGCCAGTACTCCTGACAATGTGCAGGAACCAATAAAAGGTAAATTCAGTTCCTTGAGATCATAGCAATTTTCTTCCAGGCTGTGCAGTAGTGCAATCATGCTTAATAGAAACCAGTTAGTATGATTTCCAAAGTAATTGTTATCTTTGTATAAGCCAAAAAAGTTCATTCAAAAGATCATAGGTGAAAATAAATTAAGAAATGTATGATTCGTTTCTCAAAATACTTCATTAGTTCAGTTCTCTGTATTGACCATTCACATCACAGAAAGTCTGATTTTTTTTGGCATTTTATTGCTAGCCTCCTAACTTTTTAATCATAAAATATTGTACAAAAGGGAACAAGGTTTTAATCTTGGTTCTCCATCTGCAATATGTGTGACTACACAAAAAAATCATGTAATTTTTCTGGACTTTAGAGTCTTACATACAAAGTAAGTGCTGTAGAATTAATTTTTAATTCATTCTTATTAAACTGCCTAAAGAAGTTGCTAAGAAGGTTGTTACCCCAAACAACTGGAATCATTTCAAAGAAAGGGTAGAGGGGGCAGCAGGTGGAGTATGGTTAAGGTGGCTGGACTCCTACATGGCCAACCATGGTTCAAGTCCTGGACCCAGTGGCTTGAAATTCACACTAGTCACATGTGCATGTATGCCAAGAATCCCAGGTGGAGAATGGAGGAGAAGGGATTTTGGTCTGGCAATCCACACTGTGGGGTGATTTCTGACTTTTCCTCTCTCTGTCCCTCCTGAGAAAACATACACCCTATGGTAAAAACCTTTAAAAAGAGAGAGAGAGAGAGGGTGAGAGAGAGAGAAATGTTAAAAACAATGGATTAAGTGATTTGTCTAATTTTGAAATCAGTTAATAACAGCATCAAGAAATTAATACATACTTTTCCTACCAAGTCATGTAAGTCATCCACTATTCATTGTTTCATGTTAAATATCTCCTTGATAATAAGGACATGATAATAGTCCTTTCTAAGAAAGCATATCTGGGGATGTTTGCATTATCTCCAACATTCAAGCTTTTTTCTTTTTCCTCAAAAACTGATAGTGATGTAGTGACAAAAATGTGATATTCTGCAGGACTGACCTTTGCAGAAGGACAGGTTCCAGGTTGCATAGGGAGACGTTGCTAAGAACACCAGGCACACGTGTCTATGACCCAGGGTTGGCCGAAGCAGGGAGTGCAAAGCTTTATCGGTGGTAATCTCTCTCTTTCCTCCTCTCTCTCTGTGACTCACAGAAGAAATAAAATAAGCAACTTTTAATGAAAGTGGTAAGAGACTCCAGATCACAATGGGAAGGTCACAACATATGGATTAAAATAATGGTGGGGAAACTACTGTATTTTGATGTTTGTTTTTCAGATCTGTAAATAAGAATCAAAATTCACAAGTTTGGAAATATACAAGGCTATGCAGCAGAAACAGTGGACATTGATACATACAAATGTAACAGCTGGATTAGATATTTCTCTGTTTCTCTGTTGCCTCGGCATTTCCTTATTTCCAAAAGCTTAATGTCTTCTGCAAATAAGATTTCACTGTGAGCTCTCTTTCTGGATCATTTATAACCCCTAAATAATACCCACTTTGGCAATGGGCCCTGAACTACCACGCTGCTGTAGTGTACAACAGATGAGACTCCATTTGTCCCTCCGTGTAATTTAAATTCATAACCCTGCCCAGTGCAAAACTGGCAACCCATTACGAGTCCAAGATTTCTTTTGTTAGTCAGAGGAATTGGACATATTGCTGAAAAGGCATATGCTTTAATCAAACATGTTCTTGCTCTTTTTATTAGTTAAAGAACAAACAACTTGCTAAGAGAACTAAAAAATAAAGCAATCAGAGAAAAAAGAAGCAAAATATATGAGAAACAAGAAATGTAAAATTGTTTGTTGATGATAACACATACGGTGATATCCTTGACTGAGCCAATATATCATGTACTCTGATGGAAAATCTCATTTTGTATTTTCTAATGATGCACAGTGTATGAATGTAAATAAATAAATTTAAAATAAGAAAAAGCGAAACAAACACAGAAACAATTAAGGTTTCTCCATAGAATTAAAGTGGTAAAGATGTGTGTACGTTCTCACTCTTAGCTGCCTCTTTTCCTTATTTATAACCTTCTCATGTTGATGTTGGTGAATGGCTTCAAATAGAGGATTTCAAGTGCAGGACTCTAGTTAACCACACAGAACCTTAAATTCCATTGTGTTAATTAGCATCTATCTGTTAATTCTCCTTTGATGGGTTCCTATCCTAAGGAACCAGTTCTGAGAAAGCTGATTCTAGCAGACCCTCAAGAAGGTCATACTTTTGTCCCTGTGGATTTGATGGCTCATCCATAGCATTTGCTGAGCTCTCCGTAAAGCCCTGTGCCCTGTGACATGCTGTACCCTCTCACCTACTGGTTCTGTTTCTTCCACTTGCATGCGTCTCTTCCTCGTCTGGGCATATTTTAGCTGACACCTCATCTATGGTCATCTCTGTCTGCCTGATTTTGCTCCACTACCTGTCTTGCTCCTGACAAGTGGTTAATGAATTCATTTTGAACAGCCCATGGTCTGTTCTATGTCCTTGCCTTGACCTTGGATAAATGAACACAGATCCACAATGAACTACCCCTGGTTCCACATTTGCACCTCTCTTAGACCTTGAAATTCTCAGAAATGAACCTACATCCATAAGTACCGCTATGTCATATCCTTAGTCTTGTCTGTCTGACTGCTCAGAATTCTAGCAGTTAGCTCAAAAAGGAATGCACCAAGCAGCCTGATATCCAAAAGTGAAGTAGAAACACATTTAAAAATGTGTATATTGTATTTTAATTCATCCATTATTATTCAGCTTATTATCTGCTGGCCACTCTATAAGGCACTGGAAATAAAAAGTTTTATAGATGAGAAACAGTTCTGTTACACTGGTCTTTACACACTTTTGTAGTTACATGTGGTTATACAGAACATCTGAACATATTTTTTTGGAGAGGTTTTAGCTATAGGGCACGTACGCTCACCAGACAGAGAGAGACAGAGAGACAGAAAGCGAGAAATCACCCCCCAAGAGGGATGGCCAAGCCGCAATCCCTTCTCCTCTATTCTATTCTCAGGATCTTGGGCATGCACGCACACGCGCCTGGCATGAGTTTAAGCCACCGGGTCCAGGATTCGAACTGTGGTCGACTACGTGGGAGTCCAGCAACATAGCTATTACCCTACCTGCTGGTCCCAACATCTGAACATTTTTAAGGCCTGGTAGCTTCCTTAGTATGCTGAAAATAAGGTGGTTTTATTGTCTGGCAACTGACTTTTCAAAGAAAGTACTTTGGCATTAATGAATACTGTATATTGTCTTCTTATTCTGTAGTCGTATAGTAAAACAAATTCCACTTTTTCTCTTGTAGGCAGTCAATCTCAATTGGCTAGATTCAGAGGGGCATGAAGGGTTTGTGTGAGGGACAAAAGACTACAACAGCCATTACACTATAAATAGGTAACTTTCTTGCCTACATTTTCAGCAACATAAGTAATACATTTTCCCTAAAAATTATGCTGTGAGATTTGCATAAAATAATATTCTCCCCATTTCTTTTTCTTTCTTTCTTTCTTTTTTTTTTTGGAGAGGTTTTTGCTATAGAACATGTGCACTCATCAGAAAAACAGAGAGAGACAAAGAAACAGAAAACGAGAAATCACCCCCTGGGGGGGATGGCCATGCTACAATCCCTTCTCCTCTATTCTCCTCTCGGATCTTGGGCATGCATGCATATGCGCACAGCGTGAGTTTAAGCCAGCCGGTCCAGGACTCGAACCACGGTCGACTACATGGGAGTGCAGCGACATAGCCATTATGCTATCTGCTGATCCCTCCCCATTTAGAAAGAAAGAAATCAGTAATCAATTACTCTTAATTTAAGAGACATTAATTAGGATTAGATTTGTGCCTTATGTGTCATGGAAGCAAAATCTCATGGTAGTAACAGTGATGAGAAGAACCAATAGAAAAGCTGGAGAGTAGGAGAATGGTCTCAATAATCTTTTGAGAATTTTGAATTTTATTTGGTGAAAAAATGGAAATCATTGAAGGCTTTCAGTGAGCAAGGTTGTAACAAAAGTTTAATTACATATAGCCACTGTACGAGGTTTATAATATTTCCATTTTAAAAGTGAGAACCTTAAGGTTTAAGATTGCATCATGTAACAACGCAATGATCAGGAAGTGAGGCAAGCATTTCAACTTAGGTCTGTGTGACATATTTATTTCTTTTTGTCCAAAACTGAACATAAATAAAATATGGAAAACAAAGATGAGAAGTGGGATATGAATAGAAGGAGCATTTGAAGAATTGATGTGAGTAGATTTAGTTATTGTAAGACTTTGAAAACTTCATAGAAATGGAATTAAATTGCAAGTTTATTTGGTGCAAAAAGTTTTTGAAATCCACGTATCATTTCTTCATAACATGTATTCTCCTTAACCTTTAGGAAGACCTTTTATATTGAAACAGGTTCTAATATGGAGAAAGGGAAAAGTTAAAAAATAACTACATATTTTGAAAATAGGAAAATACACTATTGATGTAAATTGGGAGATAAATTAGCATTATACAAACAAAAGTGTTGCATTACAAACCAATCCTAAATAATGTTATTTTAGGTTATTTAAAAGTTATCTAATGTGTTGTTTAATTAAAGATGTTTACTGTATTTAAAGTGAGTCTGGTCCCATGGTAATGCACTACTCAGGAAAAGTTGGATACTCCGTGGAGACCATGGTCAGGTGACCCTGAAACACATGAGTGTGTGAGATTTGACAGGCTGGAGGACTGGAGGAAGGGGGTGCATGTGACAAGACCCCCTGGAAGGAGCTCATGGCACTCACCCTCTCACTCTTAGACTGGCTCACTTATGTGTGCATGTGCTCTGCTATGAATAAAAGACCAAAGTTGGGACCAGCGGAGGGTATCATGGTTGTGTGGCTGGACTCCACATGCCAGACTATGATTCAAGTCCCAGACCTGTCAGCTTGAAACTCATGCCAGGCATATGTGTGTGTGTGCCCCAAATCCCAAGATGAATGAAGGAGAAGGGATTGTGGTGTGGCCATCCGCATGGGGGGGTGGGGTGATTTCTCACTTTCTGTCTCTCTGGTGAGAGTGCTATAGCAAAAATCTCTTTTAAAACAAAAGGAACAACAACAACAACAACAAAACAGACTGACATTTATACATGACATAAGTCTTTTTACAGATTCCTTCACTTAATTTATTGTTTTGATACAAATCAGTAAAATAGATTCCGCTAGAAAGATGAAGAAATTAAGCCTCACAGAGGATAGGTAACACGCAATGTTATATAGTGAATGCATGATGACACAAGAGTATGAATTCATATTTTTTTTCCAAATCCAGGATTACAAGAGGTTCTTAAGATGTGATAAATAGTCATAAGCACTTTTAACTTCCTTAAATCAAATGGAATACACATAAATCCCAAGCTAAATAAACCTAGTTATCAATCTATTGAAAGGCATCAAGGGAGACTTAGGTAAGCTTAAGACATAATTTTGAGTTCATCACAGATATAAAGAGCTCAGCAGTGGTAGACTACCCTTACCTTCCTAAATGTGAATAAGCTAAAAAACCGTCTGCCCAGCATGATGCCCTGTGACATCTGAAGGCTGTGAAGGTGGTCTAATGACCTTGGAGGTAACATCCTTTATCCTAACTATGGGACCTAAAAGAGCAATCTTAATTGTATAATATTCAAGTCTATCATCAATTGTTTTTTAATTCTATGACATTAAACAAAGAATACAGTAAAAAATAAAGAAGTTTACTCCACAATGCACAAGGAGACATTACCCATGGAGTTTCTCACTTGACGTAGAATTCCAAGCTGTCTCTGCCCCTGTAATTCCTTACTCTCATCTCATCCTTTATGTTTTAATTTTTTTTTTTCTTTGAATTTGGGAGCTTATTTTTTTTTCCATGTAGTGCACCTATAATAATATGTCTCTATCAGTCATATTAACACACAGCATGTGTTCACACGCTGCTTACCATATTGAAATAGGTGTGTCTTTCGATGAATATCATACCTATGAGAAAGTATTTCCTTGAGAATCTTTGCAGTTTGGTTTTCAGGCTTAATGGTTGGCAAGTTAGTTATTTAAGAGTACAGTAACAACACAGATTTTAGCAACTATCATGCATCATAAATGATAGTTATTAGACTCCATGAATTCCATTTTTAAATTTCCAAATAAAATGGGGAAAAAAAAAAAAAAAAAAAAACTAGTTCTATTGTCACAATCAAACTAGTTCATCTTGGGAACCGCAGGCAGTATAGTGGTCATGGTGCTGGACTCCCACGTGGTCGACCATAGTTCAAGTCCCAGACCTGAAAGCTTTAAAGCCACACTGGGTGTAACGTGTGGGAATACACAAAAATCCCAAGAGGAGAATAGAGGAGAAGGGGATTGTAGCAAGGTGGTCATCCACGTTGGCGGTGGGTGGGGATGTATGTGATTTCTTGCTTTCTTTCTCTCTTAACTCTGTCTCTCCAGCAAGCACATACACCCTGTAGCAAATTCTCTAAAATAAATAAATAAATAAATAATAAACTAGTTAATCTTAGTGGAAAACTAAATCTTTGCAATTCACTCTATCCTTCACTGAGACAAGTAGAAAGAAAGAATTATGAAAATTACAGTGTCTACCAGTTCTTCCAGTTACAAAGACAGCAGTAGGAAGAAATGGTCATTCTGGAGAGCGAATGTATGTAAACAGCGTGGCACAGATAGTCTTAAAGAAGGAAGGGGGCAATTCGAACAATTCATATAACTTCTCTGTCATCCCTAACTCTTAGGAAATTATTTGCTACATCAAAGACGGTTGGTGTGGACTGTCTTTTAGAGGAAAATCAGTGCCAACATCTTGGGTAATGGGCTATAGAACAGACAGGGTGCCACAGATTTGGAGTCCTGAGGAACTGGGACTAGCTCATTAAAATTCATAAATATTTACACAATATTTTACTGATGTAAATTTTATATCTTTTTTTTATTTCAATCATACCTTTAACATGCAATTGGCAATTTTTAAGTTTGGTTTTAATTAAAATTCAAGGTAACCATTCGAAATGGATGTATATTGCTGTTACTTGTGCTCCTACTTAGTCAGTTCTTTAAAACTGAAAATGTTTTTGACATTTAAATATTTTGTAAAGTATATATACATTTTCCTTAAACTTTAACACACATAATTTGGTTTCAAAATGTACACGTTTTTAAAGCTTTTGATCTATTTTTCCAAGTGGCTCACCATAAAGAATCAAATTACGTCCTGGTGTTGTAGAAGATGGTATATTTATCCCTAGCCTTATAAACAATGCGTGCTTTGTTTTAATTCCCCATTTGACAGGTAAACTCAGGTTTGATTATCTCTTTAAGCTATACTCTGGCTCTTTGTCCATAATCTCTCACGTGGACATCTGCCACTTGTGTCCTCCTCCTTCCACTCAGAGCCAGTTACGCTTTGTCCACTGTCCAGTTTCATTCAATTAGTAGCAATCAGATGTTTGTATGCTAAATGTTAATATTTAGATTTTAGAATACAAATTATTTATTTACCAGTAGTTTAAATTAAAAAAATAATTTTATCCATGAGTGAGAGAGCTAAGAGAGAAAAAGAAGGAGAACGTGAGAAGAGCCAGGGAGCCCGTTCCCCTAGCAGGGTTCTGACACCCCAGCCTGCCTGTCTCTGCAGCCCCAGACCACAGACACGCTGCTAAGGGAGCTCCCGGAGCAGGAACCTGCGACCTTTCTCGTGGATCCAGTTGTGTTACTTAGAATATTTGATTTCTCTACATCTTACTAGGGTGTGCTGTGAGGAAAGCATTCCGTTGTATTTCGTTTTCACCTGGGAGCCACTTGGTGCCCTCCCACAGGTTGAGTAACCTACCCTTTCCCTCTGATGCAGAACGGCATCTCAGTCCTGCTGCCTTCAAGTGTATCCTTCCCGGGACACCTGTTGGTCTGTGTCACCCTACAAACTGCTTTGACGTCCTAAGCACAGGAGAGGTTGGAAGACACAGGACACCAGTGTGTCCTAGAGTGTCCTAGAGTGGTTGGGCAGACTCGAAGAGTCAAAAAGTTGATGAGGCAGGGGCCTGGTTTGTGGTCTTGTGGTTAAGGCAGCTGGATCCCACATGGCCTACTATGTGGTTTGAGTCCCTGCCTGGTGATTGATAAACACACAGAGGCATACGTGTGCATGCTCCAAATCCTGGCGGGGTAGAGAAATCGAAGAGAAGGTATTGTGGCATGGCCATGCCCAGAGAGGGGAGCTCTTTCTGTTTCCCTCTCTCTGTTTCTCTCTCTCTCTCTCTCTCTCTCTCTCTCTCTCTCTCTCTCAGTCTCTGTCTAGTCAGTGCAGGAATAGTCTGCACTAAGAAGTGAAACCTCCAAGAGATTTTCCTTTCCCTTGATGTGAACTTCAAGGGAAAAAAAATCATAGAGGTAGGAGAAAAAACATATTGAGAGGATGGAAAAATAGACAATAAGAACAAGAAATAATTTGTATTTTTACGTGTTCCTCCTTTCCCACAATTGCCTTGGCTGTGGAGAGTGGACCGTGTTTGAGCTGCGGAATGAGAGAGTGCGATCAGCGCGCAGCTGGGAGACCAAGGCTGAGCACCTACGGAGGCAGGGCGGAGATTGTTCCAGAATGAGATGGCCTCCCAATTTGGAGCAGGGAGGGAAGCCTCCAGAGGAAAGCCCCGCCTTTCTTTAATTGTCATGGTGGTCTGAGGACAGCCTTTCCTAACTGCCCAGTAGCCAAAGGAAACGTGCTCTCTGAATGCAGAGACGTTGCCCGCACATTTGCACTTCCACTCTTTATTTAAAAGGGCATGTGCACTCACCAGAAAGCAAGTGTGAGAGAGAGAGAAAAGGAAAGTGATAAAACACCTCTTCCTCCTCCCATGAGGAAGGGTCACTCCACAATCTCTTCTCCTCCTTTTCTGCCTCCTTTACAGATTTGGGGCACACATGCAGTGTGTTTTCCAAGCCACCAAGTCTGGTACTTAAATAGTGCATTTGGCCATGTGGGATCCAGCTGCCTTGATCACCAGCAGGCCCCACACTTATACATTTTATAATAATATAAATTTTGCCAAAAATATTGAATGAGATATGAAATGTAGGGAGAATTCTTTGTTTTTGTGTAATAAATACACTCATTTACACCTTAAATGAAATGACAATGCACACTAAAATATATTACCTGGGTCTTTGTGGCTGCACTAACAAGCACAAACATTTCATGTGGGTTTAAATACATTCCCCCAGGCGTGCAATGTAGTCTATACACCAGCAGCTTAAGATATAGTCACCCACAGTGTCGCTCTCTTTCCGGCTCCTGGTATGGGTTCCTTAAACACATCCCTTACAGGGATATTTCCAAGGCTGGGTTACTTGATGGACTGGAGTCTCAGAACATACTGCCCCTAAAACCATAGAAACTCCCAGTGTAAGGAAAAAGGTGTAAATATATATAAAGAAGGTGTAATATAATATACAAAATATACTGGGATCAGAGTTGGTGAGCCTCTATACCATCTGCTTAGATAAATTAGGTAAACATATTTTAATGCCAGCAGGCCGTATTGATGAACACTTCTTAGCAAGAAACAAAGTTGAATCTGCAGAGAATTCATAAAAAAATGTTTCAAAGCATCACACAGGCTCCCAAAACACCTTCACAGAGGGTGTTTTTATCTTATTCTGTGGTTTTACAAATGTCTGGCATGGTGCCAAGGCCTTTTCCCAGCTACCCAGAGAACGAGGGGATGAAGCTGAGCTGCTGGGAGCAGGTGGCGGTCTTAGCTAGCCTGGAAAGTCATACTCAGCTTATTTCAGAGGAGGGCAGAGCCAGTCCCAAAGCTCCTTGCAAGGCAGAGTGTGAGGATGAACTAATTACTCTGGAGAAAATTACCTCTTCTCTCCAAGGGCTCCCTGGCTTATTGCTATCTTCGTTTTTGTTAACAGCATGACTACGGAATCCTTAAGAGTTGATTTCAATTTTGTTTCACTTAATCATAGTCATAGTCTTTCATAGTGTTTAATTGCATAAATCATTAGTAGAGTGTTCCTCTAGAAACCTTCCCTTTCTATCACCAAAGAAAACATAGTTTGTTTTTTTTTTAGTATAATCTCTAGTCATGGTTCCCACCCACATGACACACACTCTTATAATAGAACTCCTCATCCCTAATCATTTCGGTTGAGAAGAGGGTCATCTGTATAAGTAAACTTAAGAATATATTGGCTCATCAGAAAAGCCATGACATATTTTTGTGTAGAAAAATATAGAAAATACGTCATGACTTTTCAGATGACCTAATATTTTTAACTCAAATTTCCCCATCTTAAAGGATAGGGTATGCGTATCTAAACAACACACAATAGCAAAATTGTCTGTTCTTATTCAAATTATTATACAATATTCTTCCACTATACAATTCACATTTTTTTAACCTGTGTTGGGTATTCTAGTACATTGGGAACAAGTGATGAGAGAGTTATGTTATTTCATTAGATGGTATCATTTAGGTAACAAAGAGATTGTTCTCAGTGTCTCAGTTATCTTGATATTAGGAATATTTTCCTCACAGTTTTCCATATTCTATTGCACAATTTGTTTGGGACAAGTTGATGCAAAAAGCACTTTGTTCTTAAGATTTAGATTTGATACATTAAACACTGCAAAGGGATATACACCCTTATTTCTCTGCTCTTATTCACATCAGTAGTTTTATAGAGTATTATTCACTTCAGTGGTTTTATAGACTACTCCTCTCTGTGAGAATGAAAGCACGTGCGAACAACGTAATCAAACAACATATTTTTCCATTTCATGGACAAGGGCCTACTGAGAGGGAGGTCTGTCTTATGTTCTGGTGTCTTGCTAGTCAATGTATGATCAGTTGAGCATGATATCTGTACTCACAGAAACCCATTAGGGATGTATTTGTGAGCCCTGCCCTAGATCATCCAACTCAAAACTGCTTCCACTCTGAATTTCCAGGAAAAGAATTCAGACTTCTGATGCAACCTGTGAAAAAGTTAAGAGTGAAAACTGGTGATGGAAGAAGAAAGTACGAGAATCATGGGGTGCGAGACCTATTTGGCCAGCAAGAATGCCTCTGTGACATTTCTGAATGTCCTAGTGTGACTTTGGCCCCCCCAACAACCACATCTCTGAGTAGAACATCTTACTGGAATACAAATTCTTGACAATTTAGTAGTGAAGAATGCAGAGATTTGTATGAGATTAAAAAGTATAAAACAAAAAGGATAGAGAGAGAAAAGGAAGGAGGTCAGGAAGCCAGTACTGAGATGAGCCAACAGCTATAGGACGCTCAGCTAAAATAACCAGTGACAGGAACAGCTAAGTACTCTAGTTCTTGTTGCAATACGCAGTGACATTTTTCTTCAGCTTCCACCGTGCCTCTGCGACATCCCCGTTGTCTGCAGTTTGCTTCTTCATCCTCCTCTTGCTCCTTAAGCGCTATGCACACCAGAATGTGTCCAGTCAGCTGTCAGCATTTGCTTGCATCTGTCTCCGACAATTAAGATGAAATTCCTTGAGTTCAGAGACCAAATTTTGTACCTGTCATATATGAGTGCTTGTCTATGAGTCATGAATGAATGAATAAGCAATGATCCTGGCTTAAGAACGGATGTTGTCAAGAGACCAAACAAACAAAAAGAATAAAGAAAAGACAGATTAACTAACACTTCCTCCTTGCTGGTTGCAGTCTGAGACTAAGTGATGTTTGACTTTGTTAACTGATGAGTAAAGAACAGGGCCAAGTGTTCTTGCAAATACTGAAATTCCATGTGCAAATACCATCAGGCTAGAAGAACTATTTAGCCCAGAAGGAGAAAACTTAACTAATGTGACAGGATGTAATTAGGAAAGTAAATACTCAGACAAAACAGAAAGAATTATTCCAAAAAGATAGGCTTCTAAGGTAAGTGCAGAAAACATTAGCTTCATGTGTTAGCCAATGTAAATGAAATTTAAAATGTATATTTTCTGAAATAAACATCACTATATTAAGCAAATAAGTTGAATTATGAAAAAAAGCTTTTGTAATTGTGTGAGTGAAGACTATTCAAAATCATTTGCATTTTTATATCTATATAAATTATTTTGCATTGGGATAGAGTCTATGTCAAAAAATAAACATGCACACAATTCTAATATTTACTTAATTTCCCCAAATAATTTATATCTAATAACTTACTTTTTATTTCTTTATATTTATATCCTTATTTGTATATAAAATTATAGCATATCACTTTTTAATTCATCTGGCACCAGTTTTATAGAACTGGATAAAACCAACATATTCAAAACGAAATGAATATCCTATACTCTGAACCATACAGGAAAATCCTTATAACTAACTAAAAATCTACATTTTTGAGGTCAGTAGGTGGTGTGCTGGTTAAGGTGCTGGATTCTCATGTGATCAACAGCAGTTCAAGTACCAGACCTGGAGGCTTGAACATCATGCTAGCGGGGCTGAGACCAGTAGTTAGCATATACGTTCTGTCTTATTCTTGTACAAAGGGACAGATAAACTGAAAAAGAACTCCTTTTTTGAGGGGGATCTTGATTTTGTGCCTCCATGTACCAGGTATAAAAATACCTATTTCTAACCCTCTTTGATTTTGTGCTTGTCAGATTTTTCTTAGTATTTTTGTAATACAGCCTCATTTTGGGGGGTAAGGGGTCTTTAATCTGATTATAATTTAAATCTCCTGATCACATGAATATTGCTTTTAATCTTTGCTGGTACAGAAAATTAACCCATGCAGGGTCATGGTGCCTCCTGGCTTTCCGCTAGCAGGATGCCTGTGCTCTTTTAGTCATCTTCGAACATTCTGCCTTTTTTTGGATTAGTTTTTAGGGCTGCCGTAAGAAAGTGCCCCACACTGTGTGGTTTACACTGAATAATTTTTCTTTTCTTTTCTGTGTTTTTCAAAATTCTCAGACCTGGAAGTCTGAAATCAAAGTCTCGGTAGAGTTGACCCCACCTCTTCGCTCTCTCCTTGGCTTAAATATAGCCAGCTCCTCTCTGTGTTTTCATGTGGTCTTCATTCAGTGTGTCTGTGTCCAAATTTCCTCCTCTTGGAAGAAAACCATTCACACTGGACTAGGTCCCACTCTAACGGCCTCATTTCACCTTAATTATCCCCTTAAAGATTCCATGTCCAGTATAATGGTATTCTGGGGCTTAGGATTCTAATATGTAAATTTGGAGGATCACAATTCAACCTATAACATTACTAAAGATTAAGATTTAAATTTTATTGTATTTGTGTGCTTCTCATAATTCTCTAAATCCTTTCCAAATAAGTCTGTTGTCCATTTATTTTCCATCCTTAAATTATCCTTTAGTACTGTCCTTGAATCTGTACTTCTTTGGGAATCAAGTTCAATATACTTTGACCTTTTATCTCCATAGAGAGAATTAATCTATTGTTTCATACACTATCCTTGACTTCAGGAAATATAATCCACTCTGGCTAGTCTGGGCAAGAGAAAATTTATTAAGGCATATTAGAAAGCTTGCAGGGTCATTAGAAGGCCCATAGAAACAACTGGGTATGGATTTACAGAAAGAATCCAGGTCCATCGCTGAACTAGCTTGATGAAAGAGCAGAGCAGCTACAAGTTTCCAGCTCCAGATGGCTGGCTCTGTGGCCACTATTGCCTCAAAATATCTAGTCCATGATCATTCTTTAAATTACTTATTAAAAAATTCATCTCATGAGGGACTATCCAAGAATGACTTCTCGAAACTGTTGAAGTCAGTACCTAAGACTAAAAGCTATGATAAGTTTGTTAAAATTCATAGTCATTTTATTATGTGAATAATTTCAAATCTTATGGAAATTGGCTCTTCCTGGTGGGTTCAGTAAGTACCAAACTGAACTGCAGTACTGAAAACCACATATCAGACTGTAGGTTGGGATCCAGTGTCAGCCTGAAAATATACTGAGCATGTGTGCATGTGCCCAAGATCCTGACAAGCTGGAAGACTGGGGAAAAAGGATTTTAGTACAACCACACACTTTCAAGAGAGCCTCTCTTCCTCTCATATGCATGTGCTGTCTCATGTGCTATCATGAATAAACTAAAATAAACTTAAAAAAAACTTTCTGAAAACAATAAAGATGCATTCACCATACATTGATCATATTAGACTCACAATCATGATAGATTTACCTCATAAATTATGTTTATTAATAATGTTTCAGTCCTTCGGCCTTATTGCTTTAATGGCCAATGTTCATGGAAAACAAAATATGAAATGATAGTTAGCACTAAATTCTATTCCTTTTTATTTGGATATCATACTATATGTTCTTTGGAAAGAACTGTTTCTTCCAAGTTAATCTGCTCTGGGCCATGAAGACAGGTTTTTTTCAGTAAGGTTTTGATTTTGTCAGTCTTCTTCATGGTAAAACAGCCTTTGCTGCTCTTTTCAAGTTGTTTCTTTAACTTAATGGTGATTTCACTTCTGCTTTGTTTCACATTAAAAGTCATAAATCAAAAGACAAAAATTAAGAAAGCTTATTCTTGCTTGTCTTTCTTCTGATAATTTTGTTTAATATTCTTCTAAGGTGTCTTGTCTCTTCCCTAAAGCATACATAGCTAAAATTACATTTCCAGAAGTCTTATACTAAATTAATCCTTCACATCCAAAAATTTAAAGCTTATTAACCATTTCTAGAATTGCAATTGGCACAGTCTATTGGAAAGGGCTTCCCACTCTCCAGCTTTAATGTCTCAAGTGTATACTTATGTATGATTCCTTTATAGATACTCTATCATAATGTTACCAATGCAGCTTAAATTTCTTACACTTGAATGCATTTCTACTACTTTGGAAGTATCTGTGATATTGACCTGAGAAGACATTAGATTTTTATATGACATAATGTAAAAATATTGATCATAAAAATAAACATTATCTACTGGGGACCTAACATATTTTAAGCAATGACTATCTTCATTTTAAAAATAAGAAGGAAAAACTTTTAAAAAATTTAAACATATTGTCCAACTATACACTACTAAATAAATGATCATTTATTTATGAAGTACTAACTGAATAACTACATGTTCTACTGATTATTCTATGCACTAAGGATCTAGTAATAAAGAGAACAGACTATGTTCCAGCCATCAGGAGATTTATGTTCAGTAAAAAGGAATACAAATTTGGAAAATAATTCAGTGTTTATCATAACAAATGGTGCTAAGGGCTATGAAGCAAAATATAACAGAGTAAGGGAGAGTGTTTGAGAGTGGCAGAGATGCAGAGGGGATTGGAGCAGGCAGGACATACTACAAAGACAAGTAAAGAAGAGCATTGAACAGAAAGAGCAGCGCGTGCTGACGCTCTGAGACCCTTCTCAATGCCTCGTGTGCTGGAGGAAGAGAGTGAGGGGAATGAAATGTACTAGGAAAAGTAACATATGGATCAGAAGGAAAAGGGCTTGTGAGGGAGATTTTGCAGGATCTGTCTTTGTGCAACATAGTTGGCCATGTTTAAGCAACGCCTAAGATAAGAATTAAAGACTAAGTAGTTTTGGGGAAGAGAGATTCTTGGAAATATCAGTGCTAATTTGGACGTATGAAACAGGGAAAATAAAGGAGAAAATATGAAGTTAATTCATAAGTGGGTTACTGCTTAGGGATAACAGCACTATATCCTTGTGAGAAATCAGGTTGATGGTGTATCACACACCTCAGAGCGGTCTCACCTGTGGGCTGAGGATGTTGTAATATTTGGCTCCCACTTGCTTCTCTCAATGATTTAGGGCTGCTTGAAGGGCATTAGTTCTTTCTTTGTTCCGGGTTGACTTCTCATAGGCCTGTATTCTTTCTACACTCAGAGAAAATCCCCAGGAAAGGAACCACAGTTGCTTACAGTAGAAAAGGATCTATTTTGGAGCCATATATGCTAGGGAGGTGATAACATGGGAAGGCAACACTGACACCAGCTTGGCTTAACTACTTGGGGTCTTCTGAACACAGAAGTGGCATGAGTTTATCTGCATTACTTCAGGTACTAGAGTAATGAAATGAATGGGCAATGAATGAATAATGAAACTGGCTAGATGAAATGTAATATGAGCAGAAACAAGGAGTTAGACTATTACAATCATCCAGGAAAAAGAACCATAGGCTTGAACTAATGCAGAAACAGTAATGCAGTGGACAAATTATGAATGCATGGGACCAGCAGTTAGCGTAATGGCTGTGTCGCTGTACCCCCACATGGCTGACCGCGATTCAAGTCCCGGACCCGGTGACTTAAAACTCACACCGGGCGCGTGTGCATGCGTGACCAAGATCCCGAGAGGATAACGGAGGAGAAGGGATTGCGGCGTGGCCACCCCCCCTGGGGGGTGATTTCTCACTTTCTGTCTCTCTGTCTCTCTCTGTCTGTCTGGCGAGCGCACGCACCCTATAGTAAAAACCTCTCCAAAAAAAAAAAAAAATATATATATATATGAAAGCATTATGACAGTAGCACTAATGGGCAGTGATGATGGACCAATTGTGGAGTGGAAAACAAAGAACTTCTAAAGTTGTCTCTGAGGGTTTTAACTCAGGGAAATGAAAAAACGGAGTCATTATTTACAGAGATGAGAGAGTACAGGGTGAGAGTTTTTGAATAAAGGAGTGAAAAAAATAAATTTGAGTTTTAAAATATTCCTATACCACAGATATCACTATTTTCACGTTGCAGATGAGAAAAACATGCCCAGAATCCTCAGGACTACCCAGTAAACTTAAATATGTTTAGACTGCCAAGTGAGGGCAGTAATGTTTTTTTATGTGGTGTTGAAGGGTAAAACTAATGATGTATGTCACATGTCAAGTACATAGTAGGTTCTCTTATGATGGCAAGCTTAAATAAGAATTTTTTTCACTATTTTATATAAAAATGTGTATCTAGAGCTTACATTCATTTTTAATTGTTATGTCTTATACTCAGAATGTTTCCCAAAACAGGATAAAATGGAATTAGGACCGCTGTTGACCTTCTGCTCAGACTTCACCGTCCTGCCCTCCAGACTGATCCAGGACAAACCAATCACCAGCCATCTGTATCTGAGTTCTGAGCACTCCTTTCAGATATTAGAACCACTGACAACCTTCTGCCGAGGCTTTACACTCCTGCCCCATAGATAAAGCCAGGAGAGCACCCTACTTTTTCTCTTTGTCTCTGTCCATATCTCTCTCTTTCTCTCTCTCTTTCTCTCTCTCTCTTTTCAAATTTTTAAAGTTCTTAGCTCTCTGTCTCTCTTTTGTCTTGCCAATTCTTACCTTCCCCCCCACCCCGAAGGGACAAGCCAACACCAGTCATCTCTATTGAGTTCTGAGTACCCCTTTCCTGTGCTTTAAAATTATTTTATCTCTCTTTTAAATTGTTTTCATCTTCTCTCTCTCTCTCTTTCTCTCTCTCTCTCTTTCTCTCTCACTGTTGTTTTCTTTCCCTTTTCCTTTTATTTTTACCTTGCTCACTTTTCTGTTCAGCATCCACACACTAAGTTTCTAGACAAGACTAGGTGCACAGTAGCAAAATTTCAGAAAACTTTTAAGGTCACATTAATCTTCAATTTCCATTGAATCTGAGGAACAAAAGGAGAAAACCGGTAGTGTATAGACATCGCAGGTCACCTCCTCTTGCATTCCTCTGAATGCTCACATTTAACTCCAAAAACTAGAAAAAATGTATAATCCATCAGATGATGAGAAACCACGGCAGAGGCACAAGAAATATGAGAAACCAAAAAAATTGTCCCCTAAAGGAAAATAATTATTCCTCATCTTCCACAGACAATACAAGGGAACTCATGGAAATTTCGGATAAAGAATTTAAAATATTCATAGCGAAAAAGCTAAAAGAGATGCAAGATAAGAGAGACATCAAACTCCAGAAGATGCAGGAGAAAAGAGACAATGAGTACCAGGAGGTGAGGAAGTTCTTTCATGATCTTAAAAAGGAAATACACACCATAAAAGGAATCAAACAGAATTGTTAGAGTTGAAGGCTGTAATACAGGAAATCAAAACCTCCCTTGAAAGTATCAAAAACAGATTAGATCATGCAGAAGACTGAATCTCAGATGTAGAAGATAGAACTTCTGGCTTAGAAAAATTCAACAAAAGTACTCAGAAAATAACGTCCAAAAATGAGGATAACAAACGAGTAATACTAGATATCATTAAATGCCTAAACATCCATCGGTATTCCAGAAGGTGAAGAAACTAATAAGGGCATTGATAATCTATTCAATGAAATCCTGGAAGAAAACTTTCCAAACCTAGAGAGGCACTTAAATATCCAGACTCAATAAATACAAAGGATCCCCCATAGAATCAGCCAAAGTATTTCTTCTCCAAGGCACATCATAATCAGATTGACCAAAACCACAGACAGAGACAAGATACTAAAACTGGAAAGAGAGAAATGTGAAGTTACTTTTAAAGGATATCTCATCAGTCTAACATCAGACCTCTCATCAGAAACAATGCAAGAAAGAAAAGAGTGGGAAAATATATTCAAAGTGTTAAGTAAAATACAGTTTCTGGGACCAGCAGTTAGCATAATGGCTATGTTGCTGGATTCCCAAGTAGTCGACTGCGGTTCGAGTCCTGAGCCTGGTGGCTTAAACTCAGGCTGGGTGCGTGTGTGTGCATACCCAAGATCCCGAGAGGAGAATGGAGGAGAAGGGATTGCAGTGTGGCCATTCCCCCTGGGGGGTGATTTCTCACTTTCTGTCTCTCTGTCTCTCTCTGTTTTCCTGGCAAACTCAGGTGTCCTATGGCAAAAAAATCTCGGGACCTGCAGTTAGCTTAATGGCTATGTCGCTGGACTCCCACGTAGTCGACTGCGGTTTGCGTTCTGGACCCGGTGGCTTAAAATTCACACCGGGCGTGTGTACGTGCGTGCCCAAGCTCCCAAGAGGAGAAGGGAGGAGAAGAGATTCTGGCGTGGCCATCCCCCCCTGGGGGGGTGATTTCTCGCTTCCTGTCTCTCTGTCTCTCTCTGTCTATCTGGCGAGCGCACGCGCCCTATAGCAAAAAAAAAAAAAAAAAAAAAAAAAAAAAAAAGAAAGAAAGAAAAAAATCTCTCCAAAAAAAAAGAAAAATCAACTAAGAATACTATGCAAGGCAAGATTATCCTTCATATGGAAAACAACTCCAAATACATTCTCAGATAAATGAAAAGTGAAAATTTACCAACACCAAACCAGCTCTTCAAGAAGTTCGAAGGGAGTGCAATACCAGGAAAACAAAAGTTAGACACACAGAAATAAGAGTGCAAAAAATAACCAAGAAAATGACCAGCCTAGTAATAGGGACAAGTCAGAGTAGAATGTTAAATTCCAGAGTTTTAATGGAAAACTCAGACCATAGAAACACTGTAAATTAAATATAATAAAGATTAATTACATGAGACTGAAATGGTGAAATATAATTTAATGACTTTTGACTAAAACATTAGTGGTTTTCTTCTATGCTTTATTTTCCATATTTAAGGGTTTTTTTGTCTTGTCTTGAACTGTTGATAGTTTAATCTACCTACTATTTGAACTGAGTCCTAACCTTTCTCTTGGCTTTAAGTCTTAACATTTTTGAGTTTGATTAAAACTAAAATTGTTTTCCTTGAAATTAAAAAATGCATTAAAATACCTATTTAATTACTGCAGTAAGCTATATAGCTCCAGCGAGGTGCTACTATTTATAATATGCTCACTTTACTCACTGAGGTTTACACCTAAAGTCAGACATGTGTTCATAGAATGTATAAATCAGCTGCACTTGCTATTGAAAGTATTTAGATTAATTAAGATCTTCTGTGAATCAATAAAATATGAAGGAAAAAAGGGCATGGAAAGCAACTGTAGATATCGCAGACAGTGTGAAAGGAGGGTGGGAAATGGCAGATGGGGAGAGGTAGGGAATCAAGGGGGAAAAAAGGCAAAAGTATATACGGAACAAGAAATGGAAAATTATTTGTTGACGATAACATGTATGGTGATATCCTTGATTAAGCCAATATGCCATGTATTCTGGATGGAAAATTTCATTTTGTATACTGCAGTGATGTAAAGTAAATGAATGTAAATAAATAAATAAATTAATTAAAAAAAGAACTGAGGTGTAATTTGGGATTTTATCACGTTTTTAACTTTTTGAGAATGTAACTCCTACCTTCTCTACATATAATAAATCTATTATCTGAGGGGAAAAAGGAATAAAATGTAACTAAAATAATAAAAATTGGGACCAGGAGTTGGCATAATGGCTATGTTGCTGGACTCTCATGTAGTCAACCACAGTTCAAGTCCAAACCTGGTAGCTTAAACTCATACCTGGTGCATGTGCAAGCATACCCAAGATCCTGAGGGGAGAATGAAAGAGAAGGGATTGTGGTATGGCCATCCCTCCTGGGGTATGATTTTTCACTTTCTTTCCCTCTGTCTCACTCTGTCTTTTCGGTGAGAGTACACACATCCTACAGCAAAAACCTCTCCAAAAAAAACATTAAAATCGACATCAATCAAGAAGGATCAGGGATAGGTTAAAGTAATTAAGATTTTATATTCAATGCAAATAAAACATAAAAGTATAAACAAAAGTATATTCCTGTATAATAAAATAAAATTGACTCAGGCAAAATATAAATTAGTCACATTATAATAAAGAATCCATAAATAAGAATTGTTGGCCACTTTCCAAGAAAATGAGACTACTGAGTATATCAAACTGGCCTTAATGTCTTAATAATTTCAAATGTAGATAACCATAAATTATTCAGGGCCAGGTTAGTCAACACTAACGTCACTCAGCTGCCCCATTCTCCGTTTTATTCTTCTGAGTTTTAAAGCACTATCTCTAAGTTTGTCATCAAAGACTTTTATTAGCTGAGGGCACAAGAAAATTGTGTTGTAGCATCTGGCTAATTAGAGTGGTTTTATTAAAGTGTGTATGGGGAAGACACTGACACTTAGTGATTGCCATAAGATTTTTAAAGGTTACCGTGTAAATTATGGAAAACAGAACCAGGTATATTTTGGAATTATAATTTGAAATAATATAAGCCTGTGTTTTCTGAAGACCAGATGTGTTTGAGAAAAATAAAACAATATAAATTATATTTTCTTTCCCTAAAAATAGTATTTATTTAAATATTAATTCAAATAATGAATAGTAAAGCAATTGTTTAAAAAATTGTAGGTAACCGTTAGAGCTCCATTTCTTTCAGATCACTTACTTGATGACTATATTCCTTGTGGGGTGTATTTTACTCTTAAGTTTTTATTTTTCTAGTAGTCTTGAATTGATGTTTGTACATTTGAGGGAGAACTCACCTTTTGCAGATCTTGCTAACTGGATTCAGTGGAGAAAAGACATTCACCCATAGGTAGCTGCTGGAACACTAGCTGCGGGGTTTTTCTCTTGTTTTAGAAAGGGGGCCTAGGTGTAGACTCTGTGCAGCTATGTAAGATTAAGTCGGTATCTGCAAAGACTCTGGCGGTCCTTGGCTGCCCTCCCGAAGCTGTGGATGTCTGTGGTGGCTGTAGCAGCTCAGACTGTTGGGACCCTTGGTGATAAAGACATATGGGTACAGTTGTACTTTTCCATTTGGGGAAAGTTTTAGATGAGGGGAATCCTTTTACACACAGGGTATGATGCACCGGGATACACGCAACTGCATCCAGTTTTGAATGTGGTGCCCGTGTCACTGTTCAAATACAGAGTGCTTATGCAGGTAGGTATCTCTGTTGAACATAAATGCACATTTTCCAACAAAATACCAGCACACCAAATTCACAGTGCATTAAAAGAATCACATAATGGGCACCAGGTGACATAGTGGTTAAGGTGCTTGACTCCTACATGGTTGACTATGGTTCAAGTCTCAGACCCAGCATCTTAAACTCAAGCCAAGAGCATGTGTGTCTGTGTCCAAAATCAGGAGAGGAGAATAGAGAAGAAGGAATTGTAGCATGACCATCCCACCTGAAGGGGAATTTTTCACTCTCTGTCTCTCTGTCTCCCTCTGTCTCTCCAACAAGTTCATGTACCCTGTAGCAAAAATCTCTCAAAGCACAACAAAACATACACACCATGATAAAGTCAGATGTATTACAGAGATGCAAGTATGGCTCAATATATACAAATCAATAAACATGATACTTCACATTAACAAGATGACAAAAACCATATGAGCTTCTCCACAGAGGCAGAAAAACATTTGATAAAATTTAGTATCCTTTTACTAAAAAAGCACACGAAGTACTGTGTATAAAAGGAACATACCTCAACAAAATAGAAGCCGTCTGTGGCAAGCTCACAGCCAACAGCATACTCGATGGTGAAAAGCTGAAGGCTTCTTCTCTGAGATGGAACATGATGAGGGTCCTCACTGTTTCCACTACTATTCAGCAAGAATACTAGAAGCCCTAGTCAGAGCCACTGGGCAAACAAACAAAAATAAATCAATAATAGGCACTCAAGTTAAAAATAAAGATTATAAATCCTAAAGACACCAATAAAAATGATTAGAACTAGTAAACAAATTCAGTAAAGTTTCAAGATACAGCATCAACATGTAAAACTCAGTTTTATTTTTATGCACAACTATCTAAACAATCCCATTTAAAATAGCATCATAAAGAAAAAATACAACATTCAAGAATCAGTGTAACTGAGCAAGTGAAAGATCCATATAATGAGAAGTATAAGACATTAAGGAAAAAATTAACATGACACAAATAGAAAGATATTCTATGTTTATGTGTTGGGAGAATGAGTGATGATGCTCAGTGAATGAATGCAAAATTAATAATTATAAATAAAATTTGCTTGAGAAAAAATTTATACTACACAAAGAAATCAACAGGTTCTATGCAATTTCTACCAAAATTTCAGTGGAATTTTTTTCATAGAAATAGAGATTAAAAAAAGCCTAAAATATTTATGAAATCATAAAAGACCCCACACATACATGATCAAGTAATATTTGACAAGAGTACCAAGAACACACAATCAGGAAAGGTGAGCCTGTTTAATAAACAGTGTTAGGAAAACTGGATATCCATGTAAAATTGAACTCTTATCTTATATTTTTCACCAAAAGAGAACTCAAAATGCTCCCAAGACAAACATGATATCTGAAACTATACAACTTCTGGAAGAAAATATGGGGAAAAACTCTTTGGCATTGACCTTGTAATGATATTTTGGATATGAGACTAAAGCATAAGCAGCAACAACAAAAGTAAATGAGACTCTATCAGTTAAAAGTCTTCTGAACTGAAGGAAATGACTAACAAAATGAAAACTTAGGCCGGCAGCTGGTGTGATGGCTAAGGTGCTGGACTTCTATATGGCCAACTGCTGTTCGGATCCCAGACTGGATGGCTTGCTTTCTCTCTTTTCCTCCCTCCTAGTTTCTCTCGCTCTCTCTCTTTATCTCGGGTGAGTACACATGCCTTATAGCAAATTTAAAAATAATAATAATAATAATAAATAAAATAAAATAAATAATTACTTTTTTTAAAAAAATGGAAAGCTAGCTGGCACAATGAAAGAAAATATTTGCCAACTATATTTTTTGGAAGAGGTGATATCTAAAATATTTTAGGAATTCATACAACTCAATAGCCAAAAGCCAAATGGCCAAATTTTTAAAAATTGGACAAAGAACAAAAAATATAATGTTTTCCAAAGAAGATATATAACTGGCTAACATGTATATGAAAAGGAACTCAACAGTTTTATTTGTCATCAAGGAAATGAAAATTAAAATCATGACCTCACATTTGATAGGATATTATATAATATTACCGGAAAGATAAGAGATAACGAGTGTTGGCCAGGATGTGGAGGAAAAAAATCATTGTGTACTATTGATAAGAATCTAAAATAATACAGTTATTATGGAAAGCAGTATGCAGTTTTATCCAACAATTAAAAAAACTACTATATAATCCAGTAATTCACTTCTAGGAATATAGCTAAAGGAAATAATATCAGTAACTCAAGAAGAAGTAGAGACACATTCATTGCAACATGTGCTCATTGACAGGTAAATCAATAAATATATTGGGATAATACATGGAATATTATTCAGCCATAATAAAGAAAAATATTTTTGCCACAATGAGAATATGGATTAAGCTTGAGGACATTATGCTCAGTGAAATTAGTTTGAAAGGAAGAAAAAGTACCAAATCATCCCACCTACATGTAGAACCTAAAATAATCAAACTCTCACAGAGATTGGAAGAGAAAGAGAGAAACAGAAAGGAAGACAGAGAAAGTAATAAATCACGCCCCTCGGGGAGGGATGGGCACACCCCAATCCCTTCTCTTCCTTTCTTCTCAGAATTTTGAGCACTCACACACATGCACCCAGGGTATTTCTCAATCCACTGGGTCTGGGACTTGAACTGTGCAGTCAGCTCTATGGGATCTGGTCACCTTAACCATTATACCATCAGCTTGCCCCATACATTCCTTAATACAATAATTCTGATAGTTACATTTGGACTAAAAACTCAGGTGGATGTTTTTCTCTTCACCTAAAAACACAATAACTCATAAACTTTATGAGAATTATCTTGCAAAACAATTTTTGCTATCTCTTTTCTGTTATTATGTCATTAAATTGGATTTAAAAAAACAGCTATAAAGCATCATCATTTGACACACATTCTATAAACACAATTTACTTCATTATACTTATTAAACTTTTAACATAATAATAAATTTTGTGTTTTCTGTGAACCAGGTATAAAGTAATGGAAAACAACATATTAACAAATTACATTTAACTGTCATAACTTTCCTGATTATGTGTAGTACAGGGTGATTAGATATTAATGTGCCTATTAAACACAAAATAAGCATTTTTTTTTACTTCTTCATTCCTCATAAAGCATCAGATATTTATAGAGCAAATAATCCTATATTGTTCCCGAGCACTTCATTTATGAAATTTAGCTTGCAGAGTCTTTGAGCACGTTGCAGGAAGAACGTGTGATAAAATGGGAAGTGACAGGAAAATGTGCCATTGTTGACGTATGTGTGCATGTGTGAGAAAGAGGCTGCGGGATGACAAAGATACACAGCAAATTCAATAAAGAGGCTGTTTGTTTTAAATACTCCACTTATTACCATAAAGTAAATTAAGAAACATCGAAATAACTTAGCTCCGCTATCATCGTGCTTATCCTAATGCATTGTCTCGGTATCACTTTCAAATAAAGATGTTTGAAATCGTGTCTGCAATCTACATTTTTGATCTGCCTAATAGCTGCTGGCTTCAGCAGAACATTAATGCAAATCTAATGTACCTGCTGGTATGATTAGCTGAATCAAATGATGGCATTTAAGTAACACCTAAATAATCTTAATTAGGATCTTCAACTCATCTTAGCACTTAGAACTCTACAGATGGATAGTCTTAATTATCAGCCTTTTGATTAGGATAACAGCCCTAATCAAGATGATGTGGGTCTGATAGACAGGGTATCAGTAAATTAATGACTGCTGTTAAGTGGGAGCATAGGCAAAAAAAAAAAAAAAAAAAAAAAAAAAAAGAAAAAAAACAGCTTTCTATGAGACAGGATGACGTCTATGCAAAGGAATTAATATTGATAGGAAAAAGATCCGAGTAAAGAATCACAGGTTGGGATTAAAGTAACTTATTCAGGTATTTGTGAGTCTTCTATTCAACGTGATTATAGAGCACAATTATATTAGCTTAGAATTTACATGAAAACAACTTAATGTAGGTCAGTTTATAAATGTTTATAAACTTTATATTGGTAACCTGGTAAAACTTAATAGATTCAGTAATTAAGAGTCAAAACTATTTGAAGTGCCTATCTTAAGCAGAAATTTTGAGATAATAATATAAGACATAGGAATATTTCAAGTACTTTTTTTTATTTTTTGCTTAGTTGTTTCCCCAGAAATAGTGTCTTTACTGAATTTTAACTTTTCAAATTACCAAATGCCTGATTAATTAGGCATGAGGTGACATGAAAAGTGTTGTCTTGGAATTGAACATGGACTCCTTGATTTCAAAGCTCCCTGAGAATTAAAAGAAAAGGGAGAAACAAAGCCAACATGGCAGGGACACAGTTTGGATGGCACTGTGAGTTAATTCAGAGAGTTCCTTCACTTAGTTTCCTTTCCTATTGACCGCCCAGATCTTCAAAACGAAGGTTACAACACTTCAGCTTTCACCTGGGAAGAGTTTTCATGGAGGTCCATCCAGTCCTCTGTGAGCAGGTTCTGGTCTAGGCCTCTCCTCGACTCCGGCCCATCTACTCCCGTGCACCTGTCCCTCTTCCTTTATGACAGTGTAGCCCTCTTTTGCATGCTCCTCCTGTCGTTTGTGTGAGGGTTTCGTACATCACCTCATCCTTTTAGTATGAATCTTATTCAGACACCAGTAAATCTTCATAAATGCCACAGTCTCTTACTGAATAAACACTTAACTTTAGTTTCAGAATTTACATATTGAAACTAGAAATACTAGTGAAGGTAACATCAAAAATTAGATGTA
Source organism: Tupaia tana (assembly GCA_026018925.1). NCBI lineage: Eukaryota > Metazoa > Chordata > Mammalia > Scandentia > Tupaiidae > Tupaia > Tupaia tana. The sequence continues at coordinate 104,704,604 of JAKSZU010000005.1, read as the reverse complement.
CTATCTATTTTTAGTGAGATTTAGTGAGGAAGGTGTGAGCCTATCCTTGCCTGGGAAAAAGGGTAGTAGCACAGGTATCAGAGCTTAGCCTTAAAACTACACTATGAGAGTGGGGCAGTCAGGTATTCTCCAGGTGTCTGCAAACTGTGTCAAATGATGCATGTTTCAAAAAACAGTATTTAATGTTTTGTGCCCAAACAACTTACTCTAATAATAATAATGGCATCTACATCAATTATGTGTGACTGAACTTCCTTTCACACTAACACAGTGAGTGAGAGTCTAATCCATGAAAAACCACAGACACCTAGCTGCTAATTTATGTGATGATTTATCCTAGCCTTGGGAAAGGAGACTGTGAAAATGCTTCCTTAACTTCGTGGGCTATAGCACAGTCTGGCGTTATCCACATTTCTGCCCTGGTTGTCTCCTAGCTGATTAGCTAAGCTTCTCTTCATAAACCCAGCTCCAAATTGTTTTCTTTAATTTTTTCCTGGGTCATTTTCCCACAATAGAACTCAGCTTTCATAATTCCATTTACTCATCATATTCAACACTCATGTCCATGGACATTGATATTTTCTGCCCTGGTTCTTCCCAGTTTTCTCGACCTACATAGTCTAGTGTCCTGCAGATGTTACTACCAGGTACAGCCCATGACTTTAACAGACCAGCCCGGTTCTACATTTCTCAACTTCCGTCTCACCAGTTTGTGCTCACCATCCATTCTCCGAGCCTTGCACTGGTGTTGGCTCTCTTTCTTTTACCTTTTATACAGAGGAAGTCGCCAGGGCTTCAGAACACTGCCTTATAAGTGTTTCTTCTGTTTCTCCTTGGTTATCCCCATTGCTGACTGCACTTAGCTTTTGGCATGTCTTCATCTCATCTACAGTGAGCTTTCCCACGGTTATTTATAACCTGACCTGTCCTTCATTCAACAAATGAGTTTAACTAACACCCCTTGAATCAATCACCCTTTAGAGAACAGGATTGATGGTTCTAAAAACAGGAGTGAATGAAGAACAGACATAATTTTGAATAAATCTATTTAAAAACTATCTGGAAACATTTGCCCAACCCTGGCTGCTGGGAAAGTTTATGTCCCACTGCCCCTCTCCTTCCTCTCTCCAGCTCTTCCTTACCCAGTGTTCTCTCCTTCCTCTCTCCAGCTCTTCCTTACCCAGTGTTCTCTCCTTCCTCTCTCCAGCTCTTCCTTACCCAGTGTTCTCTCCTTCCTCTCTCCAGCTCTTCCTTACCCAGTGTTCTCTCCTTCCTCTCTCCAGCTCTTCCTTACCCAGTGTTCTCTCCTTCCTCTCTCCAGCTCTTCCTTACCCAGTGTTCTCTCCTTCCTCTCTCCAGCTCTTCCTTACCCAGTGTTCTCTCCTTCCTCTCTCCAGCTCTTCCTTACCCAGTGTTCTCTCCTTCCTCTCTCCAGCTCTTCCTTACCCAGTGTTCTCTCCTTCCTCTCTCCAGCTCTTCCTTACCCAGTGTTCTCTCCTTCCTCTCTCCAGCTCTTCCTTACCCAGTGTTCTCTCCTTCCTCTCTCCAGCTCTTCCTTACCCAGTGTTCTCTCCTTCCTCTCTCCAGCTCTTCCTTACCCAGTGTTCTCTCCTTCCTCTCTCCAGCTCTTCCTTACCCAGTGTTCTCTCCTTCCTCTCTCCAGCTCTTCCTTACCCAGTGTTCTCTACCCATCGCCACTTCTGGAACTCACAAGGACATAGCACCCACCTTCAATGCTCAGCTCTACTTATTTTTAACTCTTTGAATTGCATTCCAATCTCTGCAGTTTTTTCAAGGTTTTATTTGCATTTCTGGTCATCTGTTTTAACTCTTGGATTTCATTTGGTATAGCTAAATATATATCCAGACTTTTCATTTCTGCCTCTTTTTCAGCCAGAAGCAGAAACATTTTCTACCTGCTGACCGGGTTCTGACTATAACTTAATTATGTTATTGGAGAAGTTTTGTCTACTTGTGACCTTTCTGCTAAGATAGTAAGATCTTATTTTAGTAACTGACATGTTTCTTCCCCATTTGCATTTTTTTCTACTCATGAATTGTTGTAAAAGGACATAAATTATGTTAAACATGAATCTCATATAGGAAGAAAATACACTATTGTAAACTTAAGGGAAGGTTGTTGGAGTAAATAATTAGTATCAGCAAATGACAGAATTCAAGTCCTAATGAATTTAGCAGGATTTCTATATCTTACTCTGCACTTTTATTTCCTTGGCATTATTCACTATTTTCTATCACCCTTAATATATCCAGCCAATAAAGGGAAATAGAGGGCCGATGTTTTTACTTTTATTGTGAGTTGCAGAAGAATGTGGCATAGATCTACAGTTACCACCATAGCCTCTCCAATTATTATTTAGATCATTTTTATACTTTCTGTGGTTTTGAAGGCATCAGACCATCCCTGGATCAATCTGTTCAAGGAAATGATGCAAAGGATTTTTCCAAGCTTAAAGGAGGTGGAAAATAAGCTTTATGTCATACACTAGGTGCAAAGAAAAATCAAACTGGCAGCTGTATTTGTTGTGATCAGGAAGTTGCAGCAAGTAAATAATACAGGCAAAAACAAGACTCTAGTGCTGTTTCTCAAATTATGATCAGAGGAAACTGGTGGTTTATGAAGAAAATGAATGATGAAACAATTGTCCTCATGGTCATTTTGCATTGTGATATCAAAATTGATAGTTATGTTTCTTATGGGTAAATTGAATTTATTTTTTTCACAAAGATAATGTACCAACTTTATTTTCCTTAAATAAAGACAAAATAAGTATCTCATACTTAAAAATTTAAACCAAAGATTATAAATCAGAAAACTTCTAAATGTAAGGTCTAAAAATAAAATGTACCCAATTATAACATTAACAATTTTTCTTCCAGGTGAATTTCTTTATATTCAATTATCAGCTTCTTAATTGATAATTATATAATGACATGATATTGGTGGTGATGAACTAATAACTGTCATAGCCAACATATTTCTAGACAAGGCTTCCTCCTGCAATAAAAGTCACAAAGCAAACAGTAATTAGAGTGAATTGACAGCCCTTGGAATGGGAAAATTTATTTGCAATCTATGCCTCACAGAAAAGACTGATAACCAAGATATGCATTTTTTTCTTTTAGAGAGAGAGAGAGAGAGAGATTTTGCTATATGGTGCATGTTTCACTGAAGAGACAGAGAGAAAGTGAAAAATCATTCCCCAGGAGTGAAGACCACATCACAATCCCTTCTCCTATTTTTCTCCTCTTAGGATTTTCGGCACACATGCACATGCACCTGACATGAGTTACAAGCTGCTGGGCCCAGAAATTGAACCATCATTGGCCATGTGAGAGTCCAGTACCTTAACCACCATGCTACCTGCTGGCCCCAGGTAAATAAATTATTAGACTATTAAAGTTATGACATAAACTTATTATGTTCTGTTAGGTTCCACATGAGTAACAAGAGCCTCATTGATTATTTCTTTTGAACTAATAGTCAATTAACAGCACTTTTGTTTTATAAAATTTTAACATAAAATTTGATTGTTAGTGTTCCTTAATTTGCATCTTAATTTTTATTATTTGTCACTATAGCTATCAAAGTTGTTACAACTTTTTTTTTTTTTTAGATCTTTGCCATAGAGTGGGCATGGTCCCTGGAGAGAGATAGAGAGAGAGAGATGATGAGAGAGAAAGTGAAAAATCACCGCCCCCCGGGGTGAAGGTCATTCTGCATTCCGTTCTCCTCCATTCTATTTTTAGAATTTTGGGCATGTGCACACAGGAACTTGGCATGATTTTCAAGCAGCTGAGTCCAGGATTCGAACATGGTTGGCTATGTAGGGGTCTAGCACTTTAACCACTATACCATCTGCTGGTCCCCAAATTGTTATAATCTTAAAAAGTAGTTAATTAGAACATAAGTGCTGATAAAAATAATATACTACTACACCTCACTATAAACTAAAAATCACTGATAAACCAACTCCAGAGAAATGAGCAATGTAAAGCTGGACAGGATGAGCTGGCGTGAATAATGGAGTGTGATGATTCCATACAAACATCTGGAAGAACAAAGCATAGATAAAAAGCATTTGATGCATGTAGAAAACTGAATTTTGTTGGCCTGGTGGTTCCTAGTGTAATGTCTGCTACAAAAATGTTGCCAATAGAAACAAGAATCCACTGAAGCATTCCTTTACATAAAAACCAGCAAATCAACTATATTTTATAAAACAGGTTTAATAACTAGTATTTTCTCAGGCAAATTTCATTGTAATCTAAGTATAGAAGACCACAAAACTATAATACAAAAGCATCATTTACCATCACAGTCCTTATAGTCAAAACCAGGATAGTCATAACATTTTTGGTAAGTTAGTCCATTTAAAATTTTGTAAAAACCTCTTAGGCTGACCAGTAATGCAGTGGATAAGGGAGCTGGATACCACTGTGGTTTGAATTCCAGTCCTGTCAGCTTGAAAAACATTCCAGGCACATGTACATGTGTGCCCCAAATCCTGGTAGGAGGTAAGTAATGGAGGAAAAGGGACTGCAATGTGATGACCATATCCCACTAGGGGGATCTTCCTCCCTCTCTCTCTCCCTCTCTCTCTCTCTCTCTCTCTCTCTCTCTCAGACAAACACACACAACCGCACAACCTGTGACAACAAAAAAAGAGAAAATAAAGAAAAAAAAGCTGAGTAACATCCTTTAATCAAATTTTACTGTTGCATATAAGCCTAATTAAATTGATAAAATTTATTTATTTAATAGAAGTAGTTGCAATCAATATGAAAAATAAATTGATACTCATTTCTTGTTAGCATGTATTTATTTTAGATACAAATGAAATAGTATGTATTAAAATGTTAATCAAGTTCAAATACTTATATATCTATATGTGTGTGTGTATATATATATATATATATGTATGTATATACACACATACTGAGCAGAAAGTGTGCAACAACTTTTTACACTAAAATAATATTTGCTTTTTTTGTTAACATTCATAGTGAGAGTTAAGATTTAGCCAGTGGTGTGATGGTAAGGTGGCTTAGATCCCACATAAATAACTGTGTGGATGGAGTACCAGACCCAGAGTCTTGAAAAGCATGTCTGGCATGAGTGCATATGTACCCAAAATCCCAAGGTAACTGGAGGAGATGAGATTGTATATGACCACCCACCGTGGTACTTTCTCACTCTCTGTCTCTCTGACCAGCCCCTGTACCTGCTAACAAAAAAAAAAAGTAAAAGAAAAAAATTAGCCAAATAACTAGAACCATTGATCGAAATATTCTGTATAAATTGAATAACTGAATAACTTTATTGTATAACTATTTTTAGTTTAAAAATACATAGTAAATTATTTATTTTAGTATTTTTGAATTATGTACTTCAAAATCAATAGTTGATATGCAAAGTCCACTGAAAGGATGCCAAAATTTAAGAAACATTGGAAAACCCCTCTTCTTTTACGTTGGCTGAGTTTTCTTCACTCTGTCTGACTTACAATCATGGCTATTTTCCTGTTTACAGAGAGAAGCCTGGTGAATGTCATCGAGATTCACATGTCCTGTGTCCAGGATCTGTGCCTCCTCGTGATTTCCTAGGTGTCTGTATAGGTCTTAAAAACTGCTGCATAATTGACCTTCATCTTAATTATTAATCTGATCATATCAACACTCTTGTCAAAACCCTTTTATGATTTCTCATTCTCTAATTAATTGAACTTGAACTTGTCTGGCCTCCGTAATAAGGTTCAAGGCTCTGTCCTGGACTTTCTTTAATGCCTTTCTTTCATTGGTTCCTCTGTGTGTAGGTTCCAGTCTCAGTTACGTTTACTTTTTAAGAACATACTGTCACTTTTTCTCTTTCTTAGTTCTTGCATCTAGAATTTCTTCTCTATTCTCAGTTGCCCTTTTTTCCTGCCTAAATTTCAAATTTCATAATAATTTTTTTCTTATGCATCATTTTCTACATCATAAAAAATATAATCCTCTATGATTATGAAACTCAGCAGTACTTATTTACATTTTCTTTGAGTGTTCATGATCCGATATTTGGAATCTAATAAATGAGTTTCATCTTAGACAAAAGGGATGTGATATTTGTCTCTTCCTCTCCGTCTTGCTCCCAGCCACAATACCTAGCAGAGTATCTTGATTATGGCAAGTTCATCATATACCTGTAGAGATTAAGAATGAATAAACACTATGTAAATGCAGAAAATATTCTTAATATTTTGTTATTTTTCTTGCCACACATTACACAACAAAAAGAATTCCTAACAGAAAGAAGGTTTAATAAATAGATCCATAATACAAATATTAGGAGCATAAGACAAATATTAGAAAGCAAAAAAAAATGTAACATACTTTATAGTGTGTGTGTGTGTGTGTGTGTGTGTGTGTGTGGTCTCTATTTATTTTTCTACAAACCTATTTCTTTTTTTTTCCCATTGGTCAAATGTTTTCACCCCTTGTACCTCACACAACTCTCCAACACCTACTCTCTACCAACTGCTTTCTCTCTTTACTGTGTCATGGGCCCATATTCAGATCTTTCAACCTCTGTCATAAGCACTTTGTATAAATGGAGTTGGAATATACAATGTATATGTTTCAAAGTCTGGTTCATTTCACTCAATATTAAGTTTTCTATATTCATTCATTTTGAGTTAAATGATAGGATCTCATTGTTTCTTGTAGCTATGTAATATTCCATTGTACATATATTGCAGTTTTTCAACCCAGTCATCTGTTTTGGAGCACTTAAGTTAGTTGCATGTTTTAGCAAATGTGAATAATGCCGCAATAAATACAGACGTGCAACTGTCTTTCTGAGTATTTTCCTATCCTTTGTGTAAATACCAAGAAGTAGAATTACTAGATCATATGGAAGTTCTATTTGTAGGTTTTTGAGAAACCTCTATATTGTTTTCTACAGAGGTTAAACTAATTTATTTAGTTAGTTTTATAAAAAAAAATTATTATTTACTTATTTTTATTTATCATTATTATCATTTTTTTTAATTCACCAGAGAAAGATAAAGAGAAAGGGAAAGTGAGAAAGCAAGCCAACAGGTCCAAGACTGAAACCATACTTGGCCATGTGAGTCTAGAGACTTAACCACCATGCCACCTGCTGGTTGTAAGGTTAAACTAATTTAGAATTCCTTCAACAGGGTAGGAGGGCTCTCTGTTCGCCACAGCCTCACCAGTACTTGTTGTTACATATATATTTTTTTTTTATCCTAGCCATTCTAATTGCAGTTAAATGGCATTTCCTTTTGGTTATAATTTGCATTTTCCTTATGATGAAATATTTGAACATTTTTTCATATACCTTTGGCTATTTGTAAGTATTCCTTGGAGAGTTGTCTATTTGATTTATCTGTCCATTGTTAATTGAATTATTCATTTTTATGGGTGAGTTACTTGAGTTCTCAATATATTCTGGATATAAATCACTTGTATGAAGACACTTTGAAAATATTTTCTCCCATTTTGAGTGTTGTCTTTTCACTCTAATTAATGTTTTCCTTCTTGTGAGAAAGCTTTTTAGCCCAATATAATTCCACTTGTCTATTTGGGGGATTATTGCCTGTGCTTTAGGGGGCCCTACGTAAGAAATCTTTGCTTTTTCCAATATCTTGAAAATTTCCCCCATTTTCTACTAGTATTCACTCTTGTAGTTCTAAGCTTTATATTTAAATTCTTGATCCATTTTTAATTGGTCCTTGTTAATAGTGAGAGATAAGGGTCCAGCTTTATTTCTCTGCAGGTGGATATCCAGTTTTTCCAACATCACTGGCAGAAAAGATTTCTATTTCTAACTTCATTGTCTTGTACCCTTTGTCAAAGGTCAATTGACTCTATGATTTGCAGTTTATCTCCGGATTTCTTTTTTGATAGGTTTTTGTTGTAGAACACATGCACTCACCAAAAAGACAAAGAGAGATAGAGCGATAGAAAGCGAGAAATCACCCCCCAGGGAGGATGGCCACACCACAATCCCTGCTCCTCCATTATCCTCTCAGGATCTTCGGCATTCACGCACATGCGCCCAGCTTGAGTTTAAGCTACCGAGTCCAGGACTCAAACCATGGTCCACTACATGGGAGTTCAGCGACATAACCATTACGTTAACTGCTGGTCCCATCTGGATTCTGTCATGTGTGTATTTTTGTGCCAGTACCATGCCATTTTAGTTATCACTATTTTGTAATATATTTTAAAGTTGGACAGTGAGGTGCCTTTTATTGTATCCATTTGGCACAATATAGCCTTGGTGATACTGGATTTTTTGTAATTTTAGACAAATTTTGCAATTATTTTTTTCTATTTCTGTGAAGAATGTCTCAGGGACTTTGATTGGAATAGTGATGGTCATGGAGAATAGTGTGTTCATTATCTTTAGTGTGAATGAATCTTTTTTTATTTCAGTCTTAATTTCTTCAGTAGTTTGGAAGCCATTCAGGAGTAAGTTGTTCAGTTTCCATGTTTTTGTGTATATTCTAGGTTTCTTTCTGTTATTGATTTCCACTTTAATTCTATTGTGGTCAGAGAAGATACTGGTTATACCTTCTTTATTTTAAATTTATATAGACATATTTGTGGCCCATTATGTGATCAATCTTTGAAAATGTTCCATGTGGAGATAAAAAAACAGTGTATTCCATAGGTGCAACTTGTGATGTGGTAGATTAGAAACTGTATTCCTTTATGGCTGACCACAATTCAAGTCCCAGACCTGGTGGCTTGAAAATCATGCTGGACATATATTCATGTGTGCCCAAATCCCAGGAGGAGAATAGGGGAGAAGGGATTGTGGTGTGGCCATACACCTTGAGGGGTGATTTTTCACCTTCCCTCTTGCTCTCTCTCTCTGTCTTTTTCTTCTCTGGTGAGCACACATACCCTATGGCAAAAACCTTACAACAAAAAAATGTATTCCAATGTTGCTGGATGGAATTCTATATATGTCTGTCACGTCCTTTTGATTTATTATATCAATTAGTTACTGTGTCTAACTTTACAGTAAAACCATATAAAAGTAAAATGTAATTTCTATTAAAAAGGCATAATCAAAGATTCAATAACAAAAAATTTTTAAGATTAATTTCATAAATCAATTAAATTTTTAAATACCTGTAAAATCATCATACCTATAATAGGCAAGAACGCCTTAACAAGCAACTTTTTAAAAAACATGAATATTAAACATTGAAGTGAATAAAATGGGACCACATGGTGGCTCCGCAGAAGTACAATGTTCTGGAAGGCTGACACACATGGGGAGGTTCTGAGTTTGAGTCCAGAGATCTCCTGAATGTTCGTGGCATGTGTGTATGCGTGACTCTGAAATGGCTGAGATTGACGGTGAATTTAATTGTAGCAGGAGGTCCTATTGGGGGTTCCTGTCTCTGTCTCTCTCTATTCCTCATACTTACTAAAGAAAAGTGTAAAAATCTTCTGAAAGAAAAGTAAAATTAATCTCATATAAAAATATGACATTTCTTTGAGTATACTAATAATCAAAGAACAAATAAAAGTATTTTTAAAAAATAATTAAATGTATATATTTACTCCTGGATTAGTAAAAATATAATTATCTCACAAAATTCTGTTTTAGCAAGCATTTGTAGAAATGGGCCTTCTGAAGTTTTTAAAAAGTATTTAAGTTATCAACTAGTTCAAATATTTGTAGACTATTCTTACCATATTAATTTAAACAAAAATTGAGCAAATCAATGGACAACAAATTTTAAGCAATCTACATAGCCACTAACAAAGGACTGGTTAAATGATAGATGGCTTTTTCGAATAGTGGTAATTAAAATGAGTTCAGGTTGTTAGAGACGAAGGAAACTTTCTTTAAAAAAAAAAATAAGGACAAATAGTAGTGCTCAAAATCAGCAACTCAAAAATTAATATTGAGGGGACCAGCAGTTGGCGTAATGGCTATGTCGCTGGACTCCCACGTAGTCGACCGCGGTTCACATCCTGGACCCGGTGGCTTAAAACTCACACCGGGCACGTGTGCGTGCATGCCCAAGATCCTGAGAGGAGAATGGAAGAGAAGGATTGTGGCGTGACCATCCCCCCTTGGGGGTGATTTCTCACTTTCTGTCTCTCTGTCTCTCTTTGTCTGTCTGGCGAGCGCACGCGCCCTATAGCGAAAACCTCTCAAAAAAAAATTAATATTGAAAAAAATGTACAAAATTGGGAGAAAATGAAGAAATAAACTTACTAAACATTTTCCATCAGGTGCTTTAGTAAAACCTATTTATTTTATTTATTTAAATTTTTAGATTTTTATTATGTGGTAGGTACATACTCTCACTAGGGAAACAGACAGAGGCAGAGACAGAAAGTGGGAAATCAGCCCCCAGGAGGATGGTCACGCTGCATGCCAGTCTCCTCCACTCTCGGAATTTTCAGGCACATACGCACAGGTGCCTAGTGTGAGTTTCAAGCTGCTGGGTCCAGGACTTGAATCATAATCAGCCATGTGAGAGTCCAGCAATATAACCACTAGAGCTCTATAAGAACAATGCCTTTGAATGGCCTTTCTCTTTATGATTTTGAAGCCCAAGCTATAAGTAAAATAAAGATATCTATTAAAATACAATCAACATACAGCTCAATTAATATTACAAAAACATGCACATGGAAATATAAATTAAGATCACTGTTACTAGAAATACATTTATCAATATACAAGATGCAAATAACTTTCTCTTATTTTAAACTCAGTTTTACTTCTTTTGTGAAAACAGAGTATTACTCTGAAATATGTCTTCTTCAATTTGAATACTTCAGCTAGAGTTTCTTCCTTCCTCCTAGAGCGGTTGTTCATGGACAGTTCTCACATACACGTTTCACCCACCGTACTTTCTCTCTTTGAGACACAGTGCATTGGGAGCTATATTTATAAGAGGCCTGAAGAGAATAAATTAGTCTCAGTATTAACGCCGTGTCAATGAACTCATTTTGTTTTCCGTTGGCATCACTAACATGCATGCATTAGAAGAGTGCATATGTTCACAGGCATAGCAAACGTTTAAAATACTTGATGGTTTAAATGAAAAGCACACACACAATTGTTTTTGACTTCTGAAGTATTGAAAATATCAGAATGGTTTTCATATAAAATCTTTTCAAGGTCATAGAAAAGTAATATTAAACCTATTCATTGAGTGTAAGAAAAGGCTTGGCAAAATGTCCCCAACATGTGGCAACCTGTACAGAAATTAGTTTGTTTTTCAGCTTATTTTCTGAAAATATATTTATAATTCTTTGTTCTATTTGTGTCTAATACTGTCTAAGTATAGTTTACACTAAAAATAGAATCCAGGTCATGAACTTTGCAATATAATGGGTCATTATTCCAGTAGCAAAAATAATGGGAAAAAAATGCCACCTGTCAAATCCAAGAAGTCCCCACCTTTGCACAACATAGAGGATATGAGAAGACCAAATCACCTTTGGTTGGAGATCTAATATAAGGCTTTTTGATTACACTTAACACCGAAGGATTTCAAAAGTATGTGGAAAAATTGAACAAAAGTGTGTGTTTATTGGGTACAAAACTTTTTGAATTTCATGTTCAGTTTCCTAATAATATGCATTTTCCATGACCTTTTTAAAGACTTTTGGTATTAGCATGTTACTGACTTGATGTATGTTGAGAGAGTAGTTCTTACATGTTCTCATCACACACACATACACACACACAAATAGCAACTGATGGTAGTGATGAATGTGTTCACTAGTTAATGTGTGGTAAATTTTTCACAACATATACATGTACATGAATATCAAATGGCATATCTTTAGTATGTAAAATTTTTATTTGCTGATTATACCTCCATAAATATAGAAAGAAAAAAATGTCTTCCAGCAAGCACACATTTATTAGACTCCTTACAACAGCTTGTCTGTGTTAACATAAGTGCTGGGAAAATGGAATTTAAAAAAATGAGGGAGAAGAATCTGCTTGATATGCTTGTCACTATTTCTAAGCTTTGTGTTTATCATTTCATTCAATTGTCACAACTCCTTAAAGTATGTAAAATTAGAGACATACATATTTTAGTAAAGTTTGGTCTTATGGAAATATCTAATGGACTATGGTATTCACATCACAGTCTACAACTTACTTTACAAAAACAACAAGAACATCAATATGACAGAATGAACAGACTTGTCCTGGGGAAAAAGAGTTTCCATCAGTCCCACTATTAGATGTTAGAGAATAAAGCCAATGTTTTCCTTTATCTTTTTTTGTGGTAGTAGAAATCATTACAAAACAGATTAAGCCTATTTCCCATTGTCCTGTGGTTGTGGCTCTCTAACTGTGCTTTGGGACCCCTGATGGACACCCAACGAAATTCCATAAGGTTAAAACAATTCATAATAAAGCTAGCATGTTAGAAGCCTCCTCACTGTGCAGATACCTACAGGCTGCCATTGTAACAGGAGACGAAGAGGTGGTGTCCAACCGCCCTGACAGTCATTGTGCTAATCACCACTTCACACTTCTAAGGGAAAAACAAAGTGCCAGGTTCACATGAGAGTCATACAAGTTCTAAATGCAAATGAATTTTGAGCCTCATATTTGTATTTTCATATTCCACATGGAAGTACTAGAAGCATGCGATAGTTTTCTTGAGGCCAAGGCTTCATGAGTATTGGAGTTGTGAGCTGAACTAGTTACTGTCCTTGGTCTGGACTACTTTACTTAAAGAACAGACGGAAACTGAGCTTACTCCCCTTTAGGTGCATGGCAGACTTTCTCCAAAGTGATTGAAGTTAGCCCTTCACCTCAGGAACACAACTGAGTAGCTATTGCTAATGGGGATCTAAGAAATATGAAGAATTTTGGAAAACTTCTCTCTACCAGTACAAGGTTCATAACTTCCAAATATCTGAATGTGATTTGGTTTTATACTACATAATAAAATGTATTAATCTTTGGAAGGCCTAATGTCAGTGAACCGATATTCCAAATGACCATTGTAAAATGTTATAAAATCATTATTGGGTAACAAATTTATTTTCAAAGTGCAAAATACAACAATGTGTTTTTCACATAAAAAGTATAAAATTGATAAACATGATTTTATATTACACATCAGAACAAACTTTTAAGAAGAATCCATTTGCGTGAGGCCAGTAGATGGCATGGTGCTTAAGGCACTGGACTCCCCCATGGCTGACTGTGGTTCAAGACCTGACCTATGGGCTTGAAAATCACACTGGGAGCAGCTGTGTACACGCCCCAAATTCCAGAAGGAGAATGGGAGAGGAAAGACTGGCATGGCCATCCTCCCTGCGGCGTGATTTCTCACTTTCCCTCTCACTGTCTCTCTCTGACGAGTTATGCACCCTATGGCAAAAATTCAAAAAAATATATAAAAAAGAATGCCTTTATCAAGTTTTGGAGTAGAATTAAAAAATTAAAATCCACCATTATCTTAAAAGCTTTTGATTACATAACAATTTGAGGTCAATTTTTTTTCATATACTTTAACCAAAAAAATGAACTGTGATATATTGAATACAAAATCTTATGTGAGATAAAGTTTTCCTGTATTAGTCCAGTCACTAAAGAGATTTGTAAAAATATAAAGCAATGTTATTTTTTCTTTCTTTCTTTGTTTTTTTTTTAAATACAGTTATTTTTAATGACACTATATCCCAGCATCATGTAATACAATCTATATTGTTATTTTAATGAAATGGTAAATGATTTTAAAATGTTCAATTAATTTGAAATATGGTAAGAATTGGTAGATAACATTTATACAAGTAAAAGCACTTTTGGCGTCCTTGATAATTTTTGTAGCATGTGAAGAGCAGAGTTTGAAAGCCACAGCTGTATAGCAACTCACATTATGAGACAGACTGTGCCCTTTTTGTATTTGTATAATGAGAATGTAAGTATGTCTTGTTTTAAAATATCACTTAAAAGGCATTAGGAAAAGATGAGTAAACATTAAGTCTAATTCACTGCCCTCCTCTCGTTGTGGAATAAACAATTAACTTCCAGGAAGCTCATGAGAAGTACACTTCCTTTAAGTACCTCCTGATTGAAAAGCCAAAGGCTTTATTATCTCCTAAAATTTAAAATGGCTATGAATTCTTTTATAATTCCCATCATAATGCTCCATGAAGAATTTCTAAAACCATAACTTCTCCTTTTTTCAACTCTCTCTGTGCTTAGGTTTATATCGAGCAATTTACCACTTAATCCATGTTGATTTCCATCGCTTCCTATGTAACTAACATTCCTTTGGATCTTATTATTTTATAGGTTTTGTTTTCAAAACCAGATTGTAATAAACCCACTTGGAGATACTGTTGTGAAACCAGATTATAATGAACTCGCTTGAATATAATTATAAGTGATCTTCACCTTGACCAATGCTAACTAGACAGACAGACAATAAAGTGGATGTTAAAATGAATCATGATGTTTCTGCTATACACGACTCTAACCTCTCATGAGCTGTGTACTAGTCATGACTCTTCTGAGCACCAAATCCTACACCGCTTTGAATGGAAACTTGGCTTTATTATTCTGAAACTGTCTTTTGTTAAAAAGCTCAACAGAGAGTCTGATTTTAATTAGGTTAGATGAATTCTACTCTAAGAGTATTGTTCCAACCATATGAAAGTTTAAAGGGCTGGGACTTCACTATCTTGCAAAAATGATGAAGTAACTGTTTCCTCCCTGTGTACTAGTAGACATGTCTATGTGGAGATTTTGTCTGGAATTAGTTTTTGCTATTATTTATTATGACCTATAGATTTGTTTGGTAGACAATCTGTAACTTCACCTATAGGAAGTTATTGGTAGTTGTCAAAAGAGCAGAAAAATTATCAATACCCAAGACAATTTAGGTCACTTGGCACAATATGCTATTTCTCCCAACACAGAATTTAAAGCAGTTCATTTGAACATAAAAGAAAATAAGAAAAGAAAATCATGAGGTGAAGTCAGTAGTAGAAAATCTATAAGCAAAAGTATTAAAGACAAGGATAAAAGTAATAATTCAAAAAACTATGTTAATTTATATAGTCATATATTTATAGGCATTGGCATTTTATAGGATTTTTTCATAAGCTACTTAATCACATGTATTTATTAATTTTATAAACAAGCAATATTTTTATTCTAACTCCAGGAATTTTGGGGGAAATTTTTATGGACATATTTTTTTCATTGGATAGGTAATCAAATCATGATCACATAACTGTGCATTTATAAGTAGATTTTATGCACATTATCATTTCCACATATATTACTGTGAAGATGAGTTAATTCAGAAGTGAAATGGATGGGCTAAATCACTTTCAACTTTTTTAAGTATTATTATAGAAATAGCATCTAATTAACTTTACATAATATTTAACCTGAAAAATGCTTTCCCTAGAAAGGCAGTGAATTGTTAGCTAGGTAATTATACATTTATAGTCTGTGAAATCAGTAATTAAATGGTAACTAAAATGTACTTACATGTTTACACACCATAAAATTACGGTATTTTTAACATACAGTAATTAATTTATATTTAACATACACTTGTGTATGCTTGATTAAATGTCAATTAGGTCCCTATTTGTGAAAAATTAACCATTACCAATTTACGTAAATATTAATAAAAAACTAACCATTTTTTCCTTTCAAAATTTTATATTAATGTAAATATCATGCTGAACTTATTTTTGTAAATTTAATTGCATTTTTTCTTTAGAAAACATTGAGTTTAGTTTATTCCATAATTCAAAACAAGTGTTAACTTCAAGTGCAAAGTAAAAACAAACACATTTACTAACAGTAATTTTTAGATGAGTTAATACAGACATTATATTAGTTCTATTACATGTATCTGTCATCCTTTCACCCGCATTATTTTCTCCATTATTTTCTGACTTAATGATCAACAAGTTTGGTTATTTGGAACTTTTCTTAACTTTAGTTTGCAGTAAGTTTAAATCCGTCGAAATGTTATGTCATTATTTTATTGCTATTTTTAATAATGTATATTGTGAAAAAATAACATTGCTTATGTCTATATGAATATGAATAAAAGTGAATTATATAACCTCTACCTAATAATATATATCCTTTTAAATAATTATGTGTGAGTGTGTAAAAGAGAGAAATTAAAAGACCTTTAAGAAAAGGGCAGAGACATAAAGGGAACACTTGACAGCATTTTTATTATGAAATTGCTTCTCATGGTACTAATTGGTCTTCAGCTAAGATGTTTTTCCATTACTAATTACATGCTTCTCCATGGCAAGTTATAGTTATCAATGAACTATACTAGTGACATTTTCACAGGAAAAAAATTCATCAGCCTAAAGATTTAGAAAAACTGTACATTTGAAGATGGATACCAGAATTTTTGAGAGTTTTGGAGGACAGGCACTAACATACACACACACACACACACACACACAAACACACACACAAACATATCTGGATAATATATTATTAATATACAAACATGCACACACCCACACCTGGAAAATGTAATATTAATATACAAACATACACACACACACACACACCCCTGAGGAATATACTATTATACATACATGCACACACACACACACACCTGGAAAATATTAATATACAAATATATGCACACACATCTGGATAATATTAATATACAAACATATACACACACATCTGGATAATATAATATTAACATACAAACATATGCGCGCACACACACACACACACACCTGGAAAATATATTATTAATATAGAAACATACATGCACACACACACACACATATACACCTGGATAACATACTATTAATACACAAACATTCACACACACAGTCACACCTGGATAATACACAATTAATACACACACACACACCTGGGTTCACACACACACACACACACAGACAGCTCGATAATTACTATTAATATACACACACACACACATACACACACACACACACACACATACCTGGATAATATACTATTAATACACACACACCTAGGTTCACACACACACACACAACCTCGATAATATACTATTAATACACACACACACACACACACATTCACACCTGAATAAGATACTATTAATATACACACACACCTGGGTAATATACTGTAAATACACAAATATTCACACACACACACACACACACACACCTGAATAATATACTATTCTTATACAAACATACACGCACAAACACACACCTGGATAATATACTATTAACATACAAACACACACACACCTGGATAATATACTTTAAATACTCAAACATTCACACACACACACTCCTGGGTAATATACTTACTGTACATACCATTACTATGTGTATATAAAGCCGTTACCATTCGACCCTTTATATGAGCATCACCTATTTTATGTTTCCACCTGTATGTATAAATAAACTTGCCTGAGGAGATGAGAAAATTGTCTGATGGGATATTATTTGTTATTAGGAAACTCTTTCATAGGGATAACCATAGAAATGATCTTAAGTGTCTGGTGATAAGTGATTACGTAGCTAACATGTAGTGCTATTAATTAAAGAACGTTGCCTTATAATAGATTGTGATTTCTACTTTTAGCACATTACAGCTATATCAATAAACTATTAGCATTGGGAACCAGCAGCTGGTGTAATGGCTATGTCGCTGGACTCCCACGTAGTCGACCGCGGTTCACGCCCCGGACCCGGTGGCTTAAAACTCATGCCGGGCACATGTGCATGCATGCCCAAGATCCCAAGAGGAGAATGGAGAAGAAGGGATTGCGGTGTGACCATCCCCCCTGGGGGGTGATTTCTCGCTTTCTGTCTCTCTGTCTCTCTCTGTCTGGCAAGCGCACGCGCCCTATTGTGAAAACCTCTCCAAAAAAAAATAAATAAAATAAATAAATAAACTATTAGCATTCAGAAAAACATCAGCAAACAGTGGTGAAACAATTCAATGATGTCACACTAAGACACATTTTAGTTTAATTTTCTATTGATTAATTTTAATACAGAAATTAATTTTAATTAGGAAATTGCTTGGAATCATTTACTTTGTGTCTACAGGCAAATATGAACAAAGTGCATTTTGATTCAATCTGCTATGAAGGGCTATCTCAACAGTTCCCTTCAATTGTCCTTAGTTGTTACCTGGATAAGGAGCCTCAGTGTCCGAATAGTAAGAAATGCAGAGTCAGCAGATACACAGTCCAGAAGAGCATGTGGTCTGAGGGACAAAGCAAAGCACTATGCCTACTGAGTGGTTAGCATCACTGACTTACAGGACATCAATATGGAGAACCATTTCCAATCCAGGTCATGCCATCGTATATCCTCACAACTGGCTCTCAAGGACTCACTGGTTGGTACCATATTTAAATGTGAAAACATTCTGACATGGAGCAATATCTGAAGCAGGATTTTATCCCTATTCTTTGCTCAATTCTCCAATTTCTCCAAAAGCATTTCCTCACAGAAGATGCTCATCAACCCTTGTTTAGTCAATTCTTTGAGAAGTGCAATGGTACGCATTACAGAGAGACACATAGGAAAATAGTTCTGTTTCTTTCCTTCAGGAGTCATTTTACAGAAATGCTGATAAATTATCCAGATTAACTTCTACTTTGATCTATTCCTAGTCTTTTATTAAATATTCCCCATCCTCAAATAATACATAAACATATGAATGGAAAAATAGTTCTCTTGGGTCCTTGGGGCCATCCAGTAGATATGGCAGCTAAGGTAGCTGAGTCGCATTTGACCCAATGAGCAGTTCATGTCCTGAACCCTGAGGCCTGAAAAATGCACTGTGTGTGTGTGTGTGTGTATGGCCACAATCCTAAGAAGAGAATGGAGGAGAAGGGATTGAAGCAAGGTCTCAGCCTAGAGAGGGGGTGGGGGGAGTGTTTTTAATTTTCCCCTTTTCTCTCTGTGTCTGTCTGTCTCTCTGATGAGTGGACACACTTTGTAGCAAATCAAAAAAAAAAAAAAAAAAAAAAGAAAAGATTAAAATGTTTCACAAATTAAGCTTTATATAGTAGTTATGAAAACAAGTCCACTATGTTATATTTATAGTAGAGACTGTCTTTTCACTCTCTTCAGTAATGAAATATGTCAAATAATCATAGACTAAAATAATGTATGTAACTGTCAGAAAATGTAAACTTATGGAATGTGATTTGAGATCCAAAATATTTAAGGTATGCACTTGTTATTTTACAATAGGAAAGATATCATTTTCTGTTGGAAAGGAAATACAAGAAAGTTACACTTTTTCTGAGACTGTTAATGTAGCTTTAGCACTTGCATAAGGAGTGCAACAAGTTGATCTCCATACACCTAGTTATTTTTTTTATGTCTATAGCCATCCTTCTACATCTATATTTCAGTAAACATACAATGATAAACTTTTCCCTTTTAGATGCCTAAAATTTACAAATGAGTTGCACAACTGAATTAGCTGGTGGGACAGTTTATAAAACTAACCTTCAGCCTTACATGTTCCCCATTTATTATTGTATTATCAATCTAAAGACTTGGACAAATTTTGAGTAGGTGGTCCTACTTTGTTTAATTACTTATATTAAGACTTCAAGTAAGGATGGTGGTCTTTATCTTCCCTTAACTTATTATTTTCTTTTTTTTTAATTTTGAGAATTATTTTTTATTTTATTTTTTTTAATTCTTTTTTTATTATCATCATAATCTTGTCTATATTACATTGAATTGCATATAACTTTACAGTGTATTACATCGCTTTTTCAAAAGGGAATGCCAGGGACCAGCAGTTGGCATAAAGGCTATGTCGCTGGATTCCCACATAGTCGACTGCGGTTCGCGTCCCGGACTCGGTGGCTTAAAACTCACGCCGGGCGCGTGTGCGTGTGTGCCCAACATCCCAAGAGGAGAATGGAGGAGAAGGGATTCCGGCGTGGCCATCCTCCCTGGGGGGGTGATTTCTCACTTTCTGTCTCTCTTTCTCTCTCTGTCTGCCTGGCGAGCGCACGCGCCCTATAGCGAAAATGTCTCCTTAAAAAAAAAAAAAAAGAAAAAAAAAAAAAGAACAAAAGGGAATGCCATGCATGTCAGTCAGGACAGAGACATTAATTTCTCCACTTCATCATTCAATATCTTTTCATTGTTTTTCCTAATCATTATTATAATTTTCTTGAAGAAATCCCTCTCTTCTCTCCAAAGTACAGAACTTAAACATTATAATGCCACGGGACCAACAGATGGCATAGTGCTTATGTCGCTGGACTGTCACATGGCCAACTGTGGTTTGAATTCTGGACTCAGTGGCTTGAAACTCACACCGGGTGCATGTGCCTGCATGCCCAAGATCCCAGGAGGAAAATGGAAGAGATGGGATTGCAGCATGGCCATCCTGTCAGGGGGTGACATCTCACTTTCTCTATCACTGTCTCTGTCTCTCTCTCTGGAGAGATCATGTGTCCTGAGGCAAAATATATATTATAACACCATAGAGGACTAAAAAAATCAATAAAAAATAGAGAAATGCTAAGGAAGAATTAAGTATGACAGAATATATTGGCAAGTGATCATCAGCTTGAGGAAAGATTTTTTTTTCATTTCATTTTTCTCTTGATGAAAATTACAACAGCAAGAGAAAAAAAATAATGTTTCCCTCAATCTCATTGCAGTGTAGCTCCTGGGAGATGTCCAACTCTTTCTCCATAATCAGGAAAAGCAAGGAAAACACCATGTAATGTGTTTAGATTCAGCTCTCTTCTTTACCCTTATTTTTATTTAAGCATGTCTACTATATTTAATAGAGCCTTGACTTTGAAGACATATAAATTGCAAAGAGTGGATTAAAAAAATATGGCACATATACACAATGAATACTTTTATTTTGGTTCACTAAATTTCTTTTAAAAATTTTAAAATATTTCTTACAAGAGAGCATTACATTCCACACACTACTCTGAATATATGCCAAGGACATGTGGGCTATTGTTACTTTTCCTCCCTACCCCACCCCTTAAATGTTACAGGAACCGTAAAGCAAGGTGTTCACAATAATTACATATAGGGGTCTTTCTATTCAGCTACAAATAATACTCTATTATTCAATACTAAGTGGATAGATCTAGAAGATTTAATGCTAAGTGAAACAAGCCAGACTAAAAAGAAAAATGCTGCATGCCCCTCCATGCAATGTATTCCAAATGTCTGCACTGTATGACAGAAATGAAAAGGTCTGAAGACATAATAGTAGAATAAGCACACATACAAGAGACTGTATGGGAGGGAGGTGGATTGAGGAGGGTGGAGGGGCTTAGCAAATCATGGAGTGGACACATAATGTAAGGCTCTTTGTTGGAAACAATGTGAACAGTAATATCCCTGGTTTGATTATCACACACTGAATGCATACCATAAAAAACATTGTATTGTATAAAGTTTCTGACAATTAAATGTAAATAAGAATATATCAAAGAAAAATGGCAAGGTGAGCAGAACTAATAACAAGAACTCATGGCAACTTGAAATAGTATATAAAAAGGTAGGACCAAAGGTAAAAAATCATTCAGGATATAATAGTTCTGAATATGATGACTTTTCATATTTTCATAGATCAATGTAAGCAAAGGAGAATCACAAACTATTTCAAATTCCCATAGTCACGTGCCAGTTTTTAAAATCACAGAAAACAAAATTATATCACGATTACTCACCTGTTTCCATTGATCAGGATGGTGTAGAAACCAATCCAAATTCTCATTGACGTAACTGAAGTTTCTTTTCCACCTGTTCAGGACTGCTGTGGGTTCGGCACACTGTAAAGCAGCTGTTCTAAACTCTGTGACCTAACAATCCATATACTTCTAATTTTGTTTGACAAAATTAATTTATCACAAGTCTATTCCTGATATTATTCAACAATGGTGGAGAGAGGGAACTGGAGAAGCCTACATGAATTTTCCACTACCAGAGACAAAATGCAGATTTGTGTGTACTATAAAAGGAAAGGAGAGAGAGACATCAGTAAATATTAGTAATTTCTACCCAACATTTTGACAAGTATCTGCCAGATACAAAGCAAATTTGGTCCAGATTTTTGTACAAACTTAATTTCCCAATAATTTCCTCTTGAACTTCCAATAGACAGTGATTGAAATGGACTCATTTGGAAAGCCTTACATGCCTCTATGAGAAAAACAGGTATAAAGAAAAAAGGAGTTCAGAGAGAGCCAAAGGCGAAATGGATAGAAAACTAAAGAAGAGAAAATATGAACTTACAGGACTCATGAAAGTAGACTAAAACGAATGGCCCTACCAAGAGTATGACAGCTACATTAAAAGCACCCTTCAGGAGAATAAAATGCATTCTTAAAGGAAAAAAATAAAATGAAGCCAAAGACATATAAATAAAGAATTAGAAAATACAATAAAGTTTGATTGTTAAAAAAAAGACTAGGAAATGAAATCCAGTTCACATACCAACGCTGCTGGAAAAGAGAACTGAAGTGATCAGTATATAAACAATGTATTTAAACATGGAAATCTCCTGGGGAAGCCAATATGGAGAAAAACAGCGGCCCCTGACCACCTCCCTAGTTGAGACCCTGGCACGCAGCCAGCACCAACCAGCAAGCCAGGGAGCCATCTTGGATGAGAAAATGCCACTCCCTGTGAAGCTATCCTCTCTGATGCCTGGAAACAGAGAGAAGTTCTTGCCCAGCCATCCCTACAGCACAGATGGGAAGATAAAATAACTTATTTTAAGTCTTTAAATGTTGAGATTGTCTATTATACAGCAATAGATAACTGCATCTTTGGCGTTATACATTTTAAAAATAAGTAATTGGGGAAGGTTTCTATTCTAGGTAATGAATATAATATTTAAAATGCTTCAGAATGAAGATGCCATAGGAATAGGAGAGGAAGTGAAAATGTAAGTTGAGAATGTCATATCATGCGTGTTTTAGGAACATTATACTAAAACGTTCTTATTGCTGTGTATTTTTTCTCAGTAAACTTGGTTTATCAAAGATAATATCTATCAAAAGATAATATAATAAAATAACAATTAAAATAAAATGACAAATATTTTCCAGATGAAATATTCTAGCTTTATTTTACATAAAAAATTTAGACATGTTAAAAATGTAAACTAATGGGAAAGCTGCATTTGAAAAAAAAATGAATTATCTTCTGATTTTACACACATTTGACAGTTACACTAGGCAAAGTAATAACATGACTCTTTTAAAAGTCAGACTCTGTCAAAATCTGTTTCCAGGAAAATTATTAGATTTAATGGATAATTCATCCGCTTATATTTTCATATTGCTTAGTGATTTCTAACATATCTTACAAGCGATCATACTCTGGGCTTTCTTAATATTTTAATGGCTATAAATTATCTCATTGAATCTCGAAAATTAAATCAAACCGAATCACATATTTTACTTGACATGCAGACAGAAATATTGGGAAATCCAATGTTTTATGGCCTATCATTTCTCTTAAGAAATCCCTTCCAAATATGTTGTTGTTGTTATTCAGCTACGTATAAAAACATCTGCAGAAGTTGTTTCAAAATTTAGAAAAACATCCATTTTGAGGTGGTTAATACTTTTTTCCTGTAAGTGGAAAGAGGAAATGGGCCTGAATCCAAATCATATATAAATTTTGAATTACCCACATCTTGGCAAGAATATGAACTTTTAAAAGTCCAATTGAGTACATCATCAATTCTAGCGTATTGCTGTACCCAGGAAACCATTAAACTATAGCAAGATAACTCAGTGTTTTTGCTTTTGATCTTTGTCATGTTTACATCAATTATCAACATTTGTCAAATTGTACAATAAATTTCCTAAGAGTTTATTAACAAAAACGTTCTAGGTAAATGTTCAGAAACCATTTTCTCAAAATTTTAATGTACTTTTTGCTACATTTAATCATTGTATGTCTTTATCATTATTTTTATTAATTCAGAAGCCATTTAGTTTAATATCAAAGTAACTCAATTTCCTTAGAATTATTTCAAAATCTGTGGAATTATTTTTGTTTTGCCTTTTTTTTCCCCCACTATAGGGTTTATGTGCTCACTAGAGAGAAAGAGAGAGAGAGAGAGAGAGGGAAAGTGAGAAATCTCCCCCCAGGGAAATGGCCACACCCTTTTCCTCCAGTCTCCTCCTGTATGTTGGGCAAGCATGCACACAAGACCACCATATTTGTAAAGTTGTCCTGCAGAACTTGAACCCACAGTCACCAGTGGCGATGGGCCATGTGGAATTCAGCAGCTTAACCACCAAGACATGTGTTTGCACCAGAATTTATGTTTTTTAAAAAAAGTTAAGGTCAAATTTGAATAATTTTTTGAGAGGTTTTTGCTATAGGGCGCATCGCTGGCCAGAAAGACAGAGAGATAGAAAGCGAAAAAGCACACACACACACACACACACACACACCCAGGGGGAATGGCCGCGCCAGAATCCCTTTTCCTCCATTCTCCTCTCGGGATCTTGGGCATGCACGCACACGCGCCCAGTGTGAGTTTAAGCCACCGGGTCCAGGACTCGAACCATGGTCAATTATGTGGGAGTCCAGCAACATAGCCATTATGCCAACTGCTGGTCTCTTGACTTGCATAAAATTTTAGTGCCAAAAAGGACACAACTCAATGAATGCTAACTTCACTAATGAAGAGAGTCATAGAAAATAGTGACTTTCTCAAAATTTTAAAAGGGTTAATTGGCAAGATCCCACTTGAACCTATTTTCACCAATTTCTAATTCCATGCACTTTCCACTAACACTAGAATCCAAAGCCCCAGAAATATCCTGGAGTGCCTCTCAAAATCAAAGTAGCAAGAAGTGGCATGATATAAAAATGTTGGAATTCTAATGTTATGGAAGAAAACCTTGGGAATGTTATTGTTCCTTGTTGAAGAATTCCCAAATTGTGATTGTTTCTTCAGTAAATTCTTTGCAAGTGCTTTCATTCATGGTTTCTTTCTTTCCATATTACATGGCAATAAATAATATTTAACATTCATCAAAGCTAATGTCATTTTGTTTTAAAGAAAAACAATGTAAATCCATCATTCCACCCTGGAATTGAATGTGCCTAACTCACACATACTTCTGTACTTCTTCCTTTATCACATCTCTTGCCTCCTGGTCACAACCACTATCTTGAGCTTTATGTTGAGTTTTCCCTTCTTTTTGTTTTTTTTTGTTTGTTTGTTTGTTTTTGGAGAGGTTTCCGCTATAGGTGCGTGTGCTCGCCAGACAGACAGAGAGAGACATAGAGACAGAAAGCGAGAAATCACCCCCCAGAGGGGATGGTCACGCCGCAATCCCTTCTCCTCCATTCTCCTCTCGGGATCTTGGGCATGCACGCACACATGCCCGGCGTGAGTTTTAAGTCACCGGGTCCGGGACGCGAACCGCGGTCGACTACGTGGGAATCCAGCGACATAGCCATTACACTAACTGCTGGTCCCTCCTTCTTTTGGTAAATAATTGTATCAGCTTTGTACCCATGTGTAACGATAGAATATATATATGTATGTATGTGTGTGTGTGTGTGTATTTATATATACATACATATATTTCTTATATTTGGTTTTGAACTTTATAAAAGTGGTTACTGTATGCAATTTTCTGGGACTTGCTTTTTCTCAACTTCAGGTTTCTAACATGCATCTAGGTTGTTATATCAAGGTTTAGTCTCCTTGTTTTCTTTACTTAAAATGTTGCTTTTATTAGTATAAGATGAGTGATTTATTACTTCTCTGATAAAGTAATGTTCAAAATATCTTATACATGACTCCTGGGGCACATATGCAGAAATGGTTCTATAACAAAATGATGCATGGAATTTCTGGGTTGTATGCTGTGCAAATGTGAAATTGTTTTCATAGTTGTAAGAATTATCTTTCCATAACAATGTAATACAATTCCCATCGATCCACATCCCACCAAATACGTCATGTTGTTAGGCTATTTATCTTCTATTGTACAAATGTAAGATAGCACTTTTGTTGTGCTTGTAATTTTCATTTCCATAATTAACAAGGAAGCTAAAATTTTTGCATATAGTTTTTCTTCTGTAATGTTACTTTCATGTCTTCTGACAAAATTCCTATTGGTATCTTTGACTTGATAATTTATATATTTTGGGTTATAATATTTGTTGATTTTATATGTTGCAAATATCTTCTCCCAGAGTTCAATTAATCTTTTCACTGTTTATATTTTATCCAGCAGAAGTTCTGAATTTAAATGTAGTGGAGTGTATCAATCTGTTCTTTTAATTAGCACATTTTGCATGTGCTAAGAAAATCCTTTCCTATTTTAAAGTTTGAGAGATATTGTCTTGTTTTAAAAAACAGATTGGTGTGTGTGTGTGTGTGTGTGTGTGTGTTGTGAGGCAGAAGCACAATTTCAGGTTGTGTTTTATGCACCATGTAAAAATATATTAATAATCCCTATTTGTTATACAAGATCTGCCACATCTACTCGGTCTTGAAGTCTCAGATAAAAATGTACTTCCAAAACTTAGTTGAAAAATTGAAATTGAAAAATTATTTTTGGTGCAAAAATCTTTACAAAGTCATGCATGTTTTTTTTTGTCTGTTTTTGTTTTTGCTAATACTCACTTTCCTTGAACAGTTTGAAGGACTCTATGTGTTCTAGGCACTGTTCTTGTACATTTATTGACTTATCTGTCTTAATTCCAGTGCTTATTTTTAATTTTGATTTTTATACATAGCATATCAAATCCTCTATTTTTTTCTTCCATTTCTTGGCTATTTTCACTTTGATGTACACTTTTAGATTTAGTTTGACAATATCCACGAAAAATATCTACGAGTATTTTGACTTTCACAGACCCTAACAGTGAATTTTGAAAGACCTAATATTTTTGAAACACTGATTGCCTTCTTTCCGAATATTTGCTCCATACATTTATGTTCTTTTTAATGAAAAGCTTTATCAGTTTTCTCACATTTCACACTTTTTTTTTTTTTTTTTTTGGAGAGGTTTTTGCTACAGGGCGCGTGCGCTTACCAGACAGACAGAGAGAGACAGAGAGATTGGGGTCTTGGGCCTGCATGCACACGTGCCCGGCATGAGTTTTAAGCCACCGGGTCCAGGACGCGAACCGCGGTCGACTACGTGGGAGTCCAGCAACATAGCCATTACACTAAATGCTGATCCCACACATCTTTTATGAACTTTATTCTTGGCTGACTTGTTTGTGTTAATAATGTATATGAAGTACTTTTGTTGCTTTTTGGTTTTAAACAGCTTTATCGACATATAACTGATGAATATGATTTTAAATTTAAACTATTTTAGTATACGAGCACAATAAAAATAGTCAGATTTTTGTTTTGATACCTGATATATTTTCAACCATTATGTCCTCAAATGTTCTCCCTCTCTGGATTTTTTAATTGTCTCTTTTGCTAGCTTTCTCATTCTGGCCTTTAGTATGTCATCGTGTGTCTTTCCCATGACTATGTCTTTATTTCTCAATATTTTATTTTATTTTATTATTTATTTGATTGTATCTTTTAGTTTTCTTTTTATCTTGAACTGTGTCCAATGTATTGGTGTAATTTTTATTGACTTTTAAATTATATGTTAAATATGAACATATAGTAAATTTTAAAATATATAACATATGTGGTTATATTTTACAAAATATATGAAAGCATGTGTGTTTGTGGAGAACAAAATTCCACTTGTTTTAAAATTTCTTTGATTTTATTTCTGATAATTCCTTACTGCAAACCGGTCTTTGAAACTGTATCATTATTTCCATCAAATGTTTATCTATAAGAATTCCATATTTTATATGTGAAAATTCCAGTTAGATGCAATTGCATCACTTAGGCAGACACATACCTTTTGTTTAGCAGTTTGTTGTATGTATGATAATTTGACCTGAGTGATGTCTCAGGTGTAACTGACATGTGCATTTGGTTTTCAAGCAATTGAGGTCGCCTCCTACTGAAGGCTGAACTTGGAGCTCACACTAGGCACATGCCAGCCATGGGAGATAGAGCATGGTCTTGAGAATGTTTGCTATTGAAATCAGGGTTAACAAGGTTGCCTTGTGTACTGAATAGATAATATGTATGTTATATTATTAGTTATATATACATCCTCTTTCAATGAATTATTTATTATAGACTTTAAATATGAATATATAGCAAATATAAGTCATAATAATTCAGTGAAATGAATTTGTTTTAAATACACCTTGCATGTTTTAAGAGTAGATTTCTCTTATAATTAGATTACGACATGTCTGAATTTCTTAATTTCTATATGTTTTGTAAAGAAAATGTTTTAAAAACATAATTTAAAAAATTCAGCCTACTCTTCTCTGAAGAAAACAAGTCCTGGTACCTTATTAAAATATATCATTTCATCTTTTATGTGCTGGAAGGAACTGAACCAAAAATCTGTATAAGCTTTGCATTCTTCTCCATACTAATTTTAAGCTAATATTGCAGAACTAATGACAGCCTTGAGAAATACTATTATCAATTCCAGCTGTCTCCTGCTTCAAGATCTCCTGAATTATAGCAACACTTTAAGAAATGAAGTCCTGAATAAAATTCATTACAGACGCGCTTCTGTTTTAATACTTTTGCAGATTCTTTCATATTGTGGCTCTCTACCTTTATCACAAGAAAAAAAGAAAAAAAAAACATACTATGACAACTTGAGTTATTTTACTTCATTTTCAAAAATATCATTTAGTCTGGGACCAGCAGTTAGCATAATGGCTATGTTGCTGGACTCCCACGTAGTAGACTGCGGTTCGAGTCCCAGACCCAGTGGCTTAAACTCACGCCGGGTGCATGTGCGTGCGTGCCCAAGATCCCGAGAGGAGAATGGAGGAGAAGGGATTGTGGTGTGGCCATCCCCCCTGGGGGGTGATTTCTTGCTTTCTGTCTCTCTGTCTCTCTCTGTCTGTCTGGTGAGCGCACGTGCCCTATAGCAAAAAAAACTCTCAAACACACACACACACACACACATATATATATACAATTTAGTCTTAGACTCTTTTGGTATTCAGTCATTGGTCTCATTGAGCAATTTATTTGCAATCTCATGATTTGCACTATCTCAAAATTGATAGTGGTAAACTTGCTCAAGTCAGCCAATCTGCCCTGCCTCTGATCTAGGAACAATGCAAGTCACCTCTTAGGGATTCTCTAATTTCTTGAATATAAAATTATAGGGGGCAGACAGCTCCATGGCCTGCGATCTAACCATTTTGGGAGAAAGGAAGATGTCCCACTGATAACTGGGCCTCCAGCATACACAACTTGCGTGATTGAACTTCTAAGTTAGGGAAGAAACCAACCATCCACCAGATGACTAGAAATCGCTGCAGGACCACAAGTAATATGGGGAAACAGGAAAATATCTCTCCCATAAGGGAAAAGGATAGCTCCTCTTCATCCACACACAGTTCAATGGAAATCATGGAAATGTCTGATAAAGAATTCAGAACATTCATAATGGCAAAGCTAACAGAGATGGAAGAGAAGAGAGACAAGGAACTGCTGAAGAGGAAGGAGAAAGGAGTTGAAGAGTTCCAGGAGGTGAGGAAATTCATGCAAGATCTAAAAGAGGAATTTCACACTTTACAAAAGAATCAGATGGAACTGTTAGAGATGAAGGCTATAATACCAGAAGTCAAAATCTCCCTTGAAAGCATTAAAAGCAGACTAGATCATACAGAAAATAGAATTTCAAATGTAGAAGAGAAAATTGCTGGCCTAGAAAGGTCCACCATGAAGACTGAGAAAATGGCCCAAAAATTTGAGAATAATATGCGAGAAGTACTAGATACAATTAAACCTCCAAACATCCAGATAATAGGAATCCCAGAAGGTGAAGAGACTCATAAGGGCATTGATAACCTATTCCATGAAATCCTGCAAGAAAATTTTCCAAACCTAAAGAGGCACTCAAAGATTCAGTCCCAAGAAATACAGAGGACCCCAAATAGAATCAACCCAAGAAGATCTTCTCCAAGACACATTATAGCCAGATTGACCAAAACCACAAAGACAAGATACTAAGACTGGCAAGAGAAAAAAGGCAAGTTACTTACAAAGGGTATCCCATCAGACTAACGGCAGACCTCTCATCAGAAACAATGCGAGTGAGGAGAGAATGGGAAAATACATTCAAAGTATTAAGGGAAAAGCAATTTCAACCGAGAATTCTGTACCCAGCAAGGTTATCATTCATTTGGGAAGAAAAGACATGAACATTCCCAGATAAACAAAACCTGAAGAATTTACCAGAACCAGACCAGATCTCCAAGAAGTTCTTAAGGGAGTGCTATGTCAGTAATTTAAATGCAGACACACAGAAATAAGAGTTCAAAAACTAAGAAAATGGGCAACTTAATTGTAGGGACAAAGTCTGGAGTTGAGTATTATATCCCAGAGTTCAATCTGGAAGATCGTACCACAACAGAAACAAAAGAAATATTAAGTACATGAGTCTGAACTGATGAAACAGCATTCTGTAACTTGACTAAGATATTGCTGCTTTTCTTCTAAGCTTTGTTGTCCGGTTTTAAGGATTTTTATCCTGTCTTGAGCTGTCAATAGATTCATGTACCTACTATTTGAACAAAATACTAACCTGTTTCTAGGCTTCAAATTTCAAGGAAATATCCTTACCAGTTCAAAACTACTTTTCTTGAAACCACCAGCTGAACTTGCTATTGAAAGTAGTTAGATTACTTATGATATGGTGTGGTCAACAAAATGTTGGGGGAAAAGGAATTGAAGACAACTGTAGACAGCAGAAATAGTGTAACAAGAGAGTGGAATAGGGCAGAGGGTCAGACATGGGGTAAAAAACATATATATATGAAAGTAGTAATGGAATTTTATGGATGATAACATGCATGATTAAGCCACTATGCAGTTTACTTTAGAGGGGAAACCACATTTAGTAGGTTGTGATGATGCTCAGGGAATGAATGTAAATTAAAAAAAAAAAATCAGAGAAAAAGAAATACTAAAACTGTTACTAAACTTTAAAGAAAAAACTGTGTATTTGATGACCACAGTAAGCTATATAGCCCCAGATAGGTACTATTTTACAGTATGTTCATTCTACTCACTGAGGTTTATGCCTAAAGTCAGACATGGGTTCTTGTGTATGTATATATCAGCTGTGCTTGCTATTGAAAATATTTAGACAAATTAAGTTCATTAGCAAATCAATTAAATGGGGGAGAAAGGCATAGAAAGCAATTATGGATACTAGAGACAATGGGAGGAGGGTGGGACAGGGCAGAGGGTTAGGGATAGGGAATCAAGGATGGCAAAAAAAAAAAAAAAAAAAAAAAAAACCGCTAAATATACAAGACATAAGTAATGAAAAATTGTTTGTTGATAACACGTACGTTGATGTGCTTGATTGAGCCAACAGACAGTGTATTTTGGATGAAAAATTCATTTTGTATACTGTAATGATGTGTAGCATGTTAATGTTAAAAAAAGAAAAATAAATAAATAAATAAATAAATAAATGAATGAATGAATAAATAAAATTATAGGTGCCCTGGGTTATGTTTACCTAATTTAGATTTTCAAAACACAAATCTTCTTCCACCGACACTGCATCACTTCCTAGATTCATCAGATGAAAATATATACCCTAGATTCATCAGATAAAAATATATACCCATTGTCTTGTATCTAAGATAATACCACCTAGAATTGTTTGCTTAAAGCTGTTTATACATGGGTACGTCTCTCAATATCTACATGCGTTTACTAGTATATTTTGAGAGACAGACATGTAGAGAAAAAGAAAAATCACCCCCCAGGAGAGATGGTCATGACCTTTTCCTTCTTTTCCTCTCAGGATCTTGGGCACAAATGCACTCCTGCCTGACATGAGTTTTAAGCAACCGGGTTTGGGACTCAGACCTGGGAATCTAACAACTTAATCATTAGGCCGTCTGCTAGTCTCTCTTTACAAAAATTTAATTAGATGTTTACCATGTTCCAAAGTCAGAATTTTTTGAAGATAAGTGAAAGAAAATATTACCTCTGATTTTCAAAATGCTCATAGTTCCATGAAGGTAGTGGGCAATGGACTGAAAAATTAACCAAGAAATACTTCATTAAGTGATGGAACTGCCCAGTTTCCTAAAATTCACTAGGGTACAGACAGAAGTGTATTTACCTGTGCATGGTAGTAAAAGATGCTATGCTAAAGAAAGGAGATTGCAACTCAAAATAATAGGAAGGCACTTGGCACAATGACAAAGGTGTAAGTAAACCAGGGTTATACACAAAGGCGTGTGCACAGGAGAGGGGTTGAGAAGGCCCTGTTTTACCAGAATATGGGCAAGCGATTTGGAACACCTACAGTTAAGGCATAAACAGGTCAATTTACTTTATGGAACCAGAAAGTATGGCAAAGACCATATTGGAAAGGACTTTTGGATAATTTACTAAGAATGATAGTAAAGGAAAACCATAGAAAAATTTCATGCAGTGAGGTGACATGAAATAATTGTCTCCTTTGGAATGGCCACTCCGATGTAGTGTTTTACATGTCGATTGAGTGAAAATATGTGGAAGAACCTAGACAGAAGATTGGAGATGATTTACAATGATCTCAGTATTCACTGAGCATGTGTAGGACAACAACCATTTCTCCAACCCTTTCAAATACAGTAACTTATTTAATTACTCATGAGCTACTTATTACTAACCACATTTTGCAAATAAAGAATCTGAGATGTAAAAGATTAAATAGCTTATTCGTAATTACAAGATTCTACAATGTAGAATGAAGATCAAAGTGTATCACTATATTGGCAAGTGCTTAATTTTATTCTCCCAAGTAATTACAGGTAGGCAGTGAACCCTCCTGTTTCTGTTAATACATCTTTCCAAGCTCCTTCTCTAACTCAGTAGCACACCAGATACACTTCCATGTATGCCTTATTTGTTTCTATTTATGTACTTTCATATAGGAAGTTGGCATTTAGGACATTCTCACTTCATTCCATAGAACCTTTCAGAATCCTCCTCAGAGTTCTTACTGAAAATCTGCTCTTGGATCAGCCTGTTGCCACAATGGAAGTTGCATGGCCAGTTGTGGGTTTGGGTCCCCAAGTCAGCTAGGAAACATGCCGGGGGATATGCATATGCCTAGGGTCCTGAGGAGCTGGAGGGCTGGGGAAGAGGGTCACAACATGACAAAATCCTGTGAAGGGTGCTCCTGTCTCTCCTCCTTACTTCTCCCTCTCCCTCTAGCACACGCACACTCTTTATCATGCATAAAATAAATAAATATAAACTTTATAAAAATAAATAAGCACTCCTTCATTTCCCTTAGTCGTGGAACAAGGTTATACTACTTTCATCTGACTGAGTTGCCCTGTTTATCATTTTTTAATTGAATCTTTCATAAAGCTCTTCGCTAGTAAGGAATTCACATCAGTCAGTGAATTACATATTTCCCCATGGCCCGTGGTTCAGGGCCATGAATACAGCTGTGTTTAATAAATCCTGTTTACGGACCTATTAGCAGTTTGTGATTCAAAAAATATTCCTTAAGTGCTTCTTTGCCAGAGACCTCAACATTTGCTGGAAATATTGAAAAGTACCAGAAAGTTTTACAAGTTAAATAATACTTGTCTCTCTTCTTCAGGAGCATGACCAAGTGACATGCCCTGAAGAATGTGACTCTGTATAGCTAGAGAGGTGGATGAGGTGGGGGAGAGCTTAGCAAGAAAAGGAAGCCCCCCAGTGATTGATGAAGCCCCAGCCTCTGTTATTCGGCACAAGCAGAGATGAGAACTAAGAACTGGATGACACGACTGAGCAAGATGGAGCCAAATGAGTCCATGAGTGTGGGTCATGTGCCAGAGCGTGGTGAAATGAGAGTTAATGCTTTCCTTTTTATTGAGTTTTTATTATTTATTTGTGTGTGTGTATGCATTTTTAACTTATTTTTAAGGTTTTTGCCATAAGGCTCGTGTGCTTTCCAGAGAATGACAAAAATAGACGGTGAGAGGGAAAATGAGAAATCACTCTCCCAGAGGGGTTGGCCACGCTGCAATCCCATCTCCTACATTCTTCTCCTGGGATTTTGAACATGCACACACACTCCCAGCGTGATTTTCAAGCCACCAGTACTTAAACCATGGTCAGCCCTGTGGGAATCCAGTGCCTTAACCCCCACAGCCCCGGCTGGCCTGAGAGAGGATGCTTTCTGTCATCCGAGGAAGTCTTGGGCTGCCCCTGTGCTTGCTTTCTTCTGTATGCTCTTCCTTCCTCCATTCCCATGGCGCACCTTCTGCCTCTGTCCTCCTGCTTCCTTGAGAGCCCACTTGACCCTCTGACCACTTTTTTACTGTGTGCTCCCTTTACTTGTGCAAAAATAAAAATCTCTGTCAGGACTGGCAGATAGCATAATAGGTATGCCACTGGACACCCAGGTAGTCAACCGCGGTATGAGTCCTGGACCTGGAGGCTTAAAACTCATGCCAGGAATGTGTCTGTGTGTGCCCAAGATCCCAAGGAGAGAATGGAGGAGAAGAAATTGTGGTGTGGTCATCTCCCTGGGGAGTGATTTCTTGCTTTGTCTTTCTCTCTCTATCTCTCCAGCAAACACATGTACCCCATAGAAAAATCTCTCTCTCTTTAAAAACAAGCAAACCCAAATGTCCACAAACAAATGAATGGATTGAAAAATTGTGGCACATATACTCCATGGAATACTATTCAGCCATAAAAAAGGCCCTGGAATTTTACAGAAAGTAGACAAATATGGAAGATTTCTTGCTGAGTGCTGCAAGTCAGGCTATGAAAGGAGACATTGCATGTTTTCACATGACATATACCGACTCTCTGCACTCTATGGTAGAGACTGAAAGACTGGAGAACATAAAACTATTAAAAATTGTAATGGACACTAGGGACAAAGTAGAAAGAGAGTGTGGGAGGGGAAGCACATAGGAAATTTGGGGGGGGGGAAATGGAGAGGTAAGACACTTGTAGGACACAGATAAGGTTTGTTATCTAATGACAAGGATATGTATGGTGGTCTCAACTGGGCTGGGCTGAGGTGTTTATTGGGGTAAAGTCTCTTCACAATCTAAATGATGTATAGCAATTTAATGTATGAGTAATAATAATAAAAACAAATTTAAAAACTCTCTTTATTCACCTTCACCAGAATCCTCAGATTGTCCTCCCCTTTCCTTTGTTCCCTAAGATTCGGTGTTCTGTCTTTCTCTAAAATCTTCAAATATAAATCATTTCCTAAAATCAGAGCCTAGATATGAACCCACCTCTCTACTTTCGATGGCTCTCATTTCTTGTTCTTTCTCCAAGCTCCTTCCACATCTCACTTGAGTCATCATTTATATTTACGTTGAAGATTGGCTCTTCGGTGCTAAATAGAAAGCTTGGTGTTGGAGTTTTGACACTGCCCAATTTGAAGACTTACTATAAAATTATAGTACTCGAGACAGCATGATATTGATGAATGACATATAGACAAATTAATCAATACAGCAAAGACATGAGTTCTGAAGGCGATCCACAAAAATACAGTTAACTAATGTTTGACAAAGAGCAAGGGCAACAGTAAATGTATCAAGAAATATTACTGGAATAGCTGGGCACCTACATGCAAAAAGTAAAATAAAAACAATAATAAATGCAGTCAGCCTTTATACCCTGCACATAAACTACCTGAAATTCAGTCATAAACCTAGGTGTAAACTGCAAGTAATAAAAGTCTTAGAAGATAACATAGGGAAAACCTAGAAACAACACCAAAGACATGTTCTATGAAAAAAAAATACTGATAAGTTAGACTTCATTAAAATTTTAAAAATGTTCTGCTCTTTTGACAATCCCAAGGGAGAGAGACAGCAAACCACAATTATGGTGAGGACTATATAGAGTAACAGGAACTCTCATTCACGACAAGTGAGAATGTGAAATGGCACGGCAACTTCCCAGGGACACTCGATTGTTTCTTACAACACTAAAGTGCCCTTACCCTACTGCCTAAGAATTGCACTCCTGGGTATTTATGTAAAACAGCTGAAAACTTATGTTTACATAAAAGTTTGCACATAGATGTTTATAACAGCTTTATTCATAATTACCAAACTCAGAAGCAACCAAGATGCCCTTCCGTATGCACATGGACTGATAAGCTGTGATGTATTCAGATAACGCAGTGTTATCCAACACCCTACCAAACCACGAGAAGACACGGAAGAGCTTTACATATTTTATATGTCAGTAAGTGACAAAAGTCACCTGCAAGGGCTGCCTTCGGCATGATTCCAACATTACAGCACGCTAGAAAAGGCAACACAATGAAGACAGTGAAAAGCTAGTGGTCGACAAGGATGAGTGTGAGGGGACACAAACACGCTGAGCAAAGAGGAGTTTTAGGGCACTGGAAATACTCTGTGCTAGTCACGTGATACACCTGTCAAGACCCGTCACCTGCGTAGCACCAGCAGTGAACTCTGAGGCACACGATGTCGTTCATCAGTCGTAATAAATAAACCACTTGGATGGGAGATATTGACGATGGGAAAGGCTATGCGTGACTCTGGGTAAAGAGTATCTGGGCAATGTTTGCATTATCTGCTCAATTTTGCCGGAAACCTAAAGCTGCTCTAAAAAATATAAATTCTTAGGAAAAGCAGTGCAGCTAAACTTAACAAAAAGAGCACTGAGTACCAGGTCTCTATTCTTACATAGATAGGCACACATGCCCAGTAATCATTATGCATATAAGCATTTAATATTCTTTCTAAGAGAGGTTTTTGCTGTAGGACGTATGCACTCACCAGAAAGACAGAGAGAGACAGAGAGACAGAAAACAAGAAACCACCCCCCCCCCCAGGGGAGACGGCCTCTCCGCAATCCCTTCTCCTCCATTCTTCTCTTCGGATCTCGGGCACGCATGCACATGCGCCCAGCGTGAGTTTAAGCCACCAGGTCCGGGACTCGAACCGCAGTTGACTACATGGAAGTCCAGCAACATAGCCATTACGCTAACTGCTGGTGCCTAAGCATGTAATATTAAATTGAATATATGTTTAGGCTTCTTTGTTTATTTGATATATAAAAAATGACTCTTCACCCAGGATTGTATAGGACTCTTCACATCCATCATTTTACAGAAGAGAGAACACTAGGGCTGGGAATACATTGCCTAGGATTATGGGTCTATTACACAGAAGAGCAGTGTTGGAAACTTGGCAAATTAGGAATCAAGATGTCAGATAGCTGTCCTGGGTCCCGCTGGCTATGCCAGCTCTCTCTCTCTGACAAGTGATTCTGAGACCTACATTTCATCTACAACTTTCTTTCAGCGTGTCTGATGTGAATTTCTATGTTAACAGTGTGTTTGTTTTCTGTGCTTTAAGCAGCTCCAGAATGGCAGGAAGGCCTCTGTGTGGTTTGAACAGCATCACCGCCACCACCACCACCCCAACACCTGGCCCTGGCCCAGGCCCTGAGTAGCCACAGTAAGAGCTTCTGCACCGACAGCAGGAGAGCAAAGTACGTGAACAAAGTCAGAGCTAGAAGAAGGCCAGCTGCTCTCGGTGCTAAACACAAATGGTTCTCTGGTTGGTTTGAGTTGCATTTAGGACAACAAAGAAAAAATTATCATACACGACTAAATATAAAGTGATATTTTCTCAAAAGTATTCCTCAGAAAGAAAGTCACCTTGCATTTAGGACCTCGAGGTATCTCATATTACAGGGCACATTTTCAGTGATTTCATTTCAAACCGCAAAGCACTGTTTGGGGAAGATGTGTGGCCCGAAACCACCTCAATCAATGTAGCTCCGAATGCTTTCTGGGGCTGTCCCGAGGGTTAGGAAAAAGGCACAAAGGAACTGAATATGCCTTTATGAAATTCCTTCTCGAAAATGACCTCACAATTTGACTGTTGGATGTCATGATAAAAGATACTTTTAGTATATGTTAAAAAGTAATACAGTAAATATTTTAGTCACACTGTAAAATGTATGAATTTACATTCATAGAGCAAATGAAAAGCACACTTTTCTGAGTGTCGTGAAGTGCTTGCTATTTGGGACTTGAGAGGCCAGCTCCAGTAACAGGTTTTCCGTGGATTTCAAAGTGCACTGCACGTCACATGCTCAGATGGGAGTGAAGACGCTGTGGATGCAGAGGGTGGGTGGCCTGTGGGGTGGACACATGGATAACCAAGTAATTGATACTCAAGGTGTGGGTACAGACTGCGAATTAAACTTTTAAATTAATACAATAGTATAAAATTACAACTTATAGTTTATGATGCCTAGGTGAAATTGGATTTAAAAAACATGTAATTAAATAATTTGTTTTAATCATTTAAATTATAATAATATAATCTAATAACATATTATAACTAATATCATAAAATTTAAAATAACAATGATAATATAAAATATTATATTTAATAATTATTTAATACTTGTATAAATATGCATTTATATAATTGCATACATCTATTATATGATTTGATACATAAGTATGTATGGTATATAAACATGTAAGTTATTATATGAGTGCTATATATATGATTGAACATAGTGAAATCCATGCAATGTGTATATATTTAATTTGTTCTAAACAAGTTTTAAATCTTTTTATTGGGAAAGCAGAGGAGTATTTTTCATGTTCGTGTTCACCTTATATGTCAATTTAGGTTCTAGCCTATCTGGCCTTCCTCAGCAGAGCACAGTCCAGTACCGGTAATCACCCAAGGAAAATGCACCCTGACCTCATGAAGTTTAAGGCCAGAGCTGTCCTCCCAGGGGTGGAGATGAAGGTGACAAGTACGAAAGACACTAACCTTGGGACTCTTCTTCATAAGGAACAAAGGATGCATGGACTCTTTCTACTTTTCTCTCTCCTGTCATCTACTATTTTTTTTCTTCATTTCATTTACATCTTGAAAAGCTAGACATGGACTGCTATACCATGTTGCAAATTACATTTATCAAATGAATTTATTTCCATCTAAATTTACATTTCTCTTTATGGACAGCAACAATTTTGTATGATTTACATCAGTGCCTTAGCAACTCTGTCATAGATTTTAATTTAATTGATTAATTTTATTTTGCTGGAGGATGTGTGTACTCCCTGGAGGGAGACAGAGACAGAGAGAGACACACACACAGAGAAAGTGAGAAAGAATCCCAATGGGTTATGGTCATACAGAAACACCTCCTCTGTCTCTCCCTCTGTTGGGTATTTTGGGATCACAGGCACATAGACCTTATGTGTTTTTCAAACCACCAGGTCTTGGATCCCAACCATGCAGTTGGATATGTGGGATCTAGCCACACTTGCCTCCAGGCCACAGACTGGCCCTACTCTTTGAAAGTTTATTTTTTCATGAGCATGAGAGACAGAAGCACCCTTATCAGAGTCTCTTTCTGTGATCATCCTCCCAGACTTCCTGCAGCCAGGACCATGGGTATACATGAGCATAGCCCAGAAGCACAGCTCGACCCGGGAATGGAACCTTGATCATCCGTATGGATTCAACATTTCTTGAGCATTGCGTTACCATTGCACCAATGAGCCAGATCCCTTACAGAGCATTTCAAATGTGTCTCTAAGACTTATCCATGATCCTTCAGTTATTCAGGCTCCATAATGATAATTTCACAAATAGGAGGGAAGATCAAAACATAAAAAAGAACATAGCTTTTTAAAATTCTAAAAGATCTATGAAAGTAAACATATAAATTATTTTAAACAAATTGTTACTTCAGTTAAAGGGAAAATTACCATTTTTCTACTTTGTATCTAACAATGTATCTCTTGTGGTGTACTCTGTGGTGCTTGTAACAAACAAAACATTGTAAAACATCTGTTGTGTAGGTGTATCCCAGAGGTTCTATCTGTGATTTCCAAAGCTATGAATATGTTACCTTCCTATGGGGATTTGTGTGTGTGTGTGTGTTTGTGTGGGCGTAGAACATTTTCTTCTCTCCTTCTTAATCTTCGTGTTTGCCTTGAGGAAAATAAAGACATTTCAAAATGCTTATTATGTTATAGCCATGAAGGGTCTTGTAAAGTTCATGGAAAATGTGTATTATAAAAAATTATGTATGGATTCTGAATTTTATTTCCACCAAACTAAACTTACCCTTTAATTTCACTTTTTCACAAGAATTTTGTGGAGTCTCTCATTTTTTATTGTGAGTAGATAACACAACTGGAGAGACATTGCATCCAAGAAATGATTCATAATAAAATATCATTTCATGCATTCATATCCTAGTGACAAACATCTGTAGGATGTGACCCTTCTCAGTTCTGAGATACCGTCTTCGGCACGGAGGCCACCCGGGCTGCTGGGTGTGAACAGGTCCATGCTCTGGACGCCCTCTCCTGCCACTCGCCCCTTGCTGGGCTTTAAATCAAGCCATGTCTTTCGGTACCTGTGTCAGAAGTGACATGTGATATGTGGCTTTATGTTTCCCATTTCAACATCTGTCTTGTTTGTTTGTTTGGGAATTGTGTGTATCAATAAAAATAAACAAATATAATCTTAGAGACTTCTAATTCCTAAGAAATCCACTGTCTTCTCAACAAAATTAAGGGACATATAGCCTTCTTGTCTACCCTGATGAGTATCTAAAATTCCTTGTGATAATAAGTCATGTTTTCTAACCACTCAGATCCCACTTCTCACCTGATTCCATGATTTACCCACACGTACAGGACACAGCAATATCCAGAAGGCAACATAGTCAACTGGGTGAAGGTTGGATTGAGAGCCGGGCAGCCTGGGTGCCTCCGGGCTCTTCTATTTATCAGTTATGGCCTTGGACAAGTCATTTTACATGTCTTTGTCTTAACCCCTACAGACATAAACTAAGACGATAATAGTTCCTACCCCTAGAGCATTATTTAGAAAATTCAGTGGGTTAATAGGTGATTGCTTGGAACAATTCTGACACATAGTAAGAGCTATACGAATTATCTTATGCATCGTTGCAGAAACTATTTACACTGGAAAGTTTCCATTGCCCCGATTTCAGAGAAGCTACCACATAGTGCCTGACACAATCTCTCTCGCGGTCTTTGGTGAGTGCACGTGGCCTGCAAAGGTGCTGGCGTTCGCATGTCAAATCTGTACTGAGTACCGTGTGTGTGGGTACTACCTGGAGTGACAGTCCTGAGCAAGGCAGGATATCCTGAGGAAGCTCAGGACCTGGAGCCCTGGGGGTGGGCCTCACATACCCCGGAAATAGAGGTGATAGGCATGCTGGGTAAGCATCTTTGTGTCCAACTTAGGCCATTCCGACGTGATCACAGCGAGTCCCCGGAATCAGCACACTGAAGTTACAATGCTAGGTGGGCTAATTACCAAAATTGTAAGCAAATATAAATCCTCTTACCCTTAAGCCTCAATTTTCTCTCTGCAAAAGGTCGAGATCATGTGTTCACCTCGTGGTGCTATTGTAAATAATACTTTTTTAAATCTATAATAGCTGATACTGACAGGACATTATGAGTCAGGCATGTTCTGCGGATGGCAGGTAGGTCATAGAGACCTGTATATGAAGTAGTTAGAATAGTGCCTGACATCGATAAACATTGAAAAGCAGTGGTGAATATCTATGTTATGTACTTTGATATAATAGGGGACTGCGTTTGAGCTGAAGGGAAGAGTGTTCAGTAGGATTGTTCCAGGGTTGGATTGTACGCAGTTCCTTGCTCACTGTCTACAGAGTTTGTCTGAGTCTACGGGATCGTGCAAGAACAGGGACAGGAAGCCTTCCATCTGAGGAGGTTTTAGGATATCCGGTTTCAAGAGTGTGTGTGCTTCAGGGAG
This sequence comes from Tupaia tana, assembly GCA_026018925.1. Classification (NCBI taxonomy): domain Eukaryota; kingdom Metazoa; phylum Chordata; class Mammalia; order Scandentia; family Tupaiidae; genus Tupaia; species Tupaia tana. The sequence continues at coordinate 104,662,661 of JAKSZU010000005.1, read as the reverse complement.
TCAGGATAAACCATTAATCCCGAAAGGTCACTGTAACTCCCCCAATGTCCAACATCACCTGAACACCTCCTGAGAGTCAAGGGTGGAGAGGGGACCGAGTGCAGCCCGTTTTAGTCTCCAAGAGAAGGACAAATGCAGTACCGTGGCATCTGCATCCCGGGACAGCCTGAGCCCCAGAGCCTGGCCGGTCAGGCTGGTCTTACTCATGTTCTGGGTATTCGTTCAGGTTTAGAAAGTCCACTCATACGATAATGTTGCTCGATAGAGATTCATTCAGTGCATTGTTTAGAAGGCAAGAAGAAAGGCTGTTACAAGAACAGGGTCAGAGCCTGTGGTACTTAGCAAACTAGAAAATGGATTTTTTTTTCTTTTGGCTGCTAGATGAGGAGCCTGTGGAAGGAGACCAGAGTTTCTTGGGGACCAGATGATGCATTTTACTTGTTCAGGCAAACTGCACAGTGCCACTGATGACGTCGTAATCCTAAAAGTGAAAACGACCTCAGTGGGATATGTGACCCTGAGGTGGCGAACACTGTGTCCTTGCCCTCAGCGATCTTTTTTTTTTTTTTTTTTTTGAAAGGTTTTCACTATAGGGCGCGTGCACTCACCAGACAGAGAGAGACAGAGAGACAGAAAGCGAGAAATTACCCCCCGGGAGGATGGCCACCCTGCAATCCCTTCTCCTCCATTCTCCACTCGGGATCTTGGGCACGCATGCACACGCGCCCAGCGTGAGTTTTAAGCCTCCGGGTCCAGGACGCGATCCGCAGTCGACTACATGGGAGTCCAGCAGCATAGCCAATACGCTAACTGCTGGTCACTAGTGATCTTAACCTGGGAATATATGGTATGAGTGAGCAGGCAAGGGAGCAGATGATGGATGACAATCTTCATTTCTAGCTTGGACAGTTGCTGGTTCCTCTTAAGCACATGTGGTAATCTGAAGAGGCAAACAATTTAGGAAGTGGGAGAAATGAAGAGTTGCTTTTATCATATTAAAATCGCGCTCTCTCTGGATATTTAAATTGATTACATGAACAGGCCATCGAGTGCGTGACTTTAGTTAGGTGTGGAAATGTTAGTGATGCGTCTGTTTGAAGGTGCTGAGCTGGACACAGAATCGAGTCTGACTGAGACGGTGAGGCTGCTCAAAATTGCTATTTCAAGTCAGAGGATGGAATGGAACACCAACAGTGGGAAACAGAGGGCACAGGACTCCAGACGGAATCCTGATGAATGTCACTTAGAAACGAAGAGGGAGAGAGGAGCTAGCAAGGAGGCGAAGAGAGCAGACTGAGACGGCATCGAAGCGAGAGGACGCAGTGTTGTGGGGTCCAGGGAAGAAGGGGCAGGGGCTTGTTTTTGATGAATGTTGCTGAACATTTCTGAAGAGCTCTGAGCAGAGGAAGGTGACTGCACAGACGTCGGAGAGCCTGAGTAGAGCAGTGTCCAGAAGGGCTGTGGCCACGCCTGCGTCCAGAGGAGAGCCCCCCCAGGGGCTGACTGCAGATGGCGGTGCCATGCTGTTTTGTTGAGACAGGCACACGGAATTGAAAAAAAAATGTGCAGAGAAGGTGCATTTTTATTTTTAAATATTATCGATATTTGGCCATGTGTGTAGGGTAACGAGAATAATCAGGGAGAAATTAGAGATACAGAACAGAAGCTGCCTATTTGCAGAGGAAAATTTCATGAAAAGTTGGTAATATGGGATACAATCTGTCAAATAAGAGGGAAGATCGGTCACTGGAATAAGTAGGGGAATCTGTTCCTTGATAATAGGAGCAAAAGAAAATTTCATCAAGGAAGTGCTCAGAATCCTCGTCTTTGGACATAAGTTGCAAACACGTGGCATTATATCACGACTTTTCCTCCTGCAAGTTGATGCTTTAGTCCCAGCAGTAAATATGAATATATAAATATCATTGCAGTCTAACTAAAAAAAAAACTGTTTAGTGAGGGAGAAAGAGAGACAGAAAGGGAGATAGACATATAAGTACATTACTACTTCAATACTAAAACATAATCATGATAATAAATAACTGATAATAAACATGTAGCATGTTTTTAATCTATTTAATTTTAATTATAGCCTAATACAAGTCTAACATGCATTGCATTTAATACATAATGTTATTGATATGTTTTAAAAGGGTTTTGACTTTGCTTTATACTATCAATATATTATTAGTGATCTATTTAACAAAAATGTGTAGAAATCACATATTTTTCAAGCTACTAGAAAAATGTATTTATTAGAAATAATGTTTGACCACCCTGACTAAAAGTTTCTAGTACTATTTGCAATCCTGATTTCTGGACAAAATTTTCTATATTAGTCACATGAGATAATTTTACTGTTATTTTCACATGCAGGCACGTTGTGTGCTCAGTCAACTGTATCCGAACTCAGGCCTCCTTTGAGCCTCTAATGTGTGCCAGCACCTTCCTGCCTGAGCTACAGTGGCTGGGCTCGCTTTTTATTTTTTAAACCTAATTTTAACAAAAATATATTTCTGGATATTTTTCTAGAATATACTACATTGTGTTAATAAGTTATATACTCCCATGAATACTTTGTCAGAGCTAGGAGCTATTTTTGGCCAGGGTTGGAAAGATGATCTGCAGTTGAAGATGAGAATAATCCTAATTGAGATACAAATGGACGAAACAGAAAGTCTTACGTCCACGGACACCATGTGCTATGCACATCAGCCAATCAACGTTGAGATATCACTTACTGCTAAGAAACTCAAAATTCTCTGCATCTGATGGAGTTTCCTATACTTTAAAAATCACTTCATACTGTTGTCTTTGTGTGTGTGTGTGTCTGTGTGTGTTCTATGACATTGCCAGAGGGCATATGCACTGGTCAGAGAGGGACAGAGAGACAGAGAGAGAAAGGGAGGAAGCACACTGTAGGTGTGGGTAGTCATGCCGCAGTCTCGTCTCCTCCATTCCTTTATCCTGGAGGGATTTGGGGCATGTGTACACACACACTTGATGTGTTTTTCAGCCTCCTTTGCAGAGATTCGCTCTGCACAGTTGGCCATGTGGAATCTGGCTCCCCTCACTACTATGCGATGGGCCAGTCCCACATCTTTCTCTTTTAAATGGACCCTCTCTACACAGGGCTGCCTACACTATAGTCGTAAGTTTCTAAGATGGTGGTCATTCCTGGGATATTTGAGAAATGACAAAATCTATCATTCTGAAAGTAATTTATCATTTTTCTTGTAAAAAGACTTTACCCAACATGCAATACTTCTCCAATCAGTCCGGTTGAGAATACTATACATGGGTAAGCAGGAATCCCTCAACTTTCCAAAATCAACATATACATTGTCAATTTTAATTTCTGTTTTAAAGAAAACTTATTTTCTCTCTTATTGATATAATTGTAACATTATTGAAAAAAGCCACAGTTATAATGATTTACTTTTTTTAAGAGGTTTTTGCTATAGGGCATTTGCACTTGTGAAAGAGAGTGAAACAGAGATAGTGAAAAGAAATGTGAGAAATCAAACCCCAGGGAGGATGGAGGGTGATTTCCTTCCTCTCCATTCCCCTCCTGGGATCTTAGGCATTCATGCACAAGCACTTGGTGTGAGTTTCAAGACACAGGATCTAGAATTGAACCACAGTCAGACACGTGGGAGTCCAGCGATGTAATCACTATGTTATCTGCTGGTTGCAATAATTTATTTTTAAAAATCAAAATATAAAAAATTCTCCAAAAGACATTTTAAAAGAAATTTTGAACAATGCATGTTATTATTATCATTAATTTATTTCATTCTTTGATGTTGCTGAATAATAAATGCAGTAACTTCTGTGTCTGTGATAAATATGTATCTGTTATAAACTTTCTGAAAATGAAAATGTTTAATATCAAACTTTCATGATTCAATATTCTCACTGAAAGTATTTAAATATTTTGAAGCATTAATATTGCAAAAGAATGAACAATTCCTGGCAATTTATTTTCTTCAAGGTTATTTGAAGAAATAACCTTTGATTCATTCTTGGTGTATAGACAGTAGATACATACAAGGAGCCAAACTACATAATCAAGATGTTAGCTGGTTTATGTGTGACTGGTGTGCTGGGCATTTGCTTTTCAACAATTTGAGTAGTTGACATGTAAATATTTTCGCAAATATTTAAAACCATGCTGTTTCTACTGTTACAGAGTCACAAACAAAATTATAAGAAATATTTTGAACATTATCTTTAAAATTCAGTATTTTGAAATTTTGAAAGTTATTAATTGTCAAGAACTATGGTGTATGAGCAAAACTGTTTTGATATGTAAATTGGAAAAACGTAAAAATAAATTAATTAATTTTAAAAAGAGAAAAAAAAAGATATTGATAAGTTATCTCCTGAAATACAAATGCTGAGATTTTATTTGTCGTACATTATATGTAAATTTTGCCATATAAGTATTATGAATATTTTTGACCTGGAAAGGGGTATCTTGTTTAGATTAGATCCTATATTGAGTAATCTTTCCTTATAAATTAGAAAGGTGTCTGAGAGTAAAAATGATTTTAAATAGGCTTTAGAATGCTAAAAAATACTAAAGATAGATGATTCTACAAGTGGTATCTTAAAAAAAAATACGAAATGGGGCAGGGGGAGGGGAACTGATGTTAATCTTAACTGACGGATTCTGAATCAGTGAATGTTTTGAGCCACTGAAACAGGGATTGTGAAGGAGCCACAGCAGCCTGTGAGGGTGTGACAGTAATGCTGGGAGGATTCTGGCCTTCATCAGCAGGTCACAGGCGTTTTGGAACATGGCCACATCAGAAGGGTTTCTGAGGGAGGAAGGGAGCCCAGAAGGTGGCACAGCAGGGAAGCACAGTGCTCTGTGAGACAGGTCAGCACAGGAAAGTTCTGGGTTGTGCCCGGAAACCTCCCTGAGCGGCCAGGACGCACCTACCTATGATCCAGGATGGCTGAGCTCAGGGTAGACCCTTGTGAGAGTGCCTCTCTCTGTCTCCTTTTTATCTCTCTTGCTCATGGAAAAAAATAAATTTAACATAGTGCATGTGTTTAAGAAAATAAAAAGGTGTTTCGAAAACATGGATAGTGGTGCCACATTAATGAATAGTTTAAAAGTCTGGCCAGCACTTTCCACCTTGGAAGTTCTCGACCCATGATACTGAGTCAACAATACAGTATTGGAGGGTTGATTAGAGGTTAAAAATGAGAGGTTAAAAATCAACCACGTCTGATTTCTCCTGAGCATCCTGTTCTCCATCTTTCTTGCTACTGACAGGTTCAGCCCCACGTGCTTTGTCCTGTGCTAATGTAGAGGCCTCCTAACTGAAACACCCACTGCCAGCTTTCCTTCTTGTCACTCACCTCAATCATCCACGCTACTTCACCCTCGCTAAAGCATGGCAGAAGCCATCATCTCTCAGACCATCTCAGCTTAAGTTTTCCTTTACTTGAAACAGTTTATCAAAATCAATTTTTTTATTATTATTTTTCCCCAAAATAAATGACACAGTGTGGTAATAGGACCTCTAGTGAACAGGACCCCATGTGAAGGCCAGGCACGCAGGATGGCCCCATGCACGTGCTTGCAAAGGTGGAGGAACCCTTCGCGTGTTTGTGGGAAGGAGGACTACAGGTGAATGACGCAATCTCGCTTCTGTGGTTAGAAACTGAGGCCACTCCTTAGCAGCTTTGAGGACATCAGTGAGAAAGCCCGCTGCCTTGTCAAGCATCACATGGTATCAGGTAGTAGGCAGGTTATTATTATTATTATTATTATTTTGGACTAAATTCTTACAATAATCCTATTAGTTAATGTCACTACTCACCTCATTGGACAAATAAGAAAACCAAGGCTCAGGAGACCAGGCATGTTTCTCAGGACAGCTGTGAATGGGAACGCGAAGTGAAGAACTCTGAGGCGCTGAGCCACCACGTTCCAATCCATCGTTCCCACATTTCAATCCAATCTAGAGTCCACTCTTCCTCCTTTCTCTCTCCCGTCCATCTTTCCATCCTTCCTCCCCTTTATGCATCTCACAACTCAAAGCCCTGATTATTCCAAAAGGGAGCCTCAAGTCCACCATAAAGGACCCCAGCTGCGGTCGTCACTGTCGTCCCTCCAACACAGGACGCCTGAGCTCTGAACTGAAGCAGGGGCATCAACCCAGCATATGACAGCCATCAACAAGGGAACCTACCCTGGGACTACAGACCTGGGAGAGAAGAAAGCCCGCTCTGGGGGATTAGAAGCCATCAAACCTCCTGTGAATCTTCTACCTGCTCGCCTGTTAAAAGTACCTATTCACAACTATTTAAAGCAATTCTTCCAACCCCGAGCCTACTGGAATAAGTAGCTGATAACCAGACTATACCGATATGCCTTGGATATTTTTGGCAAATATTTTCTGAAAAATGAGCAAAGTGAGCATATTACTTCAGTAAAAATAACCTACAGAATGCTCAACCAATGATAAGATTGGAGCTTACTAGCAAAAATCTGATTTGGAAAATTCATCTTCATAGTCTTGACAGTCTCCCAGTACTGAAAGAGTTGTGATGTGATGAGGAATGATACTAGCAAATGTTAATCTCTTTAACTGTATAATGAAATGTATCAACATTTGGAAAATGAGAATAACTGAGTGAACCAATGCTTTCTGAATAACCAGTGCATAATTATAAATTGCAGAATGGATGAAGAATCCATTCACGGTGCCAGATTACCGGTAAGTTTTAATGTAATTTTGCATAAAATATTTGTTCTAAAGGTTGTTACTAACCTTTAAGAAACCATCATTTGTCCAGTTTGGACGTAGCATCAAAGACTACACAAAGTTATGTGGAGCAACCACAAAATACCCATCTTTATTATAACTACATGTATTTTGAAGCTGGATCAAAGCCATATACTTCCATCAAAACAACATATTGCTACAGATATGAAAATTCAATTAACTTTAATTAAGCCTGACATTGACGAGATTGCTAATATGTACAATGCAACCTCTTGTCAGTATTATATAGTTTTTTTTTCATTAAAATTTATGTTGATAATTACATCTTATGAATTTACTGTTGTTATTTTAATTAATGTATAAAATATTTAAATTTTTAAGGTTTAGTTTCTAATATGAAAATATCCTTGGGATTGTTTCTTCATCATTTTAATAGCATAAAAGAGAACTGAGATGTAAGTGTGAGGACCACCGCTCTGAAATTCCTAGCTGTCCCTATAACCTTTGTCAAAGAAGGCCCTCTTCCAAGCACTAACAGTGATTTTTGAACTGAGCAAACAGTCTTGGGCTACATAGGCAGGATTTCTGAGGGAGAGACAGAGAGACAGAGCTGGGGAGAGAAGATTCTCTTAGTACAACGCAGTGGCTTCATATCACCAACTGTGAAACTAGAAAGTTTCTGGAGGTTTTTCCTGACCTGGTTTACAATGTTTCACATACTTTTTCAAAGTAGAAACACATATATTACTATTATATTATTATTATTATTATTATTATTATTATTATTATTTTCTGAGGGTATGTGTATGAGAGACAAGCAGCCCAGAGTTCCCTGCCGCGCTCCACCTCCGCCGCGGCCAGCCCGGCTCCTGCCGGCACACGCTCAGGTGCTGGAGGGAGGTCGGGCACATGAGCCCAGGACGTTCCCAGAACCTTCCCTCTGTGGGTCCAGCTACATTACTGCTGACTCACTGCCTGGCCCAGAGTGGAAACATTCAACATATGTAAGTGACTATTTATTATTTCTTAGTGCCAGGGTACTTTGACCTATTATATTATTTTCTTTCTTTCTTTCTTTTTTTTTTTTTTTTCATATTTAACCTACTATTTCTCAGTGGATTTTTTTCTTTTGTAAAATTAGTCAGAAAATGCACTTGCCAGAGAGAGAGACATAGACAGGGCAAGGGGAAAATGAGAAAGTACCCTTCCCCCATGGGGCATGGTCATGCCAGTCCCTTCTCCATCGCTCCCTCCTTTGGGGATTTTGGACATGCACACACACACCAGACTGGTGTGAGTCCTGATTCTAACTACAGTCAACCATGTCGGATTCAGCCCACTTAACCTCCATGGCATGGGCCAGCCTGGTGGAATTTTTTAATATCTGAAAGATAATAATTTGATCACTGAAAATCTTTTTTTTTCTTTTCTCTCCAGAAATGTAGAGACTTGAAACTGTCTGATCTGAGCCCTTTTATTTTTCAGAAGAGAATAGAGCTCAAAGTAGCTCCGTGATGGAGCTGTGGAGATCTGAGTCATAATCCCTCCCGGGCTCTGTCCCCGTGACCTTCCAGAACCTTCATCTCCTCAACTACAGAGTGGAATTTGTGGTACTTTTCCTGTGGCTGCGGTAAAGAAATACCATAAGCTGAGTGGTTTATAAAACTAAAATGCTTTGTCTCAGAGTTTTAGAGGCGAGAAGGTCAAGACCAAGATGTCAGCAGAGTTGGTTCTTTCTCAAAGATGCCAGGATGACTCTCCTGTGGGCCTCCCCACCAGCCGATGGTGATTTTCTGGAATTCTTGGGGCGCCCTGGTGTGTAGAGGCATCCCCATTATCTCTGTCATCATCGTCACTTGATATTCTCCCTGCGTGCGTTCCTACACCCAAATTCTTCCTTTCTGTAGGGAGACGGGTTGTGTTGAATTAGAGGGCCGCCATTCTAGCATGAACCCATTAAGTGAACTTACTACACCTACCCTTAGTTGTGTACCCAATACAGTCACATTCTGAGACACTGTGGGTTAGGACTCTTCAGTATATGAATTTGGGGTGGGCATAATTCTGCCCATAGCAACAGCAATCAAAATAATCTCTCAAAGTTTTTGCAAGGATTAGAGAATGCACAGTTTCAGAAACATAGGCAAAAGTTAGTAAATGGATCTTTCTTTTCTTTTAGCATTTACCTGTAAAATAGTCAAAGACACAGAATTCTCGGTGTGCTTATTAAGATGACTACATCAATGTGATACAAAACATTCTCAGTGTGTGTTTCATATTAGTATCCTAGAAACGGCACCTTCAGAGTGGCCTAATGAGAAGCCGAAAGAAGGGTGTCCCTTCTTCAGCAGCAGGACATCTACCAGTGACATGTGGAATGAGAAGAAATAGGTTCACAGAGACAAGAAAGAGTTAAAAAAAAGAAAAAAGTCTTCATGTGGCAGCCTGTGGCGTAGAGGTGAGGGAAGAAAAACATCAAGCAACAAGAGAATCCATGCGGCTCTAGACTTAATCAAATTTCCAGCAGAAATCACAGCTAAAAGTATTAAGTAAGTGGGATTGTTACAATATTTTTTGTTTACTGGTTTATTCATAAAAGAAAATGAATGTCAATGTAGGCTATCCTGAGAAATCTACACAAAAGCCTATAGCTCTTTTTTTTATTTTAAAAAAAGAAATAATAGAACTATTAATAAGTGAACTCAGTAAGGTCAAGGTATAAAAGGTCAATAAATAAAAACATTGTCATTACAATATTTTGTGTTCTCTAATATTAGATATCTGCACGTTTCGACTGTGAGCTACTAACCTACAGATGTCTTTCTTCTAGCATGACACTAGGCTTCATAGCGAGAGGAACGCTGGCCCCACCAGCATGATAGAAATTGTTCCCAACTTTTCTTTCAGTGTGGTGAGTATGGTTTTTATTAATGTAACCTACCTATGTAAATTAAGCCCTAGACCAAGCCCAGAGTAATTCTAAGTATGCAAGCACTGGCTTTGGGAGGCAAATTTTAATTGAAAGAGTAGATCTGTATTTTAGACAGATGACTGCAGAGTTCCTTGTGGCTCAGAGTGTGGCCAGTTTTATCAGTGATTCCACGCATGGACTTCCCAGTGTACGCTTTCACCCTATTTCTGATGGAAAAACATCTGCCCCTTAAGCACATTTATTTATTTATTTGGGGAGGATGGTCATTTTGCTCAATGTACTCTCTGTGCTTATTGCACAGTGTTTGAAAATGGCAATTGTAATTCAGTTGTGAATCCTTTATATCTTCAGAATCATCAGTATTTTGGTACCACGGATGGCTAGTTTCATACTCATCTAACATGTCTTTTGCAAAAGAAACCCCTGTTTCTTAGCATCATCCGGTACTTCCCAAAGAAATGCAACCAAGGAAACTTATCTCTGCCACAGAAAGCCTGTAGGGATCTTGTCACCGATTTTTCTAAGAGTGGACTTCGACCTCACTGTTCAAAGCTGTGGTGAGGAGGTCCCAGGTAAAGGCTCAGAGTAAGGGGCAGGGTAGTAGAGAGCCAGGGGTAGGTTTTTTGTCATTCCCACCAGGACATCTTGCATTCCACACTAAACTCCACAATATTTCACATAACAGTAGTGCCCAGTGAGTTGGTGATGGCCACCACTCACTGACTGAGATAGGAGACCATTTTTATAAAGAAATTGTCCTGGTTTTAATAAAAAGCAATTCAAAAATAAAAGTTCCTGGCTCTACATAGTCAAAAGAATTTTGACTTTTGGTATTTGATTTGATATCTTTATATTAATAATACTTATGTATGAAGATGCTATTTTAATTAATCTTTTAAATGTCTTTCTTTCATGAGTTACAGAGAAAGAGACAGAGACAGAGTGACAGAGATTCAGGACCTCAAATGGGATATCGCCCCTGAGATTGATTCTCCGTCTACACTAGCCCAAATGGTGGTCACAGGCTGCCCGTTCTATTCAGACATGGCTAGATCTCACCAGAGACGCTTTCAGGTGGGTCAGGCTGCAGAGCCTCATGTTTTATAATATTCTGCACTACTGCCGGGCATCCTGTTCATTTTTTAAAATAAAAAATTGTTATAATCTTCACATTGTCCTTCTTCCTACCTAAAAAAATGCTTTTAGTAAAAGTTGTATTTAACATAAGCAAATTATAACAACTTGAAAATTTTATGAACTTAAAATAAATGAAAATTATTGATAAAATCCCAGGTAAATCATTTCAATTTCTTAAAGACACCAGGTGTTTCATTAAGATTAGTTTGTTTTTGTTTTTGTTTTTATTTTTTAGATAATTACTGTTTGGATCATTGAGTAAAGTGATGATATCCTATTTAGTATACATTTTTTTTTGAGAGGATTTTGCTATATGGCGCGTGCGCTCCCAGAAAGACAGAGAGATAGACAGAAAGTAAGAAGTCACCCGGGGCCCCAGGGAGGATGGCCACACTGCAATCCATTCTACTCTATTCTCTTCTTGGGATCTTGGGCATGTACACACACACGCCCAGTGTGAGTTTAAGCCATTGGGTGTGGGACTCGAACCATGGTCGACAACATGGGAGTCCAGCAACATAACCATTATGACAGCTGCTGGTCCCAGTATACAAACATATATACTGATCTTTTAAAAATAAAGTAAAAAAATGGTTGCACAGTTAGAAAAAAATTATATCTGCTATCTTCACTTCATATGCATAGTCCAAGGAGTTCGACATTTAAAATGTTGAAGTGATAAAGCTTATGATTACCACTTTTTATTGTCACTAATCTAGAGAATCGTCCACTTCTCTTGAATAGTCACTGTAGGTTTTTCCGACTGTTTTCTCTTGCTTGAAACTCTATGTATATTTCCGGTTAGGCTGAAATGGTTTCAGATCCTAATTCTAAATTAATTAACATTTCTAAGTGTCCCTGGTTACACTTTGCCATAGATTTGAACAAGTTGATGGAAGTTCCTTTGCCATAAGCACTCTGCCAAAGACTTTGTTTTCTGAGTTATGGAGGCTTAGGCATTGCTTTTTCCTCAAACATTCTTCTACATCAGTGATTCTCAATAGTTGGCAATATTGTCTGCTAAGGAACTTTGGCATGGTCTGGAGACATTTCAACTGGCATCCTGCAGGCAGGGTCCGAGGATCCTGTGTATTGTCCTACAAGGCACAAGACAAGTGTACAGCCAGAAATTATTTGGCCCCAAATGCCAATAACATCAAGCTTGGAATAATCATCATCAGTCATTCTAAGGTGATTTTAAAATTATAATTGTATTGCATTGATTTAATTGCTTTTCATTCCTGCATTGAAGTTTCTTCTCTTCTTACAGTGATTGTACCAAAACTGGCATTTTATAGGGAGTGGCACTCTAGACAAAAACTAAAGAAAGAAAAAAAAAAAAAAAGATGCCCTAAATAAATGTCTGTGCACACGATTGTCTTCACGTCAGTATTCTAACTGTAAAATTTTAAAAAATGCATTTTAACTAACTTTTTTAATCTTATTTTTCCCTCTGTTGATGCCATATACCTTTTTTTTCATTCTTCTTTTTTCTTTTTAGTTTGTTATAGAGTACGTGCACTCAACAGAGAGATACAGAGGGAAGGAAAGTGAGAAATGAGAAATCAACCCCCCCCAAAAGGGGTGGCCATGCCACAATCCTCCTCCATTCTCCATTTGGGATGTGGGGATTGCATGCACTTGTACCTGGTATGTTTCCAAGCCCCTGGGTCCAGGACTGAAACCATGAAGCCATCCAGGTAAGATCCAGTGTCTTAACCTCCATGCTACCTGCTGACCCGCGCCATATTCTTTTCTCATTATTCATCATTATTGTCATCTTCTTTTCTCATTTGATCATTAGTAGCATTATTGTGAAATACATGACAAAAAAAAGAGTAGTGGAAATTTGTATTTATGTTATGTTTGTTTCAACCATTTGGTTTTATTCCAAAATGCAGAATGGTGGAAATATGGAAAAAAGAGGAATATGAATTGTGTGGCATTAACAATGGTAAGGATGGTGACTTATGTTATTACTACTGCAACTAACTTTTATTTTGTACCTTGTAATAGTTAAGCCCAGTGGTGAGAGGCATTCTTACATTGTTAACACAGTGATATTTTAGGAGGCTGAAGAACATCAGTTAAGCCTTCCTAGCTGCAGTTTCTTGCTGTCTTGTTCGTATTAGTCCAGTTTGCCCACAAGGCTGAAAGAAAAGTAGTCAATAAGTACTGGTTGGAGAAATACGTTCTTGATGAGGCTCATGTCATTTCAGAGATTTAGTTTTGACCACATTACCTTCTGTTTCTTTTCTTTTATTCTGAGAGAGCGAGAGAGATTTTTGCTTTAAGGCATGTGCTCACTGCAGAGACAAAGTGAGACATAGGCAGAAACTGAGAACTCACTCTCTGAGGTGAATGGTCACGCCACAATCCCTTCTCCTCCATTCTCCTCTTGGGATTTTGGGCATGCTCTCACATGTGTCTGGTATGATATTAAGCCACCAGATCCAGGACTCGAACGACAGTCCACTACTTGGGAGTCAAACAACATAACCATTATGCCATCTGCTGGTCTCAACCATCTGTTTATTTCATGGGCAACTTTTAGGTTGATGTAGAGACCAGGCAGTTTTACTCACAATTTACCCTTATTGTGTCATGCCTAGAAAATGTCAGTTGCATACAAAAGGCTTTTAAATGAACATATCAATGCATATCTGAACCAATGGATTTACACGTCCACCATTTGGACAATAAAAGAATAAAAGAGTCTAAAAATTAAACCACTGAACAATGCAACACTGTGCATCCTTGGAGTGAATTTTAAAATTGATACAAAATATTTATACAGAAAAAGGATCATGACAAATATGTCACTTCACTCTTTTTAAACAGTTTTAATAGTATTTGTGTATCTTCTTGTTTATCATCTATTCTTGTCTACACTGACAAAATAAATGAAGGCCAGGGAGTCGTTTCATCCCTATTTGATAATGTTTATTACCAACACCAGAGCTCTTTTTTTGGTCAAGTGGAAGTACCACCAGACCTAGCAAGCACTAGGTATTATCATTACCAGAAGGAGAGCCCAATGCCATCACTCCTTGCTTGTTAAAGGGACAGATTCCCATCAACGATTTCTTATTATTACCCACCATCTGTGCGATGGCTTTACATAATTTCTTCCATGCCACGTCTTTGATAGGCCTTATTTCTGAGAAATAGAAAATAAAATTAAGCTCTCATAAGACATCCATTACAGAGAAGGCTTGGAATAAATATAGTAGGTTTAATCTTTTCCCTTTCACAAACCTGACCAGGCAGCTGCTGGAAGGCTCACTTAGGAATCTTTGTTTAGAATGAAATTCGGAGTGATGAGGCTTCAGCCGTAATGACAAACTGTGCTATACGGTCAATGGGAAGGAAACATTTCCCAGGTTTCTGTCTTAGATACATCAAGAATTAGAAGAATATGAGATAATTTAGAATGATAGATAATCGCTTTGTGCCACTGAATTTTAAATCAACACCTGGGTTAGGCTGGTGAGTAGAATATGAAGCCAAGTACATCGAAGGAAGCAGAGCATTTGCATTTAATATTCATAAAGTTTTTAAATTGAAGCTGTACAATATGTCGTATCACAGGTGGCACTCTAGGAAATTCTGTCATATGATGGCAGATCAGCAGGTGCGTGACTATTAGCATGCCAATTGAGGTTGGACACAGGTATGATGGTCATCTCTGAAAGAAAAAGGAAGCAGAACACATATCCACAAATGAGAAATAGCTAGGACATTGTATTGGCCATAGCAACCCCATGTCAGAGTATAAGTTATTTATGCGGAGAATTATTTTTACGAAGGAAACATTAACATTCATTCACACACAGAAAGTAAATATCTCCTAAGTGTTAGTCTGATGAATTCTGAAAATTATTTATGGCCTTGCAACTACATTACGAAGAAAGAGTTTGAATATTCCCAGCACCTCAGATAGTTCCCTCATGGCCTTTCCAACTGCTCCAGGGAGACACTTTACAATTTCTGTCACTATAGTTGTGCCTGTTCAAGGACATAATATCGATACAATTTTATTATTTGCATTGTTTCTCTTACATCAAATAATCTGGTTGGGTCCGTCCTGCTGGCTCACGGTTTAAGTCTTCATTTTTATTGCTGATCTACAATCTATTGTATGAGTCACCTGCAGTGTTTTTATATGCTTTATCTTTCTTCTTTTAGAGGTAGTTTATATTTCCCTAACATCTGGTAATGCTGATCATCTTTTCATATGCATATTGGCTATCATATCATGTACATTTGTTGGTAAAATACCCAAGATGTTGGCCATTTAATTTTAACAGTTATTATTATTATTCTTTTGTAATTGGCCAGAGGGCACGCTCCTGAGAGTGACAGAGATGGAAGGAGAGTGTCAAAGCTCCCCCTGGGGCCTGGTCAGGCTGCAGTCCTTCCTCCTCCGTCTTCCCCTCCTACTGGAATCTCAGACATATACACACATGCACCTGGCCTTTCTCCTCCATCTTCCCCTCCTACTGGAATCTCAGACACATGCACACATGCACCTGGCATATTCTTTGAACCACAGGTCCAGGACTCAAACCCTGTGGTGGCCCATGTGGGATCCAGCCACCTTAGCCACCATGCCACTGGCTGGCCCTTTAAAATAATGTTTCAGGTGAAATTCACACAACATAAAATGAACCATTTTAAACGGAACAATTCGGTGGCATTCAGTACATTCAGCTTCATGTGAACACCACCTTGTTGGAGTTCCCAAACACTTCCATTTCTTCAAAGTGAAATCTCATTGAGAGTTTTTTCCCCATCCCCCATTCCCCACTTCCCCAACCCCCGGCCACCACCAAACTGCCATGTCTCTATCGATTTATCTCTTCTGGGCATTCCATGTGAGTGCAGTTACAGAACATGCAACCTTTTGTGCCTGACTTCTACTTAGCACAAAGTTGAAGGCCCATCCACTTTGTAGTTTGTGCCAGTGCCTCATTCCTTGCTATGGTTAAGTCATGTTTCACTGTGTCCCTGTGACTAGCTCATCCAGTCATTTTTAGTGGAGACTTGAGTTGCTTCCAACATCTGGCTGTTGTAAATAATGCTTGGATGATCACCCCTGCACATGTACTTCTCCTCAATATTTTTGTGTTTATAATGGGTGGTATTTTTTGTGTCACATGGTAGTCCGATGTTTGCTTTTCTATGTGTCACTTTCCATTTAATTGTTCAGTTGTGGGCATTCATCATATATTTGGATACAAGTCCTTTATAAAATAAGGTGCAAATATATATTTAACTATATATATATATATATATATATATATATACACACACACACACACACACACACACACACAGAAACACACACACACACACACACACACACACACACACACACATATATATATATATATATGTGTGTGTGTGTGTGTGTATATATATATATATATATATATTTTTTTTTTTTAGAGGTTTTTGCTATAGGGCACGTGTGCTCGCCAGACAGAGAGAGACGGAGAGACAGAAAGTGAGAAATCACCCCCCATGGGGGATGGCGACGCTGCAATCCCTTCTCCTCCATTCTCCTCTCGGGATTTTGGGCATGCACGCATACGCACCCGGCGTGAGTTTTAAGCCACCGGGTCCCAGACGCGAACCATGGTCGACTATGTGGGAATCCAGTGACATCGCCATTACGCTAACCGCTGGTCCCAAATTATATATTTTTTGTAGTACACATTTTGAATGTGCAAGAATTTAAATGAACCTTACCCCTCCCCCCCCCCCCAGAATAGCTGTATATTTCTGGGTGTGAGAGTGGCCTAAGGCAGAGGAAAAGACGAGGTTCTGCTCCATGGTCCATGACATGTTGGTAACTTTCTTTTCAGAGAGTTCTTGGGACAGTGTGAGCACTTTCCCTACTGGTTCAGCTTTAGACATTGCTCATCAACATCTCCTTCCCAACACTGTGAGCTATCTAATTTATTTTTCACACACTCCATCCCTGTATAACCTGGACTCACTGAATGCTCTCTCTATAACAGTAACACCGACTAATGTCCCAGCCATAAGCATGGTCATCACGTAGTGCCTCTTTGTTGGGTGAAGTCTATTATCTAATATTTGATTAATTTTTACATTGTTGGTTATTGCAGTAGGCCACCATTTCACTTTTATTGGCCTACTTTATTTTCTGCTTTGTAAATTTTATATCTTTATTCATTTTTTTTTTAATTTTTAGAGAGATTTGGAGAGAAAGTGACATATCAACCCCCAACCCTACCCAGGGGGATGGCCCCACTATTATCTTTTCTCCTCCAGTCTTCTCCTGAGATTTTGGGCACCAACACATCCACATCTGGCATGAGTTTCAAGCTGTCAGGTCCAGGACTCGAACTGCGGTTGGCCATGTGGGAGTCCAGTGCCTTAACTACTGTGCCACCTACTGGTCCCAATCTTTTTGCACTACTATTAAGAGATTTTCTCATCATTTTAAAAAGTGGGTTTTTAAATATATTATGCAGCTCTATGTAATCCATCTACCCATGAATCTAAGTCTTGTAACCCACATGGATTTAGCATAATATTATAGGACTTTAATTAGATCAGGAATAGAAAAAAAGCTGTGTCTGGACTTAATTTTGCATCAGATTTGTGAATTTGAAGAAAGCTAATTAGAATTACCTTCTCAGAGTTAGCCTTCTGCCATAATTGGATCTAACCCAAGTCTTCCCTTACCTATATTGTACCATCTTCTAAGGATCAGCTTCATAGTTCGCACAGCTTAACAAACATGAAGATATTGTGCCCCTTGTTAGAAACTAGTTCAGGATTTGCAGGAGCCAGCAGAGCATTTAACCAAGTGCGGGTCCTTCTGAGCACAGATCCCATTCCACTGCACGGGTCATCCCGCGGCGAAGCTGGCTTTCTGCAGTGTTTATCAGAACATGTTCTTCATCCTTACTACAATGACCACTGCAACTCTTCTGCTGCATTTGTTTCTTTTCTAGAAGACAATGAGCTTCAAATTGAGGAGCATTTGGCATGCCTCAGCTCACCTTTCAGTTCAGTATCTAGCACCATGTCAGACACAGTAGACTCACAATACATTGCTGTTGAGTAAAAGAACACGAGAAAGAAGGATTGGTTTTCAGGTAATGACCTTAACAATTTAGTTATAATTGAAACTATGAAGAAAAAAACCTGAAATATCTCTGACTTGTAACATTGACAACTTGTAAGCACTGGTCTCAGTCCCTAAATAACAAAATCAGAATGATGAAAGAAGTATAAAGCATTCGTGTTTAAATAACTACCGAAAGCAGAAACAGTACACAGGATTCAGAGTATATACTTAGGCTATTTGCATCTCCAATATTTTACAAATCACCATTTTTGTTCTAGTGTACTTTAATATGATCCTATAACTTTTACTTAGGAATATATGATGCCTTTTATACAGGTAAAGATTAATAGTGTGAAAACTGCTTAAAATGTAAATCTTTATGCTTTATCTATTTGCCGCTAAACAAAATGCAAAATCTTACAACAAATACATAAACATAAATTATTGGTAAGGACTGGAGTAGATAAAAGTAAAATCAGATTACATGATTACTGGAAAATGACACTCACCTGTTAGGAAAAAGAAGCAGCGGCCTCCTTTCCTAAAGTTAGTGTCCTCTTGGTGTCTTTTTCTTTCCTCAGAGAAAATAAACAGTTAGCATACCACAGGGAGCCACTTGTTCACACAGGACAAACAGGACATCTTCACTCTTCTTATATTCCAATCTTAACCTGCCCACACGGACAACCTTGCTACGAAAGGAACGGTTCAGTGCACTGCATTTCCCTTGAGTTGGTGCCGGACCCATCTTGAAATTAGGATTTCCATATTCAGAAACTGCACCTCACCTGCTTGCTCTGGTTGAGTTAGACCAGTTGAGTTAGTTTCCTTTTCAGGTAATGAGAAGTAGGGAGGAAGAACAGATCGCTCGTCTCATTGCTAATTGCAGTGAAAGAGAAGGCTTCCTTTCTCCATTTCCAATGACACCACCTTCGGGCTGCTGAATAAATCCTTTATTGTTGACATTCAATGGAGGAGGAATTCAATTCCATACTATCAAGAGGGAGTCAAGGACATTGTAATTGAAACTCAGAATAACAAGGTAACCTATTTTCACAGGAAAGGTCATGAGAATGACAAAAAGGACTTGAAAAATAGCCTCACATAGTGAAAACAGTGGCCATACAATAAGATAATATTACTTATTATGCTGTATCTCTTTTTAGAAGAAAAAGCAATGTTTATGTTATATTAAGGTATGTTGATACTTAATTTTGAAAAAATAAATATTGCATATTTTAAAAGATTTAAAAATTGTATATATATGTTTTTCTAAAATGATAATAGATTCAGTTGGCATAGTTCAGAAAGAAAGTTTGGCATTATATAAAATAAACGCTATGTTATATAAAACAAATGAATGAACTTTTGGTAACATCAATAAAATGAAATATTTGGACAAACATAAATGTAGTCAATTAACTCATTAAGATGTTTAAACCATGATGCTGAAATATAACCATCTTCTTAAATGTGAATCTGAAAAGAAAAAACAGGAGAATAGAGGACATTTAAAATAGACATCAAGACGACAATAAAAAAATAACTTTTATGAATGTATTTCTCCATTTGTATGTGTGTGGGTGGGTGCTATTGAGAGAAATATAATGTATGGATAATTAAATGCTACTTATTTAAATAAATTCATTTTAATTCATTATGTAAGTGTGAGATCTTTAACTTACAACAGCACAATAGAAAAAGAACACAAGGAGGTCGGCCTTATTAGCTTGTTACTATCTCAGACGTCTCTTCTTTCTCTGAGGTTTCAGTGATCATCTGAACAGAAGCTCCCTCCTCTGAATTTCTCTAGCATCTTATTTCCAGGTCTCTTGTGTTACTGAAAGTATTGCACTAGTTGTCCACACTCCTTAAATGCAGGGCTGGAATCTTCTAACTAATATCAACTTTATAGCATGCATATTTACGACAGCAATTTGTAGGAACTATATAGCCATACATACATGTTTACTGACATGATATTTGTAAAAATACTTATACGTGTCAATTTTTTTTTTAGTTTAGATAAAATATTTTAAAATTAGGAATGTCTGAGAACAAGTGAATATTTCTATCATGTCTCTTACTGATAAGAACAAAGTATAAATATTGGCTGTTTCCTAAGAAAAAAAATGTATTGTGTTCCAAGAGACGATGTTTAATGTCCTGCAATCTGACTACATGCTGTCCTTAAGTATATTTCCTTTATAATATTGGCTTTCCCCCCCCCCCCCCTGTCTTTTGTGTGTTCACCTTTTATATAACACCTCCTTCTCCCTTAGGAGTGTTCTAAGTTCTCCTCTTAATGGTCTCATTTTTTTCTTGATTCTAACAGAGCAATCTTGATACCTTCAGATTACGGTCCTCTTCAGATAGCTCATCTAGCTCTATTTCTACCACCGAGCATTTCCCAAGCTCCTAAATATCACTGGACATTCCACCTCCTCAAACCCATAGGTCCAACCCAGACTTGGTGCCTGCTCTTCCCATTCTTTTATTTATTTATTTATTTTTCATTAGTTTGCTCTTAAGTGTACTTTCTATCTATCTATCTATTTATTTATTATTTATTTATTTATTTATATTTCATTTTCTTTTATACACTCAATCACATTATTATTATTTGTTTTATGAAATGAATATTTCAACAGGTGAACATTTCTCCCTAGTACAGCTGATAAAACTACAAAATATCTTCAACAGATAATACCACATTTCTTTGTGCCATTAATGCTTTGCTTCCCTATTTTCCTTCTTATATCCTTCCTCAGATCCTCCTCTTTCACACACCCTATATCTGGTATTTATCTATATACTGTGTTTCTATATCTTTTAGTCAATTAGATTCAGTCATAGAGTGCAGACACTCGGTATATAGTAAGTGGAGACATATGTTAATTTGACCAACTTCCATATCAACCATGTTTAGCACTTAGTATGAGTTTTGATTCCACCTTACTTTATTATTTCTCTTATATCCATATATTAGCCATTATGCTAACTGCTGGTTCCCACTCAGTTTCCCTTTTATTGTCTTTACTTATGCAGTGGGATTATCTCTCTAACTAGAATGGATATAAAGTCTTATAAGGTAAAAATAATCTTTTTATCCCCCAAACAGCCAGAACAAATCCTTTCATATAACAATAACCACAAAATTTTTTTAAAATGTCTTCAGGATTTTTCAAAGTAAATCTATTTAAGTAGTTATTGGTTTATGGATCTAGGCATAAAATCTATTTAACCCATTATCATTGTCATGTTACATATACAATTTTTTGAGAGATTATTGCTATAGGGTGTGTGCACTAGCTGGAGAGACAGAGAGACAGAAAGAGAGAAATCACCCCCCACCTAAGAGGGATGGCCACATTGCAATTCCTTCTCTTCCATTCTCCTATATACATCTTGGGTGTGCACACACAGACACATGCACAGCATGAGTTTTAAGCTGGCAGGTCTGGGATTAGAACTGTGGTCAGCTACATGGGAGTCCAGTGATGTAACCATTATGCCATCTGCTGGTTCTAGGTATACAGTATTTTTAAAATAAGCTGAATAATAATGTATTGGGTCTTCAGGAAAATCATGACAGATTTTTGCATAAAAAAAGTATGACTTTCCCAACAATTTATATATGTTTACTAAGTAAAGCATATATATATATATATATATGTATATATATATATATATATATATATATAGAGAGAGAGAGAGAGAGAGAGAGAAATATATATATATATATATAATGTCAATGCCAAGTTGGACAGGAAGAAGGTCATGAAGATGGTCAGGGTATATATTTACTATTGGATTGCAGTTGGAACAGTAAAATCAATTAGAAGATGATGAAGAAATCGATGTGCAGATTTTCTTGTGAATTTCCATGCACTTTTAACATACTTTATTATGTTGGAACTGACTACATGTGTGTGTGTGTATATATATATATATGTATATATATATACACACACACACACATATATGTATGTATATACACACACAATATAAAGAGACAGAGAGACTATATATGTATGAATACTATGTCATGTATATGTGTGTGTGTGTGTATATATATATATATATATATATATATATATTGACCATTTATTGTTATTCTCATCATATTCAAGTACAGTGGCTAGTCACTTCAGTGAAAGGAAAATGATAGAGAATTAGAAATTCTGAGATCCTATGAGTGGATTGCTATGCTTAGCTACATTTGATAGCATAATGCATATATGTATATAAGCAGGAAATAACTATTTATTGGCTGAGATCTAGGTTCTTTAAATTGGATATTGAGTCTCCCAACTCTCCACCTCTTGATATGCACATTAAAATGTGTGCATGGATACATGCTTTCACACACATGCACACACATGCTCATGTATTACTTCAGCTTTTCTTGTAAGTACCAACTTAACCCAGTTTATTGAGAATTCTTTGGAAAAGTCCAGACACAGCATGATGCAGCAACTGCAAATTCTCCCAGTTTTTGACATGCTCATTAATCTTATGTGAGTTACAAGAATGATGTATAATGAAGATTCTTCATGTGGGATGTGCTATTTCGACTTTAAAACCAGGGCCTTCATCACAGCTTCCGTCCTCAAGGACTGTCTTCTTGGCATGGACTGCCTTGAAGAACACTGTGAAAGGCTTTACACACTTTTATTGTCCTTAATGTTTCAGCTGAAAGTATCTGCTTTTCCTTTAGGTTTATTGCATGGTAACACTTTTAAAAATATTAAAGCAATTGTGAAGAGTTTTAAAGAAAAGTGCAATAGCTGAATTACACGTACTTGCATCTCTTTTGAACTTTCAGTACTCCATCTGGTTGCCAAGAGAAAATTGTATAATCTTTGTAGTACCCTTGTAAATGTACCCAGAGACTATTATGTGATGGGCGCATCCAATAAATAGGATAAATAAGTAAGTTGATAGCATGATAGCAGTGCACTTTCAGACAGCCTTAAAAGACGGGGCAGCTGAGCGATCACATGACAGCACATTTCAAATGTGCTCTAAAACCAAGCAGGCATCCCATGCAAGGGAACACCCATTGCTCACACAGTGGGGCCAAGAAAGTGTGAGTGGTTCTTTCTTTAAGGGTTCCCACGGCCTTAATATGTGATTACATCTTACAACAAAATCTCGAATTGATCTTGTTACAGGAAGAAAAAAGTGTGCATATATATATGTGTGTGTGTGTGTGTGTGTGTGTGTGTGTTATATGTGTGTGTGTGTGCATGTGTGTGTATACATATATACATATGTGTGTGCGTGTGTGTTTTATTTAAGAATACCAGAAAAACATGTATGTAAGAGAGGGTCAGTGAATTCTGTTATACGACATGAGCTCAGATGTTCTATGACTGATGCTACCGCTAAAACAAAAACAAAAACAAAAACAAAGAATCTTGATGTTGCCATTGGGAGCTTTTACTTGTTCTGAATTTTTAAGTGACAAACATCATTTTCCTGAAAGGCACGGGTACAGTAAATAAGTTGGCAAAGTGTGCCAATATTATAGCAGTCGTCTTCTTCTTCTTCTTCTTCTTCTTCTTCTTCTTCTTCTTCTTCTTCTTCTTCTTCTTCTTCTTCTTCTTCTTCTTTTTGGCTTTTGCTATAGGACGCAAGAGTTCACCAGAAAGACATAGAAAGACAGAGAGAGACAGAAAGCAAGAAATCACCTCCCGGGGGGATGACCACATCACAGTCCCTTCTCCTCCATTCTCCTCTAAGGATCTTGGGCACATACACACACACGTCCAGTGTGAGTTTAAGCCACTGGGTCCGGGACTCTAACTGTGGTCGACTACATGGAAGTCCAGCGACATAGTCATTACGCTAACTGCTGGTCCCAACTTTCTTCATTTTTTTAAAGCATAAACATTAAGATCAAATTCTCTGTTCTCTTGAAATGCCATTTGAATTGCTAATAATTGGCTTTCTGTGTAAAGCGTCATCACTCCCCTGACTACTTCAGCCAAGTGCAAAATGCTGTGGATACATAGTCTTCACTGCATACCCAGGAGCCTCTAAAGACTAAAACACAAAGACAAAACCAAAAACTTCAACCCGATGATGAAGCATGTCCATGATCTGAAATGGAAGTTTCATTTAATCTCTCCCTTCTAAGTATTTTTTCAATACCTATAAAATAAGTGAAATAAAGAGAATGAAATGATTGATAAGCATCTAATATAGACCCAGCAACAAGCCAGGTAGCTGTCTAGACAGTACAGCATTCCGAAGTTCAAATGGGAAACAGTGTGATTCCAAGCTGAGAGGCCTGCGTGGCGTCCCATGCAGGATGCTGTCCTTGCCTATAGAATACAAGATGCATTTGAGTTCCTATTCTGGTCAAGAGAGATCCTCCACCAGAAAGCAGGGAGCAGCTGTAGTCATCCCCGAAAGCCTCCCCGCCAACAGCAGGGATCATAATTTCTCCTGTGAGAAAGTTTATATTGTGCTGTACATAACTTTACCCTGAACCGGTCCTCCCTGCTTGAGAACGACACTGAAGGTTCTGATACCTGTAACAGGTTAACAGAGTGGCATCTGTTCTGGAAATGCTGGTAACCAGCCTTATTTTCTCTGTTATTAATACACTGGTTCTCAAATTTGCCTACGTACTATCATCACTTACAGCCTTTTAAAAGTACAGATGCCTGGGCTCATCCCTAGACTTAAAGAACTCATAGAAGACTTGGTCAGCAGGTGGTGTGGAAGTGAAGGCTCTGGATTCCACACGGAGGACTCCTCGATTTGAGTCCAGGACCCAGTGGCTTAAAAACCCACGGGGTATGTGTACATGTGTGTCCCACGTCCCAAGGCAAGAATGGAGGAGAAGGAATTGAAGCCTGGCCACCGCTCTGGGGGGATGGGTATTCTTCCTTTACTTCTAACTGTCTCTCTCCAGTGAGCGCATGTGCCTTGTGGCAAAAATCTTTAAAAAAGAATAGAAATCATACTAGATTCATCTCAGCAATCAAATTTGAAACTCTACCTTAAACTTTCACATATATATTCTAATTTAATAGTTATGGAATTTCTTCGTAACTGTAACTGTGCTTTCCAGAGTGATAAAGAGCCAAAGTAATCAAGTCACAATAGTTTTTTGTCCATTTCTCCATCCTGTCAGGAGTTCAGTCATGCATGCACATGTACCCAGCGTATTTTTCAAGCTAGTATGGCTAGAATTTGAATTGTGGTGGGCCGGGAGAGAATCTAGCTCCTGATGTACGGTGCTTAACTGCTGTGCTATGGGATCAGTCCGATCCTTACAGAACTGGTGTGGAAAGGTTTTGTTTTGTTTTGTTTAATTTCTCTTTTGGTTTATGCTGCTGGGTGTGTGTACTCACTGGAGAGAGACAGAAAAAGTTAGTGAGAGTGGGAAGTAAGGAATAACTCCTTCCAGGAGGGATGGCCATGCTACAATATCTCTTGTCCACTCTCCTGCTGGAATTCTGGGCAGACATGCACATGTATGTGGGGGGATTTTCAATCTTCCAGGTCAGAGACTCGAATCATGTTCAGTCATGTGGAAGTCTAGCACCTTAATCACATTGCTGGACCCTATAGAAGCCATTTTTATCATTCTTCTTACAAAGCAGGAATCAGATTAGGAAATACATAGACAAAATCTCATAATTTCATACCTAAGAGAATAGTAGATTTAGAATTATAAACTGGGAAAATTTGTCTTTTAATTCCATGATCATTTGATCTATTCTACTTCCTTACCAGAAGGCAATCAAGTAGGTAACTATTTCTTTCTAACAATAATGAAAAAACCAAACACATTTGAATGGGGTACCAAGTGATTAAAAAAAAAAAAAAAAAAACAGCAATAACCAAGAAATCACCAGAATCTCTTACAATGTAATATTAATTCAATTAATACATTTGGCAGTAATTAGTTATTGAGGACCAATTTTGTTTAAAGATTGTAAATAAGACAAATATAAATGATCAAGTCAAAATAATCTCAAGGTATTCATAAGCAAATAACAAATTTTAAAAAAACAGTTCATGTCATGGGCCCAGTGACAAATTGAATTTCCATAAAACAGAGTATTGTAGGTGGAGTTCTATTCCCGGGGGTGGGGTGGGGAGAAATGAATTGCTAATTCCAGGTACCTGGAAATAGAATTTTGTGTATATAATTAAGGTGTAGATTAAGATAAAGTCATACTGACATAAGGTAGGCTGTTAATTTAGTGTGACGGCTGTCATAAAAGATGTGCATGCGTGCACACACACACACACACAGGAAAAGGTCATGTGATGACACAGTCACAAGGAGAGAAGACACCAGAGATTGTATTTAAGAGCTAAAGCCAAGGAACAGCAAGAATCCTTGACCAACCCTGGGACCTGAGAAAGCCATCCGACAGATTCTCCCTTATAGAACTCAGTTAGAGCATGACCTTACGGACACCGTGAATTCAGACTTCTGGTCTGTAGAATCATAAGAAGATATTTTTGTTTTGCTTTCTTAATGGACTTTATTGGTTAATATTTATCATTAAATAAATTAAAACTAGTAATTTTTTTAAAAAAACAATGCATTTAAAATACCATACACATTATAAGCTAATGTGTTAACACAAAGCTAAAATTTATTTTGAAATGAAAACATTTTCAAAACAGAAAGAATTCAGTTAGAAAAGTGGCATCGTTTTATACTTTTGCAAATCTCTAGTTTAGTTGAAGGTAAATGAGTGCTCATGCTAGCTTCTGCTTTCAATCTATTTCAATATGTTGCTCTCAGTGAAATATATTAAGAAAATATGGCCTCACACAGAACTATAGTGGGAAGGGAAGAATACTTAGGGTTCAGATAATCATGGATATTTTTTGTTCATGCTACATGCAAACTCATTTAGTGCTAGTATCTTAAGACTAGTTGCAATATACAATCTGAAACTTTATCAATAAATTTTGTACTTTTCTATTAAGTCCATTTTTTAATTAAATCTATTGGTCCATTAAATCCACCCTGCACTCTAAATGGCTCTTTTACACATGCATGATTTTGTAGCATTACACTGTAATCCTTTGGAAAATATTGGTTCATTTAATTACATTAATCTTCCAAACCTTGACATAATATTAAAACAATTCCTACATAATATTGTTTACTTACATATGTTAATATCCACTATCTCAACTAAAAAAATTCTTTATGGTTTGGAAAAACATAAATGGTTGTCAATATATTTTTTTAAAAAATTCTGACTTTGATTTGAAGTTCAAATTTTATTTCTGGTGGTTAATATGCTCAGTAACCCTCCTTGAAGGGATCATTCTCATGTCATTCAATTAGAGGATATGTCTGACACACACTGAAGTTTGGTTAAACATATAAATAGCTTCTCTGTCAGGCATTTTTTCAGGAAATCATGGCATTCTACAATGAGATCTGCTAGTTCACCTTTCAGCTCAAGCACATGCTATTTCTCAAGATCACCTTGACAATTTGGGATGAAGCAGAGGTGCTTTTGTGCATTTCCCATTCTAGAGCAGAGAATGCTTTTTAAAGTTTATTTACTATTACTTCTTTCATGAGAGATGGGGGGCACATTCAACAGAGTCTTCCTACTGTGATGGCCCCAGTTTCTACAAGCCAGGATCACAGACATGCATGCACTTACCCAACCTGCACTGGAGGCCCAAGATGAAACTCCAGACTTCCTACGGGGTTCAGCAGCGAATGCGTTGACTTACCACTGAGACACCGTTGGGTCCCAGGGGGAATGTAGTTAAATGTCAATTCAAGTGTCAGAATGTAATAATATTAGTATGTTTTACTCTACTGCTCCTGAGAATAAGAAGAAGAGAAAAGGAAGAAAATACTATATGAAAAAGTGTAATTATAAATGAAATATCATCTTATCTCAGTCAGTTATTGTGAAATACCTGAGTCTGAGTGAATCGAAGGAAATAAAGATGAATTTGGCTCACAGTCTGGCCCTGTGGAAAGTCTAAAGCAACACGCTCTGTAAATGGCAGAGCTGTGAGCAGAGTGGAGCGTGGCTTGCCTCGGTGTGACTCCTGCCTGCCTCCTCTCCTTTCCTTCTAAACCTACCGGCACTCAATCATGGGGACTTCACCCTCATCATTCAATAGTTGTCTCTTTTTCAAAGGCTCCCTTTTGTTTTTTGAGAGGTTTTCACTATAGGGCGCGTGCGTTCGCCAGACAGACAGAGAGAGACAGAGAGACAGAACGCAAGAAATCACACCCCAGGGGGGATGGCCATGCTGCAATCCCTTCTCCTCCATTCTCCTCTTGGGATCTTGGGCACACACGCACATGCACCTGGCGTGAGTTTAAGCCACCGGGTCCGGGACGCGAACTGCAGTCGACTACGTGGGAGTCCAGCGACATAGCCATTACGCTAACTGCTGGTCCCCAAAGCCTCCCTTTTGACACCATAACTGGATCAAGTTTTGAACCCCTTAATCCATTACGGTGGCTCAACACACCAATTTTGTAAGGACATAGACATACTCCAGCAGGCACTATACACTGGTTTGGGAGGTGTCCAACAACTGGACTAAAATTTTTCCCAACCAATTGATAGCTGTGTGATGTTCTATATTTTACAAAACTTCTGTAAGTCTCAGTTTCCTTGCTGTTAAAATAAATCAATAAATATATCCTATAGTATCATTATAAACCTCGAATTAAATTATTTATAAGGCACCTAACGTTGTGCCTACTACCTCATGGACAGAAAGAAAAAAAATTTTATCCTTCTTATCATCACCCCTGTGAAGCAGAACTGATGACTCCAGACCTTGGATTGTTGACTCCACAAGGGCCTTTGGTCAAGGGTGTCAGAGAGACAGTATTTACATTCCTCTGGCATATGCCTGGCACACAGCTCCATTTATGGGTCCTCTGTGGAAGGTTGATAGTGCAGAAATGGGAGAAAAATGTGAAAATATGTGCTTACAGAGGGTAAGAAAGCAATGGCAGACAGGAAGGAGCTTTCGCATTTGGATGTGATACAACGTTGGAACACAGTTTAGAAATTCTCGAGGAGAAATCGGATGTAAATCACAGATGAAGAGATAAGGCTTGAGCAGGACAATCCCAGCCCAAGATGTAAGGAAACGTAGAGGTCGAGGCAGGGGTGCTTTCATGGGCTTGAAAGTGAATGAGGTCGAGGCAGGGGTGTTTTCATGGGCTTGAAAGTGAATGAAACCACATCAACTATTTGAAACTTTAATAGCTGTAATCACCTTAGATCAAGGTGACCAAAACACAATTCTAGCATGATTGAACTATTTGAAATAATGCGCTTATTTTAAAATTTTTTCCCATGTGCTCACGTTCGAAGATATAGAACATGTTATAATACCAGAAACCAAGGACATATGATTTTCTCTCTCTTTCTCTTTGAAAAAAGTGGTGTTTTTCTTTTTCTTTTTTTTTTTTTTTTTTTTCCACCTTAAATACGAATCCACTGAGAAAGGTATTGAAGTATTCTATACCTCCCATCACCGGGCTGTGAGATAATCTGACTGTATTTCTGCCACACTTGTTTCCTCAGGAAATAAAACAGCTGAAATTTATCAAATTGACTAATTATGGTTTGTTTGTTTTTTAAAAAAGACATAGAAATTGGGACCAGCAGTTAGCGTAATGGCTATGTTGCTGGACTCCCACGTAGTCGACCGCGGTTCGTGTCCGGGACCCGGTGGCTTAAAACACGCTGGGCGCGTGTGCGTGCGTGCCCAAGATCCCGAGAGGAGAATGGAGGAGAAGGGATTGTTGTGTGACCATCCCCTCTGGGGGGTGATTTCTCACTTTCTGTCTCTCTGTCTCTCTCTGCCTGTCCGGCAAGCGTACGCACCCTATAGCAAAAACCTCTCCAAAAAGAAAAAGAGACATAGAAATTAATCAAATTTATTTGAATATAGGTGGCATGAGCAGAAAAATCTCACTTCTGTGTATAGTTCTCTTTATGTCAAAATGAAAACCCATTTTTTATCTCCTAACCCATTTCTTGCTTTACAACTCATCTTACTTGTATATCATTCTGGGTAGTCTCTTCACAATCTAAATGATGTATAGCAATTTAATGTATGAATAATAATTTAAAAATAAATATAATAATAATAAAGAATCAGACCTGTTGTCCCTTCTTAGAGTATGTATCCAGCTATGTTTTGTAAATACCTCATTTTATGGCAGCATTTCCCTCCCTTACAGCAGAGCATTATATCAGACCATTTTGTAACTGCATTGTAACTACATTTAATTAAACATCGTTCTCAATATACTGTAACGGGTTTAAGATAAAAATTACATTTTTATTAAAATTTTGCTAAAGGATGCATTGTGTGCTGGAGAGAGAGAGAGAGAGAGAGAGAGAGAGAGAGAGAGAAGAAAGCACCTCCCCCCCGCCCCCGTCATGGGAAATGGCCAAGCTACAATCCCTTCTTCTCCATCTCTCCCTCCTCTTGAGATTCTGGGCATGCATGCACATATCTAATATGTGTTTTCAGCAACTGGGTCCCAGTTTGGGACTCGAACCACATAGTCAGCCATGTGGGATCCAGCTGTTTATCCACCAGGCCATGGGGTGGCCTGAATACACTTATTTTGAAGAGTGTATCTGAACAATGACATCTTTATTAAGCAGATACTTGAAAAATTAATGATAATAAACAATTGAATCATAATACATATAATTCAATTCTCATCTGATGGTAGCTACACAATCTGTGTTACTTACATGAAACAACCTCTCAAGCCCACAAAGGCACAAAACTTGAATATATTTTCTAACTTTAATGTCTATTACCTCCCCCCCCATGAAAGTTTGCCCTTTCAGAAGCTATTCATGAATGAGTTTAACTCAGATGAGAATTAATATATGTGTTTTGTTTAAAATCTATATCAGTAAAGACAACGCCCAGTGGCAGTGAAAAACTATGTATGTTGACCAAGAGAAAGAGAGATGACTGCAAAAGGAACACAATTAGGGAGATTTTCCTCTTGAGATTGTTGAATATTTGCACCACCAGAGAAAAAGTTGCTAGTCAATTAGAGGTTTATGAGAGAAAAAGAGTCCTCATACTGGACAGCACAGGGGACGATGCAGATAAGTCCCATGGTAAAGGTTTGCAAAAACGGAGTAGATGAGAAGGTTATTCTGCCAATTTATATACTCATATTTCCCAATTAAAAATAATAAGGCTTGCATGATGGCACAGTGGTAAAACTCAATGTTCTGCAAGGCAATCCCATTCAAGTCCAGAAGCCTCCCTGAGAATGCCAGGAGCATGCGTGTCCATGAACCAGAGGTGCATCTCAGTGTCAAGATCCTATTAGGGATGCTGCTTTTCTCTCTCTGCCTCTATCTCTCTCTGTCAGAATAAAGAAGCTTGAAAAAGAAGAAATTGGCCTACCCACAGTGGCATAGGTGCTAATGCCCCACTACGTGATACTGATTCCATATGGAAAAGTCTCTAGTTTGAATCCTAGATCAGCCTGAATATGATGAGTGCACCTTCCCATCCTGGCTCTTTGGAAGACTTGTGGGTGGGGAAGAAAGGGTAGGTGCAAATCCCAGTGTTGTGAGACCCAATAAGAGTATCTTCTTTTTTCTCTCTCTCTCTCATTAAATAAACAAACAAATAAATAGATAAAACTTAAAAAGATAAAGAATGGACCCGAAAGAGGTGTGGGGGTTGGGGCAGCTGGATCTCATATGGCTGATTATACTGTTTGGGTTCTAAACCAGCGACTTGTAAAACACGTTGGGTGCATATGTCTGCGTGCCCAGAAGTTCCGAAAGGAGAAGTGGAGGAGAAAGGTTCGGGCATGGCGTCCGCATGCACAGCACTTTCTCTTTCTCTCTCTCTCTCTCTCTCTCTCTCTCTCTCTCTCTCTCTCTCTCTCTCTCCAGTGAGCACGGTCAACCTCTAGGAATTAATTTCTTTTAATGGAAGAAAATGGTATTACATAGCCCTCATATCATTTATTTTCTAAGTTGTCTGGCTTTTATTACTCCAGCTTTGATTTCTGAACAACCATCCAGTCTGGTTTACCTACTTCAAGTGCAATTCTGCCTGCGAGTGAGTTGAGGGTGACCTAGTGCAAGAAGAGTCTTTATAATGATCTTTATAATCAGAGGCCTTATAGATCTCAGTTAATAGATTCAAAATTTAATTTTCTCAGTTTAAAGACCTTGATTTTGATTAAGCAGTTACTCTCACTATAGTACCATTCCTGTGCATGATATTACATAAATAACAATACTGAGAATAACAGACACACATCTCTTTGGGTTAAACAAGACAGCTATTGAATGTTTAATTAAATACAGACTGATAACAAGAACATATTTCCAGAGACTCAATCAAATTGCAACACATATACAATCTACCAAATAAGCCATCATAAGATAATTAAAAAATTTAAATAATTAGCTATTGTATTAAGTGTGTAGTTAATTTGACTTAATATTATCTGATTCCCTGGGGGATATATTTACATAAAGGATAAGTTGGAGTATATTTAGCATTATTGATTGTATCATTTTCTTTTCATTTATAAATGTTCGGAGTATGAAAAAGTACCCCATTTATCTGAAGATGACAAATACTTAATTTAAAAAATTCTTCGTAAAATATCATTGCAGATTTGAAATGGCACTAAGTTTTGGGTTTGGGGGCAAAGAGTTTAAAAAACATCTGGAGATGCTGAAATAACCTGCATTCATTTATGTTATTTAGGTTGTAAAATCATATTCAATCTTGACCCACTCAGGAAATCTAACATAAACGTCCTGCTGATTTTGACAGTCATACAGCAAAAACACCCTCTAATGAGCATTTAATAGTCACCAAAAGTTTTGCATTAAGTACAAAGCCCTTTTGATTACTTATTCCACTAATTTAAAGTAAATGCTTTTACAGATGGCATCTGTTAGGCCGTAGAACGTGTGCTGCATTCATATGTAGTCATTGAAAATAGATTCCAGCTTGAGCAGAAAGATTGTACCAAAAAGATCAAACACAAAACAGAGTAGACTTTTACCAGTGATATATTTTCTTTACATCTCTTCATAAATACTTATTCAATAAAAGAGCACAATGCTTAGGGTCTGAGCAGTAATTGAGAAATACCTTGGCAAATTAACACCTACAACAAAATGACCTAGACAAAGAAATTGAACTCTTCATTCTACCACTCATCTTCTGAAGTATAGAAGCATATACTGTTTCAGTTTCCTTCAAACTGTATTATGTTACATACATGAAAAATGCCATGAAATGCTTTCAGATGGTAGAGCTGATTGAGAAAATAACAACGACGCATTACAAAGAAAAACAAAAGAAAGCAAAGATTGCCTTACAGACTAATGGATGAATAATTTTCTGGTTTTCCTTTAATTAATACAGTTATTACTACTATTAGTTTCTTCACACATCAAAAGACTTTATAACAAAGGACTAATATCAACTTAATTATGGGATGATGCAACTGAACTTCATTTACTTATAAGAAATAGTGAACAATGAAAAAACAAGAAATGAGTCCAATTTTACTGGTGCCGAAATAACTCTTCATTCAATTCTCTGGGAAGAACACAAGCTCTCTCTGATCTGCAGAATACAATATAATGTACAATTCCAAATGGCTCCCTGTAAACTCCCAGTGAGAATATGTTCCACACTTGCTAATAATGCAAAGAGCGTCTGCTTAGAAAACATAGACAACTAGCCAACATAATATGCAAGTGACTCACAGTCTTTTAAGTTTAGAACTAATTAATGAAACTTCAAAAACAGACAAAATTACAATATTGGGTGAGTTCCAGAACTTAGTTTTGCATTTCATATGACTTTGGAAATGTAATGACATTAAATTTATTTGAAGACATTCTCTTACATCTTCGCATTCATTAATATAGTAAAAAATGTATGCTGGAGGGCCAGACAGTGGCACGGAGGTAACACAACTTAAGCTGCATTGGTGGGTCCTGCGTTCACATTCCAGAGATCATCCATGCATGCCAATGATTTGGGATGACTGAGGCTGGGTATGGATTGTGGGGTGGGAGCCCTGTTGGAAGTGCCTGCATCTCTCACATACTACATTTTTTTTTTATTTGAAGTATGCCTAAAAGCCATATTACAATGCAAATATATCAAAGTTTGTCACACTGGCAATGTTACATTTTATGTTAGTTAAGTTTATGTCACAGAGGCCTGTTAGAGGCATTAAATTTATTTAGCAACATCCTGCCTTCCACCCCCTAAATAACTGTAGCATCCTTCAAGACCATTCAAAAGCATCAAAAATGTCTTCAGACATTGCTGAGTATCCCTGGTATACAAAGCACATCCTGGCTGAAAAGTGAAATAGATTAACCTGGCAGAAATATTAGAATAATCAGTTAACTAAGGCTAGATTAAATGCAAGGATCTAAACATACTTGAAACTCTGATAATTGTCATGCTACTTAATAAAACCTTTTGATTTTTTAAACCATGCTAAAATTCTAAGTCTTGATTATTTTAGCTAATAGATATTCCACTACAAATAGCTTGGGATTGGGACCAGCAAATGGCATAATGGTTACATCACTGGACTCCCACATGGTTGACTACGGTTTGAGTCCTGGACCCAGTGGCTCGAACTCACGCCAGGAGCGTACATGTGCATGTCCAAATTCCCAAGAGGAGAATGGAGGAGAAGAGATTGTGCTGTGGCCAACCCCCTCAGGTAATGAATTCTTGCTTTTGGTCTCTCTGATTCTCTCTGTCTCTCTGGCAAATGCACACATCCTATAGCAAAACTCTCTCAAAAAATAAAAATAAAAAAGCTCGGGATTGTATATGATTGTTTTATTTATTATTATTATTTCAGTATCTTTCCTAGGAGTGTTCCATGCCTACTTGGATACTGAAAGGAATGCGATAATGTGATTTCTTATGTTTTTGAGAATTTGAAAATTAGAACAAAGCAGATAAAATCTGCTAAATGCCTTTTCATGTAATAAATGGCTGAAGGAACTGGCATGATTATTCTAGGGGGAAAAGAAGTACAAAAAGTAAGTAGAGATTGGACATACCAGGCTTTACAAATATTTACAGTAGAAACATTCAGCAGAAATCAACATGCAGTTACCCAGATCTGTTTGGAAACATGTATTAAGCATCTGCAATATGCCACACAATTTTGCTATGTTCTGGAGCTAAATAAATGAGGAATCTACTCTAGGGTGACACTTCTACAATTTTTAAAAAAAGGAAACAAATATGGCCTTTATTTAAATTCCTGTTTATTACAAATATGAAGTAAAATTGTAGGTATATATACATATATGTATAAAGTTAAATCAATTTACATACTTGAAAATAGTTAATGTCCTTTGTAACAATATTGTTTCATAGATAAAACTATCATATATGTTCTTCCAGTATCTAACACAATTAATTTATGAATTAGGTACTCAGAAACATGTTTTAAATGGATTGGATGGGGACCTACAGATGGCGTAATGTTTACGTCACTGGACTCCCATGTAGTAGACTGCCGTTCAAGTCCCAGACCCAGCGACTTAAAACACACACTGGGTGTGTGTGTGTGTGCAGGCCGAAAATCCATAGAGGAGAATGGAGTTGAAAGGATCGAGGCATGGCCGGAGAGACTGAAATGGTGATTTCTTGCTTTCTGTCTCTCTCTTTATCTCTGGTGAATTCACGAGTCCTATAGTAAAAATCTCTCTAGAAAAATAAAAATGGGTTTGATATAAATTTTACTCTCTTGATTCAATAATTAAGTAACAATAATTGTTCCAAATAACCTATAACAAACAGACGGAAGCTAGATTCCGTAGTAGTGCGGTGCACATAGCTGTTAACCGTACTTACATTTCATTTCTCCTTTCGAAAGTTGTAAATTAAGAAAAAAATCTTTTTATTTTAGGTTGAAGGGTTCAACAGTTTGAAGTAG
Source organism: Tupaia tana (assembly GCA_026018925.1). NCBI lineage: Eukaryota > Metazoa > Chordata > Mammalia > Scandentia > Tupaiidae > Tupaia > Tupaia tana. Next base: position 104,626,746 of record JAKSZU010000005.1, on the reverse strand, counting down.
TGCTACAAGTCTTTCTTATATTTATTTGTTTTAAATTTTATGCGTGTGCACTTTCAGAAGAAGAAAGAGAGAGCAAAAGTGAGGAAGTACCTCTCAGAAGTTTTGGTCATGCCAGAGTCTCCTCTTCTCTTTTTTGCTTTTTCAGGAATTTGAGGGCATGCACATCTGCTATTTTCCAAGTTCTTGGGTCTGAGAATTGAACTGTGCTGTCTGCCATGTGGGTCCAGCCACATTGATACCAGGTCATAGGCTTGCCTATTTTTTACTTTTTAAAGAATACAGAAATAAATAAAGGGCCTGACCGGTGGTGTGATGGTTAAAGTGCTGGAATTCTCACATGGCCTACCACGGTTCGAGTCCTGGATCTGGAGACTTGCTTTCTAACTCTCTCTCTCTCTCTCTCTCTCTCTCTCTGTGTCTTCCTCTGGCAAAACTCAGGTGAACAAAATAATAATATAAATAAGTAAGTAATGATAAAGAGAAAAAAGAAATAAATGAATAAAGTCCAGAGTTTAAGAGGAACAGCTATTAAGAAATAATTGCATTCATTATGACTGAGAATTTTTAAAGAATTATTTCTATACGAATTTTGGCCTTTTATCTGTTGTTTCTTTTTCATTAATCTACTCCAATGTAAAATGTCCTAACTAAAGTTCTGATACATGTCCGTCTCATATATGACACATTTGCTTATGCTGTGCAATCACCTTATTTAGCACTATATTCACTTATGAAAAAAAGTGCCTAATTCACACATCAGCTCATCTAGAAAACACCAAAACTCTAGGAAAATTTAGTCTTCCCACTCCCTGGCTTCTATTGCACTTCCTATCTGTACTTTACACTGCAGAATTGGGTGGGGTATACTACCCAGTGCACTGAATTGTCCTACTCAATATACTACACTATACTCTTCTACAGGGTACTACAGCGTATACCTCCACAGGCTACGGCAGTGTACTATTCAGTATTCTATAGTGTTTCTTTTTTTTTTTTTTTTTTTTTTTTTTTGGAGAGGTTTTTGCTATAGGGCGCGTGCGCTTGCCAGACAGACAGAGAGAGACAGAGAGATAGAAAGCAGGAAATCACCCCCCAGGGGGGATGGCCACGCCGCAATCCCTTCTCCTCCATTCTCCTCTCGGGATCTTGGGCACGCACGCACACGCGCCCGGCGTGAGTTTAAGCCGCCGGGTCCGGGACTCGAACCACGGTCGACTACGTGGGAGTCCAGCGACATAGCCATTACGCTAACTGCTGGTCCCTATAGTGTTTCTTTTTACAAGTTATTCCAGTGTGCCCTTCTACGGAATACTACAGTGTACTCTTCTCCAGGGTACTATAGCGTACTATTCAGTATACTACAATATACTCTTCTATGAGGTACTGAAGTGTATTCCTGCAGGATATTATAGTGCACTTTTCTAAAAGGTACTACAGTGCACTATTTAGTACACTACAATGTACTCTTCTACATGGTATTGCAGTATATCCTTCTATAGGATACTGCAATGTACTGTTCAATATGCTGCAGTATATTCTTCTACAGTGTTCTACAGTGTACTATTGAGTGTACTGCAGTATACTCCTTAATAGAGTGTTGAAGTATGCTACTCAGTATGCTACAATGTGCTATTCTGTAGGTATTGCAGTGTGCAATTCAATATACTACAGAGTTACATGGGGTACTTGTGAAAGAGTACTGCAGTGTGCTCTTCAGTATATTGCAGCATACCCTCCTACAGGGTACTACAGGGTAATGTTCTACAATGTGTTACAGTGTAATGAAGGTAATACAGCGTTTTGCTACACTGTGCCAAAGTGTACTCTTCCTTGGTGTACTATAGAAAGCCGTTGGGCACCCACCCCTATGAGATTGTGAGAAATAGAATTTTTCACTCTAAATTTAAGTTAATGTAAAACAGTATAGCTAATACTTAATAAATGAAAGTAATTCCATGAATATTTGAAGAAAATGTCTATATATTTGTAAACATGTAGCCAGCTACATATTATATACTACAGTGCAGTATTCAATATGCTACAATGTAACATTCCATAGGTAGAAGAGATTCAGAGAAGTTATTGAGCAAGACATTTTTATATTTTATTTCTGTGCTGAGTACAACCCTAATTAAACCCCAGAGGTAAAATAATAAACTGTGACTGATTAATTTAACCAACAGCTATGGGTGAACTCATTTTATCTGACCCTTAATTTGATATATTGACCCCTTCTATAAGAATAAACACAAGGAAACTATAGTTAGAAATATTTATTGCCTTTTTTCATTTTTGCTTTATTTTCTCATCTTTTTATTATCTTAAGGTAAATATATGACTAACACTAAATTCGAGTTGGGCAAGACAAATATTTCTGATTCTCTATCATGTAGAAATAGATTACCTACTCTTAACCAGTTATTATAAAGCTATATTTTAATAAATTCTTATTGTTTTCTTTTGAAATAGATTCTGATATGCTTATAGTAATAATTAAAATATTATGACCATTACTCACAGTAATGATTAATCTTTGATGTAAAACTGGGAACAGAAAATTCATAGTATAAATAAAGTTGGTAGACCCAGCTTCATTGGAGTCAGTGGCCGAGTGGCAGGCTGCTGCTTCTTGACACTGGATCCCTATGGGAGGGCACTGGGTTAAGTTCCTGGGTCAACCCGAACATGCTGGTTGCACCCAAAATCACACACATGATCCTGGCTGGCTGGGAAGGGTAGAAGGACTACAATGTGGCAGGGCCTTGTCTGGTCTCTCACTGATTATTTAATGTCACAATAGTTAAAAATATAACTTAGTTCTTTTTTTTCTAGATTCTGGGGCAAGTGGGAGAAAATAAATATATAGACCTTATGACCTACCCTACAAATTCAAATCGTTAAATGAAACAATCCTTTACCTGGCCTTGACCTCCAAGAAAAGCTGTTTGAATATTTTTTACATATGTAAAATACTGAACTATGGAGTGAGAATATGATTCACACTATTCAAAAATTTGTTTATATTTTACATAGTTCTATAAATTAGCTTCTTATTTCTGTAGCAACACATGACCACAAACTTCCTGGATGAAAATAATGGAAACGTATTGTCTTACAGTTTAAGAGATCAGAAGTCCGAAGGAGTTCACAGGGCCTCACTTAGCAGGACCTTTCTGGGTCTCTGGGAAGGAATCCACTCCTCTTGATCTTCCCCAAGTTCTAGAAACCACTCGCAAACCTTGGTCCACAGCCCCCTTCTTCAATCTTCAAAGTTGTGAGCATCAGATGATATTCTGAGCACAGTACATCACTCTGACCTGACTGTCTTTCCAAACTTGTTCATTAATAAGGACCTTTGATTGATGCAGGGCCAGGGCAGTTAATCCAGGCAAGTCTCTCATCTCCAGGTCACTGATTTGTAACCTTAACTCCATGTGCAGCTATCATTGCCTGTGTCATGTAACAGTGCATTCACAGGTTCTGGACGGATATGGATATTTGGGGGGGCCATTATTCTTTAACCACACCCTAAATATATTAGCCTCAAGTTTTATGATTTTTTGTCCATGATAGCAAAGGAGGAGTGAGATAAGGTTTCGAAGTGAGAAAAGTTTGTTATTTTCTCTATGCCTTAAAAATAGTGTTTATAAAATCCCAAAGATAGTGTGCAGAAGCTATAGACTAGTGGTTCCCCAAAACAGAGTAGATGGAATGGAAAGGCAGGCATTTGTAGGAGAGATAAATGGACAGTTATATCCAGTTAGTACTGACTTGCTCCAAAATAGACTGCCTATATAATATATTATCAAATCCTAACACTTTTCAAAGTTAAAGGTGGGCGCTATTAACAACAGGTAGAACTCAGCTTTGCTTCCAGGCTTGCTTGCTCCCACACTCAAAACCCCAGGCTATCTCATCCATCATTAAGAAACAGTTATAGAGGGTCTTCTTTGGCATATGTGAAAGTTATTCTCAAGTGATACCACATAGTTCGAGGACACAGTTTAGAAAAGCCTTAATTATCTCTCCTAAGAACAATGTCCCAGTGGTATCTCAGGTGTAAGGCAGACAACTCAAAATTCAGACCACTCTAAAAGTTTAAAACTAAGCGTACCTTCGTATTGATTGAATGGTATGGTTGGAACACATCTTGTATTTAATCACTTGAACATATGGAAGGATACAGGGGCAAATAGTGTGTCAAGGATATATTGAAACAATTTCCCAAATCCCTAGGGCACATCAAGCCGTAGCTCTCCCAAACCTTCTCCTGTCCCATTACTTTTCCCATCTCATCTTCGATCAGCCTCAGTGCAGGTGCAGAGCCCAGTGCTGTGAAGCGGGGCTCCGATTTCTGCCCACATCATCACATTTTAGTCCTCTGCTCCAGATCCTTCTCCACACTTGGCGGTTTGTTCGTATTCTAGCCATTCTTCTTCCAAGACAATACCTCCTTTCAAGGCTACAGAAAAACATTCTGCACGGTCACCATCAATGACTTTCCATTTACTAGAGGATCAAGTCCCAAACCCTCAGCTTGGCATGAAATGCCCAGCACTGCCTGCTCTAACCTACACTTTAAGTCATAGCTATAGATTTTTAAAACTTAAAGATACTCAGATCTAAATCTTTCATTTCATAGAAGAAGAAAACAAAGCTCAGACAGATTAAGTAACTTGACCTAGGTCATGCCACTAGAAACAGGTGAAGAACAGAAACAAGAGTCTGACTCTAAGTCTTCGCTCGCACATTTCCAGCAATATTTCTGTTAACCCCTCATTGCATCATCCCGTTCTCCCTATCTGCAACCTTGGCATCGTCATGTTTTATTATTGCTTTATTGACAGAGGACAGAAACTTAACTAGTGCAGTTAACAACATAAAGATAACAATATGGGATCTTTAAATTAAAGTCACCAATAAAATTGCCATCTTATATATTTTTTATCTCCTTAAAGTTATAGAAATTTCAATTTTTTAATGAAATTTTCATTGTAATTTATATTGACTTTATTTTATGAGATCAAATATTTTATATTTATTGCATTTCTTTTCTATAACATATGTTTTAACTATTTTTCTTATGTTTTCCCTTTTCTTATTTTTCTTCCTTCTTGCATTTAGTTATTATTTTCTTAATAAAATATGTCAGTTGTTAAAATAGTTATATTTAGTGATATATCACAAAAAATGTCAGATAAATTAGAAGAAATCATGCAGTATAATGAAATACAATGAGATGAAAATAAAAAACAAAACGGAGTCAAAGTATGGATGACATTTGACAAAATAAATGTAAATAGAAATTTGTGTTTTTCTAGAAACCATCAGAGAAATGAACTTATAGAATAGACATCTAACCCAGGACCAGCAGTTGGCGTAATGGCTATGACGCTGGATCCCATATAGTTGACTGTGGTTTGAGTCCTGGACCAGGTAGCTTAAACTCACTCCGGGCATGTGTGCATGCCCACCCAAGATCCTGAAAGAAGAATGGAGAAGGAATTGTGGCATAGCCGTCCCCCCCGGGGGATGATTTCTCACTCTCGTCTCTCTGTCTTTCTGGTGAGCACATTTGCCCTATAGCAAAAACCTCTCCAGAAAAAGAAAAAAGAAAAGAAATAGATATCTAACTCAATATCTGGAGAGAGAAAGGTGAATTTAGGAAGAAACAGGACCAGAGAATTTTGCTTTATAGGACAGATTCTCCCAAATATCATATAAGTTGGTCAGAAAAGTCATCAAGGAATTTCTGACATTACTAAATGCAAGTGCAGGTCAGTATAAGAAAGTCCCTTAGTGTCACTCTATAAGAGATTCAAGCCTTTCTGCAAACATTTCTTCTAGGAAACGGCAGCTATTTATGACTGGAAGGAATCACGGGAACACGTAGAAAATTTCCCCTTTAAAAGAAAGAGGTAAAAAGCAGTAACAGCAGCCATTCTTATCTTCTCTATGAAATAAATGTCCTAATTTTCAGAGCAAAGAATAAAAAAATCCTGTAGTCGAAGGACAGAAACCATTGCGGCTGAGGAAAGTGAATGAAAAGAAAAAAAGATAAAAAAAACTCTCCCTCTGGGAAAGGGATGGAATTCTCTCCTAGGTTTTAGCCTCATATAATGAAGGAGGACAGAAATAGTTGTAAAAATTACATCCCCAGACCAAAGCTTACAGCGTCTACCGAGAACTGAAGCTTGCTCAGACATAAGGAAACGCACACCAGTGTCTCACCCTCCATCATCACTCTAACGAGCACTGAGTGAAGATGACATTGGGATACAGCTGAAGGAGCTTTAAGAGACCAGTTATCTCCAGAGAGTAAGCAAAGGGAAGGTCTCGAGGCAAGCAGGAAGAACCCAAGTGGAATTAGCTTCTAACTCAGGCCAGTTTCTGAATAGACTACACAAAACTGACCCCAAAGATCTAGGGGGGGACGGGACCAGCAGTTAGCGTAATGGCTATGTCGCTGGACTCCCACGTAGTCGACCGCGGTTCGAGTCCCGGACCTGGCGGCTTGAACTCACGCCGGGCGCGTGTGCGTGCGTGCCCAGGATCCCGAGAGGAGAATGGAGGAGAAGGGATTGCAGCGTGGCCATCCCCCCTGGGGGGTGATTTCCTGCTTTCTGTCTCTCTGTCTCTCTCTGTCTGTCTGGCGAGCACACGCGCCCTATAGCAAAAAACCTCTCCCAAAAAAAAAAAAAAAAAAAAAAAAAAAAGATCTAGGGGGGGAAAATGTATGTTCAATACTACTCATTAGAAACAAAAGCGAAACAATAGGAAAAAAAAAGAAAACATTATCTACAATTCTCAATACTATATCATTTAATGTAAAATATTTAACACATAGCAAAGAAAGTAAAAAACAAAAACAAAAACAAAACAAAACAAAAAAACTACAGTCTGAAGAAGATTCCAAGCAATCATTTAAATCAGGCCCATACAGGAGGGATACTAGAATCATCAATAAAATAATTTAAAAATTAGTATAATAACTTGCTCATGGTTAGACTTAAATAGTCTAGTACATAATCAGTGAGCTCAAAATTAAGTAAAGAATCACCCAAATAAAATTTAAAGAGGAAAAGAGTGGAACAAAAATATTGCAGAATTCAAGAACTGTGATATAATATCAAGCAATCTAATATATTTATAACTGAACCTTGTAAGAAAAAAAAAAAAAAAAAAACATGAACATGACATGAGAGGAAATATTGGGCAAAATGACGGCAAGAATTATTGCAGGGACAAGTAAGTGACATAATGGTTACCTTGCTTGACTCACACGTAGTTGACCATTATTCAAGTATTGGACCCAGAAGCTTACAACTCACACTGGGCGTGTGTGTGTTCGTGCCCAAAATCCTGAGAGGAGAATGGAAGAGAAGGGATTGTGGCATGGCCATCCCCCTCGGCAGGGGGATCGTTTTCTTTTAAGCAGCCACACAACCAGAAACTCAAAGGAGTAAAATCATTAAGATGATAAAAACAAAACAATACTCTTAATAGCTAATCTTACATACACAATAAAAATAAACTGAAGTTTCAAAACTTTAAAAGTGAGGTAAAAATAAAGATTTTGTGGGCAATGAGAAAGTGTGGGAATTCATTGCCAAAGCTCTCATGTACAAGAAATGTGAGAGAAATTTGTTTAAGCAGTAGACATCAGAAAATTTGACTCACTACAGCGAGTCAAGCACCAAAATAGAATAAGTAGAGGTGATATACATTTATTGCTCTAAGAATAACTTCTCTTTAAAGTAAAATTAGTATCAAAATATTTTGTAATTACGTAAAAATAAATCATATGGAAAAAATGATACAGGAACAAGACAAAGAATTTGAGAATATATTGCTTTAAGATTTTACATACCACGTGAAATTGTGTAACATTATTTGAATTTAGACAAAGATGAGTCTATTGTAGTTTACCAACCAGTGCATGTGTATGCATGAGAAAGAGGGGGGAAGGGCAAGCATTCTTCTATAGGGTCTGGTTACACTGCAAAGCTCTTCCTTTTTCATCAGCTTACCCTAGGGCTAGTAGATGGCATGGAGGTTGTGCCACTGGATTCCATAGGGCCAGCTGCATGGTTCAAGTCCCAAACCTGGTGGCTCAAAAATCATGCTGAGTACATGTGCATGCATGCTGAGTACATGTGCATGCATGCTGAGTACATGTGCATGCATGCCAAGAAATCTGAGAGAAGCCTGGAGAAGAAGGGGCTGTGGCATGGCCATCCCCCTTGCTTGATGATATCTCACTTTCTCTCTCTCTCTCTCTCTCTGTCTCTCTCTCTCTCTCTCTCTCGGACTATCTCTGGCAAGCACATACACTCTGTAGCAAAAACTAAAACAAACAAATTCCTCAACCCTTTAGGTTCCTGTGCATTCTGGTTCATGCTCGGTGTGTAAGCTACAGGGCCTGGAGTCCAATCAGTGTTGGTTATATATGATACAACTTCCTCTACATAGCTCTTATCTTCTGTGTCATAAGGCCAGCCTACAGGTTAATTTTAAATGTGTACTGTAAACCTTAGGATGACAACTAAAATAGACTTTATAAAATAAATTTTAAAACAAAGGTTATATAAATGATTATATGAAATTATAAAGAAACTTAAGATAAACACTGACAGAATGAAGAGGGAAAAAATGAAGAATGGGTGAAAAAATTCAAAATACCTATCAACAAGGCAAAATGTAAAATTTAATCCAATCATATGTATATTCACATTAAGTATAAATGATCTAACTATAACAGTCAAAATGCAGAGATTTTACAAAGTAAGATTTCAGATGAATTGAGCAAGTTTGACATAATATTAACATGTCATGGGATAATCTGACACTGTTAAATGACTACTTTTGTTTAATTGTTCTGTATTCTAAGTTTTAAACTCTGTATAAATGAATTTTAATAACATAGTTTTGGTTAAATAATGTTTTTATTTTGATCACTGAGAAACCTTGGCACAAAGAGGTGTGGTGTTGTCTGTTGAAGATATTTCATAGTTTTATCAATGGTACTGGAGAGAGATGTTCGCCTGTTGAAGTGTCCATTTTGTAAGACAAATAATAATGTGATTGAATGTATGGAAGAAAATGAAATGAAAAAAAGATAAATTAATTAAAAAAATGAAAATAAAAAAATAAAAAGTACAAATACATATGATTGAAGAGAAAGTAAATATTTATGATGTATTATGTGTATATATATATATAAAACTATTATTTAAAAATATTTTCCACAAAATAAACTTATATTTAAATTCAAAAAAATAACAGATGAAATGTGAGTTAGTTCTTCTTTTCGATTGATTATTTTTTATGTTTGGTGTAACAAAAGTGACAATAATAAAAATTTTAAACCACTTATTCTCATTTTGAGACCAACCATATTATTTTGTCTACCACAGTATATTCTTTTTTTTTTTTTTTTTTTTTGAGAGGTTTTTGCTATAGGGCGCGTGCGCTCACCAGACAAACAGAGAGATACAGAGAGATAGAAAGCAAGAAATCACCCCCCGGGGGGATGGCCACGCCGCAATCCCTTCTCCTCCATTCTCCTCTTGGGATCTTGGGCACGCACCCACACACGCCCAGCATGAGTTTAAGCCACTGGGTCCGGGACGTGAACCATGGTCAACTACATGGGAGTCCAGCGACATATCCATTACGCTAACTGCTGGTCCCCACCACAGTATATTCTTTTTTATTTATTTATTTATTTATTTATTTATTTTATTTTTTTGGAGAGATTCTCACTATAGGGCGCACGCGCTCGCCAGACAGACAGAGAGAGACATTAGAGACAGAAAGCGAGAAATCACCCCCAGGGGGGATGGTCACGCCGCAATCTCTTCTCCTCCATTCTCCTCTCGGGATCTTGGGCACGTACGCACATGCGCCCGGCATGAGTTTTAAGCCACTGGGTCCGGGACACGAACCACGGTCGACTACGTGGGAGTCCAGCGACATAGCCATTACGCTAACTGCTGGTTCCCAACACAGTATATTCTTAAAAGAACATAAAAATAATTACAACTGACTACCAGTCAAACTGATAGTACTGCTAAGTTTTATTGAGAAGTACAATTACAATTATTATGAAGTACTTCAGTTGACTCTAGGACCTTTAAAAATTTAAGCCAAAGTTCAAGTACATGGGATAACTAAATAGACTACATGAATAATAAATTCAAATACAATAAATTACTACACATTAACTATGTTCTAGAAAATTTTTATTTTAGTAAAGGAATTATTTTGACAGACTTTCCTTAGATTGGTTTTTCTATTTTTCCCTCTTGGTATTATTAGGCATACATGCCTTGAATAGACACATTGTAAAAGGTACCAACTAGATTAAAAACTCTTCCAGACTAAAGAAATCCTATTAATATGAGCATGACCTAATGAGAGGCAGAATTTTTAAAACTTGGCTTTGAAGACTTCAGAGTTATGGATAACATGGGGAGGGGACAATCTGCATAACTGAAGACTAAGGATGCACTGAATCATTTCAATGACTGCTTTAAAAGATTTACATATTTTTAAGACATTAGAAATATTGTTTCTATAAAGATGTGCCAATCGATTATTGTATTTTCATGGATAATAAGAAACACACATGCATTGACCAATACATTCTGTTTTTTATTATTACATTGGGCAAATTTCTTTTAGAAGCAAATGCTATGTTGGTACAAGTAATAAATGAAAATGAATAGTACATAGGTCCTCTTTCACAAGGATTATACATTGTAGTAGAATGAAAATGTAGACTATGACTATAAAGAAGCATATAGTGTGTGTTACATGTACTTCAATGAGCAAAGGGAGGTAATACTACATTTGCCCAAGATAATGTTGCTACTTTGGAGGATTGTTATCCACTCTGCCCCATGTGAAATGAGTAGCTATCATGTGAAGTAAAGGAAATATTTGGGCAACTGATTATCATTGTCATGATATCTTTTTTTTGGATAGGTACTGTACTTACCTTTCTTTCTCTACCCTGGACAATGAAATCAACTCTGAATTGGAAGCACTAGTTCAGTCTTTTTACCCTGTTGCATTGTAAGGAGCTGTTTCTACTATGAGTCAAAATCTCAGCAATTTGTATATGAAAGAATTTAAATAATTACAGTTGCTAAAAATCTCAAGTATCGGGAAAATAATCCTGTACAGATATATACAGTAAAGTAGAATAACTAGAAGAAATTGAATCGTCTCACCAAAACTGCATAGAACCAAGTATGCTACCATGCTGAATAAAATAAAGTAGGTAAAAATGAAAAGTATTTACCATCTTACATTTATTTATTAATTCTCTCTATCTGTCTTCATTTATTTTGAGAATTTATTATTAGCTATAGAACCCAAAATATGTCAACCAGATCATTTACTAAGCACCTACCAAGTATGTCAAGCTCTGCTAAGGACACAAAATGAACAAGAGTCTCCTGCCACCAAAAACTAGTAGACCAAAAGAAGAAACAGATGTAAAATAGATGCAAAATAGCAGAACATGTTATAATAGAAAGAAAATAAGGAGTTAGGAACATATGATAGAAGACTGGTTTGGGTGGCATTAGAATGTCAAAGAAGCATGGGATATGATGACCTGATATTTGAAGCTGTAAAAATTGCTTCAGTAAACTAGTCAGGAAATGTCTTCTTAGATCGAAGGCATAGCCCTTTCCAAAGTCACAGCTATGGATGTAGGGCACACCCAGAAATTATAAGTACGTATGCATGGATTAAGTGAAGACTAATAAAGGAAAATTGCCAAGAGAAGAAACTATGTTGGGTCATACACTGAAGATGTTTCTGTACCACAGGATATGTCTTTTTTAGCTTCTGAGAAATTGCAGGTAATGATCACTTTTACAGCACGGCATTATGGGCTCTAGGTCAGTAGGTATTGTCCACTTTGGGCCCCAAGGTGAGTCTGCCAGGCAGTAGATCACTGGGTGCTGAGAGCCAGTCCTCATTCTGCCCAGCAATCTTTGCATGCTACCTGGGCCAACTTCTGCCTGGAGGAAACGATCACCTACTTTGTAATCTGTCTGCAAAGAAAATGTATTCCGGAAATGGGTTTAGAGATAAGCTGATTTGATCTTGTTAATAAAACTGAAAAAAATAATTTTCTCTATTTTAAAATCAAAACCGAATCTCAGAAGGGTCAGCCTTCTTGAATGATTTTCAACAAGAGCTAAGGGATCCAAAGTGGGAAGAAATCTGTTGATCCATATTGGAAATGTCTTCGATCGGATTGATACGCAGTGGATTCATGATGGGAAAATTCATCTGCAATGTTGTAATGATACACAGTGATTGAATGTAAAAGAAAATTAATTATTTAATTAAAATAACAAAGAACATAAAATAAGTGAAAGAGAGAAAGAAAAGAACAAGAGCTCTGAGTTTGAAACTAATAGCCATCCTTGTTGACAATCATATCTCTCGCAAATTAGTTCAGCCCTTCATATCAATTTTATTGTGTGAAAAGTAGGGATGACCATACTGTTGCAAAGAGTTGTCATTCCTATTAATTTATTCTTAATGAATGGTTTAATTAATGCAAATATTTGCAACAATGCCTGGAACATTTTAGCTACTCAATAAATATTAACTGTTTCTATTTCCCCAAATCAACGGGGGTAAAAAGAAATGAATTAGGAAATCCGTGCCTGATTCCAGATTAAGTAAATTTCTTACTTTCTCTTTATATGTGTTTCAGATATTTAAATTTCATAATAAAATATTATAACTGTAAAACACACTTAAGGAAGTACAAACTCCCTTTGTATCCATCAAGAATGGAAGCCAAGAGAGAAGTGAGTAAGAAAGGGAGGTGTTAAATTACCTGGAGAATCCACACTTTCTATTATCTGACTACTTTCAATATTTACATGAAGTTCACTTCCACACGCTCTGTCAACTGAACATTCTGGCTATGATCTAGATATACTTTCAAAAATATTTATGCATTAGGGACCAACAGATGGCATAATAGTTATGTCGCTGGGCCCCCACATAGTCAAAAACAGTTCAAGTCTCAGACCCAGTGGCTTAAAACTCACACCGGGCATGTGTGCATGCGTGTCCAAGATCTGGAGAAGAGAATAGAGGAAAAGGGATTGCAGTGTGGCCATCCCTCTCGGAGGGAGGGTGATTCTTGCTTTCTGTCTCTCTCTCTCTCTCTGGCGAGCACATATATCATATAACAAAAATCTCTCTAAAACAAAAAGTTTATATTTTCATGGCAGAGAGGCAGAGTGAATGACAGTTTCAAGAAGCTCTCATACCATCATTCATCCTCCAGCCATTCATCAAGCCAGGATTTGGGGCATGCATGTGCACCTAGCATGTACATGTTAACTCAGGAACTGAACCCTGAACCTCCATGTGCATGTGGCCTCCAACAGTGGAGAGGCCATGCTCTCAGAGGGCCACCATGGCTAGTCTGGAATGTACAGTTTTCCTCTCTTCATTGAGATGCTTCATTTGCTCCCAATAACAAAAAAGAAAAAAAAAATGTCATATAAAACATAAAAGCATAGTCTACAAGCACAGTCTATTCAAGACTTACAGGAGGAAGTATTGAAGCAGCATAAATTGGAGCAGCATACAAATTTTCAGTGTAAGAAATTCCTTAATATCCCCTCATTCGTATCCATGCACACGTTAATGGACCCATTGTTGAGTTGTGCTGACATCAAGGAGACAGAACCGACCCCCAGGGACTGCTGATCCATCCCTGTTGATATGTGTCACCTCCTCACCATGATTCCTTTTGTGATTCACTAATTTTATTTTCCATTTTAATCATTTGCCTTTCAGAAATGGCTTTGTTGCCTGGTTTTGTATTGGTCTTTTAAGTTCTGTGTTGTTTTTGTCTTTGTAACCACACCAAGGATATCACATTATTTTGAGCCAAATCAGGTCCTCACCTTCTTTGTGCCACAACCCCTTCTACAAACTCACTCATCATCTCGGGTAACTTGCATCAGCTTTGTAGTCAAAGATACTCAATCTGTAAATCATACATTTGCACTCTACATTTAACAATGCTCATTAACATTCATTTCAATAACACTATGAAAGTCGAAGTTTCAAATATCCTTTAGACTTGTGTAGAAAACACCTAAGAACCCACGTGAAATTTGACTTTACTGTAGATAAAAAGGAAACAACTCATCATCTTCTTCTTACAATATCTCTTCTCACTGATTTCTCTTGGTTTATAATTCAGAGGTTCAGGAATGCTAACTACTCAGGGAGAGTATTTTTATTCCTGCACATTAAGAGATTATTCTCAGATACAGTGCTTGAAGAAAGAAAACATGAGACCGTTTTATTTCCATGCCTGTTTAAATGTTCAGCAACCGTTCTTTTGTAAAACTTCTAAAAGAATCAGAAAATGTGATTAAATTAGAAATGGAGCCAATCAGGGACCAGCAACTGACGTAATGGCTATGTTGCTGGACTCCCACATAGTTGACTATGGCTTGAGTTTGGACTTGGTTGCTTAAATTCACCAGTTGTGTATGCATGTGTGCCCAAGATCCTGAGAGGAGAATGGAGGAGAAGGGATTGTGGCATGGCCATCCTCGCTGGAGGGTGATTTCTCGCTTTCTGTCTCTCTGTGACTGTCTTTCTGACTAGTCCACATGCCCTATAGCAAAAAAACCTCTACAAAAATAGAAAAGAAATAGAGCCACCCATGAGAGATAATGACAGTTACTCTGTACATATTCTGCCATTATAAACCACACAGAAACATGCTATATGACAAAAATGTAGAATATTTTTTAAAAATACCAATAAATTGTCACTTTCTAACATGGGTTCAATATGTTAATCAGGAGTCACCTTTACATTCTAACAAGGCAACTAAAAAGATCAAGAAGCTTTATAACTAGTATAGACAGGAAAGTCTAGGTCCCATCAGTCTGAGTACCTAACGAGGAAAAATTTGTATAATGATGGGAGTTATGATCAAATTTCCCAAGCAATACTAAACAGAGCAAAATACACTATCCTGTAAGGTCTTGCTGAATGATCATATCTTTGCCAAGTGAAACTATTTCTTGACCTCTGACACAGCCATGATGTTTCACAAATCAGACCTTTAAACCTCCTGTCCCTTCTGCATAGAGTGATGCCATTCATGTCTTCCTGGCCAGCTGCTACTTATCACAAGAGAAAGATGTCCAGGGTTACCATCTCTAAGGACCTGTTCCTCTTTGCTGGCAGGAAGATATGCTAAGCATATTGATATCTTTAAATACTTATCAGATTAGCAACTAAAGTTCATAAAGTAATAATTAACCAACAAATCCCAAATGAATGGAGTCATTTAAACTATGAAAGATGCTCTCTTAGAAAAGATCAAAGAGGGCCCAGTCATGGTGGTGCAGAGGCAGCTCAATGCTCTGCAATGCCAGAGGGAACATCAGGGTTCAGGTTTGGAGACTACCTGGACACTTCAACACACATGCCCCAGCCTGTGAGCCTGGCTCTCTGGAAAGGGCTTGAGAGAGGAGTGTGGCGCAAGACCTGATTGAGAGTATTTGTCCTTCTGCAATCCCTGTTCCTCTTTCATGAAAAAACTAAACATGAAAAGATCTGAGAGCAGGTTTTTGAGAAGCTTCCATATTGTTTTCCACAGTGGCTGCACTTAATTACGTTCCCACCAACAGTGTAGGCGGGTTCTTTTGACCACAGCCTCACCAGCTCTTGTTGCTCTTTATTTTCTAAATACGGCCATTTTGACTGGGCTAACTGGTATCTCATTGTGCCAGAGGAATGCAAATCAAAAAGGAAGGGTTGGGTCGGAGCAGGTAATATTGGGAAGAAGAAGGGGCTCAGGAATGAAAAATAAACGTAGATACAACAACAGAAAGTCATCAGTTGAGGATAATGTATATGGTAGTATCTTTGACTTGATCCATAAGCCATGTATGCCTTGAAAATACCATACTGAACAGTGTTAATATATATATAATGATTAAATATATATATGAATAAATATATCAAAACAAAGCATATTTTGCAACAAAGTTGTAAGCCCATAAAGCATTGAAGAATTATAGGATGTATAATTGTAAATGTAAAGAGGCTTTAGATAAGCTTACATATCAATGGGAGCTGGAATAATTATAAAGAAGATGATATAGATATGTATGCTGTACACATAATATTGGTGACACAACTGAAAAATTAGAAAAAAAACTACAAACTCTTCAAAATTTTGTCAAGGCACTGCTATGAAAAACTAAGTTATCTAGTAGACTTTATTCCCCTCTTTTTAATAAAATGTTTTGTAATATTTTAGGTGTTTTAATATTAGAATTTTTACAGTTACTTTAACTTCATACATAAAATAATGTGTAAAATTATTAGAATTTTTACAGTTACTTTAACTTCATACATAAAATAATGTGTAAAATTAATAACATTTTTTGCATTAAAGTATTTTCTCTCATAAACCCAATCTAGCCATCAAATACTTGAAAACATGTAAAAAGTGTTTGTTTTGTTATTTCAATATTTTTATTATTTTTTCCTACAATACTATTTTTAAACCCCAAATACTAATATAGTAGTAATTTAAATAATCGTAAGTAAAGAAAACTGTCATTTTATGTAATGTTGCTTTCCTTGGGATAAATGATGTAAGAATCACATCATATGAATTCCTGAACCAGAATACTTATGGTTACACTCTGACAGGTGTAATGTGAACTATTAATCTGACTGGATGGAATTTCTCTGCAATTACCAATGAGGATTAATCTCAAGTACCAAGGGCATTCTAACCTTCAAAGACCACTGATGTGTTATGTAATTGGTAACTTCGTCTTTAATATGTTCCCAGTAGCTCCTAGAATGATATTAGTTTACATCAATATTTTAAAATAGTGCTATTATATAGTTAGCCTGGCACCTTCGATCAAGATTAAGACATAGTTCTGCAATTTCTAAAAATAAATATATTTTAACTTAAAAAATTATCTTTCCACGTTATACTTTAATTCACATTTTCTAAAAAATGAAACTTCCTCTTCACCATTTAAACAAATTTAGAAGAGATTTAACATGATTCCTCCTCTCTCTCCTCCGCAGTGTACTGGAAATGCCCCCCAGAGCCTCTTACAGAAGGGATTACAAAGGCAGTTTGCATACATAGAGGGTGTAGACGGATGCTTTGTTGTGTTTGCGAAATCATAGCTTATGAGTTAAGAACCATAGGAAATGCCAAAAAAGTTATGTGTGAGGCAACAGACATTAGAAATGCTAAGAAGACAGAAGCGTGAGAAGATGAAGGTTAGGGATATTCCTGGGAGGCATTAACCCGGTCACCTCAGGAGGGTTCACTGACGCGCCAGTCGGCAATCCAGTCAGTGTCAGATAGCAGACCAGAAGTCGCACACAGATAGGCATAACACCCATGTAACCCTCACGACTGTATGGACTACACTGATAAAATGAGTATTACCCAGCACAAGGCCGGAGTTGAACTCTGAGTCAAACCACAGGCCGACTGCCATCCCTTGCTCCTCATTACACCACGCATGCGTTTTATTTTTCATTAGTTAGACTCAAAGTCAGATCTTACGATGATAATTGCTAAAACTAGCTATTATAAGTTAAAACTCCTCACGTCATTTTGTCATCTTTAGGATTTGGAAATTGGCATTCAGTTTCGCAAGAATCATTATGGCTTTTGTTTGTTTTTCTCAGCATTTTCTCTTTTCCAGGTGCAATGAGCGAAGCAACAGATGAATTGAAAAGAGCAAAGAGAGAATCGCTGAATGCAAGTGTCTGTCCGTCCCTTCTCCCTCACCCTCACTCCCCTTTCTGGACACCAGTCGATGGTCCGCTCCTAACCACAGGGGTCCATTACGCAGACTCTTGATGACCCACTCACTGAGTCACAACTAAGGGTTAGAAGCAAACAAACCCTACGGCCATTGTAGTTGTTATAATCACTCTGTGAGCCTGCGAGTGACAGGGGCCTGCAGTCCTTGCAAGCTCTTGATCTCTAAACTCCTCCTGACATTTACTAGATGGGTCTCATTGCCAATGACACCATCAGAATGATTTTCTTTGCTGATTCTCCATTCTCAAAATATTTATGTAATCAAATTCCGTAAGTTTCACATAAGCACAAAGTAAATCAAAGGAGCTGCACAGAATAACCTATTGTTAATCCAGTGTGTTGCCACACTAAATACAATGTATGAGACAACAGTTTTTTTCTTTTTTCTTTTCCTCATATGCCCACATGTCTGATGTAGAAATGCCTATAATAAAAACATTACATTCTGGGTGACAGTGTGCTACAGGTATCATGTCTTTTACAAATAACTTTGTACCAAAATATCACAGCTTAGGCGAATGGTGTAATTCTTCATTTCCACCCACGAAAACAGTTGGCAGATTATAACAAACACTGGGAGAACTGATAGACTGATACACTTTAAATCATCATAAAATTAAATGTATGCAGGATGATTTCTTCTTGAATCCGTGTTGTACAATGTGCCATCATAATACTTGATGAGTTTCTTCATATTTTTCTCTTTAGTTAGGTTCATATGTTTATATTTTTGAAATGATTCTTCCTCTAGATATTTGTATGAGAAATCTGGCCCTCAGTCTTAATCCATCTTCACAAGCTATGACCGCGTCCTAAATAGGAAATAATGTTTGTTACCTGCCGCTGCATACAAACTACCCCCAAACTTACTGGCTTAATTAAAAACCACTTTTTCTGGCCACAACACTGAGGGCAGGAACTGGGCACAGCTGGATTGTGCAGCCCTCTGTCCCCCATGGTCTCCCTCCCTCTGGGTGGCTTCCTCAGCTGCATTTGGCCAGGATTAGAGGTTTCCAAATGGCCCAGTGATGGCTGGCTGCTGCCCGGGCACCTGCTGGGACTGCAGCTGAGGCTGTCCACAGCTACCCAGCATGCTCCGCCCAGCTACTCCCTTCCCCAGGAGGGCGTTCCCCTGTGAGTGGAAGGCAGAAGCTGCCCCCTTAATGCCAGCCTTACAAGTGACATGACTTTGTTGTCATGTTATTGTTCAAAGTAAGTGACAGATTCCGTCAAAATTAAAAAGAGAAGAAATACTTCTCAATAGAGATTTTCAAAGTGATCATGGAAAAAGGCCTTTAAGATGGAAATTATTGCTGTTGTCATGTTTAGAAAGACAACCAGTCATCACACCTTTCCTCAAATAAATCTTGGCTTATTGTTTGTAAGGGACTGAAAACAAGCACAGTTTTGGGAGTTTATTTTACTATATTTTGAGTTGGTATAATACCTTAGTTATTTTTCAGTTTAATTCTTTTGGGTCCAGAGTGCGAAAAAAAAATTTTGTGTTCTGGTAGCAAATGCTTTATCTTAAGGTGGCTGGAAAATATTCCCTGCACCTTAATATTCTTCCCCAGATACTTCCTGAGTAACAGTCCACAACTGAGCAAGCCCTTTGAGTGGTAAACGAGGCAGGGCTGGGCCACCGTGCATCCTCGATCTTGCCTGTTTTACTGCCCACCTTGATAGCAGCCTGCTTATTCATTTGTCACTAACTCTGCAGATACCAAGTCTCTTTTTCAATAAAAAATAATCTTTCTAACAAATATTTAACATAAACTTTTAAAAGGCTATGACACCTTAATAGAAAATTAGAAAACCTTATTTTCTCTTATATGCAGTTGTATCATATACTGATGAATAAGAAAAACACATCCATTATACAGATTTTTTAGAGAGATTTTTGCTATAATAGACAGAGAGACACAGAGCAAGAAATCACCCCCCTGGGGGATGGCCATGATGCAAGCCCTTCTCCACCACTCTCTTCTTGGAATTTTGGGTACACATGCATGCGCCTGGCATGAGTTTTAAGTCACTGGGTCCAGGAATCAAACTTCGGTCGATTATGTGGGAGTCCAGCAACGTAATCATTATGCCATCTGCTAGTCTCTCTGTGATGTAGAATTTTAATGAATGAAAATTAAGTTGCGGGGACCAGCAGGTGGCATGGCGGTTAAGGTGCTGGATTCCCACATGGCCAACTCTGGTTTGAGTCACAGACCTGGCAATATGAAAATAACACCACGTATGAGTGTGCATGCCCCAAATCCAGGAGAATGGGAGAGAAGGAATTGTACAACGGCCATACTCCTTGAAGGGTGATTTCTCTCTCTTTTTTTTTTTTTTCCTCTCTGCCACTCTCTGATGGGTGCATGAACCCATTGATACAAAAACTAAAAAGAAAAAAAAGTTAAGGTGTTAATAGGACACCACTAAAAGAACCTCAAATGCCTCATATTACACCTGAATTATCATAATATTTTTTTTCACAGGATGTTTTAATGATATTAAAACAATGATCAAACCAACCTAAGATATAGTGCCTTCTTACTTTATTTTCAGAAGCTCTCTTAGTTGGAAAACACAGCTTGCGGTCAGATTTCTGCTCTTTCATAAAGCTGTGATAGTGGGTCACACAAGTTATGTTACTACCGCTACAAGATTTATAAAGAGCTACTTCTGGAAACCACCTCGGCTGCCTGGGACTTGGTGGTTTCATGCCGTTAATTGAAACCACATGCTCTTTTGGTATGGTCACTGCAGAGGGTCGGGCGCTGGCGTAGTGGCACTGACTTAGTCAGAGAGCACTTGAGTCATGAAGGGCATAGACCTCATTTCACATGATTCAATGTAATGAGGCTTTTAACATGTAGAGGAAATTACTGAGCCTATGTCAGAGAGACATACACTTACCTATTGTCTTCCCTAGGGGAGAGGAAGCTCTCCTCTCTCACCCTGTCTTCGTTGTGATCTGCGATGTTTACCACCGTGGCTCGTTGCTGTTAGAGCACAGTTTGAGTTCGTGAAACAGCATGAAGGCAACCAGTACCCAGTGGAGTCGAACCTGTGATCCTGGCCCTGTGGGCCCAGTGGTCTGTGTCCCAACCATCAAATTATTCTGTTCACTCACTCAGCTGCCCAGACACTCGAAAATCAAAGCGCAAAAGCTTTGGGAGTTGGAATTATGGCTTTCATTTTAGAATGTTTCCACCTCAAATTACAGTACTGACAAGCGTTTGACCTATCAGGCTAAAAAACCAGGATAACAGTAAGTTCAGTCCTTAGCCTGTGGATTTACTCATGAGGTGACCGAGGTTGTCACTACACGGGACGCGGCAGAACCTCACATCACTACAGCTTCGTACAGGCTGGAATTACTGCTACTAGGTTTTTTTTTTTTTTTTTTTTTTTTTTTTTTTTTGACTTACTGTCAATAAAGAAAATACATTATGGGATTTTATTAGCAGCTGCAATATAGATCTGATATAATAATACTTACAGATTTTGCAAAATCATCTTACTATTTTATACTTTTAATCTAGTAAATAAAATAAGGTAATTCCACATTAACTTAGAGAAGTGGGGTCTGAGTGAATCTGGCTGTGCTTTATTTGGGTTTAAAAGAAAAATCCAACTCTAGATTAATTTTAGATATATAGGTAAATGGTGGGAAGAGCAGGTGGTTTAATAGTTATATCATTGGATTCTCACGTAGCCCACAATGGTTCAAGTTCCAGACCCGGCAACTTAAAACTCACTCCAGGAGCATGTTCATGCATGCCCAAAATCCTGAGAGGAGAATGGAGGATAGAGGATTACAGCGTGGCCATCCCCCTTCTTTGGGGGTGGGGGAGAGTGGTGGTGATTTCTCACTTTCTGTCTCTCTGGCAAGCTTACATGCCCTATAGCAAAAATCTCTCTCCAAAAAAAAAAAAAAAAAAAAAGGAAGATATAGATAAATGAAACCTAATGCTTTTCATTTCATGTTCATTTATTTAGTTTTCTTTGTGTGTGTGTGTGTGCACGTGTGTGCATGTGTGTGCACATGGTGAGTGGAGGAGTGCATTCCACATGGCCTGGTCATGCTATGAGCCTCTTCCTCCAGTCCTCCAGCCCATTGGATCCTGGGCGCTGCAAACATATCTTGGGTGCCCAGACCTAGGACTGGAGCTGCGTGTGGGGTCTGGCTGTTCCAGGAGCCAGCCGTTGTACTTGGCCTTTACATGCAAGATGGAAGGGTACAGAAGTCATGTACTTGGATTCCTAAAAGGCATCCTTCAAAATGCAAAAAAAAAAAAAAAAAAAAGTAGCTTTCTACTTATAGCTCTCTCCTTAAAACATCATTCTTTAAATATGTTTATCTGCTGCAAACTTAATATGCATAAATATTATTTCCCCATGAAAACCAAATCTAATTTAGAATTTAGAGGTTTCTAGATTTGAAAACAAATGCCTTCTATACCTTCATTTATCTTGCACGAACCATATGATTGCTTACATTCGTGTACTAGTAACTTTCAAAGTTAGTTTCTTTACCAAGGAAAGGCAGCTCATACCTAGGTGAGCGTGAAATAGTTAAATAACAAAACAACATTCACCGAATCCAAGTGGAATGTGATGGTGCAACACAGAAACTAAGTAAGATGATGGCTAAGTGAGGTCATCAGGTTTTGAGGTAACAATTAACAAGAAATTATATAAGAGCCAAAATACAACAGCAGCTGGGACAGAAGACTCATGTCCAGGTATTCACAAGGAACTGCAGGAGCGAGTTTTGCAATGACCACTCTAAGTTCCAAGTTTTGATTTGTGTGGTGGTAGCTAGTAAGA
The DNA here is from genome assembly GCA_026018925.1 of Tupaia tana. Taxonomy (NCBI): domain Eukaryota; kingdom Metazoa; phylum Chordata; class Mammalia; order Scandentia; family Tupaiidae; genus Tupaia; species Tupaia tana. The sequence goes on along the minus strand of JAKSZU010000005.1, from coordinate 104,604,023 downwards.
ATAAAAATAACCAGTTAATGAAGATTTTGCACTTTACATATATACTGAATCTGCAGGTACTCCACAACACCTTCAACTCTTCAATTCATATGTCTAAGCTGATACATCTCAAGAGATGTTGACCAGCAAGAAGAATTTTTGTATCATATGCTGACTATGAGCTTCCATCAACCATAAAGGTAATGGAACGAGATGGAAAAAACATCATTTGAGGATTACTTGTAGCACTCCACTGACAATGAGCCTACCACTGACAAACTTTTAATTCCAGTCTCCAAGATCTAAAATACAGGTTGTGATTCTAGAAGTTAGAGCAGTTGGCTATATTCTAATGCACTCTCACAGATTACAGCTGCCCTTCTGCATCTGATAACAGTGCTCCAATTTCAATGTCTCTCCTAAATTGCAGCTCACAAAACATTGCATAAGGGATGACAACTAGGGGATAAATTTGTATCTAACAAGGGGAAATTTCTTTCAATAAATCTGTCAGCATATTTAAAGGGAGAAAAATAATTTAAATAGTAAGTATTTAGACATGACTCTTGTTTTAGATATCAAACCACCAGGAACTGGAAGCAGCTTTCATCTCACGCATAGCTGCTGGACATCGCTAATTGTTAAGGGGGTAAATATGTTCTCTTGTAGCCTAGTTCTAGACTTCAAAAAAAAGTTGATTATCAAAAAAGTCCCAAGGCAAATCTATATATTCCACTGGCACCTGTGATGGTCAATCTTAGGAGTCAACCTGACGGATTGAAAAATGCCTAAAAGGCTTACGAAACCTCATTTATCAGTGTATGAGAATGTCTGCAGACAACATTGGCCTGTGAACCGGAGGGATGAGAGAGGAAGCCCTAGCTGCAGTGTGGGCAGGTAACATCCAATTTTGTCCAAACACGGGCACATAAACAGAGAAAGTGGGGCTCAGATTCCTCTCTCCATCCTCTCAGCCTCCTTCCTTCCAAGGCGTGCAGCATGTTCTACTCCTGCAAATTATGCCAGCTCTGTCCTTACTAACAGCCCCCCCCCATTGCCCTTGGCTGTGTGTTCCTGCCAACTTCTGGGCCCTGCAGACTTCAAGTTCTGTAACTTAATTCTGGACTCCCAGTGGCAGCGGCCCTACAGCGCCAGGACCTGCAGCCTTCTGAGAACCCCTTCAGGTCTGTGACTAGAACTCTTGTCAGCATTCTTGCTCTAGTCTTTCAGCGGACATCCTACTGTGGAACTTTCCTGCAGAGTGATCATGTGAGATAATTCCTGTAGCCCATTCCTTCTTGTACTTATATACTGATCCTGTGGGTTTTGTTTTTCTGGAGATTTCTGACCAACACAGGAATGAAGGATCTGAACAGATATTAATCTCTCCAGAATGAAAATGGAAGAAAATATTTTGAAATAGACATAAAGAAAAGCATATATAATGTTGAAAGCTCAAGATAGATATGTTTTAAAAGGTATATATTGCAGGATCCAGAGTTATTAGAGGTATGTTAAAGGAAGATATACCATATGCACAATTAAAAAGTAGGCTTAAGGAAAACAAGAAATACAACAAAATTGACAAAAAAGAAAGATATATTAATGGCAGAAAACTAAGAATTTTAAATATCCTTTAGGAAAACAAACGGTATTAATGAAGCAACTTAAAATGTGTTTTTATGAAAGAAAAACTTACTCAGTATTTAATCTAAATGAACTCCTGGGTATTTACTCCTAATCTAAAAGGAGTATTCAAAAGAGAACTGCAGTTCTGTTATACAAACTAGAAAGTTAGAGGAATATATAAAACAATTATTCTTTGGACATCAAACAACAAGAACATGGAATTGTGAACCTTAAAAAAAGAAACGAATGGATGACTGATTGTTTACTGTTGGAGTCAATATTAAGACTGCACCATGGGCAGAAGGAACATTGCATGGGGTAGATAGGGACTTTCTTTCTCTGTATTTGTAAGACAATGATAGAAACAGGAGCTCACAGAAACCAAAGCAGATGGAATTTGCTGTGTGAACAAAAGAAAAGGGAAAACTCTTCACTCCTCAGCGTAGTATTGTCTTAAGTTATTTATACACACACACACACACACACACACACACACAGAATATAAACTGGAAATATATTCGACAGTGTTAGCACGGATTTCACTTTTTTGTTAAAATTTATTTACTTTTGAATTTCATCATTCATATTACATTACTTACGTAATTGGAGCAAAAAACCTATGTCATAAAATTGACAGCCTTGTACACCCTATGAAAGGATTGGGCAGTCAACAAAGAGGCAGGGACAAACAAGATTAGATACATCCTAACTGTTCTTTCTTCTAACACTCATCATGCCAGAAAGAGATACTCTCTAATACAGTTTTTAATAGTTTTCCAATCTTTAATATAGTTATGCTTTACTCTTGAAATTTAGTTTTACTAGGGAAAATTCTTCAGTTTTTTACTCACTAATTAGTAATGATTTGAGAAACAATAGTAATCCAGAGTTGATATTTTAAAGTTCCCATTAATTTTCCCTTAATCAAAATTTACAAAAAGAATGTTTTCTTTGGCTAAAGTCTTCATTTTGCTTAATTCTTTACCTTAATATGAAAAAATTGGCATGTTAATATAACTAATTTTAAAACTTTGTTAGAGTTAATATCAAGTTGCAACATTATAGAAAACTCAGACACTGAAATGTTGTAAGATGTAGAATGAGGTGTGAAAAGGAGTTACATGTGTCAAAAGTAGGTTTAGTCCACTTACCTAAAAACAAGAATTGTGCTGTACAGACACTTTATAACACTCTCTAGAACAAAAATGTAGACGAAGTAATGACTATGAGACTCAAATAGGATTATAAACATATCTGACACATAGTCAACAAGTGAGAGGACTAGGATCAGAATTCACATACAGGGCCTTGGACAAATAAATTGGAATTCCTATTTCTATGAACATAACTCTTAAAATGTTATAAAAAGATGGTCAACATCAGTAATCATTAAGGAAATTCAAATCTAAACCACAATGAAACACCACTTCATACTCACTAGAATGACCACTTAAAAAATGAAATAAAACAGAAAAGAACATGTGTTGGTGAGGATATTAAAAAAACTGAAACCCTTTCATATTGCTTTAGGTGTTATGGGAAACAGTACAGTGGTTTCTCAAGAAATTAAAATGAGAATTACTATTTGACACAACTATTTCACTTCTTGGTGTATATCTAAAAGAATTGAAAGCAAGTACTCAAATAGATTTTTTGTTCTTAATTTGCTAAGAGACCACATGTATTTGCCCTCAAGAGACGCAGAGAGAGAGAGAGTGAAAATGATGAAGACCCCCCCCCAGAACATAGTGATGCCACGATTCTTTCTCCTCCATACCTCTTTCTGATTGTGATTTTGCACACACACGTGCATGCACTTAGCATGTTCTTCTAGCTACTGGATCCAGAACTTTAACTGTATAGTTGACCATGTGGAATTCGGCTCCCTTAGATTTTTGAGCACCATGTTCATAGCTTATTACTAATAACCATAAACATTAAGCTACCCAAGCTCCTTAAGAGAGATGAACATGTAAATAAAATATGATATACATACAATGAAAAGTTATTTGACCTTGTAAAGGAAGGGCATTCTGACTGGACTGTGACATAGATAAACCTTGAAGGCATATGCTAGGTCAAATAAGCTGCATTAAAGGACAAAATGGTATGACTCCATTCACATGATGTGTACAGAGTAATCTAATTTATAGAGATAGAGACTACCACAGTGATTATCAGGGGCTGAAGGGGAGGGGAAAATGGAGATTCTATGATGATTGCACAGCGTTTCATGTTGAGAGGATGAAAAAGTTCTGTACATGAATGGTGATGCTATTTGCATAGTAATGTGAAGCTATCACTGAATACACATTTAAAACTGGTTAAAGCTACTTTGAATGTTATACATAATTTACCAATGTAACATATTATACAATTCATGGGCCCTGGTGACACTCGTGAAACAGTGACTCAACCTGACCATTGAAAACAGTGAGTGAGGAAGAGGGGCTACATATTTGGTCATTATGGGGCCACCTTATCTTTGTCCAATCTAGGAACCATCTCTATGTGCACTTAATTGTCAAATAGTTGATGCCTGGCTAATTTTAACAATATTTAAGTGATAAAATTACCGTATTTTTTAATATTTGGTATCTTGTGATCGGAACATCCTAAAACAATTTTAATGTAAGCCTTTGGTTTATATCAGATAAGTTCCTGGCTTTAAAACTTTCAATGGGCCTCCACTAATCATCAACTATTATCTATCTTCTTAACTTATATTTTAAGATTCCCTGAAGTTTAATCTCTGGCTGTCTTTCTGCCTTTCTAACAATTCTATAACATCAACACTTTACCTGCAAGCTAAATACCAGCACCACGTACTAAACCTCTTCTGTAGTCAATCACTGTACATGCAAATACTTTCATTGCCACAGTCTCATCTGGGTTAGAAAGCATTATTCCTCGTCTCTGTGTCTCTGTCTCTGTCTCTCTATCTCTCTCTCTTTGTATGTAATTCAGGTTTAGAAAGCATAAGTAACTTTGTCTAATGACACAAAATCAGTAATTATAATGTTCAAGCTCTTTGCTCCTTATAGATGTTGACTTATTTCTCTTAAAGAAACAATGTAATGTATTATCTGCCTCCTTGTACTTTCTCATGTGTTTCTGTACCTCTGAAATATATTTTCACCTTTTCCTTTTTTTCTGCCCTTCGTTCCTTCCTTCCATCCTTCCTTCCTTCTTTCTGTTTTTTCTTCCTTTATTTTCAAAAAATTAAAATTATAAGGACCAGCAGAAGGCATAATGATTATGTTGCTGGATTCCCAAAAGGCCAACCATTATTCATGTCCCAGACTTGGATGCTTGAAACTCACTCCAGGCTCTTGTGCATAGGTACCCAAAATCCCAAGAGAAAAATGGAGGAGAAGGTATTGTGGCATGGTCATACGCCCTGGTGGGGGGGTGATTTCTCGTTTTCTGTCTCTCTGTCTCTCTGTATCTCGGGTGAGCACACGGGCCATATAGCAAAAATCTCTCTTAAAGGAATTTAAAGTTTGGGACCAGCAGATGGCATAATGGCTATGTCGCTGGACTCCCATGTAGTCAATCATGGTTTGAGTCCCAGACCCAGCAGCTTAAACTCATGCTGGGTGCAAGTGCGTACATGCCCAAGATCCCGAGAGAAGGGATTGCAGCATGGCCATCCCCCAGGGGGGTGATTTCTTGCTTTCTGTCTCTCTGTCTTTCTGGCGAGCGCACATGCCCTATAGCAAAAACCTCTCCAAAAAAGAAAAAAATCAAAGTTTAATTCTGAACATTAAATTCAGTCTAGAGGAGCAATAGAGATATTAGAAAACATATTATGGTATAGATATGTGTGTACTTAGTTTATATACCTAACAGAAAAGTTTAGTGAAGGGCTGGTAATTTTACAGATAAAACTTGAAGTTAGTTCATGGCATGTGCATTCCCTACTGCAGGAAGACCATGCATTTTAACACGAGATGCAAGGTTTTTTCACGTATGAATAGACAGACAATAGACAGATAGATAGATGATAGGTACATGTAAGCATAAGAATGATATGTTCCACAACATAGGTATGCATATATCATATATATATATATATATATATATATATATATATATGTATATATATATGTACATATAAAACAAATATTTATTTTTAGATTTCTGTGATGTCATATACATATGGCCTCATACTATAGTTTATGTATAAAATTATTTTATATAATAAATTGGGATTCATGATACATTATTATATTACACAGTTTAAGTGTAATATAACACACACACATATATATGTGTGTGTATATATATATATATCATGTCATAAGTCCTTAATATATATGTCATGTGGCCTATATAATATGGAATATATGTATTATATTACACAAAGCGTGCCACAGCCAGATTGAAAAAGGTCTTGATTAGCATCCTGAACCGTCGGTCCTAACCCCAAAGGTTATGCAGGGCCATTATCTGCAACCCAGCCTCTCCTCTACTATGTTACCCCATCATGACCTGCTTTGAACGTTGAAGTTGTCGATGTATTGCACAAGTGTTTTTTTGTTTTGTTTTGATTATTTTTTTAATTTGCAGAGAGTATGTGAATCCCACTAGACAGATGCAGAGAGAGAGAGAGAGAGAGAAAGCAGCCCCTGTGGGGAATGGTCACACAACAATCTCTTCTCCTCCATTTCTCCCTCATTTCAAAATTTTGGGAATGCACACAATGCACCCAGTATGTTTTTCAAACAACCAGGTTTAGGACTTGAACTGCACCATTGGTTCATACAAGATCTGCTGCCTTAACTAATATGCCATGGGCTGGCCCTACAAAACTTTTATTTAGGTCAGTTTTCTAAATAGGGAAAAATATGCTTGAAATTTTAATATTTAAATATAAATTTAAAAAGTGCATGAGCCAGCAAGGTGGTTTAGTGATTATGGCAACTGGATTCCACATGGTTGACTGTGTAGAGTTCTGGACTGGGCAGCTTGAAAAACACATCGGACCTATATGTGTACATGCCCAAATCCCAAGAGCAGAGTGGAGGAGAAGGGATTGCAGTGTGATAATCACCACCAGGGCATGCTTTCTCACTCACTTTCCCTCTCTTTCTCTTTCTCTCTCTCTGTGTGTCTCTGGTGAACACATGCACCCTATAACAAGTTTAAAATTAAATAAATTTTAGAGTTTTATCCTTATGACTGTTTATAGTACATATATGTTATGTAGATACAATATATACACATATTTTTATATAAAATATAAGATACATAATAATATATATACATATAATACATAAGATGCATAATGATGCATTGCATATACAGGTATATTGTATTTTTGTATGTATGTATATGTATAAATAGACAAGTTTAAAAATATATAATAGGCATGAACATTCAAGTTCATGACCTATAATAAATAAACACAAAGAACTAGCCTTTCAATAGTCAAACTGCAACTTTGCACAATATTTTCACAGATACATATACTCACATTACTCAAGAGTAAGTGCTAGTCAAATGGAAGATGTAACATTTCTAAACAAGAGTCATGTACGCTTATCTCTGCTCCCTGACTTAAATCCTAGTTTATAATTTTACGTAGCACATATCTGTTTGGCTCATTGTATATAGAAAACTACATAAAGAAGTGATGGTTGAGTCCACCAGTGGTATGATGGTTAAGACAGCTGGCTCTCATATGACTGACTGTGCGATTCAATTCCTGGACCCGACAGCTTGAAAAACACACCAAGAATGTGTATGTACATACCCAAAATCATAGGACAGGAGGGTGAACTGGAGGAGAAAGATTAGAGTGTGACCATCTCCCATAGGGGTACTTTCTCACTTTTTCTTTCTTTCTGGTGAGCAAATGTTACCACTGGCAAAATTAAAAAAATAATGGCAAGAGGGAACCAGCAGTTGGCGTAATGGCTATGTCGCTGGACTCCCACGTAGTCGACTGCGGTTCGCGTCTCGGACCCGGTGGCTTACAACTCACGCCGGGCGCGTGTGCGTGCGTGCCCAAGATCCCGAGAGGAGAATGGAGGAGAAGGGATTGCGGCGTGACCATCCCCCCTGGGGGGTGATTTCTCGCTTTCTGTCTCTATGTCTCTCTCTGTCTGTCTGGCGAGTGCACGCGCCCTATAGCGAAAAAAAAAACCTCTCCAAAAAAAATAATAAAAATAAAAATAATGGCAAGAAAAATGATAATTAAAATAAGTTTGGATGTATGAATACATTCCAAGTCTTTTTTTACCAAAAATAAAATATTTTAATAAAATCTAATCAAACTGGAAATATGACAGTACCTTGTACTTTTTAGATGGTTAAATTTATTCAAATAAGTTAAACTTTAAATATATATTTTTTTCACATTTAGAAGAAAACCTATGGAAAAGTTTTACTATCTTGAAACTCACAATGATTTCTTGGATAGGATACCAAAGGAAGAGACAACAAAAGAAAATATAGATAGACTTTACAAAACATACAAAAAAAAGTGCATGAAGAGATACTATCAACAGAATAAAAATTCAACCCACAGAATGGGAGAAAATATTTGAAAATAATATCAGACATCTTCAAAAACTTCACAAAAAATACATATTATGTAAAAAAGCCTGCATGATTTCAAAATTGTTGTGCACCAAAATAACTTGTACTTTCATTTGATTTTTCTGTAAACTTTTTAAAGTCCCTTGTGCATTTGCCAAGAATATTGATATCCTGAATTTAGAAAGAACTCCAAAAATCAACAAGAAAAAATAAAATAACCAAATTCAAAAAGGGGTAAAAGACTCGAATAGCTATTTTTCCAAAGAAAATATACAAATGGATAATAAACATGAAAAGATGTTTTATGTAATTAGGGAGAAGCAAATCACAACTACGGTGAGATTTCAACTCCCACTACTAGATACTCTCTCAGGCAAAATTTGTCAGCTTACTGTTTAAGTACATTTATTTAATGATAACACTGATCCTTCTTTAAGCAAATACCTTTATTAAATAAGGTATAAAATGTCTCATTTTCTCTAGTCATTAATGATGTTTGCACACAATGTGAAAAACAAATACTGGCCTCCTGCAAGTTAAAAGGAATTCAGCACATAACACACGCTGCTTGTCAGCCACCACCTCTTTCCTATCCCCTGTCCCACAGCTTTCATTATTTTCTCATGAATTGTGCTAAGAACCACTTACCCCAGTCAAGGCATTAGAGTCCTCCTGGAATTTGGCAGAGAGTCCAATTTATACTGTAAGTTGAAGAGCTCTTCTAATACACAGTTCTTTGTTTGGGGTTCTAAAAAGAGTTGAGTTAAGTACAGAAGGCTCATTACAACTACTGTAAACAAGCAGCCTGTCCTAAGATCCGCATGCTGGGTAATCATCATTGTAAACATATGTGCATCTCATTTCTTGGTAAGCTCGCTTTCTTCCCCTGAAGGGATGCCATTTGATATGTATTAAGATTCTGTCTTCTTGGACATGACGGATGTCAGCTATGACAATTTTACCAGAGGTGATGTCTTGCTTAAAAATGGAAATTATGAATTTCAAGAACCTAAATGATACTAAGGGGTTGGACATTCCCAGTGAATTCAAAAACTGAGCTTTCAGATACTGAGTGAGTACGGAAAACTCAAGTAAGCTTAGACGCTATGAAAAAAAAATGATTGATTATGTTGGCAGATACATACCTGCTTCATAAAATTCAGTGTATAGTCATCAATGTATAGCCTACGTGTGTGTGTGTATTATATATAGTCATTAATTTATTAAAAAATAGCTTTGTATGTATGTATATATCTAGACGTTTTACATTGTTATAACTGTGAATAAAATGTCAAAATCTAAATTTCATTTTCAGAAAACCTTGATAAGTTCATCATTTGAGAATATGTTAGAATCATGCAAACACCTAAGAAATATGGAGAAAAAACTTCAACTCAGTGGACAGGCTCCGAAAGAAAGACTTACTGAGTCGTGAGAGATTGGCAGGAACTACTACGTTGAGGGTCCTCTCCAGAGGCCACTCCAGCAATGGTAGGTGCTTCCAGGTCAGTTCAGCCATGTCTTTGTTTAATTGTCATGGGCAGGGACAAGCAGGTGCCATAGTGGTTAAGGCGCTGGACTTCCATACAGCCAAATGAAGTTCGAGCTGCAGATCTGGTGGCTTGAAATACACACTAGGTGCAAGTGCTCGCATGCCCAAGATCCTGGGAGGAAAATGGAAGACAAGGGATTGCATCAGGGTCATCCCCTGTGGGGCGTAGTGATTTGTCACTTGCTGCTTTCCGTCTCTGTCTCTCTCTGTCTTTCCAGTGAGCACATGTGCCCTATAGTGAATATCTCTCAAAAAAAAAAAAAAAAAAAGTCATGTGCAGATGTCCCTGGATCTAATCTTGGACACATTCTCTTATCTTGTATAGCTCTGTCTACAGTTTTCTGCAGACCCAAAGTATTTCTTTTCTTTTCTTTTCTTTTCTTTTCTTCTTTTCTTCTTTTTATAAATAAAATAGTATATATTGTGCTGGGAAAAAAAAGAAAAAAAAAAAAAAAACTTGTAGACTATCTATACTGAACTCTTGTTTCAAAATAACAAAGTGTTTCTTATTATGGATTTTATTATGTGTGTGTCTTTGCTTTGGTTTATCTATTTTAAAAAGCACATATATCCAAACAGTATCACTTGAGTATCCAAACAGTAGAACATCTTGTTTCTCTCTTGACTATATGTAAAGTATGGCTGGAAGTGATGGAGAAATGGTGTAATTGGATTGCACTGGAAGACTTAACTTTACAAACCATTCTAAGAAAATAAGGATTTTAAAATTTGTTTTGTTTATTAATTTTTCTTTGCTACAGGTTGTGTGTGTTTACTGGAGACAGACAGGGAGAAAGGTAGAGGGAAAAAGTGAGAATTCCAATCTTAATCCCCAGGAGGAAAAAGCAATGCCATAATCTCTCCTCCTCCATTTTCTTCTGAAAATACACACACACACACACACACACACACATACGTCAAATGTGTGAATTTTTCAAGCCCCTGGGTCTGGGACTTGAACAATGCAATCAGTCATGTGGTTTCCAGGAGTCATAACCAACATGTAACTGATTGGGCCTCTAAGAAGATGAAATTTTATGACCTAAAGATTGGAAACTGTGAATCATGAAAGAACAGAATCATTCAAGAAAGGCCTTCAGTGGCGAATTGGGCCTAAAATGTAACAAGGAGTGTTGACTGGGGTTACTCACGTATTCTGTTTGTGGGAAACCACAAATGAACTGGTGAGCGTCTGTTCCTGAGTCAGTGGGACTACGACTTGCATCAGACAGTCAGAATTGAAATAATCTGAATCCTTCATTTGCATAGAGGACTTGAAACCTAGGAGGAACTTTCTTTTAATAAAACCAGTCCCCTCCTTTATTCCCTAGCGGTTTGCACTGGGGTTAAAGCAGAAGCTGCATCCTCCCAGGTGGCAAACTGTTAAGAAAAGTCTCCTTTACTTTTTGAATCTCTTTTCAAGGAATTTGTTGACTAGAAAAAAACAAAATAGGGATTATTATAAATATTCTATATCTACTTGTATTTTTGGTTAATTATTTTTGATCAAGATAAAAGCTAATCCAAAATTATAAAGTTTTTAAACTTACCAAACTGTGTCTCAGTATTGACCCAATATTTCCAAAAATTGACCAAACTTTGTATTTGGGCATCAAATGAACTTACATCTTCTTTTTAAGATAAAAAATAAATAAATAACTGGACCAGGATATGAATATATGTTTTGAGAGAAATCACAATATGCACTTCCTCTCTGTAACACCCATTTCCATTTTTACTTCTCACAAGTAAAAATCATGAGGTCTAAATTCTAGATGGTCAGCGTGGAGGGTAAGTTCCAGGTAAAAGCTGATGCTAAGAAAGAATGAAGTAGGGAAAAACAAAGCAAGCCACTGCGGAAGGGGCAGGATACTTCTCTCATCACTTTAGCTCAGGTTTGCTGAATGAGAGGCGAGGATTAGCTGTCTGTGACTGACTCCCCACAGGCTGTCCTCCCAGGCCTGACTTTTTTTTTTTTTTTTTACAGTGTACAAGATGGCTTTTCCCATCATGAACACATTGCATATTAATCAAGTTGAAGATATTGCCACTTACATCATCGACAGATGATTACAACTGCTAGATCCAAGGGGAGAGCTAGGCTGCAGTACACTAATCATTGGGAATCTCATCCCCTCCACAGTCATCTCTGGATAGATCGTACAAAGAATAAACAGATTCAAGATGTAAATAATACTGTTCATCAAGTGGACTTGCAGACATCAACGGAACATTTCACTCAACAAACACAAAATATACTTTTTCTCACCCTCACATGGAACATTTTCAAATATTGACCACATGATAGGGCACAGAACAAGCCCTTACGTAGCTGAATATATAGAAATTATATACAACATCTCTTTTGACCACAGTGGAATTAATCTTGAAATCAACTATGCAAAGAACCTTCAAAAATACGCAAACACATAGGAACTAAACAATCTACTTCTGAATGACTTCACAACTTCTGAAGAAATTAAGACAGAAATCAAAACATTCTTTGAAAGCAACAATAATGAACACACACATTTTCATAACCTATGGTTATGAAAAAGCAGTCATTAAGAGGGAAGTCCTTAGATAAGAGTGTCATTGACCAACAGTTGGCAAAATGGCTGTCACTGGACTCCCATGTAGTCAACTGCAGTTCGAGTCCCAGACCCGGAAGCTTAAACTCATGCCGGGTATGTGTGCATGCATGCCCAAGATCCTGAGAGGAGAATGAAGGAGAAGGGATTGAGGCGTGGCCATCCCCCCTGAGGGATGATTTCTCACTTTCTCGGGATGATTTCTCACTTTCTCTCTCTCTCTCTCTCTCTCTCTCTCTCTCTCTCTCTCTCTCTGTCTTTCTGGTGAGCGTACACGCCCTATAGCAAAAACCTCTAAGGAAAAAAAAAAAAAAAAAAGAGTGCCCATGAGAAAAAAGCAAACAACAACAACAAAAAAGCACCAGAAAAACCAGAAAGGTGGCAAATAAACAACCTAACAACACATCTCAGGGCACTGGAAAAACAGCAACAAGAAAAAATAAAAATAAAAAAAAATAAAGCAGAGGAAAAGAAATAAGATTAGGAAATAAATAAAGGAAATAGAGAATAAAATAACTATATAGAAAATAAATGAGACCAAAAACTGGTTCTTTGAGAAGACAAACAAAATTAAGCTCTTTTAAATGTCTCTGGAAACTGACCTTAGCCGAGTGCTAACACCGATCATCAGTCTTAGTTACATGCAGCTCCTGGACCCCACTCTCACCTTCATGCAGTGACCTGCGGGCTGGGAATGCTGATCTGGCACATCCTGCCCACTACTTGGCACCCACACAAGTACAGCGGCAAGACTCAGACGCCTGTCCTGGGTCGGGCCAATGAGGGGCTCAGGATATGACTCAGGAAAACACAGAGCAGATGACCGGGGTTGGAGACAAGCTCTACCATGTGGTCCTGACTTTGGATCCCTGTCCTGGCACACCAAGGAGGGGCTTGTGCTTCCCAAAGGAACTTGGAGGCTTCGTGGTCTTAGGTAACTTGGGTCACCTCCTTTCCTTCTCTGTCACTCAGACCATCTCCTAAACACTAGGATGTTTTGGAATAATTGTCCAAAAACTGTCATTCAAATGCACCCGTGATAAAGCCATAATTTTACTTGACTTTATTCTGAAAAAAAATCATGTGTCAGGAAAAAAAAGATAAATTCAGGGCAAAGGAAAAGCTGTTACTTGAAGAGTCTCCTTAGTGGGATAAGAGTTCATACATGGTGGCATGATGGTTAAGATGCTGGACTCCCACAAAGCTGACCACAGTTCTAGTTCCAGACCTGGTGACCTGTTTTCTCACTTCCTCTCTCTCTCTCTCTCTCTCTCTCTCTCTCTCTCTCTCTCTCTCTCTCTGGTGAGCACACATGCTCTATAGCAAATTTGAAAAATAAATAAAATGAAACAAATAATTATTTAAAAAGAATAATTACTCCTGCCAAAAAGCAAATAGAAACCATTTCTATTGTTTAGAATAGAATTTAAAATCCCTTTTAAAATATAGAACCTGGCTTAGTTCCAGCATATAGTAGTAATAGATGCTCAGTGAGTAGTTTAAGGATTGCATTAGTGATTGAATTAATGAGTTAATCAAAGGGTGGAGACAGGAAGAAATTCTAATCAAATTGAAGCCCCTGCAACAATTACCTAAGAATCTAGGCTGGCATAGGGTACAGACTAAAAATATATGTTCGAATTATTTTCTTCTGATACTGATATATTGCTAATGAGCTCTTTCATTCAATGGAACAGTATATAATACTGTCTACACAACCTTTTCATTCGCGAGGGTCACTGACAGATCTGTGTGACAATGGCCTCTGCATGCCTACAGAGGGAAGTGGTCTATTCTAATGTTGCCTGCTGGTTTGTGAGTGCCCTGGAGGAAGAGACCTTGCATTTTTATTTTTGTTTCTTTAATTTATATAGAGTCTCTATCTGTCATTTGTCATCAAATTAATAGCTTTGCAACTGGTACAAAAAAAATACAGTGTTCTATAAAATTTCTAAATTATTTAATGCAGAAATCCATAAAAACAAAGAATGAAAGAAGATTAGAATGGAGCTATAGATATTATATTCTAAATGGGATTTAGTCTATAGGGTCCTTACAGACAGGGGACCCATCTTATTTATCACTGTGTAACTCTGACAGAGCCCAGGGACTACCGCAGGGCAATACTATTAGCTTGTGTGGAATATTTCTTAAGCATTTGAAACAATTGTAGTAAATAGTTGAAGAAATGATTCTATTCTCTCGTGTAGAACTATGCACATCAAATTTTAGCTTCTGTGTCTAGATAAATGTTTCTTAATTTGAGTACTTTAAAAAGTAAAAAAAAAAAAAAAAAAAAAAAAAAAAGATACTTGAATTTTCCCAGGCCTCTTAAAATCTCAGAATAGTGGGAGCAGCAGATGACACAATGGTTACATCGCGGGTCTCCCAAATGTCTGACTGTGGTTCCAGTCCTGGAATCAGTGGCTTCAAAACTCATACCAGGCCTGTGTACGTGTGTGCCCACAATCCTGAGGGGAGACTGGAGGAGAAGGGGTTGTGGCCTGGCCGTCCCTCCTGCGGGGAGGGGGGGTGTGATTTCTCCCTTTCTATCTCTCTGTCTCTCTCTGTCTCCCTGGCAAACACACACACTCTATAGCAAAAATCTCTCTAAAGAGAAAAAATCTCAGAATTGCCAATTCTGATTCACATGGAACTAGTAGAATTTACAACTTTAAACCAGACAGGTCCACTGGGGCCAGAAAAAATTAGTAGTGTTTATTTCTGATTTAAGTAATTTAGCTTCTATGCAGATGGTAGAAGAGACAGATTCAAATAATTGCCACAAGCTTACATTTAACAAAGTTTGGCTTGGGGGCGGTGGTGACACGGTGGTGACATGTAACGCTCTGTGACGCAATCCCATGGCGAGGTTCCCAGTTCGAGCTCAGAGACCTTTCCTATGGCGGCGAGAACACGCGGAAGACTGGGCTGGCTCAAAGCTCCTGGCAAATTGCAGCGTGGAGGGTCTTCTGGGGTGCGCTTTCTGTTTTTAGCTCTTGAAAGATGTAAACAAACTTTAAAAAATGAGATGAAGGCCAGTCAGGGGCACAGCTGTAGACAGGAGCGGTCCCGACCTCCCTTGAACCCACGGAAGGCTCGTGCGGGCGATCTGGGTCTACGCGACTGGGGTGGACTGTGATCCGTGACGGCCCTGTCTGTCTCTATCTCTGTCTGTCTCAGTCTCTCTCATGGAAACAATAAATAAATAGACTGAAAAAAGAGATCTGTTACTATGCACAGGCTGATAAAAAACCGTGAATAAGAAAAGGACTTCCCAGCTTGATTCCGGAGCTTAGAGAACCCGGTATTTACAGGCCAGCCAAACCCTCACCCGGATCATTGTCTCAGTCAGAGTTTCCCATGGACCTATGACTCCTGTACTTTACCCTTATTGACTCCTCTCCTACTTCCTTATAAACAGAAAATTACATTCTGTCGGTTCACAGAGTGTGTCTGTGCTCACAAGTCCAGGGAAGGTTGGAGTTTCTGCACAGCTTGTCCAGATAAACTACCATTGTCAATTTTCCAAAACGAAGGAATGACCCATCAAAACCACCCATGTCACTACAAACTGCTAAAGAAGACTTACTAAGAGAATCATTAACAAAACACAAGACACAATGGCCTGCACATGAAGAAAAGCACTTGTCTGCCAAAAACATTTTAAAAGACCAAACTTCTTAGACTTTCCTTCCTCCTATCACAAGTAGGTAACTCTTCAGAAATGACAGTCAGCCAAGATCTTTCTTTGCTTGGTGTCCCTGCTGTCATATATATTTTTAAAGCCTTTTTATGACTATTTTTCTTGGCTGGAAAACTCATGGTGCCTACCATCGGTGCCACACAGAATCCAGCCTGCAGCCACCGTGTGCTAGAAGTGCTGACACAGTAACAAGAGAGTGGGTGAGGGCGGTCTCAGAGCAGAGGAGGACGCCTTCAGTGAGCTGGAGACAGAGGTGGCAGGGTACAAGTGGCTCGAGACGCCTGCTCTCCACAGGTGAAAATCTAATTACGAGCAACGTTTTAATAAAGGTCAGTGATTGTTGTGCTTGCCTAGAGCCTGGATTAACCTATAGTAGTCTATTTTTTTTTTTAAGGTTTTTGCTATAGGACAGTGTGTTTGCTTGGGAGGCAATGAGAGGGAAAGTGAGAAATCACCCAGGGGGAGGGAGGGGGAGTGGCCATACCGTACTCCTTTTGCCTCCGTTTTCCTCCTGGGATTACGGGCATGCATGTACACATGCCTGATTTTCATACCGTCAAGGGGACAGGACTCAAACATTGCTCAGCCATGAGGCAGTCCAGTGTCGTAACCACCACACCACCTGCTAGCCCCACAGCTGGATCACTCTTGGTAAACTAAACTATTTTGCCCTAAAATGGCCCCTGTACTCCCATACTTAGATTCCTATAGATAAGAGGAAATTCTGCATGTTGGACTGTTTTCCTGAGCTGGTTGCTAAGTTACAGCCAATCACACTAAATCCCACCTGTTAGACTGTTTGTGTGGCCTACCCTCCAGCCGTAACCAATCCAATTATTTCTCTACCTTACTCCTTCACTTTTGTTTTTGTATGTCACTGTCCCTTTCTGGAACTTCAAATGCAGAGTTGATCACGAGGTTAGCTGGAGTGGTCCGGAAATGTGGAACAACTGCTGGATTCAAATTCTGTTAAGATTCGCTCAATTAAACTTGATTAAATTGGCTTTTTAAAAAAAATTTTAAAAACCTGTAAGTATGTTTTTAAAGGTTTTTGCCATAGGGAGTGTACACTCACTAGAGAGAGAGAGAGAATGAGACAGAGAAAGAGAGAGAGAGTCGGTGAGAGGGGTAGGGGACTTAAACCTTGGGCAGCCATCTGGGATTCCAGTGCCTTAACCACCATGAACTTGCTGGCCGCAAGGCTGGATCGACCTATAGCCATCCCAAGCTAACCATCTTTTCTGGGGCTCTGGGACATCAGAGCCACCGCCTAGAGCTGACCCAGGCATCACAGCATCTTACTCTCCCTCACTCTGCCTTTCTCCCGGAGTAACTAGCTCCGGCTCTGAATGCCCAACCACCCGCCACAAAGAGCAAAAGCGACACTGCTCCACATGACAGATTTCTCTGTGCAGGCCGACAGACAGTGGGGAGTGCTTTTGTGCTGCTGTATGTTTAAGAAGACTTTGGAGGCTAAATGGAATCCAGAAAAGAATGAGAGAAGCAGTAGGTTTTTAATTTTAAGAAGCGTCGCAGTTCTGGTTCTCAAACACCCAGTCACAGCAGAGTCTGAGAAGCAGCGCTGCCTGCATGTCTGTGAGGTCAGTCCCCTGGCCTTCTCGTGCACACAATAATGTATGCAGAAAATTCGAGTTCTGCAAACGCACCCCGCAGGAAAATCAATGCTTTTTTGGTCATGCCAACTCAGTTATTTTTCTTTAATGATTTGGGGCTAACTACACACAGCCAAACAATGTTCACTAGAAATAGATTAACTCGGCCTTTCAGTGCCTGGAGCTGGCTTCCAAGGTTGGTGAGGGAGACAAAAGCGACCCAACAAAAGCGTCTCCCCTCTCTTCAGGCTTTGATGCTGCCTCCCAGCCCCTCCGCGCAGTGACAACCTCACAGCTTGTGATTGATCTGAGAACCTGTGCACTTGGATCCTTGAAACTTTTTGTCTTGGTTTCCCGGGCCCTCTTTTGCATTCAGGGCTGGTATCGGTGACTTCATCATATCCATGTCCTGCCACCAGATACAGAAGCGCTTTGTTCGCCTCCCTCCTCGCTGGAGGAGCTTTTCCTGGGGGTTGCATCTTGTTCTCAAACATGAAAATGTGCGAAGCATAAAACTCCAGCTGTGAACACTTACCTCCCTGCAGTGTTAAAAAGTTCAATATACAAAACACCTGGTTTCAAGTAAAATGCACATCAAGATATACGGCAAAGAGACAGATTTAATATACCCCATAGGGCCCTCGGGCGGGTTTTAAATTAAAGACACAGCACACTTTTTTTTTTTTTTTTTCTGGAGGAACTTTTACTATTTTACAAATAATGAACCAATAAGCATCAGACAGTTGGAGGGAAAGTTGTAACAAAACAGTGGAAGGAGACACTGTCATGTAAATGAAAACCACACTCCCACAGGACTGGGATGCTTTGTAAATGTATTTATTCCTGGTCAGTAAAATTCTTTTTATAAGTGATAAATGTGGCCGAAAGCCTCAGTGATTTAAATCCCATGGGGAATAGTAGCTCTTTTAACTTCAGTGACCTTCTAAATGTCCGTCATAAATGTAATTTATTTACTAGGAGATAAAAGCTGTGGAGTGGCCAGTTCAATGTCTCCTTCCTTGCAAGCCCCCTAAGGTTGGAAAAATTGTTATTGGAGAGTAACTAAAGAAATACTTTCATGCACTGCCTTTAAATCCCCTGAAAATTAAACTTGACATTTTTAGATAGAAATATATGAGTGTGTGAGTGTGTGAGTGTGTGTGAGAGAGTGTGTGAGTGTGTGTGGGTATACATTTATGATACTGGAGAATAAGGGGTAAGGTAGTAGGAAACGTTTTAATATGATTTGTAGCAAATTCCTAATAGAAGAATATCTTCTCTTTCTGAATTTACCATTTTAAGGAAAAGGTAAAGAATGGCACCTGTGGTTATGTGCAGTTGTGCTAGGAACCAGCTCAGTCTGGGACGCAGTTCCTTTCTGAGTGTTCCAGAAGCTGCTGCAGTCTTTCGGCTGGCCCGCCTTCCTACCCGCTCCATCACGCCCAAAGCTCATCAGAACCCTCTTTCCTGTGCAGGCCCGTTTCTGCCCAGAGGTAGAAACTGTTTACCACTGTACTCAGTGTGCGATGGTGCTCTATAAGGGTCAATCCTGACAGTCCACTTTAGAAGAGATAAAAAAGGACAGCAGTTGACCTTCCGTAATTCTCACTTGAGTCAGGTGTGCAGTCTGTGACCAGCACCCAGGCACCCGGCCTGTGGTCAGAGCCTCTGAGTGCAGCTCCTGTCGCTCTTTCGGCCCGCTGCCCAACGCCGGGTAAGTTACTGGGCTTCCGTCTGCCATCACATATCCCTTCTCATCCACAGGACAAGCATCTCCAGTAGATACTTGCAGCCACAGTACCAAGCCATCTGTCTATCATCCGTATAAACACACAACATGTTTTTTCCTACATGTCTACATGTGTGCGTATGATAAAGTTTAATTTATAAATTCGACATAATAAGAAATTAACAGCAAAACTGATTATAACATAAGAAACATGGTAATATACTGTAATAAAGGCAATCTTATAAATAAAATGTTATTATTATAAACTCACCTATGTCCCCACCCCAGTGGACTGCAGAAAGTGAAACCATGGATTATAGGGGTTGAGGGGTACTGAAATACCAATTCTGTTATATTTTGAAAAGAAGGAAATGAGTTAAAACAGGGAAAAAGCTTAGAACAGTGTCTGTCACATAATAATTAACTGTGAGCTGATCATCATTACCATCATCTCCATCATATGCTGATTTTAGCAAACTCTTTGGTTCTACATTATTTATAAACCTTACCGATGCATTTTGATTTTATTTTACTTAATCTTTTATAGAGATTTATCTAAAATATTTGACAGATGTGAGAAGATGCTGGTCATCTGTATACAGAGTATGAATGTATTAGATCAAAAAATGTGTATTTACAGAAACTTGAGGAGCTCCTTGGCTTTAGCCTCTGAGATACTCCATTTTGGAAACAAGGAAGCTGCCCTGGCTTGAACTTTTGGAGACATAAGTGCCAAGAATGGCTCTGGTTTCCATGCAGCATGCACAAGAATGACGTGCCATTTAACATCTCTGAACTGTGACTGCACGCATGCATCCCCCTTTGTCGATACAAGAGTGTTCTGGAATAATAAACTGTTTCTCTGCTCAATTAGCTCTCCTGCACTCCTCAGTGATAGTTTTGATCTCTCCACCAAAGTAACCATCCCTTTCTCTCCTCACTGTTCTGCTCTCCAAAGACCAACGTTAGATGACCTTGGCAGAGGAAACAGAGGGCACTGGATAGACGATCTCTCAGTGCATTGCCATCTTCATTAGTAATCTCCTTATCTTTATGAAACTAAAGTACTTTTTCTTTATGCCTAAGGCCAGCCTATTGATATATGATTCAGTCTCTTGAGTGCCCTGCTTACACTTTTATCACCTTCCCACTTATTCTTAGCACAGAGACAATCATCCCTTCACCTCAGTCGTCAGGTAACGTCTCCCCTACTAAAATCCTTCCCCAGGGCCCTCAGGATGTTCACTACACCCTGCTCAACACCTGTACCACCCTTGAGCTGTTGCTCTCAAGCCGTGGTCCATGGTAGGGTGACACCCTGGTCCAGCACCATCAGTGTTTTCTGTGATCTTATTAGAAATACATATCCTTAGGTCCCATCCCAGACATGTGGAATTAGAACCTCCAGGGCCCATGAAACCTGCACTTCATGAACTGGCAGGTGACCCCATGATTCTCACCCTCAGAGGGTAGCTAAACTCAGAGTCCTACACGTTCAGTGGACACTCCAGGCATTTCCTACCCTAGGGCACTTGTGCTCTCTTTCCTGTGTTAGAAACCCCACTCACACACAGAAATGCTGGGGCAATTCTTTAACTAATCCATTTAAATAGACATTACCTTCTCAATAAGAGAAGTCTGCATTTCATGGAAAATGTATATTATAAAAATACTATGTATGGATTTTAAGTTTTTGTGCGAAAAGTAACTCATATTTTAATGTCATTTCCCCATATTTTGAAGTCCCCTTATAGCTTCTATCTCCTTTCCCTGTTACAATTTTCTCAATAGTTTAAGTTATTTTATAAACTACAAGACAGTTTTTAACTTGCCAGAGGACGCATGCGCTGAGAGAGAGTGAGAGATAAATTGAGAGAAAGCATCCCCAATGGAGTGTGGTCATGCTGCGATCTCCATCTCTCCATCCCTTCTGGATTTTGGTCTAGCACAAACACTTATGTCCCTGGTGTGTTTCTCAGTTTGCTGGATCTGGGACTTAAACATCTAGGATAGACATGTGGTATTCAGCTCTCTCAGTCATTAGCCCACAGGGCTGGCCCCCAAATACGACACATTGTCATTTTCTTTGTTGTGTCCTTGAGCTGCCATATAAACTCCTCTACTGCTTCCATCATGGTCAGCTGAGTTCACCACATCTATCCCCAGGTCCTGGAACAGTGGAGAGACTATTCAAAATTTGGGTCTTGTAGGCTCCATCTGAACTTCATCTCAGGAACACCCCATGTTTTTGACACCAGGGGCACATGCATTTCTCAGCAATTGCTATGGCAACAAATGACCCTCACATCTCAAGATCTTTATCCAGCTTGTTTTTCTCAGTCAAAGTCAATGAGGTCTTTGGAAAAGTGCAGCTCTGCTAGGTTCTTTGGGGCTGGGCTTTCCATAACTCCATTCAGCTGAGTTCAGTTTGATGCTACATGTCTTTTTTTATTATGGAATCCTGGTTGAAGGAAGAAGATCAAGTAGCATATTAAGGTGGGCAGAGGGTGCTGCAATGTTTCTAAGAGTTTCAGCATAGATGGGACAAATGTTGTACCAACTCACACCCAAGACAAAGCTAGTAGCAAATATAATTCCAAAACCAATGGGGAAGAGAATATATTCCTTTAACAGAATTTGGTAACAAAGGGATTGGGGAGCAGAGTAATCAAAAACAAACAATATAATCTACCACAACGGGTTTTTCTCTAAAGCAGAGTTTGTGCTTCATGGACTTCAAAGCATAGTGCTATTTGAAACGAGAAAGGCCCAGTGCCTGTGCTCAGGTGGAACACAGTCTTGGTAAGACATGCTCTGTGCCGTAGATGGGCAGATGGATGGGATGCACAGGGGAACAGCAGGAACAGCATTCACCATAAGTAAGATTATTGGAGAGAAAAAGTGTTGTCCTCACTTTGCAAATAAAATATTTAAGAATTACTTTAAATTGTTTATGGAAACTTTATTTCCCTTTTGTAATGATTATATTTCATGGTGGTAAAATACAAATACAAATTTTGCCATTTTAGCCATTTTATGGTAACAATTGGATTGTGGCATTAAGATGTTCACAATGCTGCACAATCATCACCCAGAACTTTCCCATCCATTCATGGAAACCTCATCACTCCTCCCCTACCAATCCCCAGTCTGCTCTCTGTCTGCATGGGCTTGCTCATTCTGAATATTTCCTACAAAAGAAGGCACACAGTAATGTGGCCTCTCCCATTTGGTTTCTTTTACTTAGCGCAGTACTATCAATGTTCAACCACGTTTCAGCGTGTACCAGTATTTCACTTATTTTATGGAAGAAAATAGTCTGCTGTATGAATATACCACCTTTTCTTTATCCATTTATCTGTGATGGGACATTTGCGTTCTTTCCACCTATAGGTTATGTAACGCAGCAGCAAACATATGTGCACAAGTATTTAAGACCCTATTTTCAACTCCTTTAGGTCTATACTATTCCTAGGAGTAGATTATTTATTTTTATTAGGATCAAGGCAAGTTAAATAGATGCAATAGGACATTGTTTTAGATAACCACATTTTCTTTGTTAGACATAGCATCCCATCTGTTCTTTGCTTCAGGAGTCCATATTTAGCCTACAATAAGCAGACAACCAAGTTACTGAATACTGTTTCTATTTAAGTCAAACATCTCAAATGCTACAGACAGTCCCTATATAAAAATATATTTCACACTCAGAAGACATCAAATATTGTTTAAAGCACTTACTATATATTAAATAATGTAACCCAATTCATCCTGTGGAACAGATACTATTATTTTCATTATCCTGTTGTTGACGCCGTAATAAGGCATGAGAAGGAACGTAATGGGTCTAATGTGACCAAGATAATAGACACACTCAGAATGATGCTGAGCTACCTACCTTCCACACATGGAGAAGGAAACGTGAAGAAGAATGATCAAATGTCATAGTGCACCAGCGTTGGGATTTTATCTTGAATTGCAAGATTGTTTTCTGTCATCGGTGGACATTGGAAACTATAGTCATCCCCTGGTTTCCACAGGAAATTGTTTACATTGGCACTATACATACCAAAATCAGATATTCAAGTCTTCTACAGAAAAAAAAAAAAAAAACATAGTATTTGTATATAGCCTGTACACAGCCTTTAGTAAATTTTTTTTTAAGATTTTTGCCATAGTGTGTGTGGACTTACTAGAGAGAGACAAAGAGAGACAGTGAGAAGGAAATTGAGAAATAACCCTCCCAGGGAGATAGCCACACCACAATCCCTTCTCCACCATTCTCCTCTCTTGATTTTGGGCATACATACACACACACCTGGAATGATTTTCAAACCTCCAGGTCGGGGACTCGAACTATAGTCAGCCATGTGTGAGTTCAGCACTTTCACGACCACTCTGCCTGCTGGTCTCCTTTAGCATACTTTCAATCAGGTCCAGATGGCTTACAATACCTAAGATGGAGGCCCTCAAAAAGTTTAAGGAAAAAAAAGAATTACAGTATGAGTTTATTTAGTGCAGAAAATTTTGAATCCACGCATACTATTTTTTCATAATATGCATTTCCATGTAAATTGTTGCTATACTTTATTGTGTAGGGAATAAAGATAAGAAAATATGCTGTATGTGTTCAGTACAGATGCAACAATTATAGGCCTCTTTACACTGTGCAGGTCAGCAACACGATCTTTTCATTCTGGCAATTGGTTGAATCTATAGAAGTAGAATCCAGTTATGGAGGGGTCACTGTACTTTAAGGACAATTCAATAGCGATAAATACATTTACCTTTCATGCATTTTAGTTGCATAGGATATGAAATTACCTCTTCACTATATCCTTCCTCTCTCTTTCACATCATAGCCTATTGTCTTAATCTTCATATTACTTGCACTTTCTAGGCCAGTGCTTTTATCTGAGTAGTCATTTTAAAACATAGTTAAGAAATCAACAGATAAATTCAGGAATTTATTCTGTTGTTGAATCTACCAAGACCATCAAATTGAGTGCTACATGAATGATTTTTAAAACAGAATTGAAATATGAGAAAATTATATTAGTAGTAGTTATTGCAATAGCACTTTCTAAACTTTAACATATCTTTACATTTATATTGACTTAGAGTTGAGCAATTTAGTCAAGCAACAATAAGACTGAGAAAAACAGGTTTTATTGGCTTTAAATTTTCAGTTTGGCAAAATAAAGAAGCATATAATTTTATATCTAGAAGGCATTTATGCTGCCATCTAATAAATAAGAGAACTTACGGTTTGTAATTTTAAGCAAGATCCTGTTGTTAAATAACAAGAAGATTTTGAACAGGATGCAGGCATAATATTCTAAGCACCCTGGTCTGTCCTAGGAGGGTTGGTCTGTCCTAAGAGGGTTGATCTGTCCTTGAAGTTAGCCTTTATGTTTGCGTTTTTTCCCTTTAATCTTCCTCATAAAAGTGAAGTGTTGAATGGACTAAGATAAAAATCTGTAGACAATTGTGAGCATTTCAGTCACTTTATTTAGCTCAAAGAGTATGTGTCTGCTCCAATCCGTGCAAAGCTAGAAACATTTCTTAATCATAAACTATTTCTACTACATTAAATGTGTGTATTTATTTATATGCTTAACAGGGTATTAATGTGAAAGTGTCAAGTTTTTTAATCTATTATATTTTGATTATCTAGGTCCTAATTTTAAATTTAGCTTTTCATTTTTCAACATCTCTTTCCGTAAAATCAATATTAGGTAATGGAGACAGAATATTTACTTTTAGATTAATGTCCCAGTCTTAACAATAGGACAATTTGGTCCTCAGATAAATTAGAATAATTTGCCTAACTCACTTCAGCAATTAGTAGTGCATCTAGAAACTGATCTTAACAACTCAACGACTTTGTTAATGTCAGAATTAAAAAAAATAAAAAATAAAACATAGCCCAGGTTGTAATTCAGTAACTTAAGGAGAGGGAGACAAGGGCAGTGGTCTGTGGCATACTCTCTATGGACAATGTCCATACAGACTTTTATAGAGAATTTAAAGGCATATTCCTGGTGGTGTGGTTAGTATTAGATTGCAAGTGTAGGGAGGAGAAAATCCATTTGATTCTTCCAACTCATTTGCATAGTATTTTGGGACCCACTGTTATCTTGGCTCCCACCCTTACCACCTCTACATCTCAGTCCTAGCTGCAGGTGCTGCTGCGAGTTTTACATCATGGGCTGCAAGTGCATTCCTAAGTACAACAGGCTCTTTCCCCAGTGCTCTCCTAGGGCACTCCTTGCTCAGAGTGATGTAAGAGCTGCATTAAACAGAGCGACTTTTAATTCTAGAGAATATGAATTTCTTAATTGCTTGATGTGATCTGAGAAAAATGTACAAAATTGATATCCAAGAAGAATCCATCTTAGAACCAGTGGCAGCTCTTTCACAAGCACTGCAGGTACTTAGGTACTTCTATACACTACTGAAAACACAAATTGAATTACACCATCTTTGTCGTTCAGACTCACAGTGAAAATAGTTTGATAAATGTCAGTCTGCTATTGGGCTGCTTAATTACCCTATTTTGCCATGAGCCAACATGGTGAGGAACAACTTATTCAATATTGTACTATGGATAAACTAATATTTAACAAGTCCTGATTAAAAGCCATTGCCAGATAACAATACCACTTTGATATTAGGGACAACTTACACCAAGTGCATGGAGAGCTGAATTTGAAAAGGAGATGGTTTGCATTTGAGCTTGTAGGAGTTTTAGGATTTTTTTTTTTTTTTAATGGCATTGACTTGCTACTAGTGTATTCTTTCCAAAAAATGCGCAACAAGAAAATATTGAAATGTAGTTGGCTAGAATTGTTTCTCATGTTAAAGAAATGTCACAACTTACTCAGAATTCTCTAGACACAGACTCTAGAGGAAGCTGCGTGCAGAAGGTATATAGATTGGGCTGTAGTGAACTTGGAACTATTTCTGAAAGACCATGAGGAAGATTAGATGGACTGAGGGTGATGGATACACAATATGGTTGTAATAGCAGCCACAAGGTTCTCAAGAGCTGAGGTGACTGTGAATAACTGTGCCACAGATCAGCAAAGGGACTGGGTCATCTCTGTCAGTCATTGGCCATGCACTAAACCCTTAAAAAAAGGTGTAGCTTTGGGCGAGGCAGTTCCCTGAGGCTGAGGACCATTCCCAGTGAGAGGCATCTGCTCCTTCTCCCAAGCCATTATCTCCAGCATATGGGAGATGGATGTGTCAGTCCAAAGAAGGGTCTGGCTGAGCTTCACTGCATCTGTTTTATATCCATAGATGCTATCTTCAAAAGGTAATGTGTGCGGACCAGCAAGTGGCATGGTGGTTAAGGGAGCATATTTTCACATGGTTAATCACAGTTCAAGTCCTAGAACCGGTGTCTTGACAATCACATCAGGCACACGTGCATGCACGCCCAAAATTCTGAGACGAGAATGGAAGAGAAGATATTGTGGCATGGTCTTACTCCCTGGGGACTGATTTCTCACTTCGCCCCTCTGTATCTCTCTCCTCTCTGGTGAGCGCATGCATCTTATGGAAAAAAAAAAGGATTTTTGCAGAGTGAATTTGTGCACCACTAACTCTGAGAAGACAAATTATTGCTAGGCATAGTATAAATCTTAATACTCTATAGTATGGAGAACCAAGGTGGAAGTATTTTATTTCCTGGTAAAGTTTGACACTCGTCCATCTTTTCTTAAGTAGGTCAAACATCTATGGCTTACGTGAACCCTCTTTTTGACCCATGATTCTATATTCTGGATCATTAATAAGCCATAAGTATTACATCTTTATATCCGCTCATACACGTGAAGCCTGGAGGACACGTCAGGAGGTCATGCTTCATGTTCTTGAAGTTTGGAGTCAAGGTTGGATTACTCTATAAACCTCTCAGACACTTCACATGTGCTCAAACCTGGTCTGGCCAGCACCTTTAATCTCTGCTTCGTCAACCATACAATACATACGGTATCCGGAAACCCTTCTTTCAAGGCTGAATTCTTCAGTATTTTCCTTCTGTGGTTGTAGAGAGGAAGGACATGAATTCCAAATTGTCTCTGAACCAGAAACCCTGGAACACAGACCATTTTCAACATAGCAGTGGCTAGAATCTAGCCACAAAAGTGCCGGTACTAAGCCTTGTTGGCATGTGAGGTTTTGAGGTTGAGATGAGATCTGGAGGTGTGGGGAACAAGCGGGAGAATAACATTTGGGACTTCATGGCATGTCATCTATAGTTGGGATCAACTGCATGAGGCATTTTATGTTTCGCTTTCCTGCAAAGACAAGATATTTGATCTCATATCAAACTTCTGGGAGCTTTTGCCATCTGTAATATGTGTGTTTGCATTCATATCATTGACCACAAAACTTGCTAACTTTTCAAAGAACATATGGTATGTTTCAGAGGGTTAGGAGCCGCCGTTGAGGCTGAGGTTGTGATTGTAGTGGTATCACCCAGGTGACAGTGTGCATGTGCATTTTGGTGAGGGGACCGGGAGGCTAGGGAACTTCTTGAAGACTGGACTGTATTTTCTTGTCTTGTATTTCTACCACCGCACACAATACATGCTGCAGACAGGTGTGTCTGCTTTCTCTATAAAATGAGCATGATATGTTTCTGAGCCTTTCTCAGCTCCATTTTACAATGAGTAAAGTCCTTGGGAAAATACGACTTTCATGGTTGTGAGAAAGGGCGTGTAAGCACCAGGAAGTGCATGACACTGAGCACCTGAGACTGCAACGTGTCCTGGCTGACTGGTTGGCTCGTGTACATGGTGCTTTGTGCGGTTCTCCTGAAGATCAAGCAATGAACTACATAGTCTTGCAATAATAATTCTGCTTTTGTCTTTCCTATTCACAGATGAAAGATGACACTGAGAGCTCTAATATTGCCTGTTTCTATATATGAACTTTAATAAATGATGCATGACATATTATGCTCTCCACTCCAGGCACACGTGTAGGGGGTTCTTTCATAACTTACTGTGGCCAACATGCCATCTTGACACCATGGGTCAGGAGTTTCACCTCACAGGCTTTGTAGTAAACTTGAACAAAAAGTGCATCTCATACCAGATTCCTTCAGGCCAGGTCTGTGGTTGCTGCTTCTCAAAGATCATGAGTTATAGGCCAGGCCTCCCTGGGTCCCATTTACTGAAATTAACTTTAATGAGTGAGAACAGGCCCATTCAGGGAGGGAAAGGTTCTTGGGGGTTGGTAGCTAAAGATCAGATCCAAGCACTCCATTCTTCTTGTGTTTTCACTTTCTTTTTTTAAATGAGTATGGAATTTACACCAGCTCATATGGGATGCAAACAAATGATAGGACTTTAAAAAAAAAAAAAGTAAACAATGACCTATAATCCCACCATCCAGCTGTTACTGTCCTCTGTTCATATTATAGCATGTTTCCTTATCTTTATTTCTGTTTTAAATATAGAAATACACAACATAAATGTAAGTGTGTGTGTGTGTGTGTGTGTAATTTCATGGACAATATCCTGTGAGATCATAACATATCTGATATGTGGTGTATGGCAGAAGCTCAGGGGATAGTGGGATGACTGGACTCAGTGGAAAGTAACATGGTGAGGGATGAAGACAAGCAGGGAGCTGTCAGCTCCGAAGTGAGCAGGACCTCCATGAAGAAAGAGCAGTTGGAAGGACTCTGGGAAACACTGACATCGAGGATCAGGCGTAACATATTAGTGATTTAAAGAAATTATTGTTCAGGAAATCATAAGAAAAATGTGGCTGTGGGAAGGATCAGAAATGTAAGTAAAATAAAATCATAGATTTTACATTATAACCTTTCAGTTTATCATATTATGAACATTTTTTCTTATATACAAATTTAACAAGATTTGGTTGCTTGGAGAGCTTTTATTGTATTTCTATTCTTTTTTGTACAAATGGTCCTCTATAGCACATGTATGTTGCTCCAATCTCTTCATCATCATTCATTCTTCCTGTCAGATTTAAAATCCTCATCACTCTAGACAAAGAGAAGAGTCCTCCATGTTTTGTTTGCAAAATCCAGGGTGCACTATGCACTCTTTACTTACATTTCTGATCCCTCCCACCACCACATTTTTCTCTCGATTTCCTCAACAACAATAATTCCTTTAAATCACTAATATGCTATGCCTGGTCCTTGGTGTCAGTGTTTCCCAGAGTCTTTTCAACTCCTGTTTCTTCACAGAGGTCCTGTCCACTTTGAGGCTGACAGCTCCCTGCTCGTCTTCATCCCTCACCCATGACTTTCCACTGAGTCCAGCCGTCCCACTACTCCTTGAGCATCGGCCGTTCATCACATAGCACATAGAAGTCTATGAGGTAGGGATCCTGAGGTAATTATGAACTTTTTCCTGATGGAAATTCCCCAGCCAGTGACAATTTATTTTTCCAGAGTCTCCTAGTCATTTGGCTCCTAACACCCAATAGGTCCATATTAGACTCCCTTGTCCTACCCAAGTGTGAAGCTTTCAGATAACATGGCTGTGTGTCAAAATGTGCTATTAAGTTCTCTTTCATCAGGCTGACTACCTTACGGGAAATATTATTTGAAGATATAGTATAACAGATTTTAGACCCTGAGTTGAAAGGGCCAGCTTGAATTCTAGGTCTGCCACTATCTTGCTGTGAAACTCTCAACAAATTGCCTCTAATTGCCTGAGTTTTCTGAGTGATTACATGATGATGATAGAAATAACATATTTATCTACATTACATGCTTTCTGTGATTTAAACAAGTTAATATATGAAATCAGCTTACTCCGAACCTGGCACATAGTAGGGATTGAATATAGTGTAGTTATTCTTATTACCTGGTGACAATATAAGAAATTCTCAAGTGTGTCCATGAGTGCTGACACTGTAGGTATTCTATACAACAACTACGTCTTATTAATAAACACTTTTAAAGATATTTAGGATTCTCCTTTTGACTATTTAAATACATTTGTGGTCGATCTTTGAGAAATGCTAAAATAATGGAAATTGTTTAATTACTGTTAACTTTTAAATGTGATATATTGTTATGGATGCTAGAGTCTAAAGGGCTGAGTTCGAATCTTGGCTTCATCTCTTGTGTTATTGTTCAAGTTATTTAGACCTACTGGGCCTTGCTTTTCCCATCTCTAAAAAAAAAAAAAAAAAAAAAAAATGGCACTACCTAAACATTAACTCCTGTTATTATCTTAAATAAAAGATAGTTTGCTTCATTTCAATCTGAAATTATAAAAAGAAAAGATACCGTGATATGCAAAAGAAGAACTTAGACATGTTTTAGAATATTCAGGATGATGTGGGCTCAACTCACAAAAGAACAAGAAAGGGGAGAATCACGTAACAAACAGCACGGTTTGCCAATACAGGGCATGGCCGTGTGCTACACTTGACTGGACACACACCTTCAGGAGCCACTGCGATCATTCTGCTCACGGTGAAATCGCAGGATGGAACTTGAGTGGCCAGAAGGATACTTCAAGACGGGTCTCAGAACTCACAGGGGAATACAAAGCAATTTTTTAATTTTTTTTTTTTGAGAGAGAGAGAGAAAAAAAATTTTGCTACAGGGTGCATGTGCTTGCCAGACAGAGACAGAGAGACAGAAAGTGAGAAATCACCCCCCAGAGGGTATGACCACACCACAGTCCCTTCTCTCCACGTACATGGGGCTGGTGTGAGTTTTAAACCACCTGGTCTGGGACTCCAATCTCAGGACTCCGACTACTTAGGAGTCCAACGATGTAACCATTATGCCACTTGCTGGTCCCACAAAGCCATTTTTGATAATATAAAACATTTCATGGCATTTAGTTCCAAGCATACTCTTCCAAATTTAAGGGGCAAGAGCTGTGTCTTATTACTGTTTGTACTTGCAGGTCATGTCCCTTTCCCTTTTTGATTTAGTTTTTCTCTTTTAGAGGAAAGCATTTGAATTATTCATTTTATTTACTTATTTTTAATTTTTTTGTCATAGGATACATGTGCGCCAAAAAGAGAGAGAAAGAAAGTGAGAAATCACCACCAGGAGGGAATGGCCACACCACAATCCCTTCTCCCTTCTCCTCTCAAGATATTGGACATGCACTCACATACACCAAGCATGAGTTTCAAGCCATAGGGTGTGGGACTCAAATCATGGTTTGCCATGTGGGAATTCAGTGCCTTAACCACGCCTCTGGCTGGTCCGAGATTATGATGATACTGTTTATCAACAGACTCCAACCTTCTTTAAGAGAGTTTGCTACAAAGTCACAATAAATACAACCTGTAACAATAAAAATATATCACTGAAACCTTCCTAAGACACTAAATACAGCGAGGAGGTTTCTACAAAACATTTATTTCTATGAAATTTAGAATAAAATAACTTTAAACTCTGAGATAATTTTGATATTGAATAAAATGATCCTACATTTGGATATTTAGTGGTTAAAATGTTCTAAAATCATATGGTGACCTATAAATTTTTTTATATATTTTTTTATATTTGAAGGCTTTAAGATTCTTCAGTGTAAAAATTCTATTTATTATTCTTATAAAAATTCATATACTAAAACTTATACACCAATAACTTAACAGTAACTGAAAAACAATGTGTTCTAAAATTGCTTTTCACCTGAGACCAGGTACCAGATTTCCCAGAGTATGGAGAAACCTCCTTCCGTCACGTTTTCTCCTAACATGACTGTCTAGACTCACACATCACCTCACAAGCTCTCAGAGCTGCAGAATAAGACATTGAAGCCTATGAATTCTCTGACAACTTTTCATTCTTTCACCTTTCCCAATGCCATTGTGCATTTTCTCTCCATCTGCCAAATCCCCCTCCACGTGTAATACTTCGAAATGGCATTATAGGTCTAACTGCCTATGAGAAAAAGTGAAAAAACTCTCAACTATTTGTTGATTTCTCAAAGACACTACGGGGTGATTCAAGAAAAGAAAGTTTTGTTTTGTTTTGTCTTTTTAAAAATAAGTCCAGATTTTTTGTCGTATATAAATGCAGAATGAAAGAGTAATTACACATGTTTGGATGTGTAGCTATCCTCAGAGAGTTTAGAAGAGAAAAGGAAATGGAACCCTCAATGGACGCAAACCAAAGGCGAGGTGTGCAGAGCACCGGGTTTGCTCCCCCCAGGGACACAACTGCTCCATATCGGGCCTTCCCTTCATTATCTAGACGCCTGTTACCACGCTGGTGGCTGGGTCTCAGCCCTCTAAATAACCTCCTTTCAATTTAGACTGTTCATGCTGAAGACCCAGGCCCTTTTCACTGACGCTATTGGGAACATGGGCAGACTCATTCAAATACGAAACGGGGCGCTTCAGAGAGGAAAAGTCCAAGTACAGGGCCAGCATGATCGTTCCTACACAAATGAAGTGCATGAAAGCCGGCACGTAATGGGCCGTCATTATCTCACGCTAAGGTAGACAGTGCAAAGTCCTACTTTCCCATAGCTTTTACAGCCATTAGAGTCAAAGCTAACGAACGCCAGTGCGATCTTATTTCCAGTACAATTACTGCACTTTGATAAAATATGCTCAGGGTTCTTTCCCAGAAAAAAAGCAGTGTCAGTAATGCCGCCTCATACTAATCAAAAGTAATTCTGGAGAGAAAACATTCTTTTTATGAATAGAGAAATTTTCTCTATTATATTCAAGACAGCCTATGATGGTGGCATTCAGAGAACTACAAGGCAAACCTTGAAAGTAATTTACTGGCCATAAAAGGAATTCTTAATTAGAAAATAGGTTCATTTAGATAACTTTACTATGAAATAGATGATGATGGGGTGGAAAAAAGAGTGGATTTTATCTTTATGTGCTTCATAATCTTTCCTTTCCTGGAATTGTGACCAAGAAAATGAGTACATTCCTGTGTACTTTCCAATGTTAAGTACTGCTTATAACACTTAATTTATGACTGTCTTCACATTATAAGAATATATACAGAGACAATTATATTAATTTTATTAAATGCAAAAAAAAAGGAAAAGAATTACCCATGAAATATTTTAAAGGGACACATCAAGGGATATTAGGACTAATGGTTACAACGGTTGTCTCTGAGTGTTTTGCTGTTCTGTTTTGCTATTTTAAAGGTAAATTCCAATTACTAAGGAAGGACTACTGAAATATCTCCCTTCCATCAAATTAAACCTTATTTTTCTTTTATTTTTCTCTCCATTTCATATCATTTCTGGGAGAACCAACATAGAAATAATTAGTACTGCATTAAATCCTTAAAATATAGACATAATGCTAACCTTACATTTTATTTAAGACACTCTCACTACTTCATTTAAATTTGCTCATCAATATTATCAACTAATTTACAGTCACTAACTCAATTCATCCATATAGCAACCTTGAGATGAATACTTTTGTGGTCATCAAGATACACCCATTTTTCATGCGAGCAAAACAAGGTGTAGAAGGGCTCCCTACTCCATAGAGGTCATCCAGTTAGTGACTGACGAGGCAGAAATCTGACCCTGTGCGGTCCACACTTCCAGTCCTTCTTCAGTGGTGGGTTTTGCTGGGGACTGCTGCTTCTCCAGGCTCTCCACAATAACATGGGTGAGTGGCATATTCCATGCCATGATCTCAATTTTAATCATGAAATAATAGACTAAGAGGGATTAAATAATCAAAATCCAAGATTAGTTTTTTTGAATTTAGTGTTTTTCTCCCCAATAGCACACAAGTATATTTAAAGCCATAAATATACTATGACTACTATATAATTATTTTGATAATCAGAAAAGCATTATTGAATAATATTTATATAATTCTATACTATGTTTCTTGACTTATAATAGATTTTAAGAAGAATTCAATTTTGAAATAAGCCACAAAAAAATACTAAAATTTACACTAAGAATAAGATGTTGGTATACTGGCAACTCAAACCATTAATGGTTTGAATATTTATATTATAGGCAAATAAAAATACAAGTCATATGAGGAGTTTTTAAGTGTTAGGCTTTTAAGGTAACCCAGTTCTTAATCAAAAATCTCTCAGAGGAAAAGTAAATGTCAATAAAAATTCATTGATGTAAATGGTTAAAAATATTTTTTTGAAGTGGAAAATTATCTTTAACTAGATCAGTTGTCAGGTAAATGATGCTTTCATTGGAAAAATGATTAAAAATTTTAATAAAATTACATACAATTAACACAAAAATAAATGCATAGACTGAAATGAGAAAAGCAACCTAGCAAATAGTATAGCCCTGTTACATGTATGTGCATGTGTATTCATGTATAGGCTGTGTATCTTAGTGTCTTTGTCCATTCCAGCTGCTACAAAAATATATCGGAGATCTCAGCATTTAAACAGCTGTAGTTGTTCCATACAGGATTTGATATTCAAAGTTCAAGACCCAGGCACTGGAGAAGACCCTCTCTCTTGTTGACTGATGATCTCACATAGTAGAAAGGGGCTGGAAGAGTTTTGTGGGCTCTTATTTACCCCACAAGGGTGCTAATCCCATCTGTGAAGGCTCTAACTTAAGGCCTTATCACCACCCAGTGACTCCTTCTCATGATTCCATTAGAATTTCGATATATTCATATTGAGGTTACATTCAGTCCATAGCAGTGTACACAATTAAATCTGAAAATAATAAATATTTAATAGGTATTATTTCTAATGCATGAGTTTAAATCATATATTTTGGTAATTTTTAATAACAATTGACCATTTGTATGATGAGACTACATTGTTTTTCTAGTTTGAAAAACAAGTTGGGCCGGACATGGCATGGTGTTTAAGATAGCTGGACCTCACATAATCTTATACGGTTAGATTCCAGGACCCAGTGGTACAAGTGTATACATGGTCAGACTCCTGAGAGGAGAAATAGAAGGGGGAAATGAATGAGAACTGTGGCATGAGTGACAGCCACAGGGACATGCTTTATCACTTTCTTTCTCTCTCTGCCTTGTGAATACATGCACTTTTTTGTAAATTAAAAAAGAAAAAGAAAAATGAAAAACTAGCAATATGAAAGGTCTTCAAAACTTTTGTGGATAATGTATGTTAGGAAAAACTATACATGGATTTCTGGGTGGTTTTTTGGGCGTCAAAATAAATTTACACTTTAATTCCATTTTTCCACAGACTTTTTTGAGGCCCCCTTATAAAGTGCATACTTATACATACATATCTTCTATCAATCAAAAGTCATAAGGTAAGGAAGTAACTCTATTCATTTCTGTATAGGAAAAATAAAATAACATCAAGACATCAAGGTTAATGAAAATTCAAGACTTTTTTTGCCAACTTTTTTGAATCTCTTTCTTCAAAATACTATTTGGTTTGATATTTGTAAAAAACTTGTTGCTATTGTTAGGTAGATATTATTCAACAGCATAAAAAAAGCACAATATTAAGGAAGATGTAGGTATTACAGGTAAAATAAGGTTGATGGGAACAGAAATAAAACCCAGAGAACTGTGTAAACACTTCAAGGAGTTTTAGTCTTGTTTGCATGCATCCAAAGTGACCCCACATTCTATATCATGTTGTACCATAAACGATACCATGTGGTATACAACTAAAAATATTTGGAAATCATAAAAATGACAACTGAAGATAAAATATTCTAGTAAGAAGTAACATACCAGTTATAAGCAAAATTTTTAAATTGTTTCTCTGTTTAGTTTGTGGCTCAGCGTTTTCTTCATATGTTGAACTTGTATGTATCACCCAGTTGTTTCTCTTTTCACATGGCTTATGCAGAAAACTCAAGAACCCAACAGGATTATGAAGGTCAACCCTGTATCAGTCAAGGGACATTGAGGGTGACAGAGGAATGTTATGGGGAGAGCATGACGGGGGTCAGAATCTTCACAACTGTGAAAAGGGCTGGGACAATCACACCTGGGATAGGTAAGATCAGGAGTCTCTCTGAAGCCTTTTGTCAGACAAGCCAACCTGGCAACAAACTGGGACTATGAAGGGACACTTCAGTGTCATTTCTGGAAAGCTGAGGGCTCTGCGTGATCAGTACTCTGGGGCTAGGGCCAAGCATCTGGCCATAGAGTTGAGACCACTATTGTTCAATAGGATCCGTGGACAAAAGAGTGAGCTGGGTAGGGACCAGAGCAGAGCAATGACCAGCTGAAGCCCAGCAGGTATCACTGTGTTCACGGCACACTATCCGAGCATAGGAACTCACCTTTAGGGAGTATCGATGGTCACTTCACTGCCACCTTCCATTCTGATGCACTTCCTCCATTATCTACCTCCAGCCTATAACCATGCAGAGAAGGTGGCCCTGGGAAATGCAGTTCTCAGTTTAACTAATTTCATGCTTTATAAGCCACCACAGTCTGAGTCCATAGGTTGAGATATAACAATTAATCACACCACCCAGATTTCCACTCCTTAACTTGCCCCTTCCCATGTTGATTCTATCTTGGCCATGTGATGTTCTTGGGCCAATGGGACATTACCAGGCATAATGCAAGCAGAGATGGAATAAGCAGCCATGGAATATGTATTCTTAGAATCCAGTGGCCATGGAAGAAGCTCAGAACACTCTTTGGGAGGGTCAGAAACCATGTTGAAGTCCTTTAGTCCACTGGGGCAGAGAGTCCATTCACCCCAGAAGCCCAGCTGAGCCAGCTCTGAGAAAACCCACCAGGATGACAGTAAATATTTGTATAAATTCAGCTAAGACAGACAGAAGCCTACCAGCCAGTCCACAGCATCATAAGCAGCTAAGTGTCATAGTTTGTCATTGACTGATAGACAACTGAATCACTCACCACATTGAAAGTGAATTATTCTACTACTGGTAAAATATAAATATTAATTGTGTGATGTTCACACTTTCAAAAACTTTTTTTAAAGGTATAAAATTCAATTTACTAATTATCTTTGTCACTCAAATTACAGAAGTGGTGACAGTTCAAAGTCTGTTCAATACTTCATATGAGCCAAATACTCTATTAAGACCCAGTGCTCTCATAATAGTAATGATTAATGTTTATTGAGTATTTATTGTGTGCCAGCTTCTGCATTAAATGTGAATTCTTACAGTTTCATACTCCAGAAACAATAGACACCCTTTAGTAAAGACAGAAGCACAGAAATATCAGGAACGTCACCTCGACTCACACGGATGGATTGACAGAGGGGGAATGCGTACCACAACCAAGATTGCAGTCTGACCCCTAGGCTGACAGTACTTTGGAAAAGCTCTATATTCTGGGAGACGGGGACAAGCATCCCTGCTCTGGATTAGTGCAGAAGTACAGACAACGAAGTCCAGTCGCTTCCCAAGGTCACAGCAGGTAGACTTAGGCATGGAAAGGCTTAGTCTAGTTCCACTAGTACTTGCAGAAATTGATTATATATATTGTAAAGATGAAGAGGCATTAGCCTTTGACACCATCAGGGATGTGTCATCTCTTTTCTGAGAACCACAGGCCCACCAGGCATAGAGTGTGGTTCTGCTCTCGCTAGCCGAGACAGGGAGCTAGAGATGAAGAGAACTATAGATGTTTAGTGTCTCACGAAGATGGTCTCATCCCCTGATACCAGGCAGATCTCTGAGTGAAGCAGCTATGGATAGGGCAGAGTGATGGGGATGAAAGGCTCAAAAATGAAAACAAAGGGCCGGGTGTTAGCAGTGGTAATGCAACTGGGCCCACATAGAGCAGGTTCTGGGCTTGGGAGACCCCGGAGCACTCCAGGTGCTTCTGTATGCACTCATGTTTGCGGCCAGCTGAGACCGGGGATGGATCATGGCATGAAGACCCTGCTGGGGTACCCACCTCCACCCATCACTCATGGAAGAAATAAACATTTCTTAAATAATAAAATGGTGGGGCTGGCAGATGGTGTGGTGGCTAAGGGGTTGGACTCCCACATGACAGACCATGGTTCGAGTCCTAGATCTGCTGGCTTACTTTCTCACTTTCTCTCTCTCTCTTTCTCTCTTCTGTCACTTGCTGATCAAATTAAAAATACATAAATAAATAAAATAATTCTTTAAAAAAAAAGAATGAAATAGGAAATAGCTTCAAAGGAAAACTATGGAAAATGTGTCTTAGACCACTTCAGAGACTATTGTATCCTGCTATGATCATAAAATATTAAAGGATCACACCCCTAAATAGGACACAAAAGGATCTGTTCCTTATAAGCAGGCTGAAAGCAAGAAGAATTCATCAATGTCCAGCATGAATTCATGTGGAGGACCTGACAATAGAATCAGTCCTTCAGAAAACACTGTCTTGGGCAAAAGTCTCAAGACTGGATGGCAGACCGTCAGCAGAATTCAGACCTATCCATGGGTCTGGTGAAAGGAAAGTTCAAAATGCAAATAGAATTTACATAAATAGGAAAGAAGTGATGTAATTATATCTCTTCAATAATTGAGTTCTAGCCATCATTTCTTATCTGCTATCTTATGCCTGCATTTGCCAGCTCTGTAGCTACTCTTCCAGGAAGTCAGCGGCTCAGCAGACAAAGCGAGCCCACGTCTAAGAGCAGGAATGAATTATAGTCCTCAGGCACATTCAGAGGAGACAGGGGAGTCACAGATAAAGTAGAGGGACAGTTAGAGAGAGGTGGGAAAAATAATACTAATAATTAAACACACACACACACACACACACACAAGAATCAGGAAAATATGATGTCAAGAAGACCCATGGAAGTGAGAAACTTAGAAAGTTTAGAACTTGAAGAAAGGGGGTTTTCAAAATTTCTCAATAGAGGAAAGATTTTTTTCTTTTTTTTGGAGAGGTTTTTGCTATAGGGCATGTGCGCTCGCCAGACAGACAGAGAGAGACAGAAAGCAAGAAATCACACCCCCCCCCGGGGGGATGGCCACGCCGCAATCCCTTCTCCTCCGTTCTCCTCTCGGGATCTTGGGCACGCATGACACGTGCCCGACGTGAGTTTTAAGTCACCGGGTCCAGGACGCGAACTGCGGTCGACTACATGGGAATCTAGCAACATAGCCATTACGCTAACTGCTGGTCCCCCAATAGAGGAAAGATGTTTTAAAAAATTAATAAAAAAGGGCCAGAAGATGGCATAGCAGTTACATGACTAGACTCCCACATGGGTGACCATGGGTAAAGTCCCGTATCCAGTGACTTGAAATTCACACCAAACACGTGCCCAAATCCCAGGAAGAGAATGGAGAAGAATCGATCTTGGCATGGCCATCCCATTGGGGTGGAGATTTCTCACTTTCCCTCTAACAGTTTCAGTCTTCCTCTGGCAAGTACATGTGCCCTAAGACAAAAACCTCTAAAAAAAAAAAAAAAAAAAAAAAAAAAAAAATATATATATATATATATATATATATATATATATATATATATATATATTTATTAAAAGGTTGTAGGAATGGATAGTGGTATCTGTCTACTCAGATATCTGAGTTAGTGGTATTCCATATTCAGAAGACTTTGCAACCAGCTACAGAAGTGAATGTGTGCTATTTGAGTACAAGTAGAAGATGTGACTCCTCACGGTGTGGGGAAATAGGACAACAATCTCAGGGGCCAAGGTCAGTGGATTTTTAAGTTGGAAAGATAGAAAGAATGCCTGAGACGGGAGATGCCGAAGGTTCTGGGGAGAGATGTGTCAGTGTGCGAATAATGTGTTTTAGGAAACAAGCGACGGGATTAGTTTAAAGATAAGAAAATAATCTCTTATTCAGAACTCGTGCAGAAGTATGCAAAGCAGTGTGGAAACATGACATAAAAAGAATAGGTGGTGGGAAACTGGTAAACCAAACACCAGCTGTTCTTAAATTCATAATAAAAGATAGATGCAAGGCTGAAGATTAAACTGGCTGGAAAGGAACCATGAAGGCAAGCAAAAAGAATGTATTTAGAATAACTTGTGTGAGGAAAGAGGAAGATGTGGGTAGGCCAAGTGCCTTTTACACAGTAAAAGCTAAATTAATATTTACTGAACTAAAAAATCACAAGTGAAAAGTAACTGCCAAATATGGTTTTTTCCTTTTCTTTTTTTTTTCTTCTTGTTTTGTTTTGGTCATTACAAACCTGTGGCTGTATCTCTTTGTTTATAGGAAAACCTTCAGTATCTAGCTCAGCATAGCTTGATTACAACTTGCAAGTTTTTATCTACAAAAAAAAAATAAAAAATAGAGCCCACAATTCCCAGGGTTGTTAGGAGCGTTAATTAATGTTTGCAGCACCCTCAAGGATAGAGAATGCAACCTCTGCTACTCACATATGAACTCACATCATCTGAAAGTCCTGCAAACACCCATTGGCCCATAGGCCCATAATGAATGCTAGTATTTGGTCTAACAAATGGAGAAATTAAAATCTACATCTATATTTTTTACTTTCAAACTTTTATTTCTTAACCATAAAATGAGGAAATTAAACAGAATATAGCCAAATACTAAGAAGACAGTTTTCCAGAACCAGTGACTGACAGGCTGACTCACATAGAGCAAGTGAAGGTTATTTTGGAATGCTTTGGAATGCCAAAGAAGAGACATGCCATAGGAGGGCCAGAGGAAGCTGAATACTTCTGAATGCTAAAAGAGGCAAATTACATTCATGAAGAAAAATAATTGTCATCATTAGGAAACCACTTATCATTACTGGAAAATATATTGTGTATCTGAGGGGATTAATAAATAAAGAGCCAAAATGACATACTTTGTGATGACAAAATTTATTCTCCAGCTTAAGATATATTGCATGTTGCTGAGTTCACAGAGTAAAGTTCTCCTTCAATCCTGCTTCCAGAGAGGAGGAACATAATCTTTTACAGCTTTGAAAATCAAATCATTGTAAATAAAACCGTGATTTACTTGATTGGTTGTGATTCATTTTGTCAGTCTCATAAAATTGTTGTCAGCTCTTACTTGAGCCTTCTATCATATGAAGGAAACTAAAATATTGCAAAATTTCAACCTTATCTCAGGAGATGTGGACATTAGAAAAATTTAAAGTCCTTTTGCACTTCTTTCTTCCAAGAAGCGTAACATGCAGACAGGTGGCGTATGTGCACAGAGCACAGCAGAGTGGGGCTCACCTCCACCTCCATTACCGCCGGACGGTAAAGAGAGGGAGAAACCACCAAAGGACAGTTCACGCTGAGCTTGGACTTGAATAAACACTAGGTGGCATTTTTCATGGTTACTTTAAATGCATAAGTGTTGCTTTCTGATTTTAATATCACTATGGAATTCATGTCAGAATCTGAGTAGAAATAAAGCCTCTCATAAATAAAAAAAGCGAGCTCATAAGGATCAGTAGGGAGAAACTTGGAATACTCTTAGTTACCTGCAGTTCATAGAAACTGGTACAGTTTTATTTAAATGTAGGTGTGGTTGAGTTTAAAATGTATATTTAGAATAATTATTTTTTAAAAGAAATTAACAATGTGTTATCAGAGGAGATAAAACGGAAACATAAAATACTTAGCTAAATAAAAAAAAACAGAGAAAGTAGAGAAAACGATGGTAGAAAAGAAATTTTAAAAAGCAACATGTAAAGACAGTTATAAACATAGTAGATATTTATCCAACTAGTTCAATAATTGGTTTAAATGCTAAGAGTCTTAATCAAGATTGCCAAGGAGAATGTATGTGTGTGTGTTTATACATATATTCAAATTATACATTGTCTACAAAAGTGATTCATGCAGAACATATTTGATAAATGTCTCAATATGCTTTAATCAAAATTTAAAACTAAAGTATTCTGAAATAAAAGTTAAGGGAAGGAATTCAACTTTGGTAGTACATAGTGACACTGAGGAAAAGGCCTGTCCGCAGGAACCATTCACTCGACAATCAGCTGAGTGCTTGCACAGGTAACAGAGTGAACTATGCAGTAGGTAGAGATGGGAATAAGGTCTCTCTCACCGTGACGAGGGGTGACAACATCAAAACTTGTACTTGCAATATCAATATATTAGATGTGTTAATAGACATATGTCTAAGAATAATTAGAGCTTGAAGCTGGAAATAGTAATTTTTGAAGAATAGAGAAAGGAGAAAAGTTAGATTTTAACATTAAGGAGCAAGTAGCAAGTCTCTAGAAAACCAACAGAGGTGTCGGTACTTTGGCAGAGGAAGGACACTGAAAAGTCTCCTGTCAGAGCAGCTCAAAGGCAGTGAAGGGAATGAGACTAGACAACTGGATTCTATATTGGCTTCTGGAAAAATAGGTGACCGTTTGCATCATAGCAATGTTGTTTGAACTCTATGGGGAGACATTTAAAGAATTCTAAGTAGGGTTGTGATATGGTCACTTCCACCTTTGAGATTTCTGGGGTAACTCTTTAGAAAATACATTAAGTGTTGTGAAGATGAGTTAGGTGCCCAGGTGGGGAAGGATGAGACCTTGAACTAGGTTGCAGCAGATGCACAAAGGCCAGCGCCACATGATGTACAACTGACAGCACCAATGAAGAGTCCAAGCTGGAAGTGATGTAAGACATTGGTCCTAAGGTTTCTGCCATAGATTCCCATGGAGATGATGTTACAGGATAGAGAAATGTGGATATAAGAAGGGAATCTAATTTGTAAGAAAAAATGCTGGTTTTAATTTTGGATATACTGAGGGACGTTAACTTTAAGATAATTAGATGGAGACACCTGTCTAATTGGATAATTGGGGCAATTGGACATGTGCTTCCACATTTCAGAGTGGTCAGCACCAGAATATTGCACAGGGGTACTAATACACCATGCCAGAGGAGAAAGCTGTTGAAGGAAATTGCATGAAATTGTTACTGATGTTTAATCCCAGCACACAGAAAGTCAAAAGGAGATTCTAGAAGGCCGTTTAGTGAGAAAGATAAATAAGTGAATGTAACAACAGGAAAGCATGAAGACTATGAGAATTTTATGCATTAAGTGGTCCATAATGGGAAAATTTAGAGGGTCAACTAGTAACAGCAGAGAACAGTTTACCTTAGGCCAGCAGGAGCTGTGCTCGGATCACATAATGCTCTGTGAT
Source organism: Tupaia tana (assembly GCA_026018925.1). Classification (NCBI taxonomy): domain Eukaryota; kingdom Metazoa; phylum Chordata; class Mammalia; order Scandentia; family Tupaiidae; genus Tupaia; species Tupaia tana. The sequence goes on along the minus strand of JAKSZU010000005.1, from coordinate 104,560,651 downwards.
GACGAAGCCATGTGGAAGGTCCTGGATTCATGCCGAGGTCACTTTGAACATATTGTGTGTGTGTGATCCTGGCCAGCTGAATCTGGGGGTGAATCGTGGCATGATAACTTGGAGGGAGGTGCCTGTATCTCTGTCTTTCTCTATCATGGAAGAAATAAACAAACTTTAAAAAATAAGTTTATCATAGCAAATTGTGAGAGTGTTTCATCATTCACTTTCCACTTTTGCTAAATATATAATGAAAACTAAAAGGACTTATGCCATTGCTTTTCTAATACTTTGTCCTCTCAGAGTACTTTAACGATGCCAAGAATGCAATGCTGAAGCACTCCATTCTTGGATACATTCCCTTCTTTGGTGACAATACATTTTTTTTTTTTTTTTCTGTCAAAATGCTTTGATAAAGTATTCAGAAGTTCACCTACAAAGATGGAAAAGATCATTTTAATGGAGAAACTGGGGTAAAGCCAATCAAAAATAAAAACAAATGGGATATTTAAGAAGGCAATTACAGATTAAGTTGGTAGTGATCGATAATCAGAGGTCACATGTTCCAGACAGGCAACGACATTATTCTTCATTGTACATGCCCTTCGAAGTGTCACCCTGCCTCTCCTCCACGTCCTCTTCCCTTACTATAAGAGGGTTTGTGACATGCTTATAACCAAACGGTAACAAATGAAAATAACGGACTAAGTTAGAAACGGTGATGCTGCTTCCCTCTTGCTCATGGGGCCCTTCATTCCAGGGTCCTGAGTAAGGAGTCTTCCCCAAGGACACCATGCTGTGAGGAAGGCAGGAGGCTGGAAGAGGCTGCAGGGGACTGGTTCCTTCAACCATCCCAGCCATGGATTCCTTCCAGTACAGGCTACAGACATGTGATGAACTAGTGTTTGGGGAATTCCAAGCCCCCCATAGTAGAACGATTTTCAGCATCCATGTGTCCTGACTGAGCCTTGAAAATTGTGAGGCAAATACAAGCCATTGCCACTATCCCATTTTCTAGTCCCTGCCCTTAGAATTGTGAGGACACCAGTTGGCTGCTCATTGCCTCTCAGACCCAAGCTCACTCATTTTGCCTGCTCCCTGGTACTAAAGTTGGGCCCTTTATTTCTTTTTCTCTCTGTCAGACAGCACCATACTAAGCTTGGTCAGTACAGGGTGGCGAGAGATTCTGCTGGAGAAGAGATGGTGAGCCCTGGTTCGGGCGCTCTTGCTTTAAGTTTCTGGCAGTCTGGTGGCTTCTCCAGCACCAGGCACAGGCAATGCCCTCCAGTCAGAAAACCCCAATGGCAGCAGATCCGGCAGCCCCTGAGAGGCCCCAGGGCTGGTAAGTGCCAGAGAATGAAAGTCCAGCAAATTCCATCAGTTTTACACTAACTACAAGAACACATCTGCCATACAGGATCAATGACCAAGTCCTCATCATGAGGTCCAAGCTCTGCCTGTGAATGACGGGCTCCTTCCTGCAGTAACGATGTCAGCCCCAGTGGTAGATCATGTCATGTCACACCATGTCATACCATAGCATGTGGCATTACTTCACAGTCCATTGTTTTTTTTTTTTTGGGGGGGGGAGGTTTTTGATCTACGGCATGTGTGCTCACCAGAAAGACAAAGACAGAAAGACAAAAAACAAGGAATCACCTCCTGGGGGGGATGGTCACACGCAATCCCTTCTCCTCCATTCTCCTCTTGGGCTCGTGGGCACATTTGCACATGCATACAGTGTGAGTTTAAGCCACCAGGCCTGGGACTTGAACCGCGGTCGACTACATGGGAGTTCAGTGACATAGCCGTTATGCCAACTGCTGGTCCCTGTACTACACAATTTTATACTCTTCTTAGAATACTATATAGAATATTATGTTATTCTACACTATATCTACTCATTTTGTATTTATTGAAATTATATTTACTTCTTGATATTCCTTCCTCACTCCAACACTATTTTACAGATATGATTTTTAATATTATTACATATTTTCTTTTCTTATGTTTTTCTTATTTATTACATTTTTTTCAAATAAATACGTGTGTGTGTGTGTGTGTGTGTGTGTATATATATATATATATATATATATATATATGATATGCATTTTTTTCTCTGTTCAAATTACTGTGTGATTTCTCTCTCTTCATTGGATCCAGGTTGATAAAGTAAGCATATTTATAATGGTTGTGGTTTTTTGCTACCAAGATGTAAATATTATATTATCCATAAATAGTAACTGGAATTGGAATGTGAATAATATATTAATAATTTAAATTTTTATCTTATTTTTTGAAATATTATTGTAATTGGATCAGAAAGTTTTTTTTTAAATATTTTCTTTATTTTGGTTATGCTGTGGCCTAAATATTTCTAATCTCATTATCTTGATCTGAAATACGGGGCCAATAACTGTCCTTCCTCCCTAGAATAGTTACTGTGACAGGCAAGACTACACATCGTCCTCAGCCTGACATGAGCATGTATAACATATCAACTAATGAAATGACTGTAATGAACTGTAGCTTTCTCAGTGATGCAACTTTCTTAATAGAGTAATGCAAAAGTCAGAGTTACTCTCAAATAAAAGTGCCATCTAAAATAAATGTGGCAATCATGTCTAAAAGAATATAAAACTGAGTGTGTGAGAAATAGAAAATAATTGACTCTTTAGTATCATCATTCATATTTTACATTACTTGTGCTTAAAAACCCAAATAATGTATGACATGTTATATGATGTGGAAACTGAGTTCCTCAGAAAATGAAAAGAGAACTCCATCTAATAGGCAATCAGCAAATAAATCAGTTAGATATAGAATAATACACTGTATTTTATAACACTATGTATATTTATATTATTTATAAGTTATTTCATAAATCTTTTTATTTTTTTGGTAAGAGTTTTTCACCTTAAGGTGCATGCACCCTAAGAGAGAAGGAGACAGAGACAATGAGAGGGAAAGTGAGATATCACCCCCTGGGGAGATAGCCATGTCATAATCTCTTCTCCTTCATTCTCTTCCAGGGATCTTGGGCATGCACACACACACAGTCAGTGTGAGTTTCAAGCCACCAGGTCCAGGACTTGAACCACAGTCAGCCATGTGGGAGTGTCGTGACGTAACTGCTACGCCATCTACTGACTTCAGAAAGAGCAATTGTCTACAAGCGTGCAAACGTGCTCTCCTTTCAGAGAGCTTAATTTTTCTTTTAAAAGAACTAAGTATATGAAGAACTAGCCAAGGACCCCACAGAGTGTGCGTTCTAGTATGCCAGCATGACTGTAGACTAGTGGTGGTAGTGTGCCTCCTACTCTCCTCTCAGAACCGGAGGGTTAGAAGTCTGCATCTCCTGCCTAGGTCCTCACTTCACATTGCTAAATATGGGCAGGGAGGGACAGATGACTTATCTTTTTGGTTCAGAGGTCTTGAGGCTGAAAGGACATATTTCAGTGGGAGCACTACGGAATTATACCTAAATAGAACTATCTACACCTGGGGATGATTTAGATGACATAACCACAGACTGCAAACTGCTCTCATGTTATACCTTGAACGGTGCCCTCTAGAATTCACATGCTGAAGTTTCAAACTCCCTGTACCTCAGAACATGACTATATTTGGAAATAAAGCCTTTAGAGACATAATCAAATTAAAATGAGATTATTAGCTTGAGCCCTAATTTGGCCTTGATAATAAATTTATAAGAAGAGAAAATTTGGAAACAGACACACAGGGAATTCGAAGTGAAGGCACAGAGAGAAGGTGGCCATCTATCAGCCAAGGGGCGTGGCCATCTGCCAGCCAGGGGGCGTGGCCATTTATCAGCCAAGGGGCGTGGCCATCTGTCAGCCAGGGGCGTGGCCTCATAAGAAGCCAGCCAAGCAGAAGCCTTGTCCCCAGACTTAAAATCTCCAGAATTATGAGAAAATATTTCTATAGTTTAAGTCATCCATTCTGTTTTATTTGTTATGACAATCCTGGCAAACTAAGTTATATCAACAGGGCATGAGATTTAGAGTTCTTAGGGGAGAGTTCAAACAGTTCAAACGTACTTTGCATGGGAGATGGGGAAAATATTGTGGCCATCTCTGGAAAATGTAATCTACTGCAGTTGGTGAAGTCCTATTTTACCTACAATAAGAAATGGTGTAGTAAGGTCTGTGGCAGGTTGTAGTTTTCAAAGAGGGTTCCCTTAAGTTATCTCATCACATCTGCTCTTAAAGTGTTAAATTATCCTTCCCATCGAGTCATGGGCTCAACGACTCTCTTCTCTTACAACTAGGTGAATTTCATGAGTAGAACAGAAGGAATACTATGTGACTTCCAGGGCTGGATCATAAGGCAGCCATGCTCACCCATTGAAACTCCTTGGACCCAGCAAATATGCTGCCAGGAAGCTAATGGTCCCCAAGACTAGAAGCTGTGCAGGTGCCCAGGAAATGGGCTCACCTTCCATCCCAGATGGCAGCTAGCCTCCATTGACAGTGGAGTGCCTCCTGTCCAAGTCGCCAAGTAATCCCAGTCCTCAGGCTGGCACAGCCAACACAACATAGAGAGCAGCTGGGCTGTCCACTGGAGCCCCAGTCGCATTGCCGAATGGGGGGGCAGAACCTTCGCTATTGCTGTCATACTCTGAATGTGGTGCCTTCTTGTCCAGCCGTCGATGACTAGAACACAGAACTGTAGCTGATATAAATAAACCGTTTGTTAGTAAGAGAAGTTTCTGTGCTTCCTCCCATGACCTGGAATTTCTTAGTAACTAGTGATTCCATACGTTCTGAGTAAGCAAACTGTTATTTCACAACCTCCACTAGCAGAATTGCAAACTTCAAACCAAAATAAATGATAAATTAAGAGAAAAAGCAGGTGGGATTGGGGGATGTCACCCATATATCCATTAATTCATTCCATCTAATATGGGATATCTCCTTTACCTAGTCATACTCCAGAGAAGCACAAAAGATCATACACCTGGTCCTCAGGCCTCAGGTATCGTCTTCCACCCAGGTCACTCCTACTGGCATCATCATCGTCCTCCTCATTATTATTAATAGATATTTTTGACAGGGTCTTGCTGTTGTCATCCTCTGCCCACACTTCTAGTTAGCTAAGATGACAGGTGCTGAGCTGGCCTGACCAGGAGCGTTTGCAGTCCAAACCTGGGCCTCTTGTGCACCCCTCCCTGCAGACAGAGCCTTATCATTTGTGGTGGCAGGTGGGCCTCTTCTAGTTGCTTTATGATATAATCATGTTAGTCACGTTATCTCGCAGTGCTTGAATGTAAGTCCTTTCTAGCCTCCCCACATGCAATCTCAACTCTGTAAAAATCTAGCCCAGAACACAATTTTATTTCATTTTCTCCTTTTTCTTCATCAGTTCTACAGCTACTAAGAATTTCCAGGCTCAGCAGATGGCATAATGGTTACATCGCTGGACTTTCATGTAGTCAACTGCAATTCGAGTCTCGATCCCAGAGGCTTAAAACTCACACTAAGCGCACGTGTTCTTGTGCCCAAGATCCGGAGAAGAGAGTGGAGGAGAAGGGACAGAGACATGGCCTTCCTTTCGGGGGGTGATTTCTTACTCTCTGTCTCTCTCTGTCCCTCTGGTGAGCACACGTATCCTGTAGCAAAAATCTCTATCTCAAAAAAATTTTAAAAGAATTTCCAATAAAATGTAACATTTTAGATGATACTGCCAGCTGCATACTTTTCTGACTTGCTAATTTGCAGACCTCACTTACTTGATAACACTCCACGCAGATGCCTACCCCAAGTTTAAATGACTTGCTGAATTCTGAATGAGAAGACACTACACAAATAATGGCTTCAGACCAAGGTCTTTGGCAGTACTGCATGATAGTTCTCACCAGGCCTGGCATAGAGAAAAAGTTAAGAAGAACTGGCTTTTAATTGCTAGTAAGGATCTGGATTTGTTGTCTTATGTAGTGCTGGACAACACAGTTAGAAATTATTGTATAGCATGCCACACAGATGTCTCGATGCGCTTTTCTCTCTCTCTCCCCTCGGGGTTTACCATGCTCAGAGACAAGTTTTTAATTTTTTAAAGTTCTTGGTAGGGCACATGTGTATGCACTTCAGAGGGCAAGAGAGAGATGAGCACCTGCCACAGGGTCTCTGATACCCCAGTCCCCTTCCTCCAGTCTCCTTGCCCTTCAAGTCCCGGACATGTGCACACATGCTCGGCTTGTTTCAAGCTGACCTGGGCCAGGGATTTAAACCATGGTCACCGTTTGGGATCTGACCTTTCTTAGAGCAGCCCATTTTCTCTGTGCTGTGAAGTTCGCCCTTCAGACCCCACTCCCTTCCTTTTTATTATTTATCTCAGTAAAATGTCATCATGATTCTGGCACCATTTTACCCTCCATTCTGTTACCTCCAAAATACATCAAGTCCTTCAAAAAGCTATTGACAGTTATCAGCTTGAAAAAGCTGTAGGAGGCTGGCCCTCACGCTCTGTGATGCAGCAAGGCTCTTCATGGGACCTTGGGACATGTGTGTATTCCAGGCTCCTCCCCTGCAGCCATGCTGGTGGGAAGTTACTGACTGAAAAACACAGAACTGAACAGACTGAACTGCCAGTGACAACAGCAACAACACTGAACATTTGATAAAAATCAAATCTTAAGGGATGAAAATTGCACTTGGAGAAAACAGTTATATTTTTGCTGTTAAAAAAAAAGGGGGGGGGGGAACCAGCAGTTAGCGTAATGGCTATGTCGCTGGACTCCCATGTAGTCGACCGCAGTTCGCGTCCTGGATCTGGTGGCTTAAAACTCACGCCGGGCGCGTGTGCGTGCGTGCCCAAGATCCCGAGAGGAGAATGGAAGAGAAGGGATTGCAGCATGACCATCCCCCCTGGGGGGTGATTTCTCACTTTCTGTCTCTATGTCTCTCTCTGTCTGTCTGGCGAGCGCACGCTCCCTATAGCAAAAATCTCTCCGAAAAAAAAAAAAAGAAAAAAAAACCAACAAAACAAAACAAAACAAAACACAAGGTCCAAAAATGTTCTATTGCTTTATTAAATATACTGACAAAATATATTAATCTGTATATGTCTACCTACCTACCTCTCTCTCTCTCTCTCTCTCTCTATATATATATATATATATATACACATACATACATATCTATATATATACATACATATATATCTATATATATATATATATAGATAGATAGATATATGTGTATATATATATATATATATATATACATGTATATATTTAGAAAAAATAAGTTAGTTATAAGAAAAGATAGAATAAGAAAAATATGTCATCTTGAGAGCAAAAAAGGTGGTGTACATTTCAGGATTTACCAGCATGTGCTGTTTTGGCATCAATTGACTTCTAAAATGGAAACTGAAATTCCATAAACAATGCCAGAAGATATTATGTTATATGAAAGATAAAAATAAACTATCCTAAGAGATGTATAGCAAGCTGGCATTGTAGGGTAACAGTTATGTGTTGTACAGAGGGAGCCAGATCCCACATAGCCAATGCAGTTCAAATTATGGCTTTGATGGCTTAAAAAAGACATTGAGAATAATGCTGTAATAAACATAGATTGTAAATTGCTAAGACATGGAACTGATCCAAATGTCCACGAGCAGATGAATGGATTGAAAATGTGTGGCACATACACGCTGTGGAATACTACTCAGTCATAAAAAAGTAAGGTCTTGGCATTTGATAAAATATGGACAAAGATGAAAGATTTACTACTGATTGAAGTAAGCCAGGCTATGAAATAGAGACATTGTATATGTCCACTTAATAAATACAGACAGTCTGCACTCTTTGATGAGAACTGCAATATTAGAGTGTATGGAAGCATGGAAAATGGCTACAGACACTGGAAACGGTGTGGGAAGAAGGTGGGAAATGGGGGAGAGTGAGAGGAAAGGAATCAAGGGGGGAAACTGAGAGGCAAGACACTTGAGTGACACAGAAATGAAGGATTGTCTGTTGCTGTTAATGTGTATGATACTTTCAATTGGACAAGGGAAACATGTTCATGCTCAGTAAGTTCATTTTAAAAGATGTAGTGATGTATAGTAGTTGAATGTATAAAATAAACTAAAATAATAATAAAATAAATTTAAAAAAATTAATAGGGAAAAAAATAACACTGGGCTTGGGGCCAGTTCGGCATGTTGGTTGAGGCATTGGACTCCCACATGGCCAACTACAGTTCGAGTCCCAGACCTGAGAATTTGCTTTCTCACTTTCCCCTGCTCCTCTCTGTTTTTCTCTGATGAGCACATGTGCCCCGTATCAAGTTTAAAAATAATAGTGATGATAAATAAAATTAAACAAATAATTCTTTAAAACCAAACAAAGCCAGAATTTTAAAAAGAGATACACTGGGCTTGTGTGCATGCCAGGATCCTGACAGGATGAAGAAAAAGAGAAAAGGGAGATTGTAGCATGACCAAGCCCTGTTGGGGTTCTCTCTATTTCTGTCTCATGTGTACACACATAACTATTGACATTTTAAAAAAAAAAGAGATAGAAAGAGCAATGGACATTTAATTCCTAACTTTCTCCATTAAGTTTTGCAAAATCATAGTATCTTAATAATACCTCGGATTTCTTTAATTCCTTGTTACTTTTTAGCAGTTGTTATAATAAATTGTATCAATAAATATGTTGTAAAGTAGATTTAAAACCAAAGAAATAATGGCAAATAGTATTAGCAGCCTCTCATAACACAGGCATGATTCAGAACTCAACAAATGAACCTGAAAAAAAATTATTTTTTTTTCTAAAATGAGTAGGCTGGCTCTCAAAGTGCATTTTAAATTCAGTCCACTGCATTCTCAATAATATTTTAAATAGGGGGCAATTATAGCCCTTTCCTAAATCTTCTGACTTTGTGCAATGGGAATATTAAGCAAAATTGTAGATAGGACTCAAAATTGGATTGCACTTTATCCTGCTCTCTAGACCAAAACGAAGATGAGCTGAACTTGCCAGGCAGAGTACTCTATGAACAGGAGAATGTTTTATCAAAAGAAGAGAAAAGGAAACAATCTGTCTTTTCAAGGGTTAGCAAATATGCAAATGGTTTTCCACTGCCCCTTTATCAGAGAAGTACAAAGAAGGGGAGGAGACGGGGGCGGGGGAGAGGGGCAGTTGGCAGCACCATATAATTGCAGTTCCAGAATGATGTGTCCAGCTCTGTTATGTCCATCTGTGTGTGAGAGTGTAACTGCTGCACACCGCCAGTATCCTTCACAAAGGTACAAAAAAAGCTGTTCTGGGCTTGGCCAGTGTCACTTTCTCTGTTGGTGTTCTTCATAGAAAGTGCAGGCATCTCTGGTGGAAAGCTATCCATATCTGTACGTATTGGAGTCTTCTATCTTTTTAACCATTTTTTGCTTTATGAATAAACACAGAAAACCACAAGATGTACTTTTCAGTCTATTATTGGTTTCCTCATATTATTATTATTATTATTATACTGTTGTTGTAAACCAGACTCAGATGCACATAGTATTGCCATAGACACATCTGAATAATCTTTTTTTGAGCACAATATTTATTATTATTTGTTATATTCACTTACTCTTTCAAAATTATTGACAATACGCTATAGTTCTGGGGTAAGCAAACATCTTACTTTGCGCTTTGTATTAGAAATTAGGAGAGTAAATATCTGTTCTTTACCTTCGGGCTTTTGGTCTTAGTTTGTGACCACAAGTAGTTCACTTATTTATGTTTTATTTTTCCTTCACTAGTTTGTAAGCTCTCTAGGAGTTAGCAGCTTTGTCTTCTTCACAGTGGTATTCTGGCTTCAGTATAAGATGTGACAGAGACTTTATAATCCATGAATATTTCTGAATTAATGAAGAAACACATCACCGAATGTATAGATTTATGGTAAACTTTTAAGTCAGATAAGTAATATAGTATGCAATGCCTTAAGATCACAGACTTTAAATGTCTTAGAAAATTTATTTTAAAAATATTACCAACTAGCAAAGGTATTTATGTATTATAATATACCATTTATAAGAAAAATATGTGTAACACAAATGTTGTACAATGTAAATGTTCCTAATGTTCACACTGATTGATGAAATATTATGATTGTATGGATTTGGTACAAAATATACAATATAGGACCAGCAGTTAGCATAATGGCTATGTTGCTGAACTCCCATGTAGCTGACCACGTTTCAAGTCCTGGACCCACTGGCTTAAACTTACGCCGGGTGCATGTGCATGCGTGTCCAAGATCCTGAGAGGAGAATGGAGGAAAAAGGATTGCGGTGTGGCCATCCCCCCTGGGGGGTGATTTCTCGCTTTCTGTCTCTCTGTCTCTCTCTGTCTTTCTGGTGAGCGCACACGCCATATAGCAAAAACCTCTCAAAAAAAAAAAAAAAAAAAAGAAAAGAAAAGTAAAAGAAAATATACAATACAATATTAACATCTTCAGTATGAAACAATCAAAGCTTCACGGGAATCCCTCAATTTGGGTATGCCTAGGACAATGATTGATAGACTTATTAATCAACTGTTAGTTATGAATTAAAATAATGAAGGTATTAAGGTTATGGTTTGATTTACTCATCATTAAGATTTGGTAAGAGCTAATTTTCACAATGGATAGTAAATTGTCATCATGAGATATTGAACAAAATGAAACTACGCATTATATTCAACTAGAGTTCAGATCGATTCATCTAATTCAGAGCCACTCTTGAAAATTGTTTTAACCTGACAGAGCCACTGGATTGATTGAATTAGTATTTTCCCCTGGTTTGTCACTCATTTGATATTTAAAGCTTTTTTTAACAGAGGTATTGGACATACTCATTTTTCTCCAATGTTATTCTTGCATTTACTCTGTAAATACACGGATTTACCACTAGAGGCACATCAGAAGAAAAACTCTTCACTAAAGGCACAAAGACTTAAAGAATACCTTAGAGCAAGAAAAGTTTATTTCAGACAGAGAGGAAAATAATTTAGAATCCATTAATACAGAAACAAAAATAAAATAAGATTGATTACATATAAATTTTCTAAAGATCTGAATAACTCCATTAATTATAGAACTTATATTGAAAATAGCAGCCAAAATGGCTTTATACCGCACACTCTATAAACACAGAACGCTCCGTGCGAAATCGGAGCAGGCTCCAGGGAATGGGACCTCAGGAGGAATACTTACGCCAGTCATTTCCAGATTTATTTAGTAAAAAACAGAATTTTTAAAAAATCACCTTTAAAGTTCTATTTCAGCCTAATGATCCGTGTTATTCAAAATCTGATCATGTTACAGAGAAGCTCAACCAAGTAACCAGCTGATGGAAAGACGAGGCCACTTCTAATTGGCTGTGAAGAAAGCCCATGTGGAAGCAAGGAGAGAACGTTTCCTTTCCATAGTACGAAATCCTACACCTCAGGTCATCTGAATGACATCTTGTGTTACTTCTGAATATAGATGAGCAGTAATAGAAGAGCTGCCCCAGGAGAGCTGAGTTAAGGAGTATTTTATCTGAGAATTAGGCAGCCATTCACTTAAAAGCATTGCTCTACTTAACATTAACAAGGCTTCACTACTTCCTGCTGGTGCTAGAAAAACACTGCTACTGCTGAAGGTTGGTATGTGTTTTTTTTATGGGCCCGATTTCCTGGGGTTCATTTGTCTTAGCAGTCATTTTAATTTACAAATGGAATTTGCTCTCACCATACATAAGTTGTCAGCTCAACTAAAAAGGTGTTTTACAAAATAGTGCATAATTTTTTTTTTTTTTTTTGAGAGGTTTTTCGCTATAGGGCGCGTGCGCTCGCCAGACAGACAGAGAGAGACATAGAGACAGAAAGCGAGAAATCACCCCCCAGGGGGGATGGTCACGCCGCAATCCCTTCTCCTCCATTCTCCTCTCGGGATCTTGGGCATGCACGCACACGCTCCTGGCGTGAGTTGTAAGCCACCGGGTCCAAGACGCGAACCGCGGTAGACTACGTGGGAGTCCAGCGACATAGCCATTACGCTAACTGCTGGTTCCCAAATAGTGCATAATTTGTAAAGAGTGTGATGTGGTCTTAATATAAAGCAACAAATTTTTGAAAAATCCATTTAAAATATCATTAAGGGGACCAGCAGTTAGCGTAATGGCGATGTCGCTGGACTCCCACGTAATCGACCGCGGTTCATGTCCCGGACCCGGTGGCTTAAACTCAAGCCGGGTGCGTGTGCGTGCGTGCCCAAGATCCCGAGAGGAGAATGGAGGAGAAGGGATTGCGGCGTGACCATCCCCCCTGGGGGGTGATTTCTTGCTTTCTAGCTCTCTGTCTCTGTCTGTCTGGCGAGCGCACGTACCCTATAGCAAAATATATATATATATATATATATATATATATATATATATATATATGTATATATATATATATGTGTATATATATATATATATATATATATATCATTAAGGAGTATACTGGACAGTTCACATTCTTCTTACAATCCTAACTTTTACTTATCAAGTGAGAGTTATTTGGATATTTATCATAAATGGTAGCAAAACAAGTAAATAAATACAAAGAGCTGAAGGTTTGGCTCCACAGACTAGCAATGAAAGGAGCCCAATCCTATATGGCCAACCACGGCTTGAATTCCAGCCCTGCTGGTGACATAAAAAACATGTCAGGCACATGTATATGTGTGCTCAAAACCCCAGAGGGGTGGAGAGTTGGAGGGGAAGGGATTGTGACATGACAACATCCCACTGACAGATGAGCAATCCCTCCCTCTGTCTCTTTCTGGCATGTGCACGTGCTATCTAGCACCGCCACCACAACAAAAATATAGAAAAAGTTTATCTCAGACAGAGTTTAGGCATCTCTCTTCTATTGCAATAGTGTTGACTAATTTTCCTTTGTTTATGGAGATTAAAAATTTAATATGATGTTTTGTTACATTTACAGAGAAAATTCTCATAACTCAATTTTGATAATTTGTTAAGTTCAATCAGTAGAATTTATCTAGTCTAATACTTGATATAAAGAAAAGATGATTACAACCATTTCTTTTAACCTATTCCTAAATATCCCCATCAGTTCTGCATGTGGTACTTACTTCTAAATATATGAAATCTTTATTTTAGTTAATAGGGCAGTAACAGTGGAATCTGCTTTTAGATCAACTTAAAGCAATAACAATGTTTAATATAAATGCCTGTAAGAGCAGAAAGATAAACTTTAGGGGTCAACAGGTGGTGTAGTAATTAAGACACTGTGGTTGACCATAATTTGAGTCCTGGACCTGGTGGCTTGACTCTTATGCTGGGCATGTATCTGTGCAAGCCCAAAATCCCAGGAAGAGAAGAGATTGAGACATGGCAATCCTCCCTGGGGGATGATTTCTCACTTCCTATCTCTCTGACTCTGTATGTTATATGCGCACCCACACCCTGTAGCAAAATTCTCTCAAAAGAAAAGAATAAGCAAAAAGGATAAAATTTAGTACAGAAAGTAAAATTTGGAAAATAATTCTAACAGAAAATCTAAATGAAACTTGGAAATGGACAAGCATCACTTTCTGGTTCATTAGAAGGTATCTGCTGTGTCCTCATAGATCAGAGGAGGTCTCTGAGGCCTCTTTTTATAAAGACACTTATCTCGTTTATGAGGGCTCTACCCTCAGGACCTAATCATCCCCCAAAGGCCCCACCTCGAAATAGGGATTTGGTTTAATATGTGAATTTGAGGAGACATGACTATTCAGGCCATAGAAAACAGCTGTAGCAGTTTCTCCATCTCCTTGTTAAGACCAGCACCTCTTGAAAGTAAGTCACTCTCACTGGAATACCTCACACTGGCAGTAAATTATTCTCCCTGGAAAACTTCACTATGGCAGTAAGTCACTCTCACTACAGTACCTCACACTGGTAGTAAGTAATTCTCACTAGAATATCGCACACAGGCAGTAAGTCATTCTTACTGGAGTACCTCACACTGGCAGTGAGTCGCTCTCACTACATTACCTCGCACTGTCAGTAAGTCACTCTCACTGGAGTACCTTACACTGGCAGTAAGTCACTTTCACTGGAGTACCTCACACTGGCAGTAAGTCACTCTCACTGGAGTACCTCACACTGGCACTACGTCATTCTTACTGGAGTACCTTACACTGGCAGTAATTAATTGTCACTGGAGTACCTCTCACTGGCAGTAAGTCACTGTCACTGGAGTACCTCACACTGGCAGTAAGTCACTGTCACTGGAGTACCTCACACTGGCACTATGTCATTCTTACTGGAGTACCTCACACTGTCAGTAAGTCACTCTCACTACAATACCTCACACTGGTAGTAAGTAATTCTCACTAGAATATCGCACACTGGCAGTAGGTCATTCTTACTGGAGTACCTCTCACTGGCAATGAGTTGCTCTCACTATATTACCTCACACTGGCAGTAATTAATTGTCACTGGAGTACCTCACACTGGCAGGAAGTCACTGTCACTGGAGTACCTCACACTGGCAGTAAGTCACTGTCACTGGAGTACCTCACACTAGCAGTAAGTCACTCTAACTGGAGTACCTCGCACTGGTACTACGTCATTCTTACTGGAATACCTCACATTGGCAGTGAGTCACTCTCACTGGAGTGCCTCACACTGGCTGTAACTCACTCTCACTATAGTACCTAACACTGGCAGTAGGTAATTCTCACTATAGTACCTCATACTTGCAGTAAATCACTCTCACTACATTACCTGACACTGACAGTAAGTAATTCTCACTAGAGTACCTCATACTGGCAGTAAGTCACTGTCAATGGAGTACCTCACACTGGTAGTAAGTCATTCTCACTGGAATACCTCATACTGGTAGTAAGTCATTCTCACTGGAATACCTCACACTGGCAGTAAGTCACTCTCACTACAATACCTTACACTGGCAGTAAGTAATTCTCACTAGAGTACCTCACACTGGCAATAAGTCACTGACACTGAAGTACCTCACACTGGCAGTAAATCATTCTCACTTGAATACTTCACACTGGCAGTAAATCATTATCACTGGAATACTTCACACTGGCAATAAATTGTTCTTACTGGAGTATCACACACTGGCAGTAAGTCACTATCACTGGAGTACCTAAAACGGGCAGTAAAGTCATTCTTACTGGAGTATCTCACACTACCAGTATTTCTCCTGTTGCTACTATACAAGGAGGATTAAGGTGAAAGTTGGCTTCTCTTCCTTGTCAGTTCCATGCAGACTCATTAAGTCTTTCAAAGTCAAAAATCACTGATAGCGACCATATCTACATTGTCAAGGTCTAATGCAACTTTCTGGTAGTAGTGGTGATTGTGTGTATAACTGCAGAGACAGACATGATCTGATCTGGAGCACTTGAGATACAAGATGTAAACTTTGAAGTAACCTATGAAACTGAGGCAAATAAAGCTATAAAGGCATCTTTTAGTGAAAGATTACCTCCAAATGTGTTTCTTTTAAAGAACAGTTATACTAGTCCTTCCAATTTTTAAATCAAAAACTACTATTCTTGTTAAAAAGGAAAAAAAAATGTCATACCATAATATAACGAAACAAGGAGGTAGGATAATAAATCATATACCTCCACATGGTCAATTACAGAGTGTTTAAAATATAGATTATCTCACCATTTCTGAAATTTGTGATTTTCTCTTTGGGTCAATGGTTGTCCACTGTCCAATTTTATTCAATAGCATGTGGCTAAAATAAACCTTATTTGAGTTCCCTAAAGAGGAAATCTTACCTAAAAATTAAACAAGGTGTTCATTAAATTTTCCATTCTGGGCACTACTATTAAATCTGTATATATTTTTAAAGGTATTTTGGGTTTGACAAGGAGTATGCTGGCATATTCTTTTTCTCAGCTTCGTTAGCATGGATAAGCCAATTTAATCATTTCAACAATCACGGAATAGGCTGAAGCAGCTTCTTTTTTATTAAAATTCTATTTTTTTAATAATTAATTAATTTACATTCATTCACTGAGCATCATCACAGTATGCAAAATGTGATTTCCCATCCAGCATATACTGCATAATGGCTTAATCATAAATGTTATCGTCAAACTTCTTCTCAATGCACTTCTCTGGTTCTCTGGAGGAGCTGATAGCTGATCTGTGCAAGCACCTCACTTGCATTTCTTGATACTCAAATTAGCTTCAAGATCAGATCCGAGTGAATCAAATTATTCTTTAGACCCTTGTTAAAATCGAGTTTCAGGAGATGAGTGTGAGATGAATAATATTGATAATTTTTTTGTGAATATTCAAAAGGTGAAAAACAGAATAAAACTTGAAATAATCTCCATACACTGATGGAAAAAGAGCAGAAAATTCATAAATACTCTGTGCCAAAGACCAAACTCTTGCTTCATTTTGTTCTGGTTTGTTTTTGTCTTTGAGATTACTTGAGCTATTTTACATTTTAGAGCTTAATAAAAATGAAAGAAGGAAGGAACACAGGCAAGTGGTATCTTATCTTAAAACAAAGGAGATTGTTTCCAACTGAAGTTCATGGCCTAAAGAAAATATGTGTGTGCTAAGCATGCGTAGAGACAACATTCAAATTTAATTTAAATACTTGGCAAGTACTAGGAAGCAAAGTCTGATAGACATTTCATATGTTTCACAGTCTGCTCAGTCACTTTCTTCTCTATTCTCAGACGGAGCCCAGCAAAATTGTTTGGTAATGGGCATACACACTGTGTCCACAATATTCTTTCATTTATTAAAAATAGTGGTGAATCTTGGGAACTGTCTCATGGTAGCAGATTCTTGCTGATATTAAGGGCAAAGAAGATGTTTTTGGTTTGGTGGTTATAAAAAGAAATAAAATATAAAAAAATGTTTGACTTAGCATGGCCAGTATACTTTTGCCCTTATTCATTTTCAATTTACATTTTACATTTTTTCTATGTATTTTCCCCTTTTCACATAAAAAGACTGAATTGGAATCAGTAAACATTTTAATTAATGAAACAGCCACTGTTAGGTAGTAATTACAAGAGTAATTTAGAGATTTTCCCAATGCTGTATCCAAAAATGATATTTGGATCTGATTTTGTCAGTTTGAAAAGTGACATTCCAAGATTGCATCTACATTTCAATGCTTAAGACCACCAACACAGTCATACTTCATACTATCAGGTTAATTAGTTACTATGCGCTATGTGCACTTCACAATATAGTTCTTCCTGTCATCTAGTCCCTTCTGTCATCTTTATACAAATATCTGAACTGCTAGCAAATATGCCATTTATTAGGAAAGTTGTGACTTTTCAGCAGCCTTTATTTTATTTTATCTTACCAATGTATCCTTCCACATTTGCTCACATAAAGCTGGTACAGGTGAGTCCACTAATATATTGCATGTGGGCCATGGTCTATTAAACATCAAGCAAGGATGGTGATTATCTGCCTGGCATATGATTTTTTCATGTGCACAGTTTAGGGAGCACCTTGGGTTTCGTGGTGGTAAAGAAAGATGAAAGACATCTGTAGGTTTAACACTGGAATGACTCTTGCCTTTGTTTCATATATACTTCGGGTAGTTTATAGATCTCCTGGCCATAATATTTTGACACAACATATTCTCTTTCTCCTCTTCTAACATTTTAAATTATTTGCATTCAAGAAGGCACTGAGGTTGTAAAGCAAATGGATAAAATGTTGTTACTCTTAGTAACAGCTTGCATATGGAAATCAAAATAGATCATTTCCATTTTATACAATCAAAATAAAAGATAAAAACATTAAAACTTTCGGGAAACCTTTTAAGAAAAAGTAGAGTTAGGGTGAGTAAATTAGGAAATATCATGGGAGTGGAGTCTGAGGAAGTATTGAACAAAAAAATAAGGTACAATAGACACATGATGTCAAAATTTATTCAAAAATATGGATCACAGTTAAGGTGGTGACATTGTGTTAAATATTGTCTATCACATTTTGTGAGCATTAAACACATTCCTTAAAGAATATCTCAAGATTTTAACTGTGCAGACAATAATATTTTGTTTCTGCTTTCACATTGCTTGTTTTCTTACATAAAAATTAGTCAAACCTGGCAAGTTTACATTTTGAAAGAAGTGAGTCTCTTGGAGGAAAATTGAAATTGTATTTTTAATTTCAAATTTATCTAGACAACTTTTTAAAATTTTATTTATATATGTATTTCATGAGACAGAGAGAAAAAAAGAAAAAGACAAGCACCTTTTACAGGGTCTCACGCCACAATCCTCCCCTCAGCCTCCATACCAGCCAGGATCACTGGTGCACATACTTTTGCCCAGTATGTACAGATCAACCCAGGAACCCAACCCTGATCTTCCATATGGTTTCCAACACAGCACAGCTTTGCTGCTGCACCACAGTGTCTGAGTCCTGAAATAATTTCGTTTGACATGGCTTATCTAAAATAAAAGCAAAAATGAAACAAAACAAAACAAGAAATAAAAAGTTTTGAGGTGTAATGAACTCAAAATTGGAGTTTAAAAGAGGAATTACAGTTACTTTAATGAGGTAATGGGAGAGCGTTTGTGGATGGGTTTATTCTAAGGCTGCCTTCCTCTGATATGGCTTCCTCTTCTCTTAGGAAAATCTTTAAGTACATTTAAGCCTGTCAAGCCCTACTTTTGGATGTTACCAAATTGTTAGAAGCAGTAGTCTAAAAATTTACTCAACAAATATTTGTGGACATTGAAAATATTGTAGCAACCAGTCCTGTAGTCTTGGTCTGGGAGGGAGGACTGTCAGGCATTTCCCTAGAACTTGTCTTTCAGGAGAGCAGTGAGAGGTTGACAGACCAGCCACGTGTCTGGCTCTGCTCCTTCACTTTCAGGAGAGCATTTCCACCTTCCTCTCCCAGTTCACAGCCGCTGAGGGACTTTTTACTTCCTCGGTACTCTGAGTTTTAAATTTGCAATATTTAAGAAACAGAACCTTCAGAATATGTAATTAAGAATAATTGCCTAGAGGTTGCTATTGATTTAGACTAAAGCTATTTAGCTCTTTAGGGCCTTTTAAATTCACAGTATCAATAACAGAAAGTAATGGTAAGAATGTCTGAGTTCTTATCTTCAAAATCTGTACCCAATAAATATTTTGATAACCTTTCCAGGAAATTACACAAGAGGAATAGTTTATATTTATTTTTCAGTTAACATCTCATTAATTCCTCAAAATAAGAGCCACAGAAGACTTTACTCCTAAATTTTTTTTCACTATGAGAGGGTGCACTATCCCCAACAGAGAAAGAGAGAGAGAAAACAGTCCCAGACAAGACCTGGTCATTTGGCAATCCATTATCCTCTAGTTCTCATCCTGTTGAGATCCTAGGCACACACGCACATACCCACCGTGTTTTTCAAGCTGTTGGCCTTCAAGCCTGGACTTGAACCTAGTCAGTCACGTAGGATCTAGCTTCCTCTGTACTACTTTAACTGCTGTGCTTCAGAGCCCAGGGCTTGAATTATTGTAAGTCTAAATTTCCTCAGATTGAATAACACATTTTGTCTTGTAAATATTCTTTTAGAAAGCAATTGCAAAGAATGAGTGCCATTGATAACAAGGTTTAAAAAAATAAGAAAAAGAAAAAAAGGAGAGCAGGCAGATCATCAATGAATAAGAATGGGTTTCCTTTTATAAAAAGGTGAAAGAACAAAGGGAAAGGAGAAAATAGTGTGAGAGTAATCTGAGCTAGTTGAAAGATGACCAGTATCAATATTACATCACGAAGGAATTGAACTTGAAGGGAACACTATACATTTTTTAACAATTAGCAATTAAAGTGCACAATAAAAACGGCATCACTTGATCATCTTTCATTGTATGAAAACACTAATACCAAACATCAAGGGGTCACATAAACTATTAATAATGCACTTAAATGAACTGAAGTGGGGAGTCTAAACAAAGATATCCATGGCAGCTAATTCTGAGAGTGCTGGCTGATGTCTCTCTTAGGGCCCACTCCAATCAATTCTAGAGAGAAAACGCACAGCTCTCCATCACAGACATGTACTTAACCGCTTGATACCTTTTAAATAAACAGGGTGCTTTTGTGTCATTATTCACACTGTGTAGAGGCAATCCAAAATTGAGAGCAAAGAGGAAGAGCTGGAAAGAAATAACCATTAAAAAGAATAATATATTGTGGTGGAATACATGCTCTCTTCTCCCAAATGCACTAGTATTGGAGGCAGAGATATTGAGAAGAAAGAACGGGGCTTGGATTTAAGAACGTTCGATTAGAGAAGCAAAGAGCCATTGTTCTTTTGCAGAGCCTGGTTACCTTTTGTTCAATGCCTAGGTCAAATGTTGAGAATGAAAGCTAATCATCAAAATCATTAACATTTGAGTGATAGTAGAAGTATGGAAAATATTTGGCTGACAGAAAGCTGATTGGATTGTAACGTTTAGCTACAGAGAAGAGGAAAGTTGAGAGAAATCAACATGCAGTGTTAAGAGGATAAGGTTTGCCCATCGTTAATTATCTTCATAATTGCGTGGAGACCGTCTAGCAACTTGTACTTCTACATTAAAAATAGATTCAGGGTCAGGTGCTAAACAGCATTAACACGACTGAATCCACATGGGAAAGGTCCCTGGTTCAGATCCCAGGGCCTCCCTGATCTCCTCTCTGAGCATGAGAGATGGGTGCATGTGAGCAGCTGGGATCTGTGGGGTTGAGGCTGGGCCTGGTTCACAGTTTAAGGACCCTCAGAGGTGCTTTTGTCTCTCTCTATTTCTGTTTATCTCGGTGTCTCTCTGTGTCTCATTCATGAAAAAAATAATCTTATAAAAGGGTAGATCTGTAACAACATCAGACCTTTTTTTTTTTTTTTTTAACCAGATCATCTTTTTTACTGAAAAATTGACTTTATAATGTGGGTTATTGTGACCTTTAGAACTTCTTAGAGGCCCACACTAGAGAATTTTACATTCATATCCTCTAGATCAGGCAAATAAACAAAAGTATGCATACATATAGATTATGTATTTGTATTTTGTATATCAAGTAGAAAAAGATACATATGTATGAACATTCTCATATTTACAAAATACTTTTTTGTATTTTAATATTATTTTTGCCTTATTATTTCAAACACCATTGACATGAGTTCTTGATTAACTCCACCCTTTCAAAATGAAACTAAACTACCTACTGCATCCTGGTATTTACCTCACTGTATTTTTTTCTATATTTTTCATGAACTCAATGAGTAGAAAAAGAAGAAACATTGCTAACTCCCCACTGTCTAGCTATTTAAAATGTGCAATAGGTAGTAGTGTAGCGAGCAGTTTATGGAGGTATTTTGTCTGAATACAGTAAGACTTTGTTTAATCTGCATGAGCGGTACTTTTCATTTTACAATCTCAACTTTCAACAAGTAAAGCACAATGCTTAAAAAGAGAGACTGAACTGTATTTACAGCTTCGCAAATAACTTCTACAATACTTATGCAAACATGCTCTCACCTACGGGGCAAAACATAAAGCAGACAGCATTTTTTAAGGATGTTATTAAGGTCCTTTCAAGGAGTTAAGTCACTCACCTTACCCTAATCCATCTACTCTAGAGGATCAAACTATTTCGATTTGAAAGAGTATTACTTTGTTTTCTTAATTCATAACTACTTCCTACCCAGTTTCCAGGATTTTCAAATGAAGGGATTGTGAGAATTTCCATAGTATTTTGGAAGAAGATGTATTCATGCATCTCCTCAAGCATCTAAAAGGTGGCTTATAACCTAATTGGAAATCTGTGCACAGAGGGATTTTCTCTAAATAGCAATGAGCTGAGCACCTTTTTATTTTATTTTATTTTATTATATTATATTTTTTATTTTATTTTATTTTATTTCATTTTCTAGAACAGCTGTAGTGTGTTACCAAGAGTAGTTTCACTTCATTTTCCTAAAATTTGTGCTAAGTGCTAATCAGCTCACAAGTTTAATTGATAAAGTTGAGCTGAAGGGGAAACTTAAAAAAAAATAAAAAGAAAAAAAAAAAAACAAGAGCACTCTAACCAGTGAACAAATAATCTTAACCTTAAAATGACTACTTTTATAATGTGTATACAGAAAATATTCACTTTTTCCATGAATCATAATTGCCAGGGCCTTACCACTGCAAGGGAGATTGGACAGCACGTTCTAATTAATTCCATAGCTGTTGTAGGCAGAAAACGTCAGGCCATAGCCATGCATTAATTTTATTTTACTTTTAAAGAAAATAAGAGATTTGTGAAGGCAAAGAGAAGCTTGTGTTGTGTTGTAGTTGATTACTTTGGGAACGTACCAACAGAACAGTCCTGCTATTTTCAGCTTGTTGATAAGTGCCTCTTCCCTGAATGCCAAGGTAGGCGCGCGCGCGGTCACGCACACACACACACACACACACACACACAGGAAAACCTTTAATACTTGGGATATTGCCATTTCCTGTAAATGTGGCCATATGATGGTGTGAGGTCTAAAGGTTTGTTTCTTTTACATTTTGATGGTTTACATTGCACTAGTCAGACTAAAACCAGCAGAAAAGCAAAGGAAAGGGAGGAACTTCTTTCCTCTCCTGAAGCAGAGTAGAGCCTGCCTAAGTTCCCTTTAAAGGTCTTCCAGCTTCAGCATTGACAGTTTTATATGAAGACTACACTGCCTTGTTAGATGAAGAGAAGCCACACCTATCCTCAAACCGTCTTCCTTCCTGTTTGACCTCCCGGACCATCTCCATGGTCCTTATTATTGACGGTTGACTTCTTTCCTGTGTCTGCTGTTGTGACGGTGGCTGATAACTGTCACTTGACATTGATGATGCAGACCCCTTTGCCCTTTTCTTGAGACCCTTGAGAGCTGAGATTTTTAAGATTAAATTTATGGGGATGTTGGGTGTGGAGGTTAAGGCGCTGGATCCCACATGACTGATTGTGAGGTCTGAATTCTGGATGGGTTGGCTTGAAAAACACACAGGGTGCATGTGCATGTGTGTACAAAGTCCCTAGAGGATGAAGGAGGTATTGCGGTATGGCTATGCCCCATGAGAGGTGCTTTGTCATTCCATCCCATCCCTCCCTCTCTCTCTCTGATACGCTCATGTGCTTATGTAGCCTATAGTGAAGTTTAAATAAAAAAATATATAAACAAAAAAGGCCTCAAAATAGTTTGTTTTATATGTACACATGTATACACACACACACACACACACACAATCTCCGAATGCAACTGCTATTCTATTTTTATGTTATTTTAGGATGAGAGTTTTTACCACTTTTTAAAATATGATTTCAAAATGGCTATAGAGACTAGAAAAGAAAAGAATTAGTCTTCCAGTTTATTTTTGAAATTTATATTATCATTTTTATTTAGAGATAGTCCCCTAAGAGAAGGAAAATATATTTTCTTTTTTTTAAGATTTTTATTTATTTATTCATTTACTTATTTTCATTTGACCAGAGAGAGACACAGAGAGAGACAGAGAGAGAGAGGGAAAGTGAGAAAACAAGTCACTAGGTCTGGGACTCTAACTGTGGTCGGCTACGTGGGAGTATCTAGCGCCTTAACCACCTCACCACCAGCTGGTCCCAATATATTTTCCCAATAAGACTAAACTCATCTCAACAAATGATATACAACCAACCCATATCGATGGGAATGAAAACAATTCAGGTGCATTGATACTAACATTTGACTACATCCTTAAATTATATGGCAGTATTCTTAACTAACTAAATTACTTTTGCTTTGATATTAAAAATACCTAAGACCGGTTAAATAGATCAGAATTTAGTAATAGAACCACTCTAAAATTAAAGTCTATGTCCTAATCTCCAGATAATCCTAAATTGATCTACTTTATACCTCTAAAGACTTGGTTTATTAAACAAACTATCATGTGGAGGCTGTGAATCTCAGTCCTAAATTACAGATATACAAGGATATTCCACTCCTATGTTTTCTATGATATCAATTTAATTTTGAGGTTAATAAAATAATGTTTATGATTTCAGAGTCTTCTAAAAGGCATGTGTATGTGTGTGTGTGTGTGTGTGTGCGTGTGCGTGTGCGTGTGTGTGTGTGTGTGTGTGTGTGTGTTTTGGGCCAATAACAGGGAAAGGACGACTGGGGTTGTTTTAGGCACTTTGGTTGCTGTATAACATATCCCCTAGATTGGGTGACTTAAACAACAGAAATTTATTTCTCACAGTTCTGAGGACTGAAAAGTCCAACTTCAAAGTGCTAGCAGATCAGTAGGTAATAGACCAATACCATTATCTTATTTAAACTCGCCACATTTATTTATTGTATAGTAAATAAAGCAATGACTCCAGTGACCTACAACTTTTAAAAACAAGTGTTGGAGCAATCAAAACTATAGAGTAACAGTTGTTAAGATCATCTGTGCTCCAAGTTTGGAGAGACCACTTACTGTGATAATATTTAATCTGTTACTTTATTGGTTTTGTCATTTTATAAAGGATTGACAAAATAAAGTACCATATAGCTTGTAAGGTTAAATGAGTTAATGTTCTTGGGACAGTAAGGTCCATATGACAATGTGCTGACAATAGTCTAACCAACATAGGAGTCATGCAGAGATAGTGGGTCAATGTTATGGAGCCATTCTATGAATAACGTGGTTTGTCACTCAGTGGAAGTCACTCTCACCCTGCCCATAAGGGCTGGGCAGATCGACATTCTCAGAAAAGTATTGCTCCATTGTTTGTTGGTGACAGTTGCCTACAGTCAAGATTTCTTTCCATGTGTGTCTCAACTAGGGCTTTGTTTCCATCCAGCACAACTGTTGAGCTCCCACTGAAAGGAAATGACACCATTTTGGAAATCATGATGGAAGAGAGAGTTCATAAAAAATAACTTTGTGATTCCCATAGTTACAGAACTTAACTCCCTTTCTAATCAGCTACCTTCCTCTTTCCCCATGAATGGGAATGTTTTTGAGTTGTATGTGGTGTTTTATGGTCTCCTTTAGGATGAGAGCAAAAGCAGTGGAAAGGCAGATCTCTAGATGAAGAGAGAGAGACTGCTTCACCAAGGCCTGGATGACTGGCTCCCTGCCTCTATCTCTTCCTTTTCTCTTTCTTGCAAATAATTGGTTATAAAAGTATGAGCAGTTTGAGCCTGATGGTCTCCCTCATTCCTGTCCCCCAAATAAAACAGGGTTTAGTGTTGAATTTGTGAGAAGCTCTTTTCTATCTCTCTTACTCTGCTTAAGTCCAGATCACATGGGAAAGAATATAAGAATAGAAATAGGACAGGCCTGGCTCCTTGCATGGTCTTAATAGAATGTTTCCATCTGGAACTCCATAAATCAGTGATAGTAGACCCCCAAGTGATGCAGACTCACTGAAATTCACTGTGAGAATGGCTTCTTTTAAACTGAGGGCTTGGAAACACTTTTTTGTTAGTATGATAGATAATGCTACTACCTTTATGAAGCCTTTCCCCCAAAATGGGAAAAACTGGAAGATGTGAGCAATTGTGTGAGTCATAAATAAGGAAACATACATGAATGATTAGGCAAGGAGTGAGCTTGTTTCCCACTAATGTTAACGGGAAACAAATTAACATGTTACTGCTGTTTAGGAGAGGGTCCTTTGCTGTGTTTGGAATTCTTTTACAAATGTGGAAGCAAACATGTAAAGAGTATAAAAGATGTTTTATTTTTGCCAAAATGTTGCTTTTACTTCTCAAAACCCCAAAAAAATCTTCCCCAAAATAACTTAAATTTTAGAACACTCATCTGTTTCTACAAAAAAAAAAAAAAATCTTGATGAAAGACATACATGAATCAATTCATTACCATTCATAAAATTCTAAAGTATACACACTGCATTTTAGAAAAAGTTGAAAAGAAATTCCATTAAACCAACTGAAATAAATGTTTGCTGTTAAGAGTTAGTTTCACTTTTCACCCAGAGCAGAGCACAGCTGCCCCAGCACCTGGACAAGACTGAGGTGGTTGGTGTCAGACTTGGTAGAGGTTGCCTGGCTCCTGAAGAACAGCCTTGGTTATGGCTTTAAGTTTGGTGAAAGGAGAAATAGTAAAAATGTCCATATGAATTTGTACAGTGAAACTCCATATAAGAAGTAGTCTCATTGGAACCAGCAGGTGGCATGGAAGGTAAAGTGCTGGATCTCATGGCAGCTGCACAGTTCAAGTCCCATGCAGGACACATGTGTATGTGTACCCAAAATCCTAAGAGGAGATTAGAGGAGAAGGAATTACAGTATGACCACACTCCTTGGGGGTGATTTCTCACTCCCTCCTCATACTCTCTCTGGTAAGCACACATGCCCTATAACAAAAAAAAAAAAAAAAAAAAAAAAAAAAAAAAAAAAAAAAAACTAAACTAAAATTTAAATAAAATAAAGTAAGAGTCTTATATTTTCCAAGAATTTTATTTTAGAAAAGTCCTATTTTTATCTCATGATGAATGTGTGTGTGATGTATTCTTTATTTTCCTTTTGCAAATATAACATGTGTTACTTGCCTCATCTTCAAGTTTCTAAAATTACTTTTGCTTACATACTTTTTTTTTTTTTTTTGAGAAAGATTTTTGCTATAGGGCAGATGTGCTCACTGGAGAGACAGAAAGCGAGAAATCATCCCCCAGGGCAATGACCACACCACAATCCCTTCTCCTCCATTCTCCTCTCAGGATTTTGGGCATGCACGCACACACGCCTGGCCTAAGTTTTAAGCCACTGGGGTCTGGGACTTGAACCATGGTTGACTATGAGGGAGTCCAGCAGCATAACTATTACTCCATCTGCTAGTCCTGGACTTTTACTTATATTCTTAAACCAGTTTACCATGTATTTTCAGCTTTGGTATAGAGTGATAAACACTCAACCAATTAATGACTATTTGTGTAAGGTCACCACTTTTATGCCACAAAACTTGGAGGAAAGAAAAGTAAATCCAGGAAGGCTTTCAGAGGAAAGTGAGTCTGGCTCTGAAAAAGAATGGAAGTGGAAAAACAGCAGAACAGAGTTTGGAGGTGCCTAACACTTCATTCAACATGTTACTCTGACATATTTGCTCTGAATGAAAGGATAATATTGCCATATTAGTTTTCCAAATAAAGGCATGAAAAACAGCAAGGTTAAATAACTCTCAATACTTCATTGTAAATGGATGTTAAATAACTCACAATCCTAAATGTAAGCTGTGGGTTTCAGACATGCCTCCTCTCCTAACTTACTTATTTCAGTAGTCTTCTAACACACTTGCCAAACCAACAGAGTGAGTTTTCGTAGCACACCTACAAGGCTCTTCCCTTTGTCTACTTGGTGCTTCAAAATATTCTGTGGTCATTCTTGCACATGTACTGTAGTAACAAACACACTACCTACTTATACTCACAGACATGCTCACCTTCTTTTGGTGTTTTCAAGTGTGTGTTCCTTCTGTCTTGTATGTCCTCAGCTATCTCAAAAGAATGGACAGTACTTGTTTGAAAATTTTCTACCTCTACATAGGCTTTTTAAAAAAGATTTATTAATTGAGAAACAGCTACCCTTGACTGAGTAGTTCACCACCATCCTATCCCAAGACTTCTAGCCAGCCAGAGTGAAGGGCCTACACAGGCACACCTGGCGTGTTCAGAACAACTGTGGATCCAGATCCTGAACCTTCCCGCATGCCCTACTGACTGTGCCACTGTGGCCGGGCCACAGGAAGCCATTTCTCCCTTGTTCATCCTAGCACAGATATGTGCTTTCTCAGATATTTTTCCCTCCACCATGAGTTCCTATCACATGGAAATGTAATTATTTTGTGCCACTGTTCTCTCTTCTCTGCGTGGGAGAGTGAGTCCTTTAGAGGCAGATCTTATTCATCTTAGTATCCTTGTGCCAAATACAGCACGCACTTAGCATTGGTATATGGGGGATGCTCAATAAATATTCCATGGAACAGTGAATAATTATGGCATGAGTTATGATGGTTCTCAAACTATTTCAGTAAGACTAAGTTAGAAGAGAAAACTTAGACTTCAAATATGAGTGATTTAGTCTATGTCCTAAGCTGATAATTCTCACATATAAAAACTGGGATTGTCCTTCTTGTCTGGTAAAGGAGCCAGATCCAACATGGCCAACCATGCAGTTAAAATCTTTGATCTAGAGACCGTGGAAGCTTACCAGGCACACCTGCATGTGAGCTCCCAAATCCTGAAAGGATGGAGCAATGGATAGGAAAGGATTGAGGCACAATCTTGTCCCTTTAAGGTGTTTTTGTTTTTGTTCTCTCTCTCTCTGTGGCGAGTGGATGCACTCTCTGACAAATTAAATTTTTAAAAAAGGAAGAAAAAAATCAGCTTTAGCTTTTGTCTCTGTCTCTTATTCATTAAACAGGAAGTTACTGGAGATAAGTATTTTTATTCTTTCTTTGTTTCTACAATCTACTTCCAACCTCACCAGACTGGAACTTTAGATTGAAAAGCATCTCAGGTATCGAGACTCATATAAACTCCGTCCTCATTTTTTATGATCAACAGGCGTTCTATGCATGTTTAATGAGCAGTGGTTGTGGTTGACCTTGTGTCTTTTAATCAGAAATGATGCAAATATTTCTCTTTTACCTACCTAGATGCAACTGTGGTGATAACTGATGGAGCCTCTTCATGCTGTGAACTCTCTGACGTCCCCCAGGACTCCCCTTCTAGCATTTGCACAGGTTTCATGGACTTAATGAAATTTTTCTAAGACAAGCGCTGCTTGCTTTTCATCACAAGATGTCAGACTTTTTGATGCTGTGTGCCTGCCTGAAGATTGGCTTTTCATGTGCGTAGTAGGAAATTAAGCTAGACATTCACTACTTTTGAGTTTCTCAGAAGCACAGTTTGGTGCCTGAGTTGCTCATATTTTAAATGAATTACATTCCTAACTGCTGAAAAGTAAAGGGTTCCCTGGAGACAAGAGGGGGAAATTGCAAGTTTCTTCATGAACTCTCCAGGGACGCTTCCTCTACCATGGTCAGCATAGACTAAACTAATTACATAAAATAAGCTATTTCATTTCTTATGCGGTCATTTTCACCCATTTCCCTAGGGCTTTACCAATCTGGCAGAATTTTCCAAGCTTCCAAAAACCCAGGTGCTGCTTAGGGGCTCCCACCCTTCTCCTAAGCCATGGGCAATGCATATAGTCTCTTAGTTTTTTCTTAGCGTACTGTAGGGAGTTACTCGCATCCCATCTGCTAATCAGAACTTGTTGAATCATTGGCCAACTTCATTGTATACTAGTATGTCTAAAGCTCAGCATTTAGAATGAATATATGTGAAACTTGCAAAATACATTTTTAATGGTCCTACGAGTTCAGAATTCATGATGTTTCCTTAGGGTGAACCCTTACCTAAAGAGAGTCCGGGAGCCTACAGCATCTGCTGTTTGATTGTAGAGTCCACATAAAATATGCACTCACTATCTTGCTGCAATAATTTCCCTCCTGCCACTCTCTTTCCTGGTTATGCAGGCATCCATAGTTCCACGTGATTTTATGTTAATAAAAGTAATCTCAAAGATTTTCTCCCAAATGGATTGATGGCTCTGATTCCTGAATAAGAGGGAAACCATTATTGCAAGAATAAAACCAGAGGTTTCTTGCCCTCATCTCACTTGCCCTGCACACTAAGACACCTAACCAGTTGTCTTACCTTGGGCTACTTTAACGAGGTCTCTAGACTGGGTGGCTGAAACAGCAGACAGTTCTGGAGCTAGAAAGTCTAAGATTAAAGTACCAGCAGAAGCAGTTGCTGTGCAGGTTGATGGTTTGCTGATCACCTTTTAATTGTGTCCATGCATAGTGTAATTCAGTCCATAGCACCGCATTTGGGCCCGCTATGTCCCATCAGATCCCTGGCAGAGAGAACCTGCCTCTTCAGAGCTCACAGTCTGCACTGGGGGTCAGGAGCCAGCTCACCAGATCCTGGTAACCCACACCCAGAAAAGTCTTCTGTTACTCTCCAGTCATTCTGGAGGGAATTCTCAAAATAACAGCATCTCCCAACCACGACTAATTAGCAGTGAGATTTGCCCAGACTACCCTGAGAGAGGAACTTCTCAGAAGCAGAGATAGAATAAGGGTACTGCTCCTGCTCTGTGTTCTGTCAGGTCATGGACGTAGGTACACCCGTTCTGCATCTCAGCATTGGGTCTTCCTCCAGCAGGGGATTAATTACTCTTGCAAGGGAATAACTCATGTGTGTGTGTGTGCTTTCTTTTATTATTTTTTATGAAGTTTCTGTGCTTTTAAAATCATTTTATACATTCCTGAATTATATTCATTCGGAGGAAGTCCTTGAGGACAGAGCCTTGTCCTCTGTGTCCTGCGGCAGTGCCCAGCACTCCGCAGCGCATTACAACATTGATCGATGACAAGGATACTCTCCTCATGCGAGGTTGAGACTGTTTTCAGGGTTTGATTCTTAGGAACATTTTCTTTTTAATTTTATCAACAGCAGATCTCTTCTACATCTAAGAATAAACATTTCCAGGTCAACAATGATAATCATCATTTTCATGGGATATTCCCAAACAACAGTTCTGCATGCACATGGCCTATTAGGTTTCCTTATTCTTTGGATCAATTAAAAAGCAATTATATTTGAGAGACATTACAAAATAAGGTTATATGTTACCAGACTGGATGCTTATCATTAATTTTTAGTGATATTATTTGCAAATGTTGTGTTTACCTTTTGAAATCATTAGGTTCCAATTTAATTCTTGAATAACTTTTAGGCCACTAAAGAAAGAGGCCATATGCCTTCTCTTTTACAGCATGATACCTGAGTTGATCAAAGATTGCACCTATAATCAAAAATGCTTCTCCCCAGTTCGGCCCCAACAAGGTCAGGTTTGA
Source organism: Tupaia tana (assembly GCA_026018925.1). Lineage (NCBI taxonomy): Eukaryota > Metazoa > Chordata > Mammalia > Scandentia > Tupaiidae > Tupaia > Tupaia tana. The sequence continues at coordinate 104,529,733 of JAKSZU010000005.1, read as the reverse complement.
GTCACCCCACGCAGAGGTTTATATATTAATTTCCAGCAACTACTGTAACAAACCACCACAAAGTCAACTGCTGAAAACAACAAAAAAAATCTATTCTTTCACAGTCGGGAGGTCAGAAGTCAAAGACCTATACTGTTGGTCTGAAATCCAGGTGCAGACAGGAAGACATTCCTTCTGGTGGTTCCGGGGGAGACTCTGTCCCTGCCCACTTACAGCCCCTACTGGCTCTTTCCCTCTCCTCTGACTTCACTTTCTGTTCTCCATGCGTGTCAAATCTCCTTCTGCCTCTCTCTAAAGGCATCTGCGGTAGCATTGAGGCCCACTTGGATAATCCAGCATCATCTCCCATCTCAAGATCTTAACCACATTTGCAGAGACTGTTTTTCCAAGCCATTTTTGGAAATATTAGACTATGATATCTGTGGAGAACATCATTCAAACTACTATAGACATGCAAAAAATTTTTTTTAAATTAAAATAAAATATAAAAAAGGAGTAAAAACTAAGAGAGGTGATTTGCAACAATATCCTTGGGACCTTGACATGAAACGCTAACTACATTAATGCTAGGTGTGTTTGTAACCACAGAAGATAATGCTTGGAATTCTGGCAGCAAGCACTTTGGCACCAGCAGGAGGAATTTCAGGTCTGGACATTGAACAAGAGAAACCTCAGCCCACCAACTGGCATTGGTGACTGTCCTATGGAGAGTGGCAGCTGTCATTACACTCAGTATTGGACAGTGGCAAGGGTGTAATTCGTAGATATTAGTAGACAGACTTATGATTCCTTCTTTGGGATGAAGAGCAGATATTACAAAAGTCATTGAGAAGAAACAAGGAAAAATAACAAATGCTCAGCAGAGAATAAGACAACTATCCTGAGGAGTACCCAAGGGATCTTCTAAAAACAGATATCCTAAGAATGTCCCAAAATTATTTGAAAGAATATAGAGTGAGCCCAGATTTTCAACATGATATAGAGGAGTAAAGTCTGAAACACACTCTGATATACATTTGCCTCACAGACGTGTTGAGTTTGAAACAGTGACATAACTATCTTAGGCTCTTTTGTTTCTGTACACTTTGAGATCAGATCTTTGTGTGATTTCATTCCTAGACTTTGATGGGGGCCATTCATAGTCACCATGTCTTTACACAAAGAATTTAGATTAGTTTTCTTTACTGTCCAGCTTTCAGTCAAGAAAGTTGCCGCATGGGTAAACCACTGGCTTCACACCAGCAGCTTCCCATGAAGATGTTTTAGATGCATTTGATTTTATCGGAAGAAATTTTGAGAGGCCTCTCCATGAGCTGCCCACTGGACACTCCCCCCAGTCAGTAGGGGGTGTGGCGTTCCTGCCTCTGCCATGGTGTGGGCTACGTCCAGTAGGACCTACTATCCTCTCTTATTCCTCCTGGCCACCATGGTGTGGGCTACGTCCAGTAGGACCTACTATCCTCTCTTATTCCTCCTGGCCACCATGGTGTGGGCTACGTCCAGTAGGACCTACTATCCTCTCTTATTCCTCCTGGCCACCATGGTGTGGGCTACGTCCAGTAGGACCTACTATCCTCTCTTATTCCTCCTGACCACCATGGTGTGGGCTACGTCCAGTAGGACCTACTATCCTCTCTTATTCCTCATGACCACCATGGTGTGGGCTACGTCCAGTAGGACCTACTATCCTCTCTTATTCCTCCTGACCACCAGGACTCTCTGGACGGGACGTTGACTGACTATCTCACACAGTTTAGCTCTTAACTCTATCCTTATGATACATTACAAATGTTCCATAATAAAAATTATTTGCTCTCTATATTTTAAGGTAACCCATACAATCCAATGTCTTCTGCACAGAAGAAATTCAATCCAAAAGTGACATCATTACATTTAAAATTTTATACCCAGGGTCTTGCATGTAATAGGTGCTCGATAAATACTTTTAAAATGGAACAATTGAATATAGAGAGTCATGTACATTACTGATTAATAGGTAAGATTCTGGAATCAAAAAATCCTAAATTCACTTTTTAGTTCTCCTGATGATAGAAATATTTGAAACCTTTGAAAAAATTTGAAAAAACTGTTTCATCTCAATTCTTATCACAACTAAATGTTAGATATTAACATACACTTCCTTCACACAAATTGCTAAACTATCCTTTGTAAATGTCTTTTTCTTAATGGAATATGTCCCTCTCTGTTTTCCCCCTCACTAGAGCTCATGCCAGGAGAAACATATCAAATGTGACGGGTCAGGAATGAAGCTGGCGAGCCAGGAGTAGAGTACTAAAACCGAGTTGGGAACTAATTTGGAGAGGGATGGCTAGGGGCCAGCTACTCAAAGAAGAGAAATGAAAGTGCAAGTGAGCTAATGTGAAAGGCAGAACTGGGGTCAAGATCAACGAGAGAAGACGATGGCTGGGATCACAGTGGGACTGAGCGGTGGAGCTAGGGAAGTCCTGTGTCAAGGTCCTGGCAAGAGGGCTCATCTCCACTAGAGAAAGCAGCCTGTCCTGGCAGTCGCAGTAGCACGGTTGGGGAATGGAGGCGGCCTTGGCCAACTTGGGATATTATCCACCCCCCGCTTATTCAAAGCTACACAATCTGATCACAACAAAGCTAGGCTTTACTACTGCCATTCAGCAAGAGGAACACAGGGAAAATTTCCCCCGAGAGATGCGGGATCATGGTAAAGTGCATTCAGTCATGCTATGTCCATCTCGTTTTTTTTATTTTTTAAGATAATTAATTAAATCAAGTGGTTTATATTTCTTATACCCCAAAAGTTTTATGTGCCTTTAGGAGAAAAATTTACATTCACTGTGTAAGACGTGTGGTAGTATCCGCTCAGTGCCTGGCTCCTATGACCCATCTAAACGAAAAAGCCTTCATGGAAGTGCAACCCACTGTGTTCCCAAGCATGTCCTGAAGGGCTCTATGAGACATGCTTATTTGGGTCATTTGGCTTCCCTAACCTTGTAGGGGCAATTAGACTTAATGAGCTTTCAGAATAATTGGGTAGTATAAACAGAGAAAGGAGGTTCTGGAATCTCTAGAAACAATGATTCATTGGACTTCAAAGGGGGCAGCTGAAAGATGTGTTTTAAGGCAGAAGACTCCAGGCAAGAGATACACATGGCATATGGTAAAATGCCAGTTTCAGATGTAAAGGTGTGCTATACATCATGAAGTAGCATTGGTGTTTTTCAGTGAAGAAATGGGGCAAGGTCTTACCTGTCCTGTAACGCTTGAATTGTGCAAGCCATATTCCCTCGGAGAGGTTCAGTTTTAACAGTTTTGTGGTAGAATAAATCAGTTGCTTGGCTTATTTCACAAGAATATTAGATAATAAGCAAATGCTTTAATTTATTTAGAAAAAGACATGCATGTGGAACCAGATTCAAGTTAGTCTTAATGTTTGTCATAGCTACTGAGTACTCTGAAATGAGTATAAAGTTCCTAATCTCAAAAAATGTAAAGCCAGTGTGTCATAACATTTTCATTGGACTACTTATGTTTATAGCCCTTTCCAGTGGGAATATGTACCTAATTTGCATAAAATTATTCAATCCCAGAACGTCTCTATGATTAGGGGTATTCATACTGAAGAAACTATTTTGGTGGGAACTGATGAACAACATGTTATCAGTGTCAGCAGGTACAAGTCTATATTTACTTTGAATTACAGATTGATCAAAGCAATGCTTGGAAGCTGCATGATCAACTCTTGATGCAATTTCAATGGCCATAAGTAACGACTCCTCTTAAATGCATGACTGGTTTGTAGATATATATAAGGTATCTGTTAGACATAGTCATAAGAAGTATATGCCATATCATTTAAACATTTAAGCCACTTACAATATCTAAAGAAACACTTTCTTTAAAAATATTTTCCTTTGACCATCATTTCATAATGTTCATGAAAATGACATGTTCAATTAAAACTGCAGACATAGATTAATAAAAACAACAGCTTGTTTTGAACCCGAAACCAGTCGATATCAGCGTAAATGACATAGTTGTCTACAGTGCAGGTATCCGGTTTCCTGTAGAGCCACTTGGCTGGCCAAGGCCATTCAACCTGAAACATACCCAGACTGAGACAGCCATGCATACCCGCAGGGGTTCGTGGAGGGCCTTAAGTGGGATCTCCAGCCACAAAGGCAATCGGGCACCAAGCCAGGGATTTCCTCGTAGCCTACCTGTGGGGCATACATCACTCTAATGGATTGAAAATTAATGTATTTTTAATTCCAGTGTTCTTTAACCTCTGCAGATATCATTTTCCCCAATCTGGAAATCTGGGAAGTCTTGGGGAAAAAAAAATAAAAAAGAAAGCTGACAAATTAGCAGCTGACGGTAGGCTTATTGAATTGTACTTGTTGCCCTGACATTGAGTAATGATTTGAGATTAGACACCATACATTTTTCATATACTTCATAATAGAGTCAAATTACTTGTTTTACATGTTTTATTGCTGTACATTTTCTGTGGCCAAATTTTACACTATTGAACTTACTTGACTTCACAAACTAAAATAGTTTCCACTTAGCTTGGCACTCAAGACTTTCCACCAAATCTCTCTGCTCCATGCTCACCTCCCAGCTTTAAAAGGACTTCAGCTTCCCAGTACAGCACATCCTTGTCCTTGTACCATGCCAATTCTATCTCATGATGCTTTCATCCGCCTGATGTTTTTCTGGAGGTCTCTAACAAATTTTAATTCAATTAGACACACATGTATTGATCCACAAGCCCATTACAGGGTGTGATTCAGAGATAGTACACATTTGTGTTTGTAAATAAATGATGAAATGGCATGTACAAATGTTTTCTTAAGTGCCGTGGGGCATAGAAAAATGGAAAGGATATGATCTTTAACCTTAAGAAAATCACAAGCTAGACAGGAGACAATGATGTAAACAACTAACTATTAAAATCATATGAAATAAGTTTCATAATGGTGAAGTTGACATATGAGGCTTGTCTAAAAGATGCAAGCAAAACTGGGAGTTGAGGGAAGATTTGTAAGAAGACATTAATTATAATAATTTCAGGACATTGCTATTTCATGATTAGAAAGGGCATGCCAGCTTCAGGAAAAATATGAGCCATTCCTTATGGTATGAAACATGACGGGAGTATTGAGAATGTTCAGAGCAGGTTGCTTGGGTCTCCTTCCTTCAAGATCATAGCAGAGCTCACTCTATCATGAAGTTTTCTCAAAACTCCCACTCATTCCCCCCCCCGCCCCCCCGCCTTGTTCCTTCCACTCCACAAGCACTTGCTTATTTAACCATAGATGTATTGGCCAGGTTGGGGGAGCTGAGTTGCAGGATCATGTCGCCTTTAAACCTCAGTCATCTCACCCAATGAATATGTGTTTCTCACTTAGGCTCCAAGGCCTTCGGAGGCAGCAGGCAGTTGGCCGCACATGGTCCTTTCTGACTGCTCCAGCAACCGTGGTGTCTCCTCTGCATGCAACCAAGATGAGCTTGTGACAAGTCTCACATCAAGCCATGTTTTGTGACTGTTACTATCCACACAGCTCCCCAGTATAGAAAGAAACTGGGGAAGGGAGCAATATTGTGAACAGAGAGAAGTCTGGGAAAGCTTCATGAGCGCACAATACTGTGTCTGATGACACTCGGTACAAACTTAATTAACATAGCACTGGTGACATGCCCAACACATCTGACACCAAAGTAGGTCATGCCTCAGCATGTCTGGCAGTAGACCACACAACTTCAGTGGACACCAGTAAATGATCTATAGTGTAAAATAAGGGCAAGTAAAAAAATTCAGAGTGGGGACCAGCAGTTAGCGTAATGGCTATGTCGTTGGACTCCCACATAGTCGACTGCAGTTCGTGTCCCACACCCAGTGGCTTAAAACTCATGCCGGGCGTGTGTGCGTGCGTGCCCAAGATCCTGAGAGGAGAATGGAGGAGAAGGGATTTCGGCGTGGCCATCCCCCCTGGGAGGTGATTTCGCATTTTCTGTCTCTCTGTCTGTCTGGCGAGTGCACGCGCCCTATAGCAAAAACCTCTAAAAAAAAAAAAAAAATTCAGAGCAACTTTCTGTAGGGTTTTATATAGCTGTTATTAATACACGAGTAAAAATCATAAATGTATATATTTATTTAATTGTAGGACACAAAGGGGGAAAGAAACACAAGTTTTTTTTTTTTTTTTTTTTTTTTTTTTTTTTTTTTGAGAGGTTTTTGCTATAGGGCGCGTGCGCTCGCCAGACAGACAGAGAGAGACAGAGAGACAGAAAGCAGGAAATCACCCCCCAGGGGGGATGGCCACGCCGCAATCCCTTCTCCTCCATTCTCCTCTCGGGATCTTGGGCACGCACGCACACGCGCCCGGCGTGAGTTTAAGCCGCCGGGTCCGGGACTCGAACCGCGGTCGACTACGTGGGAGTCCAGCGACATAGCCATTACGCTAACTGCTGGTCCCAAACACAAGTATTATTTCATAGTTTTTATGTCTCTCTAACAAACTTACATTCTATCCTTTGAATATAAGTATATTATATATTATACAGTGTTTGGCAAATAATTACCTAGTAACTGGTGAAAAGATTTTAATAAAACTAATGTGATGACAAATATACATGTGATTATATGAGCAAAAGGAACAATTCGGACAAGTTCTAAATTAGAAAGCACTAAAGGAGGCCTTTAATTTTCTTAATTGTTTAGTTTGAAAATAAAATAACAGCTAAAAGAAAGAATATTTTATACTTTTAACATACTCAATTTCATGGAAGTAGGTCATACGAAAAATAAAATTTGTACCTTCTGCCCAGAAATAGCACCTTGCAGTTTCTAGTTTGTTTCAAGTTTTAAATTCTAAATACAAACAAAGCTTAGTTAGAGTATTAAGAGTAGGTAATATAAACTAAAAAATTGAAATAAGTCAAGTCTTATTTTTTAGACTTTGTTATCACTGTACTAACATTGCTTATTTGAAATGTAGCATTAACTGTAGAAATATGTGGTACTTGGGACCAGTGGATGGTGTGATGGTTACATTGCTGAACTCCCACATAGTCCATGGTCTGAATCCCAGACCTGGTGGCTTAAAATTCATGCTGACTGGGCGTGTGTGCCCAAGATCCTGAGAGGAAAGTGGAAGAGAAGGGACTGTGGTGTGGCCATCCCCTTAGGGGGTGATTTCTCACTTTCTGTCTTTCTGCCTCTCTGTCTCTCTAGCAAGTGCACATGCCATTTAGCCAAAATCTATTAAAAAAAAAAAAAAAAAAAAAAGGAAGAGAAATATGTAGTACTATGTGAGGACACCAACAGCTCATTTCAAACCGTTGTGCACTAATCTGTTAAAACACAAGCGTTTGGGACCAGCAGTTAGCGTAATGGTTATGTCACTGGACTCCCACGTAGTCAACCGCGGTTCGAGTCCCGGACCCGGTGGCTTAAACTCACACCAGGCGCGTGTGCATGCGTGCCCAAGATCCCGAGAGGAGAATGGAGGAGAAGGGATTGCGGCGTGACCATCCCCCCTGGGGGATGATTTCTCACTTTCTATCTCTCTGTCTCTCTCTGTCTGTCTGCCGAGCACATGCGCCCTATAGCAAAAACCTCTCCAAAAAAAGGGAAAAAAAAAAAAAAAAAACACAAGCATTTGACTGAGCCCCACTGAGACTGAGACTAACTGCATAAGGATGAATTACTTAAATTAATTTTTAAATAGAAAACAGTATTTAATAAGGGAAAACTAATGTTATGCTAATTTACAGGATACGCACACGGAGTAAAACCTCAGCTCTGGCATGGCATTGCTCAGCCTGTGGACCCACAGATGTCTCGCACTCCACACCTCAGGGACACCGCTAGGATCGTAGGGCGAAGGTCATAATAAAAAGTGGTCAGCTTCCAGTCGGTTTTATTATTGCTTCTAAACCCCCCGCAGCCCCTGGGGGCTAGGCTCCCATGCTTGGTGTTTTTGGTGGGTCGCTGCACCAGCCATGACGGAGACCTTTTCGCACTATCCAGGAATCTTAGATGATGCTGAGGAATTATGTTGGCATTTGTTTTCGCTCTGAAAGAATAAGAATAAAAACCCAAGGACTGTCGTACCTAGTCAAGGAACGTAATGAAACACAGCTGTGTGTGAGCAAGTGCACCAGGGTGTTCTGATCCAGTCTCTGGATCTTAAAGGACAAAAATGATGTCTAAAAACCCCATTTTTCAAAGAACACCTCAAGATATAGCTATGTTAAGCAAAGTCAATTCATAAGTTTTCTCGCTGGTGATCACATGTACGCTACAGCAAATTAAAAACTAAGGGCCAGCAGGAGGAACGGTGGTTGAGGCACTGGACACCCACATGGTTGAACGCCGTTGCAGTTTGAATCGCCATCCTGGAGGCTGGCTTTCTTGCTTTACCTTTCTTTCCCTCTGTCTCTCTATGGCCAAATTAAAAAAAAAAAAAAAAATCATAATAATAACAAATGGAATTAAATAAATAATTGTAAGAAAATAATAAATAAATAAAATAATCCTAAAAACCAAAACTCATGCTCAGTGCATGTGTGTCCATGTCCAAAATCCAGAGGAGAAGGTACGAAGAGGACAGTAGCGTGGCCACCCCCTCCAGGCAGTGGTACCCACTCTCCCGTTCTCTGTCTCTCTGTCTCTCTTCAGTGAGCACATACGCCCTATGGCAAAAAGCCTAAAAAAATAAGAAAGCAAAATTATATTTTAACACACCAATATACACATACAATTGGATAAAAATGCCAAGTGAGTAAGAGAAGAAACCAATGAGAAATCTCATGAATATGAATATGAAAGAGAATAACAATGAAGGCAAATAAAATGTATTATTAATCAAAAAGCTAAACTCTTTTACAATCATAATTTTTGGATCAGCCTTTTCCACTTAATAATATTATGAAAATCCACTTTCTATAAAACAAGAAATAGATATTTGAATTCTAATAAACTATTTATTCTGTGACTAAGGAGGGAACAAGTTTTATATCATTTTAGAAGTCAGACAAAACAGACATATATAGGCTCTATATTATCTTTATATTAATTGCATTAATAAGTTATATATTAAACAATAAAACTAGTAAGTCAGAATATTAAATATCTTTCACAAAATAGGTATTTGAAAAATATTATGAGGTGTAGTTAGGTAGTTGAAGGCCTAGTACTGTTCAATATTTTTGTTTGCTAGTTCAATTATGCTCATCCGTAAGCAGTTTTTAAATTATCTGATATATCAATATGATTTATATTGACAAAATCGCTATTCAAGTTTTGCAAGGTAGTCATAAAATCTAGACACAGAAGTAAATTAACTTGATAAATGGTCAACATCACATTACATTATACTATTTATACAGTGGTCTCATTATAAATGCATAGTTTATATGAACAACTTTTTAAGGAACAAAGTACATTAATAAATTATTTTTATCAATACCTGAAAATGGATTTGATGTTCTATTTTGGATAGTTTTTGTGTTTGATTTTCTGATTTTCAGTGAATGAATATGAGCTTTTGGCATATTTTATTAGATGCAAGCAAAGAATTTCTACCATATAAAATCAAGTTCTTAATAAATAGAAAAAATTTAAAAATGTGTGTTTCAAGATTCTATGGCCACTTTTGTAAATATTTTTATTACTAGTGCAAAGCATTTTAAGACTATCATTAGTAGTTATTGTGGTAAAAGCTGTTTTATTCAACTGTTTAGGAACGTTTTCAGAACCTTGAGGGTATTCAGGACTTCCTGGGGTACACAGGTAAGTTGGGGTTCATGGGTTCATCTCCCACTCTGAATTCCCATATCTACTCTTCTGAAAACTGCACTGTCTCAAAATTCTTTGAGCAGAGATACCGTCCTCTTTTTTCTTTCTTTGTTTCCCTTTTTAACTGTCCTTTCCATTAACAAGGAGTGGCATACTTTCTCCAGAATAGGTGAGTGGCACTCTTCTATACTTTTGTTCATCGTGAGGAAAAGATGGCCAGGCTGGCCACTGAGCCCCGAGGACGGACTGTGACAAGGTGAGTTGATCCTGAGCTGTTCTGACTTTCAGTGGAGTGCAGAATTCACCTGTAGCACATAGGTAGCTTAGGGACACAGTCCAGCAGATAGCGAAACACAAGCACCTGTATGTAACTTCCTCGGGGACCCGCCCTTTGGTCTAGCACCCGCATGCATGCTCCTGAGAAGCAGTGAGAACTTCCTTTCCTATTAATGATTAGCTAAGTGAAATTTATTGCATAGAACAAGGAAGTTTACTCTGTTTTGTAGTTTTCAGGTTCACACAGTCACAATGAACAATGAGCTGTAAGAGGAATAAAAACAGGTGAACTCTCCGGAATATTAAAAATAGACAAATGACCTGTTTGCTGACACCCAGTTAATATAAATGTCTTACAGTCTTTGATGTTTCTATGTCCTGTCTCATCACTAAAAGATGGCACTATTTGACTGAGTATCATAGTCTAGAGTTTAAAACCAGATTAAGAATTGCTATAAAATCAAAGGTAATATTTGGTCTATGACTGTTTTAAGCAACTGGGAAGATGTGAATGTAAGCTTGAAATCCCTGAGGAGGGAACTCCTCCATGTTTTCTCCATTCTGAAGAATCCAAAGAACATAAGAGATGCTTCTAGAGCGTTTTTTAAATATATTAAACCAGGAGTCCACTAACTAGACTCCATGAACCCAACACTACCTACTGCCTATTTGTAAATAAAATTCAACTGGATTACAGCCACAGCCACAGCCACACCCAGTTATGTATCCTGTGACTTCTTTTGTCCTATCATAGTAAAACTGAGAAGCTGCAACAGAGATGCTATAGCCCGATAAGTTGTTTTTGTTTGTTTGTTTTTTAATTTGCTAAAAGGTATAGCACCCACTAATGAGGGACATAGAAAGTGCGAAAGGGGAAGTAAGAAATCGCTTCCTACGGGGGATAGCCATATTGCAATACGTCTCCTTTGTTTCTCTTGAAATTTTGGGCACTCATCTGTGTTACTCAAACCACTGGGTACCAGACTTCAGTGATACAATTGACCATGTGAGATCCAGCCACCTTAACCACCATGCCACCAGCTGGGCTCTAATACATCTTATTTCCTAATGATTTTCTCAATATTTGTCCTTTTGCATGTAAAGTCACCCAACTGTCATATTAGACTATAGTCATTCTACTCTAAAATGTATGTTTAAATGCTTTGTAGTACAACTAAATTTGGTCAGTGTCTTCCTATATATAATTTAAAATATTAAAAAAAATAATGGCTACTTTTGTATACTTCTAGTCTCAAAGTAGATTATTAAATGAAATTTCAACCCTCTATCAGAGCTATTAGTTTATGGAGTACCAACGGACATTTTTCCTAATGCATTATTTAAAATAATGCACAGTGTGACAAACTCATGAATTGAACCCTCACATACATATAAGCCTACAGCATTCTTCAAGTAGGATAGAGAGAAAAATCACGGATGTCCCATCAATCACTCATGATTCTTGGCAACACATATGTAGCAAATTGTGTGTGCCAGGTTCATAGATTTAATACAGAGTAAAAATGGTCTTTTCTGTTTTCATGAGGAACATACTCTAGTAGTAGGGGCAAGATAGGAAATCATAGTCATGCTAAATGGTACATGGAAAGCGTATGGTGTTTTAAAAAAAGTCATGAGATGCACCCTTCGCATGTCAATGCAACTCTGGTTAAAGGGAGGGATGTAGAGTGGAGATAAATAGAAGCTCGCCTGAGAGCTGGAGCCGTAGTCAGGCAGAGGTAGAGCAAGCACACTATCACAGGGAAGAGCACTATCAGAGTGCACAGACTAGATGCGGCAGTAAGGCAGGGTGTCCAAACCCAAACTTCCCACTGCATTGACTCCTGAGGACCGTCGTTTGGTGCAGAATGAATTGGAATAAACCATTAATGCCAGTGTCTTGAGAAATGATGGACACCATGTGACCCCAACTGTAGCTAGTAAGTTATTTATAGCATTACTATTTTAAAAAATGCATAATATAAAAACACTTTTAAATGTATTTCAATTGAAAGTGAGAAAGTATAAATATCTAAATACAAGGGTAAAGGTGTGACTTTGAAAATAAGTGATTATGATTATGGAAAAAGTACCTTTTCCTCATGTCCTATATTAACACCATCCTAAGTACGCTAGGGTCCAGCATGACAAAGGAGAAAGACCACACCCTCGGGCCGGTGGACCGTGGTGGGAAGGTGAGCCGGTCTCCATATACATGGGAATGTTGGTCCCATACCTAAATCTCCAGTTCAACCTAGTACCAGCCTGTGCGGGAAGCTCACAGAATATTTTGAGTGACTTGGAGAGCAATTTATTTGTGCCTGGTGTTAATTGTGAGTAAATCTTTATTCAAACCCAAGTCAGTATACATTGAACTGCAAAGATTAAACAACTCTCTTATTTTTTTGTAATAAACAATAGGATCATGCTTAATGTCTGGCTGACCTAATTTATGAGGTTCTCATAAGGACTAAGGAATATTTTATAACATGTAAATGTATTTTGAAAACTCCGTAACATTGAACAAATATAAATAACAGAAAAACTGAGATACAATAAAGTTATATCATTCCTTTCACATGTAAATAAGAAGTTACATTATAAGGAATTGGGAATTTGAAAAAGGAGTCATCCTAAAACAGTTTTTTCCCCTTTTTCTGTTTTTTTTTTTTATCTATTATTATCATAATCTTGTTTATATTACATTGAGTCACATATAACTATACAGTGTATTACACTTCTTTTTCCAAAAGGAATACTATGCATATCAGTCAATATAAAAACATTAAAATCATTTTTTTATCCTTTTTAAAGTTGGCCCTAACATTTCTAATGTGTTGTGTCTCAAATATTCACTAGTTTGTATTATAATTCTTCATCAATGAAGTGGCTTATTTACTGATTTACATAATTTTTTATTCATTCATTTATTTTAATTTGACCAGAGAGAGACAGAGAGAGAGAGAGAGGGAAAGTAAGAAGCAAGCTACCAGGTCCAGGACTGGAACCATGGTTGGCCATGTGGGAGTGTCCAGTGCCTTAGCCACCAACCACCAGCTGATCCAAATTTATGTAAGTTTTAAAGAATATTTATTAAGTGTTATTATTATTATTTTTCATTCTGACCAGAAAGGAAGAGGGAAAGTGAAAAATCAAGTTGCCACATTCAGGACTCAAACTGTGGTCAGCCTAGTAGGATTCCAGTGCCTTAACCAGTACTCCAGCTGCTGGCCTCATATCTGCATAGCTTTTAAGCTAGAGGGTTCATAAGCACACACAAGATGGAGAGAGAGAGAGAGAGAGGAGAAAGCTCCCCAGCAAGGCCGGGTCACTCCACAGTCTTCTTTTCTCCAACTCCATCTCCTCTTGATCCGGGCACACACATGAGTGCCAAGTGAGTTTTTCAAGCAGACAGGGCCAGGATGCTAACCCTTTTCAACCGTTTGCAGTCCAGCTTCCTCTGCACGACACTGAACGGTTGTGCTATGGAACCAGCCCAAAACACATTTATCTGAATGTAAACTCGGGAGAACCTTGTATTTTATTTAACATGGGTCCCAGCGAACTCTTACTAAATTACCTTTTTTTCCTTACTTATTCAAGTGCCCACAAAGATGAAGAAGAGCACATGCATTTTGGAAAACTAAAAATCATGATTTCTGTCTTTGCCACAAGATAAAAATATCCACTAATTTCCTGAAGTCATCCTTCAATTATGGACGTCTGACCTCTGAGAACACCACAAATGGTGGAAGTTATTTTTAAGTTACCCTTTTCACTGAAGTCTTTGCTTAAGGACCTATCAGTAGGCAGAGAATAATAATGATATTTTCTGTTTAATGTTATAGCAATAACAACAGAAAGTAAAGTCAGCTTATCTGGTAAATAAACAAATAAAAATAGTGATGCTTTGGAAGAAATGTTTGATCAGATGTGGAGAAAATGTCTCAATTTTCTTCTCTAAAACTACACACCTTTTGCTTTCCTTATTCTTTATGGATCTATAATTATCAGTTAGATAAAATACAGAATTTTGATATAATGGAATTTGAAACACCCCTATAAAGCTAGGAATAAAACCAACTGCAAACTATAGATTCAATTTTTAATTTCGGATTTAAGACTCGATTACTCAATTTTGTACACAAGCTCATTTTGAGGCTAGAAATTTAATCATGTCCTATCAAATGATTCAGTCCACATCTCACTTGCCTGATGTGATCCATGGCTTCATTTCTAATTTTACAGTACATGCAAATTGAGTGGGTCACTTGTTAAATCACAGGTACCAGTTCCATAGGTCTGGGCTAGGGCTTTACATTCTGCCATTCTAACAAGCTCCCGTAGAATACCAATACTGATGTTCTAAGGACCACACTTCAGAGCAATGACCCACATGAACTCTCAGGAAACTTCTGACTCATGGAGCTTAGCGTGCTCTTGATAACTCCCGTCTGTACTCTTGGTCAGCTGAGTCCTTCTCTAATTACCACATGATATGGAGCAACTTTGCCTAAGATTCATGGAATGCCTAAAGAGTTTTATTTTTTGCTACTTTCTATGTTTTTGGAATACCTAACTTCATAAATGTTTACAAATTTGTAGCACAAATTGCATATATAAAATGCACTTATTAGGGACCAGCAGATGATGTAATGGCTAAGTCATTGGACTCCCACATAGTCAACCATGGTTCAAATCCTGGACCCAGCAGCTTAAAACTCACGCAGGACATGTGTGCATGTGTGCCCAAAATCCTAAGAGGAGAATGGGGGAGAAGGGACTGTGGCGTGGCCATCCCCTCCGCGGGGGCGATTTCTCACTTTCTATCTCTCTGTCCCTCTGGTGAGCACACGAGCCCTATAGCAAAAATATCTCTTAAAAAATGCACTTATAAAACAAGTAGCTAATCAAAGGCACTATTAGGTTAATCTATTTCCTATTATAGTCTTACTAAAATATGTCAACTCCTGAGTTCTTACTTGAAATAATGAAAACCTATAACTTTTTCTAAGAATTATTTTATTTAACTTCATTTCTATTTATTAATTTTAATTTGACCAGAAAGGGACAAAGGGAGAAAGACAGAGAGAGACAAAGTGAGAAATTAAGCCTCCAGGTCTAGGACTCAAACCGTAGTCAGCCATGTGGGAGTTCAGTGCCCTTACCCACCATGCCACCTGCCTGCCCCCTAAAAACCTATAACTTAATCAAGCTATTTCAACTAAGTAAACCTAATTATTAGAAAGATATCAAAGAATCAAAGATCCAACAGGAAGCTCAGACCATGGGAAAGAATTGAGTGTGATCTGAGGCCAGATAGCTGGTAACCCAGGCAAGGTTTCCAGCTAGGCTGTGCAAAGTAACTCCTGTCACTGCAGTGTGTCCGTCCTCTGCGGTACCTTTAAGCTTGGTGTTTGCTTCATGAGCTCAAGAATTGAAATCTTACTTCTGGCATCTGATCGGTGAGGTCTACTTCAAGTACTTGTACCCTTTCTTCAGTGATGATCAGATGAACACCTGACTCCATGGAGGACGCCCCAGTGGGCAGGTGACCCAGGACACTGATTCCCTGCCACGATTACGCAACACAGGGACTTCTCATGAAGGTAGGTGTCTTTGGACACTCGGCAGCCAGAAAGTTACAAATGGCTTCCACACACAGGTTATCAAATACGCTATTCAAGCATATATTTTGTTATAAAGTTGTCATTAAAGAAGCACTGCAGAAAATACACCATGTCAAAAATAAATAAATAAATAAAAAGGAAAGGCAATTGTAGACATCTGCCTAAATGTTACAGAATACAGGTTTTCACGTTTAAAGAAAACTACCTCATGTAAAACCTTTTATGAGTTTTGTTTTGAAACAATTACAAAGCACATACATGCTATATGGTCTTTAGAGACATCTTCCCCTTTGCAGTTATACTGCACAACGTGTGGACAGAGAGCAGGTTGCTGCTATGCTTTTATAACACTTTCAGCTTGTTTCAGGTCTGTTAAATCAGCATTGCTAGTCCCTTTCTAGTGGTTATCAAAGAAAAGGAAAAAGAAGAAAACGGTTAGTTCAGAAAATGTTGTAGTCTCTGTGGTATGAAGATACCCTTTGTATGTGAACAGCAAACAGGAGCATCAATTATGTCTAAAAGAAAAGAATTAAAATTTATATATATATATATATATATATATATATATATATATATACACACACACACATATTTGTATTGTTAGTAGTTTCCTCCTCAAACAGAAATACTTCAGTTGTCTTTATCATGTCTAGTTATTTAAATTATTTTTTAATGTGGCAAAGGCCTTGGAATTAATCAGCCCCATCTGCATACACAAAAGACATGACACAGGGAACAAAAAACGTCTGAGGACAAAACTAGGCTTCCTTTCACAAGCAATAGGGGAAATTAGTGTCATCACTAGGTTGAAGACATAAAGAGATTCAAAATTAAAAATCCTTTGAACGCTTCCAACAAGATTCCTATAATCAGCTGAAAGATAAGTAATGATCAAAGCCCTTTAAAACAGTATTGTTCACTCCATTAGAAATGTTTAAATGCACCCTACTATTCACCAGAAATTATCCAAGATTACTGCAAAAACTATGCTATTGTTTCAGCAAGGCCCCCAGATGTTTTAAGGATGGCTTTCCTCACCAACGTAAGGTTAAAAGCCAAGATACAAAAACAGCTGCAGTTATAAACCTTAATTACCAGGAGCATCCCACCCCATAGGTGCTCAGTCACCCTGACAAATTGATTTATCTCGGGGAGACTGGGCTTGAGGTGGTGTTCGGAGACTGGGAAGGCAGATAGGTAGAATGGAGTTGTTCTTACATGGAATCATGTTTGAGTGATTCTTCCAACAAATCCTTCCAAAGCCTTCACTAACTTTGTATTTGAGATTTGTTAACTTCTTAAGGATTTCTTTTGTATTTAGCCCATGTTATTCCAGGTCGTTATGGTGGGTGAGGAGAGAGAAGCACATTCCGCACACCTCATTACTACTGCTGTTTTATGAATTGCCAGGGGATGTCACGCACTGCAGGGCCATGTTGGGATCTGGGAATATTCCTATGTGGGAGTCCAGAAAATGAATGTTTGACAGATTTGCTCTCTTCCTCTTACTCCCTGAAGCACTGTGAAGTTTAATAAAAATATAGTTACTGTCTTTATTAATAACCATTTAGAGAGGGTTATCTTCTATCTTGATCTTCAGATATTTAGAATATCCCATGTGACATTGTTTATTATCATTAGCGGAAGATGAGGAAAGAACTGGTAGGATTTTAGAAACTGATTGCTACTGACCATTTTGAAAAGAAAATGGCTATTTCAATTTTATATTCTAGAAAATTTCTATTTAAATGTCACAGGCAATACCAAGTCTGAAGAAGTACATACAGAGGAAGATTGAAGTTATAAATGAAGCATGATCTCTGAAGATGTGGGGGTCAAATCAAACTCAAGCAGTCATGGGTTCAAATACAGAACTCGTGGTGTCAAACTTAGAAGTGTTAGCGCAGAGCTGAGTATCTCTCTAAATGTCTTCAGAAATGTAAACTTGGAACTTAGTTTTCAGTGTTTTTAAATGTCCGTAGGAATCTTTGGAGAGTGATACTATTACCATTTTATTAAAGCTTATTTTCGCTTTGTTTTGTTTTGAGTTTTTGTTTTACATTTACTCTTCCTTCCATGAGAGAGAAAGGGAGACAGAGAAAGAGACAGACAGACAGAAACAGAGAGAGTAGCAACCCTAACAGAGTCTTCACATTATAATTCCCCACCCCAGGCCTCAACCAGCTCCAAATCATGGACACACACTTGCCTAGTATGTATAAGGTCTCTGGACTCAAATCTGGAACCTGGAATTCTAGGAGGGTTACATTACTACTGTGCCACACCCGGCCCCAATTCCATGACATTTTGACCATTAACTAACTTTCACAAATGTTGTCAAGTGCAAGGTCTTGCAGAGTGTTACCACACAGAATAACAGCAGAAGGAGGCATGGTAGTGCAGTGGCAGTGCCTTTTCCAGATCACAGTGTGCAGCTTGGAATATTAGTTTTGCAGGAATATATGACTATTGTAGGAGACACATTTATTGCACAGAACAACACTATATGTATACTCAGGAAGCCAGGGCAAGGTGTGGCCTCCAAACTTCAGCAGCCCTTGAATCACCATGTATGGGAAAATTCTCTCTCGCTACCCTGTTTTAACACCATATCTTATGTTATAGGCAAGGTAGGAGTACAAGTAACCTCCCTGGTATTCTTAGAAAATTCTAAACATAACTACCACATGAGCCAGCAATTCCACTTTTGGGTATGTAGATAGGATAGGAAAATGCTGAGTCATGAAAGTGCTTGCACATCTATGTTTACTGTGGCATTATTCACAATTGCTAAGATGTGTAACCAACCCAAATGTCCACAAACAGACAAATGGATTAATTTTTCTTATTTTTTATTATTCATTTTTATTATTCAGTTTATTTTTCATTATTCAGCCATTAAAAAAAAAAGACCCTGGTATTTGATAGAAAGTGGACAAATATGGAAGATTTACTGCTGAGTGAATCAAGCCAGGCTATTAGAGAGACATTGTATGTCTCCAGTTAATGTATACTGACTATCTGCGCTCTGTGGAAGACACCGAAAGACTAATGTACACAGAAGCATAGAAAATGGTTGTGGTTACTGGAGACAGTGTGGTAAGAGGGTGAGGTAAGGGGGAGAAAGGGAATAAAGGGAAAAAATTAGAAGCAAGATATTAATGACATAGACATAGATGATTATCTGTTGATGACATGAATAGTAGCTTCAACTGTGCTGGTGTGAACTGTATTCATGTTGGGTAAATTCACTTCTCAAGTTGTAGTGATGGATAGTGATTAAATGTATAAATTCCAATATAAATAAAATTTAATTGAAAAAAAAATAAATACATGTTCAAAGCAAAGGAAATTCTTTAAATTCAAGAATACCAACCATGTTTTAGCAAATGGAGAAATGCAATGCTATTGGACTTGGCTTGGAATCACAAAAATGGCTTTATGAGGCCTTCATGTCCCCATGCTCAGCAACTTAGAAAAGCAATGTCTCTAGTGGTGACTTCTGGTGGTTTTCTCTTCCATTCCCACGTGTAAATTAACTCTAGGGCAATTGTAGAGTAGTGACTTAGAGTGTTGGTATTCCAAGATGGAGATTCTTGTGTACTAGGTTATATCACACTTCCCATCAAGGGTTGTTTACTCTGATAGCAATAACAACTAAAATGATCCTAACAGATTTGCTGAGCATTCACTATGGCCTCTGCTAACCATTCTCAGGTATAATCTTTTTCAAGGATCCAAATGTTTTAGAAAACCAGATTCTCTGGAGGTAATGTCCTGGCCTCATACAAAACATTTTAATTTATGTTGTGCTCTGAAAACAGCTATGAAAAAGGACCTTATTCTTCAACTACATTCCAAAACCCTGAGAATGAGTGCTTATTGGCAAATGGGGACTTTAAGAGACCTCAGGAAAATCTAGCTCATCCTCCCCCAAATTCATTTGATTCCAAGGATCTCTTTAAAGGTTTTGTATTTTTTTCTGCTATGACTCTGGTCCTTAGGAATGTACTGGCATTATTTGTCATTGATTTGTATTTCCAGGTTTCTTGAAAACTCTTGAGATACAGTGGTCTTATTAACGTATGCTACCATGTTGATTCAAAGCAGGAACTGTGAGTTAGCACCTTAGTTTTGCATGAAGGAGATTCTAGGTAGTTTCTGTCTGATTTTTTGAGTTCTCTGCACTAAGAAAGGATAAGCTTTGGATGAAAGTCCATATACTCAAGTTTATGGCAAAGTAATTTTTAAAACTATTTGAGGAAATCATGATCTTCCAGGCCTTCACATATACTGATCTTTCCATTAGAGCAATTCTCTATCACCCTGATCCCTTTCAGCTAGTGAAATTCAACTCAAATTTCTGGGATCTTGAAATCCCCTTATTATATTTTAAAAATAAAATGTAAACTGTCCAGAGGAATTGAATTGTGAGATCTATTTGTTTAGTTGTTGCAATTATTTATTTATTTTTATCACCTTTATCTCATAAGTAAAGGATAGTTTTTCAAAATATGATATTTTTAATAAATAAAAAAATAAGAAAAATATAACATTTTTAGACTACAAAAAAGGTATAAAATTTGTTTTACGCATAAATATTATTAAAACATTTGGATCGTCCAAGTCCATTTGTTCCTAGCTCTCAAAATCTAACTTTAATATAGCTTATGAACCTTAATTAGAGCTGAATGATCTGATACAGAATTGAAACGGGGGTAGTGAATGAACTTACTCTGGAGGTAGTTGAGGACTGCGGTAAGCTATTCACAATTCCTGCAGATTGAAGAACACACTTCTCCATGAATACCTTCATTAACCAGGCTGTAAAGGAATACCAAAATGAGATTTGTTCAGGGGCTCTGCTCTTTCCATGAGAATTGCAGATCCTATCCAGTCTTTCATGTCTCTGAAATATACCAACGACTTTGAACAACAGGTAGAAGATTGACTTTGATGTATAACCTATGGAATATGAACCTGCTAATCAGAGACCTTTTATGTAACGTTCTAAATAATCTGCAAAAGCGTAGTCATAAAAGATAAAATTCTTTGGAATGAAAGACTCCTCCATGACACTGATATGAAATGAAAAGGATTAACAAAAACTGAATTTTTAAAACTCCTTTTTCAGGGGTTATATTGCCAAAACCTAAAAGAACTCCTATTTGTACGAAGTGAATGAAGGCACCTTTGGCTTTTACTCTCCATCAGCTATAGGCAATGTGGATGGAGCTGGACTGGATTTCATTACGTGTCCATCACACAAGGCCCTTGGATTTGATTTTAAGTTTTTACACATACACTTAAGGTATCTTCTATCATCTCGACTAAAGAAAGAGGCATGTTAAAATCTGTTTAAAGCATGCCCTATCAAAATGAATGCTACTGACGGGCATTTTCCCTACTACTCCATTTTAACTTGCCCAAGTCAGATTCCTGACCCCTGGATATTTTGTCTGGGAAAGCTTAATGAGATATAAAGGGGGAAAAAGTAGGAAAAAGAAAGAGAGAGGGGGAGAGAGAGAGAGAGAGAGAGAGAGAGAGAGAGAGAGAGAGAGAGAAGCTATAATACGTTTTACTTCTCTGGGAGCCCTAAATTGAAAATGCTCTTTTCCAATAGGGATTGTTTTAATGAATGCCATGTCGACCTGCCCTATTCACCTTTATGTGAAACTGGTATTTGGATATATCAAATATCAGCATTAGTAGCACAATTTGCATGCCTCATTTTGAAAGCCAAACTTCTCTGTTCAGAGGAACGCCATTCAAATCACCATCCGAGCGTTGTTTTCATAGTTAGGGACAGCATAATTTGAGTTTTCCCTTTATAATGCATGTTGTGAAAGAATAGAGAATAACGAGAGTTTTTTCCCGGAATGAGGTCACCATTTGATTACTTGGGCCCTTTCCCAACCTCACCTTGATGCAGCAAATTCCATCCCATACCTAACGTCTGCATGCCATTTTTTTTACACAATTTTCTAAGGAACAAGAAACATCTGTCTTTTTCAGTCTCTTCACAGCCTCCAACCCCATGGACAGATGTTTTTGAAACCACGTTGTCTGTGAACATTTAAAGGAATACTATATTTGCATAAACTCTGGGAATTCCAAGCTTCGTGCTTTCCATACTGTTTGAGTTTTTTAAATCAACATTTTTTTGTTCTGTACCCATCATTTTGTTTTACTCCTCATAAAGCAGACATTGTGTGCACACATCTGTTAAATCTGGGCTGCATTTATTACAGTTCTGTTCTTCCAGAAACAGGAAGGATTAATTACCACAGACCCGCTCTAGAAGCACCCCCGTGTTTCTTAACACACAAAATTAATTCAGAGTTGACAAAACTCTTTCAGACACAGGCTGCTTCCTGCTGATGGTGCTTTATTAGCATATTCTTCCCAGAAAAAAAAATGCCTGATAGAGCCTTTTTACCTCTCCTCTGAGTTCAATTTGTACAGCACTGAGTGACAGGCAGCAAAATGGCTTGAATATATCTAAGGCAAGTTGCCAAAATCCTCGCGATAGAAGCACTTTGGGGCCTTTGTTCTGAGTACATTAAAGTCACAGAAGGTCCATGTACTGTAGACAGTCCGGGGCAGGCAGGATGTTCTCACTAAGACAAAACAGCAGGTGATAAATGACATTAAATAACAGTGAGAATTTACCACAGACTGAATTAACTACTGGAGTGAAGTGTTCTCAGCTCTAAGGCTATATTAACAGGGAATTTATAATTAGGCGATTATCATTCTTTTTAGTGTTTGAGGAAGTCTATATGTAAAAATGATGAAGACAGCTCTATTTCACTCTAGAGACATGTTGCTGGAAGTGGTTCGAAAAACGCAGGAGAGTAATTCTTCATTCAAGCCTTATAAAGTCATTTATAAAAATCAGTGCTTGAAAGAGAGCAAGGTTGTTAGATAGATTACATACACACGCACACACACAGATTATCAATAACTGTAACCTCAGTGAACTGGATGCCAAGGAATCAGTGCCCCGCAAATACAATCCTGTAAGTATCCTCAAAACGAATTAAAAGTTGATTACTGCACATGAGGAACTGTTAACTGAGCACTAATTTTTGTCCTTATTTTTATATTAGAGCTTACATCCATAAAAATATCTTTCTTTTCTAAATCTTAAGGAGTTCCTTTATGACTGGTCGTATCTGTGGCCCTAGAAGGACATTTCTATTTGAATTTTATTCTAAAACCTCTGAGAATCAAATGAATTGCAATATATAGTCAGTCAAGACTTTGGGCAGGGGAAGAAAATGAGCTGTTAACTTTATGATTGACTAGGCTGTCCTAGTTAATGCAATAGCGGAACAAATACCCTCAAACATAATAAAAATAATAATAATGACTACACTCTTTAAACTCTCCAAGTCTTTGCTTTTTCCACATTCTTCATCTCTCCCAGAACTCTGCTTATGTCCAGTGAAGAGTGTTTCTCCATTTTCTGTGTAGCTGTAAGAACACCTGGCCAAAGGGGAACAAGCTCCCAAAGGTGGTAGAAGCACATATGGGGTCCTTGGTGGAGTTCTCACCATGCCATATCCTGTGCACGTTCCAGGAGGGTTTCTTTTTAAGCTAGAACACTTCATTTTTGGCAACCAAGTCCTGTACGTCTAGACACATTATAGTGCTTGGTTACAATTGCATTTCCATCATAAACTAGTATCCATTCATTCATAATTTTCTCAAGCTTTCTCCTTTTGGGCTTTAAACTCTCCAGGCCTAGCCTTTGCCAAAAGGTGAATATTTGGAAAGTTTCTGCTAAATCCATTTTATCAGATATTGACTTATAGGACTCAAAAAATAATTTTCCATATGTCCGTAAGAATTATTACCCAAGAAAGTAACCCATGAAGAGCTGACTTTACAATTTAAGGTTTTGAATCTGACTAGTCCTTTGAGAAACTAGCTCAAAAGCTGGAATAAAAGATTCAAACTTAAAACCAAAATTTTCTATATATGTGTGTGTGTGTGTGTGTGTACATATATATATATATATATATATATATATATATATATACATATATATACACATATTCCACTAAAGCATAAACACATGCACCTACAACCACAACTTCATTTTTTTTTCAGCCCTTTTGGACATATCCCAAAATGTACTTACCTTCCCATATATTCTATCTTGAAAAAAATATTAGTGAAATTCCAACTAAACTATCAGAAGTTTAAGGCTAGTTGTATAAGCTCTGTATGTGGGAAAATGATAAACATTACTAACGTAGCTGTATTTTCTAACAGCATGTTCCAGTCCCCAGCCTCAGTCTGTGCAATGCTTGCTTGTAATACCTACACGTGTGATTGCTATAGCCTGTGTCTCCTGCAAATTCATGTGTTGAGATTTGGTTATGAAAGTATTAAAAGGAAGCCAAGGAGCAGCCTAGTGGAGCAGTAAGTAGCAAAATGAACTGCAGTGCTGGA